>VSWD01000010.1:80888286-81601629 GCA_033119305.1 Pinctada imbricata
AAAAACTTTAACCTTGGGCATAACTTTCAAATGATGAGTGATCGGGCTTTCATATTTCACATGGATACCAACATTTTTTACCTTGTGACCTTGACCTTAGAGTTTGACCTACTTTTGAAAAACTTGAACCTTGAGCATAACTTTCGAATGGTAAGTGATAGGGCTTTCATATTTTACATGTGTATTCCTTGTAAAAAGACCTTTCCATGGATACCAAAAGTTTTCACCTTGTGACCTTGACCTTGGAGTTAGACCTACTTTTGAAAAACTTTAACCTTGGGCATAACTTTCGAATGGTGAGTGATAGGGCTTTCATATTTCACATGTGTATTCCTTGTTACAAGACCTTTCCATGGATACCAAAATTTTTGACCTTGTGACCTTGACCTACTTTTAAAAAACTTTAACCTTTGGCATAACTTTCGAATGGTGAGTGATAGGGCTTTCATATTTCACATGTGTATTCCTTGTGACAAGACCTTTCCATGGATACCAAAATTTTTAACCTTGTAACCTTGACCTTGGAGTTAGACCTACTTTTGAAAAACTTTACCTTGGACAAAACTTTAATATAATGACCTTGAAATATATATTTTCAGGACCTACATTTAAAAAAAAAATAAGATCAGCTCTACCTTTTGATTGATAAGTAATAGGGCTTTGATATTTCACATGTGAATTGCTTGTAATGAGACCTTTCTTTTGTTTCCAAAATTTTTGACCTAGCGACCTTGACTTAGATAATTGACCTCCTTTCTGAAAAATGTTTATGCCCCCATGGTTAAATGGTGAAGAGCATTAAGAGTCTGTTATTATGTCCTTCTATCATACTTTCAGTTTCCAGATGATAACTCAAGAAACCTTTCACCTGTACAAAATTAGGATATATTTGCTCACTTATCAAAAGGGAAAGAAGCCTATTGATTTTAGGGTCAATAGTTCAAAGGTCAAGATCACTGTTAGTAGAAATACACTGAAAATCATATTCCCCAGATGATAACTCAAGAACCCTATCACTTGTACAATCAAACCTTGACTATATGCTTATTTGTCTGGAGGAGAAGAAACATTGATTTTGGGGCCTATACGTCTAAGGTCAAGGTCACTGTTAGGAAGAATACACTGAAAATCATGGTTTCCAGATGATAACTCAAGAACCCCTTCACCTGTCCAAAGGATCACATCAGATCTCGTGAATAAAATTCCCACCTAAAACCTGAAAAATATAATTTTAACCAAAGGAAAATTTATTTGGATTGTTAAACCCCCCGCAAATGAAGGGGGGGGGGGGGATTATATAGGAATCACCCTGTCTGTCTGTCCATCTGATTAAGAAGTTTTGAAAGCAGATTTCTTCTAAACTATTAATGATAGGCCTTTCATATTTCATACACAATTCATCATAAAGAGTACTTCATTTTGGTACTAAAACTTTTGACCTTGTGACCTTCACCTTCACCATATACAACATTTTAGGTAAGGGAATTAATTTGAAAGCAGATTTCTTTTGTAACTATCAATTGTAGGCCTTTCATATTTCATACACATATTCACCATATTGAAAGAGCACTACGTTTTGGTGACATGACTTTAGACCTTGTGCCCTTGACCTTCACCTTCACCCTATGCAACATTTCAGGTTTAAGAAGTTTTGAAAGCAGATTTCTTTTACACTATCAATGGTAGGCCTTTCATATTTTATACACACATTCACCACAAAGAGCATTACAATATGGTACCATGACTTTTGACCTTTTGATCTTGACCTTGACTTGGGGCTTATGTTGCAATTAGGTTAAGAAGTTTTGAAAGCAGATTTCTTTCATACTGTCAATGTAGGCCTTTCATATTTCGTATACACTATTCACAATTTAAGGAGTACTACATTTTGTTACCATGACTTTCTGACCTTGTGATCCTTTACCTTGACTTTGGGCCCATATTGCATTATTGGTGAAGAAGATTTGAAAGCAGATTTCTTTCATATTAGAATTGGTAGGCCTTTCACATTCCATAGACATATTTACCACAAGTAGTACTACAATTTTAACAAACAAAAAAATAACACATCCCGTTGGGGGTATAATTCGTCCACTTTAGGGCAGTGCTAGTTTGAAATGTTATTTCAAAATCTTATAGGTATTGCATCTTTTTACAAATTTTATTATTCTGATCAATGGAAAACAAGGTCAAAAGGTCTTTTTTTTCATATTCATATCTCTTCAGGGTTTTTTTTACCCTTTGAATCCAGGGGCCTGGGCCTTTTCAAGATTGGGAAAAATAGCAACATTTGGTTGAAATTGGGGAAAAATTTTTGTAAGATATACAAAACCCCAGATATGATGGTAACTTATTTATACCAAAGTATAATATATGAATACTGAATGAACATTGGATGGGGAAAAGCTTATTGATTTTAGGGTCAGTAGGTCAAGGTTATTTCTTCCTTTCAATGCTTGTTGTCATAACATGTTAAGGGTCAAACTGTTTCGTGGGGGTATATGCTATACAAACATAATATTTCTAGTTTCCATATATATAGTTTACAAATAAATTGAGAAAACAAGCAAAAAGTTGTTGTTCTTTATTATTGATATTGCTAAAAAGGTAGCCTAGGAATAAAAATTCAATTAAAACAAAGCATCTGATTGATTTATTTCATCTACTTAAAAAGAAACTTGATTTATTCTCCTTTATTATAGCAAAGTAAGTATCATTGATTAGTTAGCCAGGTTCGTATTTGAATGAAGTATGGTAATAAGCGCGCACTGATTTTAATTACACTTTTGTGTTTTAATCTGTCTTAACTTTTTTCTTCTTAAAAGTATTTTAAAATGTCATGTGATATAATATTTCTATTTAGCTTGATGTATTCTCTTTTTATCTGTATAAGATACACAAGGTTCAAACTGTTCACTGGGGGTTTATGTTTTACAAACATAATATTTCTAGTTTTCATATAAATTTTTATATGTTTTCATGAAAACATGTCAAAGGTCAAACATCAGCATACCATGCAGGTCACAATTTGTGACTAAGCCACAATCTATACATCTATACGATCCACAATAACCTCATGCTGATTGTTGACGGCACTGTAATCAACTTCATGCTGGAATAGGGTTGTTGCAGTGATATATAGCATTGTTATTAGAGAATGCACAGTGCTGAGT
This sequence comes from Pinctada imbricata, assembly GCA_033119305.1. Lineage (NCBI taxonomy): Eukaryota > Metazoa > Mollusca > Bivalvia > Pterioida > Pteriidae > Pinctada > Pinctada imbricata. The sequence continues at coordinate 80,891,460 of VSWD01000010.1, forward strand.
AGAGATCTGTGTATGATAACAGATGACAATATTCTGTATGAGATGATGATGGAAAAATCAATTCAGGTTTTCAATTGGGCCATACTTCAAGGAAATTAATTTTGCCAATTGTGATCAATTTATATAAAATTGAGAATAAAACCATTCCAGAATCTGCCTGAATAATTAGATAAAAAATTTAGTTTCTATGGTTTGGTTTGTAAGCATAGAAATATACTTCAAGGTACGTTACAGCAGACAAAAGAGAAAAACAAACTTGAATACACAAATAAATACATTAAACATTGTAAAACCAAACCCTCCTCAAGTATTCGGAGGGAGAGAGGATGAATTTAGTTAAATTTTAAGGTCAGAGGTCAAGGTCTCTATAATGATAAAATATGTCCTATATACAGATTTGAGATGTAGCTACAATCTGAATGGCTCTTTATTACATTACTGTGACCAAATTTATTCATCAACACCCTGTCACATCACCAATTACTACATACAAATCAGTAGTGTTTCTATATATTGTCCTTTTATCAATATAGTCAGAGATAACGGCGACATACTCCGTCCCAGAGTACACTAACGTTCCCTGGGCTGTAATTCTGATGACCATTTTTGTTGTTGCCAATGTAGCATTCATCTCGATAACTCATTCAAATATGACATCAATTTAATCACATGAAGCTTTTATGATAATTCTCTTGGTAATTCAGCTCTTGATTAATTGCATATTTTTTATGCCAATACGAATTTACTGCAAAATTTTGATTTGGAGTGGTGTGTTGATATCATATATGCATTGATTTATTTTGTTATTGTTGTTACATGGTGTTTTATCTCATTCACCAATCTTTGTCCCGGCTTGCCGTTGTTAATCGTTCATTATGGGAACAGCTTGTGTAATTTGGTGACAAATGGCTCTTGTTCCTTTTATCATGGAGGAGGTGTATCTACCTATTTATAGCGACAATATAGACTTTCTTACTGTCCATTTTACACAGATGAACGAGATTTTAGGCGAGGATTACGAGAAGAAGATGGCAGTAGTTAACGTCCTGAAGCAGTATGCGGAGGATAGGGATGTTGACATGATGGCTCGGGCTTTAGCTGTAATCCTCCGAACATCACAGCAGATGAAAATCATATCACAAATAAGGTAAAATTAACCACTAGAGCGTGGAACCTATTTCGCCTGCTTCTCGTTGGTTATCGGAATTGTTTGTCAAGCTTATTTTTCTATATCCTATCAAATATGACCGTTGCAGTCATGTTTTGATATATTGTGACATCTCCTGCACTCAAATGTGACGAAAAGTACCACAAAATGAGGAAAAATTCATTACATCACTAAATTTTAGACATAAACATCCAAAATTTTTACAAAAACCAAACAAAGAAAACATTTTATTTGGCATCATCTCGTAAAAGTAGTGGCGACGAAAAATTTCCTGGAAAGAAAATCACAATTTTGTCCGTTTTGTGTGCAAAATGGATACTTATCAGCAAAAACGGCGAAATAAGGTCACCACCAAAAACATGGAAATGAAATATTTTGACGTTTTGTAAGGAAACAATGAACTAAGTAAAATAAATCATTTTTAGCTCGCTGGGACAAAAAAGTCCGGAGAGCTGATGCCATAACTTGGCGTCGTCGTTGTCGTTGTCCGTAGACAAAACTTTAACCTTGGCTATATCTCTCGAACTATAAGGGGTAGGGCTTTGATATTTCACATGTAGATACCTTGTGACGAGACCTTTCATTTGAGACCATGACCTTTGACCTAGTGACCTTGACCTTGGACTTTGACCTACTTTTCTAAAACTTTAACCTGGTTTCTGACAAAAACCTGTATAGGCGAGCTATGTAATCTTTGATTACCCTATATTTGTAGTATATCGATCGAGAATGGATTTAAATTAAACTTTAGCGAAGCCAATCATTGAATCCGCCACCAAGTATTGATAATTCCTAGAAAATGTACGACAAATGCAGCGAAATATGGTCACTTGCTCTACAGCATTTATGAAGTTGTGTATTATAAGCTCACTTTGTGGTTAGTATTATAAAATCATTTTTAATCAGTATTAATAGAATGATAACACATGGGTGATAAATTACTTTTATATCATCATAAAATACAAATTGTTGGTACTAATTAATATCTTATACTTAGGTGTCTGTCCTCTCAGCATAGAGTTTTGGAGATTGGACATATATTGAGAGTATTGAAGTACATTTTGTACTTTTGTATTCATTGGGTTAGAAGATGAAATCTTGAAAGGCCATATCAAGAGGAATAGAGATTAATAGACTAATATTAGATTTTGAATTTGAAATTGTCCGTGAGTACAACAGAAAAATGTTAGTTCAAATGAAAGGTCAATATTACCAGGTGAAAAGTCAATCCAAATGAAAGCTCAAAACTTGAGCATCAATCAGTCGTATCTAGAGGGCAATGACTCTACGAGGAAAGAAGGATCAAGATTCTGGAGGAGATTTACATGTTTTTATGACTTTCAGACAATTTGTCCCACCACGACAGAGGCCAAGGTTTGATGAACTATACAGACATCAGTATTCTATACTTCACCCACTAGATGAAGGTACCCAGCTCAGAGGAGAACAAAGGTATTAGTCAGATTTAAATGATATTTCTTTATCAGATAAATATACATGTAGAGCAGCTAGTGTTCATCATTTTGAACAAACTCCTAAAGTCTTCTGCAGAATTTTACCTGTCAGGTTTAAGCTAATAGATGAATGCACAATCAAATAATACAATTACACTTTTCTTTTGATGGCATTGGGAACAATCATACAGGAATTCTAAAATCAACATGAGGAATTCCTGTAAATGAATTAATTTTACATAATTTGAATTGAAGATTGAAACAAATGAGTCAATTATTGTTAAATACTGATCTTTTGAAACATTTTTGTGTAAGGAAAACGCATAAATGACAGAATTGTTAAAATATCCATTTAAAACATATTTATCAAATTTATATGTTAAATAAATTACAGTACAGTGAAAGTGCATCGAGTTGATGGAAACTTTGGCTTTGTAATAAAGGGCAACAACCCTGTTAGTATGGAGACTGTAGATCCTGGGGGTCCGGCAGACAAGGCGGGGCTCCAACCTGGGGATGTCATACTCAGACTGAATGGCATAGATGTCAGGTAAGTAGCTGTAGATTGAGTTGTGATTAGTTAATGCTTTGTAAAGAAATCTAGACTAGATTAACTAGAACTTATCATAAAGGATGAATACCCCCTGCTATAGTATTGGTCAAGAATGCAACTGTTTGACCCCTGGCTTAAACAAAACAAGCTTTGAACCTGTACCTTTTGGCAAAAACCCAATGGGAATCCCTCTTTGATTAAGAGCAATCAGCTTATAAAATTTCATCCCTGTTGGTCAAGAATAACAGAGGTTTTTGTCCAGAAATCCTGTTTTCAATTATGCCAAGTTTAATTTTAACCTTTGTTCGTAGATGCTTAGCTCAAATGTTATCCCCATACATTTAAACCTGTATCAGGCAATCATTGTGTAGAAATGATGTTTAAAAATGCTGTTTTCCATGTTTGTTAAGTCTGACCAGTGACCTTTAACTTTTTGACCCCAAAATTAAAGGGATCCTCCATTTCTCATGGACAATCTATGTATAAATGTTCAACACTAGGTAAAAAGTAACTCAAGTTATGGTGCGGAATATGAAATTTGTATATGCATGATGAAACCAGTATACCCCCTCAACTTTGTTGGTGATGGTCATAATGACATATAGATGGATAAAAAAAGTTTCGTGTATTGAAATTCCCTCTAAAGAGCAGGGAAAATGTTGCTATGACTTGTATATTTATAGATGATCGGAATAATATTTACCTCACTGAAATAATCTTGTACCATCATGTAAATGTTACATAGGACTACATTGTATAAAGATTTTATGCATATTTTGTGTAGGAGATGTAGTCATTCACATTTAGTACAGCTGTTACAGGACAGTGGACCATCACCTGTGTTAGACATCTTACGACCATTTACAGACAGTGAGTAGTCTTATACATCATCATCATTATATGGAGAATCTTAATATTTGCATGTTTCTGAAACATTTGAGGAGAAAATACAAAGAATAGAAATTAGAAAGATGATTTTGACACATGCTCAGCTGAAGTTATGATCCTCAAGCAGATTTAAGACCGAGAAAAAGTTAAGTATGAAATGTTGAAATAAATGTAAAAACCAGAATTAGAAACAAAACTAATACTTCATTGCCTTTCATTCTCACAATTTCATTCTCACTTAGATAATGATGCATACCGTATTTTCTGAATAAGGCACTTATTTCTTTAGAGAATTATTGCAAGGGAAGTGATGACTATTGCAGCCTGATACATATATATCATATACATGTATATTATATCATATATGCCTTCATTCTATTGTACATGTATCATACATACATGTATTATATTATATATGCCTTCATTCTATTGTACATGTATCATACATATTATATTATATATGCCTTCATTCCATTGTACATGTATCATACATACTGTATCATATATGCCTTCATTCCATTGTACATGTATCATACATATTATATTATATATGCCTTCATGCTATTGTACATGTATCATACATATTATTATATCATATATGCCTTCATTCCATTGTACATGTATCGTACATATTATTATATCATATATGCCTTCATTCTATTGTACGTAGCATACATATTATATTGTATATGCCTTCATTCTATTGTACATGTATCATACATATTATATCATATATGCCTTCATTCCATTGTACATGTATCATACATATTATATTATATATACCTTCATTCTATTGTACATGTATCATACATATTATATTATATATGCCTTCATTCCATTGTACATGTATCATACATATTATATTGTATATGCCTTTATTCTATTGTACATGTATCATACATATTATATTATATATGCCTTCATTCCATTGTACATGTATCATACATATTATATTATATATGCCTTCATTCTATTGTACATGTATTATACATATTATATCAGATATGCCTTTATTCTATTGTACATGTATCATATATGCCTTCATTCTATTGTACATGTATGATTTGTTTACAATTACAGCTAGGTCTACATCCTCAGTATCTATGTCATCAACATCAAGTCAGGCATCGTCACAGTGGATGAAAGCTTCAGGTCAAGTCATCACAGACAAGGAGGGAAAATCCTTCAGACAAAGGGTAAAAACTTTTGAATGTCAAATAATTATTAGCTCAACTCGGAGAATTTGAGTAAGCTTATGCTATACCCCAACACGTCCCTGTCAGCTTCTTTTTATGTGTCAAGTTTTAAAAAAAGTTTGGCATAGGTCATCTAGCATTTAGTACTGATGCTACAGTAACCAAACTTGCACACGTGATAATTGTGGGATGCTGAGATGAACCCATGTACTGTAAATGTGGAAATGTTTGCATGGGGGAAATTTGCATTGATTTGTGAAAAATGCGAAAATTTCCCCCATGCGTAAATAAGCCTGCTGCATTCTTACAAAGGCAGAGACATTTTTATCAGGAATGTTTTCCCCAAGTGTAATGTCTTGATGTTATAATCATGAAATTTCCCCCCCATCGAAAATAACCACGTTTACAGTATCAGATGCTGCATTCAACCAATTTTTTCCGCTTCAGTGATTTTTGCATTTAAAAGCCCATATTAAGGAAATTGTAAGTGCTGCATGTACCAAACTTGTGCGTTGGATGTTCCTTTGATCATTTTTTCATAAAATGACCTTGACCTTTTTCTGCCTAAGTGATGTTGCATATTGAATTTGATCGAACTTTCATAAATTGACCTTGACCTACTAGAATCTAGTATGAATGCAAGTCAGTGTGCAGAATGTATATTTTGCAAAATTCTCACAAGATTTCATTCTTTAACTAATGTTTAATTGAATTTTCTGCCATGTTATTAAACATACTGTTGTGAGTTGAGCTTTGTAATATGTGATTACCAATGTTTTTTCACATATTTTTAAAATTTTCATCATAAATGGGTGACATAATTTGTCTGTTATATTATATAACGTGTATTATTATTGTTACAATACATGAAGTGTCAAGTTTTACAATTTATTTTTTGGATTAATCAAATTTGATCAGTTGCATCATCAGTGTTACGTGTGTTTTTATACCTACGATACAAGTTAGACTTACAAAGTTTTCCATTCTACATATCATGAATTTACCAATTCAAGATGCGACAATATAATCATAGCAGACCTCTTTCATATAGGTTGAATATCTCTTGACATCAAAGGAAAGAAGTCAGATGAGGAAAGCCATGTTACAGTATGACTCGTCCAGGTCAGTATACAGTGATGATTCGTTAGTCCAGAATTCGTTACTCCGGAAAATTCGTTACTCCGGACGATTTCTCGGGGAACGAACGTGCATAGTGCAAAAATGATCCGATAATCCAGAAATCTGTGTTCTGGATCTGGACAGTAGTTTTCGGAAACGGACGTGCGGATCAAATGTTATTTTGTCCCATTAGTCCGGACGATATAAGCAACTACGGACGTGCTTTCATAACAATTAATTTTTACCTGAAGAAATCTACGTGGACATGTTTTCATAACAGTTAATTTTTACCTAGAGAAATTTACCAGAAAACCGGCAGATTAATTAGGGGATGGGATATGCAGCACTAGTCACGGCTTGGGGTACACGGTTATCAAATCTATGCACTAAAAGACTTAATTGTTCTTTAGTCACTTTCTTAATTCTTATTGTAACATTTTTCAGCTTGTAGCGTTCGATCATTATTTTGAACAGATACGCGCCCTAAAATCATTTCAAATTAAAGTTGATATTTTAAATCTTAATGATGAAGAATGTTAGCGTTAGCTTGGATATTGAGGGCTTGTTTTTAGTTAAAATAGAATCGAAAATGCCGTCAACCACTCTTGACAGACGATGATTTCTGTATTTTTCAGGAAGAAAAGTGGTAAGTTTCGGTAGGTATTATAAACTATCAGCGCCCGCGGAGCCTAAATGTTAAGATTTTCTTTTTCTTATTTAAAGGTTAAAGTAACGCTCTATATTAATCTCAGCATAATAAAACAGAGGCCTTCTCCACTTTCGTTTGATTTTTATTCTTGTGCATTTTGTTCTATATTAATTTCTATTAATTTGATTAGAACTATAAAGAAATAAAACTACTTGTATATTTATTTTCAATGATGAGAAAAGTAACTGACTTCAAGACGATCTTACCAATACAAAAAATCGAAGACAAAATCCTGGTGCCGAATCACCTTCCCCTTTTCTAGTTCTTAGCGCTCATGCTTTAAAGACATATCTAGAGATTTAGTCATCCATTATTTTCAAACAATAAACATTTAAGCAAATTATCTATGAAGAGAAAATATTTGTTTACAAGACAATTTAACCGTTCACACACGCACAAAAAACGGCCGACCCTTCCCCTTTCCTTCTGAATTTCACGCTCAAGTTTTGACATTTTTAACAGGATTCAGTAATCTGGAAAATTCCTTGATCCGGACGAATTCCTCGGGAACCAATTCGTCCGGACTAACGAATCATCACTGTACTATATAACAAATGTTGAATGTGTATTTGATTCAATATAAGCATTCAGTAATGGACATGAAGAATTAGAAATTATCGAATGATGTGAAAACTATACTAACCTTCATTATGATAGAAAATAAATATGATTAAACTTATCAGATATTTGTTTGAACGTCTTGCACTTGATGGAATTAAGAAAACAGTTTATGACATTTATCTTTCTCTGCTTTTTATGTATCAGATATTTGTTTGAACGTCTTGCACTTGATGGAATTGAGAAAACAATTTATGACATTTATCTTTCTCTGCTTTTTATGTTGCCTGCATTGCAAGGGCAGCATGAAGGGATCACTCTGACAGGCATCTGTTTGTCTGTCTGTCTGTCTGGTTAAGTCATACTATCACACAAAAAGGTACCGCTTACTTGATATATTTTACAATTCTATCGAACTTGTATGGATGGTCAAGCATGATTAGACACAACACCTAATAAGGATCAAGGTCAAAGTTATATGTGAAGGTTCAGACGTAACAGGCCCTAAACCTGTCCTTGAACAGTCATGTTTTGATAAAAAAAAGTTTCAGCCTTGACAGTTACTACTAATTATTTTTACAGGAACATAGCAGAGTTCTTCAACAAAGTCTCTAACATTCTGGACACACCCTCTAAACAGTTACTATGGAAATTTATAGTGGTTAAATTACCTGAGAGTCATCAGGAGTTCTGTCTCAATAGAATAAATCTGTCCAGGGAAAGTCTACTGGGTAAGATTTAATTATACGTTTGTATGTATGATTGTTTCAATGAATTTCCAAGTGTTTGGTGTGACATGATGATGAATTACACTAATAGCTCTTGCATATTGCGGAGTATAGAGGTATTTCCAGATGTAAAACCATTTTGACGTCATGAAATTGTCATGGTATCGTCGATTCTTTACCTGCATTTCCCCGAGATTTAGGGCCATTTCCATAGAATATGATTATATGTCACAAATAGTCTACGTCAGGTACCGTCCCAAACAGGAAGTAACTCTGGTTATCGAAAATACCTTAATTGTACCCCATGATCACATTTTCTGTTGGTGTTTATCTATATATTGCAAATCAAGCATAATTTGATACTACTTTCATATTGAAACTATAACATCTTAAAGATATATGTACTTGAAATATATTTATGATTTTAAACATGTGAACAAGAATCCCTGCCATAATTATTTGTTATGTTATGATTATCTGTAATTGTATATTTCTGGTATTTGACAGACATGAGGACAGGTGAAAGCAGAACAAGTATCCACGGTTCTCCATCAAGAAGGACTCCAACAAGTAAGATAGCCTTATGTTATCTGTGAAATTAAAGTGACTTAGAGAAAATCTGTTTTATTATTGATATTAGTAAGGTAGGGGTTTTTAGCTCTACTGGTCTTTGACCAGTCGAGCTTATGCGATCGCCCTGTGTCTGGCATCTGTCCGTCCATCTGTCTATAAAACATTTTTTGTGGTTTCAAGTCCTCTGAAGTTATTGATGATGGAAAGTTAATTTTTGTGCGAATAGCACATAGCGATTGCCTGATTTCTTCACTCATGGGAGCCCCGTCTAAGGTGTATGTATAAACGATGTTACTCTGTTTACATGTACATTGGGACTGCGTCAGCGTCATGATCGGTATAAAGTCTGATCACTGTCTGAATCAATGAATTATATCTATATGAATCGAGCTGTCGTGTTATGTACATGCATGACCTAATAAAAAATTGCATCTGTATGTACTGAGATGAACACAGGCTGTGTGTTGGAAACCCCTTTCCATTACCAGTGGACAATATATAAATGAAACGGTGCTATCGATAAAGATATTAAATTGAATCATTGAAACGTAAAACTAACTTCAGGTAGGCTTATTTTGCCCCGCTTCACAAAATAAAATCTTTATACGATGGAAAAATTAGGAACTTCCATCATGAAATATGATATTAACAATTATGAAAAATGAAAGATCAAAACATTCCCATTTAGGATGTATCATGTTTCTATATACTAAACAAGAAGTGAATGTTCCTTCAAATTCTTAGCACACACCTAACATTGAACATGAAAGTGGGATCAAATTAGAAAATAAGATTCGTCATCTTTCCTTGTATATGGAATCATAAATCGATAGTCATATTGGATTGTTGTATTTTTTAGGGTGGGGGAGGGGTAGATTTAATGTGATGTTATTTGATTTTCATGTTCACTGTCAGACATCATCTTTCAATTCATTACGACAACATTATGCATTTGCATTTTAGTTCTGTCTTTATACGTCCATAAACTAGCCTACGAAGGTGTTCAGGAACAAATACATGTATAACTTTGAAAACACAATATTTTGTCATACATCATAAGTGATATTATTCTGGCTATTCGCACTCAGTACCTTTAGTGCTTTGATTTTTTGCAGCATACAATGAAATAGGTCTGTGGTCTAGTCGGCACCTGATATTTTGTTTGAGCCCCTGACCCCCAGGGTCTTAGAAAATGGATGTGGTTATTTTCTCATACATGTATGTACATGTAACTCTATATAATCTTGTGGTTACCATTTCTCAGAAAGTATAAATGATGGAAAGTTAATTCTTTTTGCAACATGATAGGTCTATGGTCTCGTTGTGTACCTGATATTTTGTTTGAGCCCCTGATCCCCAGGGTCTTAGAACACGGATGTGGTCATTGTCTCCTAAATAACTCTATCTAATCTTGTGGTCATCACCATTTCTCAGAAAGTATAAATGATAGAAAGTTATTTTATATTTGCAACATGATAGGTCTATGGTCATATTGTGCACCTGATATTTTGTTTGAGCCCCTTCCCCCATGGACTTGAAAAATGGATGAGGTCATTTTCTCCAATATAACTCTATGTATAAATCTTGTGGTCACCATTTCTCAGAAAGTATAAATGATAGAAAGTTAAATAAATTATTTTTGCAACATGATAGGTCTATGGTCAAATTGTGCACCTGATGTTTTGTTTGAGCCCCTGACCCCCAAAATCTTACAAAATGGATGTGGTCATTTTTAGCTCGCCGGGACGAAAAAGTCCGGAGAGCTATAATGCCATATCCTTGGCGTCGTTGTCGTCGTCGTCGTCCATAGACAAAACTTTAACCTGGGTTATATCTCTTGAACTACATGTATAAGGGGTAGAGCTTTGATATTTCACATGTAGATACCTTGTGACGAGACCTTTCATTTGAGACTGAGACCTTTGACCTAGTGACCTTGACCTTGGACTTTGACCTACTTTTCAAAAACTTTAACCTGGTATCTGACAAAAACCTGTATAGGCGAGCTATGTAATCTTTGATTACCCTATGTTCTCATATATAACACTATGTTATTGTGTGGTTATCATTTCTCAGAAAGTAAAAAATGATAATGCATTTTGCAATTTTAAAGGTCTATTGTCTAGTTGTGCACCTGATATTTTGTTTGAGCCCCCAACTCCCAGGGACTTAGAAAATGGGTGTGGTCATTTTCTCATATATAAATCTATGTAATCTTGTGGTCTCCATTTCTCAGAAAGTGTAAATGATGGAAAGTTTTGGGGTTTTTTTTTTGCAATATTTAAGGGTTATTGTCCAGTTGTGTACCTGATATTTGTTTGAGCCCCTGACCCCAGGGTCTTAGAAAATGGATGTGGTTAGTTTCTCATATATAGCTAAATAGATGTTATCTTGTGGTCACCATTTCTCAGCAAGTATAATTGATAGAACATTAATTCTTTTTTTCATTATAATGGGCCTTTGGTTAAGTTGTAGATCTGATATTTTGTTTAAGCTTCAGACCCCAGGGTTTCTTTTAAATGGGTTTGATCATTTTCTCCTATATACATGTAACTGTGCAATCTTGTGAACACCAAATCTGAGAAAGCATAATTGATAGAGTGTAAATTCTTTTTGCATAATAATGGGTATGTGGTTTGGTTGCCTAGTTGTTAATTAGTTTGAGCTCCCGACCCCCAGGGACTTTAAAAATTGGTGAGGTCATTTTCTCCTATACAACTCTATGTATTACTTTTGAACACCAGTTCTCAGAGAGTATAATTGACAGAGAGTTTGTTCATTCAGCATTATAATCAGACTTTGGTCTTGTTGTGCTTGTTCATCCAATATTTTGTTTGAGCCCCTGAACCCTTGGGTCTTAAAAATGGGGGGAATAGATTTATTGCACTAAACAACCAGGAGAGCTTCAGTCTCGTCAGAGACTTCTTGTTTTGTGATATATCTAAAATATCTTATCTAATATCTAAATAACACTGTAAACCAACTTTTATTCCCGAGCGTATTATTTTCGCGATATTCAGAGGTCACCCGATTCGTGAACTTAAAACGTTGAGAATATAGTCTTGTAGTTAGATACTTACGTGTGCATAAATATAGACTCATCAAATTGGTCTACATTTTCACTAGCAATGTAAATTTGGTCGATCACTTTACTTTAATAGTACAATGAATTTTGTCGCATATTTGACCGCTCTCTTAACTCTTATATATAAGATTCAGAAAACATCATGTTCGTTATATCGTTTGAGAAATCAGTGGTGCAAAATGAGAAACCTTTTTTTTTTGCGCAAAAAGCTATTGATGCATAGCCAAATGCGGGTGTCACAAATTATTTTACATGTATGTATATCCTATAATAAAATCTTTTTTCAAAGCTAACTTTACAAGACAGTATGAATGGATTTAAATGAAAGTGTTTCACACCTACATGTAAGTACCTTCTGCTTACATCGAACATAACTGGTTTGTTTAGATAACATTTTATTTGACATAACGCTTGTGTTAATAAGGCAACTGCATTAGAAAACAATAATTACAAGTATCTTATCAGCAATAAGGGCTTTTTGACAGATTATAAAGTTGGAAGTTTTGGAGATTGACATTTTTAATGAAAGTTTTTTTTCTGATACATACAAATTCATGAACATAAAATGCTGTGAACCAGTCACCCAACTCTTATTCACGAACTTAAGACACCGCAAATAAAAGATGGTTTACAGTAATTAGAATGATTCCAGAGAATGCAGGTCTTTTGAAGTTTGAAACAGAAATTTCTTGAAGTCTTACTCTGGGTTTCATAGTTGTGTCGCCTGCGAAGCATAGGGATCACTTTGTCCGTCTGTCTGTTACACTTGGATGTCACACCCTATATAAAAGTGATTCCTAAGTGCCACTATGTTTCGCAGGCGACACATGCATTCCTTGGAATGTTTTTTTTTTTAAATTGTGCATGGCTAGCCTGGAGCAAATACTATGAAAGTGAAGCTATTCTCAGGAAATTTGGACATCTACATGGTACACCAAAGTAATACAGCCATGAACACTATAAATAAGACTCTGCCAATTTTCAGGGAGACTTTGCTGGAAAATGTCACATGTGTGTTGAATGATAATGACATATGATAATTAATAGATATAAATAAATTCATTTTAGGAAAGAGTCAGAATCCCAGTATGTCATCATTCCAACAACAGGTGGATTATCTGTTAACCTCCAAGGAACGTACGCAACTTAAAAGAGCTTTGCAGATCTACTCTCAAAACAGGTCAGATATCTGGTAATTTTTAAGATTACATGAAGTCATGTAAATATGTTGAACAATGATTTGCAAATAAAGATATTTTGCAGATAGTAAACAACGTAGCAGATAAGTGAAATGAAATTCTTTTTTTAATGTACATGCATATATAATTTTATGACGTACTATGTACTGGGCATATGACAGAAGAATGGTCAATAATCTGATTTTAGCTCTCCTGCTCAGAATACATACACGTAAATCGTGTAATTTGAAGGTGGTTAATCTTATCAACATTACATGTATATCTAAAGATGATGAATCTGTATATAATAAAGAAGTGGACGTTCTGCCGTTACATACATATAATAGGAAACAGATAAACAAATTTTCTTTCAATAACAGAAAGCAGAATATTCTGATTTCCTTTGTCTAACAGGAAAGTGGACAATCTGATAGAGGATATGGAGGTGATATTAGACACACCTTCTAAGGGAACACTCTGGATGTATATAGTACCACTGTTGATTACTGAGCACCAGGGCTATGCCAGAGAAAAGCTGCAATTAGGTAAAATCTAACATTGGTATTACATGCTTGTACTACTACAATATCATTAAGTTTAACAGAGTGCTATACTGTCTGCGCAGCTCACTGGATGAACACAGTTTTGCCTCTTTTACCTCAAAAAATATTAAATAGACTTGATATAGTTCAAAAGATCTCTCTTTGTCATAACATATGGTATGATTTACATGGTTTTTTACGCATATAATCAAATTATACGGACAAAACTCTTTTTAGTTAAGGTGTTTTGAATTTAATTTTAGCATGATGTCATTGAAGTTTAACATTGAGCCTAGCTTGGCCATGATAACAATTAGATCATGAAAAAGTCTTTTATTTAAAGCAATAGTTTGTTTGTAGAATTTGATTGTGTACACTCATGAATGTTGAACTTGTATCAGAAGTTACAATTAACCGAGATTCACTGAATGTTATAAATTTCATTTAGGAAGTTTTTCAAAATATTGTAGAAAAAAAATCATGTTTATTCAGTCATAGAATCCATTTGTTTTAATGTTTTAAAGTATCTTACTGTGATTTAAGGGATGACTCTTAATTTTCTTTTTCTTTTTTTCTTTTTTTTTTTAACTTTTATACAACACGAAAAGGGGCTGAAAACTGAATTATTACTGAGCATTAAACAGAAATGTCTGGAATACTTCCATCCAAGGAAAAACAAATTAGATTCAATTTCCTACCTGTCATCTTTAAATGTTCTGTAATTCATCGGTGAATCCCGCTCTTCTCAGCTTTCTAAAAGCATATTGTTTGCTGTGATATCATTGGAGAAATGTTTGGTATTCAGTTTACCCGGAATTTTTTAACTAATCAGAATACCGTTAATGTAATAAGAATTAAATGATTGTAGAATCCAGATCAACCACTGGTTATCCCATGGACAGTTATATAGGATCCCCAGATTCTACTCCCAGTCATGGTGGTGAATATTACAATAAGGAGGATGAATTTCATCTGGGTAAGTCAAGTTCAGGTTAGTTATGAGAATATTGAGGTACAAGAAAAAAAACCCCAGATTTGTTGTTGGCAATTATGTTTATAGAGATAAGGCATTCTGTTTACATAATTATAAAATAAATGTATATAAAACATTCATGGGAGTGTTCAACTGTATATATAGTTCTCTAGAATAATTATATTAAGCTTAAGTTAGAGAAGTGTTGAAAGAATACCATCCATTCTTTCACCTAAGGCTTTTCATTTGGCTTGTTCAAGCTTTTGAAAAATGGAATGCAGTCTTATTTTTCGTGTCGCCTGCGAAGCATAGCGACACTTAGGGATCATTTTAAAAAATCAGGCTTTTAGTCGTTAACAAATACTCTTTTATTTTGTAGTTGGTATTGCTGCTAATGCTCTACGAAATTCACAAAATACGGGTTATATGGTGAGAAGTAGTTTTAACATACATGTTTCTCCTTGATGGATCATTGGTCTGCTCATCTAATTCAACTACATGTATAAGTTAATTATGTTACCATAGTATTTGATAAAATATCATCCTAGTATAATTCAGAATTTGAAATAACAAGCGTTTAAATTATTGTATAGGGAAAAGATAGAAAAACTAGCTCTACAGATATAAAACTCTCGCAAGTTAAGATGTACATATAGTTTTAAAATTCTCTGAATTACATGTATTTCACAGCATTAATACATGTACTTAATTTGTTTAGACTAAGTCATAAGCATGGAAATATGAAGGTAAAGTTTTATGTTTTAGTCATCTTTCTCCTCTGATGATGAATCCCAAAACTATACCCAGAGGTCAGGGGTCAAAAGGTCAAGAGGTCGTCTATGGAAGAAGATGCATCCAGGATATGGCATGAAGTATTCTCATGATGATATGGAACTCTCATGGAAAAGAGGACAAGGTTTGTATGATCAATATCTAAAAACGTTTCATGAATGCACTTTCTCTTGAATGTATATTTTACTCTGTTATGTTCTAAACATGAAAATTCATTCATTCAAAAGTAATTAAAGTCATTATGTAAGCAAATATGCTATGTTCAAGGATTCTGTTAAGGTACTATCAAATCAGAGAATATAATAAAAACATAGTGATCTGGGCTCAGTGAACAGGAGAGTAGGAAAGCCTAACACTTTGATTTTAGTTTAAAAAATGATAGTATCTATAAATCTGTTAATTTAGGTAAATCCTATGATATGGCATTGATGAAGGAATTGGAGGAAACTAGAAAAGTGGTGGAGGAGGCCAAGAAACTGTTCCAGTCTGGTAACAGAAATAATGAGGAACCAGGTTAGACCTTATGTTTCATTAGAAACTATTCCAATCTTGTAACATAAGGTAGGGTGGATGTACTTAGCCCACTTGCCTTTGTAGGATATCCACTTGAAACAATTATAGATATACAGAAAAGAAAAATTTGGAAGTTGTAGTACATCTACATGTACATGTATTTTTCAGACTCTGAGGATGAGAGTCATCTGTCCACCAAGTATGTGACGGTTATTCCCATTGGTCAAAGAGTTATGATGGATCATGCACCAGAATTTATTCCTGGACTAGACAGACGGAGATCGTCTTTACTGAATGGTCATTCCCAATCTAAAAGTCTACCTAATGGTCTCAATGCACCTCCAGAGATTATCTTTACAAGTGAATCTGATAGTGAGGTAGATGTGACTGAAGGCAGATCTCCACTCTCCATTAAATCTGGTGATTCTTTTAATACAAGAGCGCTCACAGCTCTAAAGGAACTAGATGCCGCGATGGCAGCAGAGGTATCGGATATCGAGAATGGGAACGCTCAGATTTCACCTTTGATTGGAAAAAGTCAAGTAGTAACACAGGCTTCTCAGTTTGATCCAGTTAAAGAAAATAAAGCAGGACCCACAGATATCCCTCCTATAGCTCCTGGTATGGATTTTTGTATTCTACTGTATTAACCTGAAAGAGTAAAAAGATAAGTATAAAATAATGATTTTTAAAAAGTGCAAAGTTCACAAGGTGTGCACAGAGCAGTTCTCTCTTTAGTATGAATTGTTGTAGTCCTAATTTCAGTAAAATAATTAAGTTTAAGTTTTTTCTTAAAATATTTATTGCTCTCTAATAAAAAAGATTACAGATATTTAGTGGAACACTTTCTAGTCCTTTGCTATGCAATGGTACATGTGTATGATCAAGTTTCAATCCCAAGTATCTTCTACTTGATTTTACTTTGCCAGTATGCTTGTATCAAGTTTCTACAGTATTTATGTGTATTGTTTCAGTTGCTCCTCCCCCACCCCCTCCAGTACCCCCTCCTGCGCCTGACATCACTCCCCCACCTTTAGCAAAGATGAATGTTAAGAGGATCAACTGGGAGAAATTAGACCAGCGTAGAGTAGGAAACACAATCTGGGAGCAGGTGAGTGTAAAAATGTTCCATAAAATCATACTGAGCAGAAGATTTACAGAAGAGTATGTATGGATTTATTCTTCAGTCAAATTCAGTATTTTTAAAAGAAGTAGCTTTATGACATTACACAACAATATCTCACTGTAAAGTTTTAGAAAATCGTAACTGTAGAAGTTGTAGCAATTTCTACATAAGAAAGTTTTGTCAATAAAAAGACACTTGATACTTTCATTACAAACCGGCACATATCTTTACATACATGTCAACTCAACCTCTTTAAGAGGGAGTCTCCCATTTCAATTTGAACTCATCTTCCTCCTAAAATTACAACTTTCCTCCTTGGAGAGAGACTCCCTCTTTTGGGCCACACTCTCCCATTTATTTTTCCCATAAAAAAGAATAAACTGAATTGAATTTTTCCAATAAAAATGTATTGCTGTCAGGAAAGTTTCCACCAAGGAAAGTGTATGCATCATATTGTAGTCATTGTTAATACATTTTCTTAGACTTCAAAGGTTTAGCATTCAAGAAATTGTTTGAAAATGGGCTCCCTCCAAATGTCATAATTTATTATATACATGTGTATTGTATGTCGTAGAATTGGTTAGTTTAGTTTAAACATATTTATTGCTCAATACAACATAGGATTGGCGACAAGTTTTTAGCTCACCTGAGCCATAGGCTCAAAGTGAGCTATTGTCATAGCGTGGCGTCCGTCGTCCGTCGTCGTCGTCCGTCGTAAACTTTTCACATTTTCAACTTCTTCTTCAGAACGGCTGAAGGGATTTTGATGAAACTTGGTAGGTATGAAGTACTCATGGTCCCCTACAAGTGTTGTTGTTTTTCGTCCGGATCTGTCAACAGGTGGCGCCACCACAGCCAAAAGTAGGTCACGGGGGGTACCCTCCTTTGACAAACTTCTTCTTCAGAACCGAAGCATGTATCGACAAACCGAAAGCATCAGGATGATCTAGAGAGATGTCTTAAGAAGTGTTGTTATTTTTGGTTCCACTTCGAAGTCAAATTTTTGACGCGTTTTTGACGTCTTTTCGGACTTTGTCAGAAATGCACATTTTTGCACTATTTCTTTAAATAACTCAATAAGTGTATGATTTTACACACTCATTTAGTACATATTTATCATATTTAACTTACTTAATGCTTTGATATGTATTTTATGCTTAAATTTTATTTTTTTGATTTTTTATGAATTTATTTCTTATGTAAAAAGGAAGGGGGGGGGGGTGATTTTCATACATTTTCTGCTTCTTTTCTATAACCACTCTTCAGATTGTCATGACAATTTGTAGGTATGAGGTACTCATGCATGGTACCCTACAAGTGAAAGAATTTTGTCAAGATATCCACTTTTGGATTTTTAAGGAATATTTTTAAGATTGTACATAGGTATAATGTATGTTTTCCATGCCCAATGGACCCATGGGGAGTGGCTTCAAACCCCGGCGGGACCCCAACAAAATTTTTTTCCCCTTTTTAGTTCACCTGAGCCATAGGCTCAAAGTGAGCTATTGTCATAGCGTGGCGTCCGTCGTCCGTCGTCGTCGTCCGTCGTCGTCCGTCGTAAACTTTTCACATTTTCAACTTCTTCTTCAGAACGGCTGAAGGGATTTTGATGAAACTTGGTAGGTATGAAGTACTCATGGTCCCCTACAAGTGTTGTTGTTTTTCGTCCGGATCTGTCAACAGGTGGCGCCACCACAGCCAAAAGTAGGTCACGGGGGGTACCCTCCTTTGACAAACTTCTTCTTCAGAACCGAAGCATGTATCGACAAACCGAAAGCATCAGGATGATCTAGAGAGATGTCTTAAGAAGTGTTGTTATTTTTGGTTCCACTTCGAAGTCAAATTTTTGACGCGTTTTTGACGTCTTTTCGGACTTTGTCAGAAATGCACATTTTTGCACTATTTCTTTAAATAACTCAATAAGTGTATGATTTTACACACTCATTTAGTACATATTTATCATATTTAACTTACTTAATGCTTTGATATGTATTTTATGCTTAAATTTTATTTTTTGATTTTTTATGAATTTATTTCTTATGTAAAAAGGAAGGGGGGGGGGGTGATTTTCATACATTTTCTGCTTCTTTTCTATAACCACTCTTCAGATTGTCATGACAATTTGTAGGTATGAGGTACTCATGCATGGTACCCTACAAGTGAAAGAATTTTGTCAAGATATCCACTTTTGGATTTTTAAGGAATATTTTTTAAGATTGTACATAGGTATAATGTATGTTTTCCATGCCCAATGGACCCATGGGGAGTGGCTTCAAACCCCGGCGGGACCCCAACAAAATTTTTTTCCCCTTTTTAGCTCACCTGAGCCATAGGCTCAAAGTGAGCTATTGTCATAGCGTGGCGTCCGTCGTCCGTCGTCGTCGTCCGTCGTCGTCCGTCGTAAACTTTTCACATTTTCAACTTCTTCTTCAGAACGGCTGAAGGGATTTTGATGAAACTTGGTAGGTATGAAGTACTCATGGTCCCCTACAAGTGTTGTTGTTTTTCGTCCGGATCTGTCAACAGGTGGCGCCACCACAGCCAAAAGTAGGTCACGGGGGGTACCCTCCTTTGACAAACTTCTTCTTCAGAACCGAAGCATGTATCGACAAACCGAAAGCATCAGGATGATCTAGAGAGATGTCTTAAGAAGTGTTGTTATTTTTGGTTCCACTTCGAAGTCAAATTTTTGACGCGTTTTGACGTCTTTTCGGACTTTGTCAGAAATGCACATTTTTGCACTATTTCTTTAAATAACTCAATAAGTGTATGATTTTACACACTCATTTAGTACATATTTATCATATTTAACTTACTTAATGCTTTGATATGTATTTTATGCTTAAATTTTATTTTTTTGATTTTTAGCTCACCTGAGCCAAAGGCTCTAGTGAGCTATTGTCATAGCGATCCGTCCGGCGTCCGTCGTGTGTCGTGTGTCGTGTGTCGTGTGTCGTCTGTCTGTCGTAAACTTTTCACATTTTCGACTTCTTCTCAAGAATGGCTAAAGGGATTTTGATGAAACTTGGTAGGTATAAAGTACTAATGGTCCCCTACAAGTGTTGTTGTTTTTCGTCCGGATCCCTCAACAGGTGGCGCCACCACAGGCAAAAGTAGGTCACAGGGGGTACCCTCCTTTGACAAACTTCTTCTTCAGAACGGAAGCACGTATCGACAAACCGAAAGCATCAGGATGATCTAGAGAGATGTCTTAAGAAGTGTTGTTATTTTTGGTTCCACTCCGAACTCAAATTTTTGACGCTTTTTTGACGTCTCTTCGGACTTAGTCAGAAATGCTAATTTTTGCACTATTTCTTTAAATAACTCAATAAGTGTATGATTTTACACACTCATTTACTGCATATTTATCATATCTAACTTAATCATTGCTTTGATATGAATTTTATGCTTAAATTTTATTTTTTTGATTTTTTATGAATTTTTTTCTTATGTAAAAAGGAAGGGGGGGGGGTGATTTTCATACATTTTCTGCTTCTTTTCTATAACCACTCTTCAGATTGTCATGACATTTTGTAGATATGAGGTACTCATGCACACACCGGGTAAACGGATTTTACGAACCGGGCAGGATTTTACGAATCGGGCAAGGATTTTACGAATCGGGCAGATAAAGTAGCAGATATGCGAAGTTGAAACTGTTGGGGAGATAGTATTAAAGGGCAAAAGTAAGCAATTGAGGCAATGCCTACCAAGATTAATGATCTATCCATATTTCTATTATCAGTTGAAGTATCCATGGCTTGATATTATCGCACATCTTCGATTTTTAAGCAGAATTTCTTTTTTTTCGCTAATCTTTTATCACAAAAATGCGATTTTCTTTTGAATCAAAATGATGCCTCGTGATTTCTACGGTTCACAATCTAGAAAAAATATTTATAGATATATTTCGAACTGATGGATTGTTCTGTTTATCAGGATCATGCAGATAATTAATTAGCAAGTGTGATGGGGTACAATGAAAAGGATTTTACGAACCCGGGCATTGGATTTTACGAACACGGGCACTCGTCAAACATTGGATTTTACGAACACGATCTGTATAACTCAATTAATTCGATACATAATGGTTCCTATGCGTTTTAATCTATAAATTAAAACTTAACAAATAACTTTATTTACTCTCTTTGAATCTTAGACAAACTATATAATGTATAATATGTATATTATATTCCATACCTAAATAGAAATATAAAATTTGGTACAGAACGCTGACATTCCATCGCGGACGAATTTCAGTACCCAGTAAAAGTATTATTTGAATGTAAAGCCTATTTTGAAATATCACTCCGTAAGTTGCATGTATAATAGCTTAGTAGCCACTTTTATGCATCAAGGAAACACTAAAATACGTTCGTATTTTTAATAGTAACTGTCAAATTTATATTCGGGGAGGAGTTGCTCCTTGTTAGAAAATTTTATCTTTAATTATCCTTTTTACTGAAGAGTTTAATTTTGTATACTGTAAATTTATATAGTATTATATCTTACGCATCATTGTTCAGTTCTAAATATTATATACATGTATATGCACATAGAATGTAACTGCGTTTCGTATGTTAACACTCGTGACGTCACAATGCATAAGATCTAAAGGAACATGCGCAGTACATGTACGATAAATGTACTTGCTGTGTGTTGCATACCCGTAACAAAACACAAATTAAGACACTTATTCTTTATATGAAATACTATATGAAAATACTAACTTTAAGCTCACCTGAGCGACCGTCCGTCGTAAACGTTCAACATTTTCATTATCATCATCACAGACATCAGGGTATATTTTCAATTCTAACATGACTTGAGATTTTTCTCCCTATTACTATAGAACTCGCCTGGTGTAAAATATCCATATTCATAAGACTCTGGAGCAATTCGTAAAAAGAGAAATCTTATAAATTTTCTCTTCGTAGAGTCACGTGTTGACAGATTTATATCTAAGTCATCAATCTTTTAAAGCAGAAGTGTCTGGCTAGACCGAAACCCTCTTGGTCGTTTTGTTGAAGGATCTTGAAGAGGATTAATTCAAAATTCGAGAATATTTCGACAGTAATTGATGATAATAAGAACTTAAGTTATGCTGTCAGGTTGGATCTCAATTGGAAATTGAATTTTTATTTTCAACATTGAACACCCCCGCCCCCCCCCCCCCCCCCACACACACACACGAGATTCAGAATGTCATTTTTACCAAGTGTGTATCAATAATATAACTTTCGTACAAGTCATTCAAAATCAGTTAAGTTGCGCCAATACGCAAAAACTGTGTCACAATACATTTTAGAAAGAAACATTGAATCATTGACAGATTTTTTTTGCTTTTACACTTTTACGTGCATTAGTTGCTATTCCTCCATATGCCTCATGATTACCTTTGAACTCGATATGTGTGGATTTTTCTATAATATAAGGGTTGTATTTGACAAAAAATACATGTCACAAACTGAGTTATATGATAAAATGGGTAATCTGTGACGCGAAAATGTATTAAATTCAAAATATTTCGCACATATTTTAATAAAAGTAATATCAGTATTTTCAAAAAATCGAGATTATTTCATACGCTTTGTAGTATTTTACTCTGAATTATACTAAACTCGATTGTCACAAGCTTTACGGTGAATTACGTTACAAAATCTTTAAAGATCTAGGATGAGTTAAAATTAGAATTATATAATATCATAACTAATACTTTTCTAACTTATAATAGACCAAACTTTAATAGATTGAAATATTTCTTCCAGAGGGAAGGGATGATAACAAATAAAAACACAAACACTCAAATATAAAAAAATGTGTATTTGAGTTTTTGTGTTTTATTTGCAAACTTAAATAGTTTTTCATTGAATGTTTTACATTCGTTTCATTTTCAGAAAAAAATCCTTTTATTTCTATTTTCTGAAAGATTCACTGATTTTGTGAATTACGTTACGCTGCTTTTACTGTGATAAGAATCGCAGAGTGCATTTACTATGGTCATGTCGTAATCGGGTGCGTATGCCTTATATATAAAGACAATCACAATTTGATTAAAGCTCCCTTACGTTCGGATCGAGAGACAGATAATAAATAACACAGATAAAAAAACATGACCGTGAATTATGTAACGGTGAATATTGATAGCCAAGAACATTATACATTTACGGGGGATTTTAAATCTTGGAGTGTTAACTTGATTCTGTGATTAATAGAGAGTAAATAATGTTGTAATGCAGAAAAACACATTTTTTGGTATTAGATGTTGAATTGTATTTACTAAAGTCAATTTCAGCGTCTGTATACAATTAAACGTTATATTCAAGAAGATATTATCATTTACCTTTGATAGATTATTCACTAAAGAAATTTACGATCTGCTGAAACCATGAACATGATGAAGGTATTGAATATTTATTTCTTCTATTTTTCAATTCCAATTAAGAAAACGCACATAACAAGAATAGTAACACTACTCTAATATGAAAAAAAAGTTAGTCATTTTCCATCTAAAACTGAAAGTTAGGATGAAATCAAAATTTTGGTTACGATGAAACAGTTCTTATTTTATAGAATATGAAATTAGACAACATTATACTAAGATAAGATAAGATAAGATAAGAGAGAGAGAGAGAGAGAGAGTCTGACCTTTACGTCTTTATCTTGCCGTTTGTAAATGCTTATGCGAAGCGTACAATACGAACTGTTCGAATAGCATTTGAAGTGTCGGATCTATCTTTTCAGTAAGGGGTGGGGGCGTGTATTGGCAAGGGATCCGGTGCTTGTTTACAGCAATACTTACTAAAAATTTAAGAAATGTTCGTAACTCTTGAGCGCCTAGTTACTAACTTATAAACTAAATCGCGATGTTTAGTTTCTTTTGTATGTAGTATGTAGAAATGCTATTAGAAAGGAGTGAAAAAGATTTTAAGCTCTTATTTTTATTTGATAATGAATGTTACGAAAATTTCTAAAATTGTTCGTAAGTATTTTTGTAAAACAGGCTCAAGGGGGTGACTTTTAAAAGTCCCAAGCGGGTCAAAAGTGAAGCTATGGTATGATGACAAGTTGTAAGGGGGGGGGGGGGGGGCTGACTGCATTTCAGCCTTTTTAGGACCCATGCAATTCAAGGCTCTCAGAGTTGGGTTTTTAATTGATTAAAAAATGGAAATTGCTGCCTTTAACAATTATATAGTTAATCATTTATTGATATCTACTCTTGATGTAGATGGAAAATTATAATATTACCAGTGACTTGAAAATATTTGGGGGCGGGAGGGTGGAAGGGGCGAAAGCCCCTTACGCCAACCTCTCCACTGACATGGACTTCACAAGAACTATTCCCGGTATTTCGTACATATTCATAAAAAAGACATCTACTTGATATTCTCACGGTTTATAAGTCCTTGATATTCTCGAAAATAAAAATTGGAAAAGGCGTTGTCGGGAAAAGAAAATTATATGTTCCGAAAAAAGGCAATAAACAGAAAGCCATCGGCGGGATAAATTCGTTATTCAATGTAGACCCGTCAAGTTTCATCATCGACCATCTTGAAATCTGTATAGCTGGCATTTTTTATGATCTGTTTCTGGTGGTTTGAAGACCATTTCATTTCATCAATGTAACAGATATAATTCACGACAAACTATAATACTGCCTTTTTAAAAAAGTTGTTATCTATTATTTTTATTATTGTTATTATTATTATTATTTTTTTTTGTGGTATTTTTGTATTATATACAGTTAAACAATACATAGACAATACATCAGACATCAACACGCATACACCATTCACACGTCTTGCATACTTTTATATTAATCTAATAGTATGGAGAGCTTTCCCCATTTCTCTGAAAACATTTTTTCATATTTTTCTTAAAGATACTTTTCAATTTTAGGATAAGATATTATATCATTTTTTTGCACCTTCTAGAGAGGGATGGCATTTTAGATTAGAGTTTTTTTGTCTAAAAATGTACTTTTTTAACTAGAATAATTATGATGTTGATATTGCTATTATTATCATTTACTATCCCAAACATTAATATGCTTTTAACATCTAAGTTTTAATCTATGTTGCAGATATCATGTAGCCAAATGTTAAGATCAAGCCAAAGTTGTTGTGAATGAGAGCAAAAACAAAATATATGTGAGATGGTTTCAAGAAATGTGTTAAAAGAGCACATGTATGATAGTATCGCTTATTCCGATCTTAAATAAAAGAGTATTCGTTCCTAATATGCGATGTGATATTATATTCATATTATATAAAGTATTAAAGTAAATTATATTGTCATTTTTTTCAAAAGATTATCATGATCATCAGACTCTCAAACCCAAATTTTCGCTTTGCTGTTTTGAAAGATTTCCTGTTGATCTCTTCTTTTCCTATGCATTAAGTTATACGTGTAAGTGATGTGTAGAATGCTATTTTCCCTTTCACTACAGTAAAAATGGGAAATTATGTGTTTTGTAAAGCGTGTTCGTAAAATCCAGTGCCCGCGTTCGTAAAATCCATTTTCCTTACTTGCCCGCATTCGTAAAATCCATTTTCGAATACCCCTGTCCTGTAGAATGCCGTTTAACTCGTGAATACTACGTTGCCCATGATATATTTTACGATTCAGATTGACAGATGTCCAGTCTTGAAATTCCATGTATAATATGAATTGCAAAAGAACCCTGCTCGGAAATATTTCATGTTTATGTGAAAATGTAGAAGGAAAAATATTTCATCTCGTCATTACGCAAAAATTTCAAAATGTAAAAAGAAACGCAAAAGACACATTATAAAGAAATATGTGTACTCGAAGAATCTAGTCTTCGCATTGATACAAGCTGTGTAAGAAAAGAGATATACTAGTACTTTTGACGGCACCCCTTATACGTCAAGAACGAATTTGCCCGATTCGTAAAATCCTGCCCGGTTCGTAAAATCCGTTTACCCGGTGTGATGCATGGTACCCTTCAAGTGAATGAATTTTGTCAAGATATCCACTTTTGGATTTTTAAGGAATATTTTTTAAGATTGTACATAGGTATAGTGTATGTTTTCCATGCCCAATGGACCCATGGGGAGTGGCTTCAAACCCCGGCGGAACCCCAACAAAATTTTTTTCCCTTTTTAGCTCACCTGAGCCGAAGGCTCTAGTGAGCTATTGTCATAGCGATCCGTCCGGCGTCTGTCGTCCGTCGTCTGTCGTGTGTCGTGTGTCGTCTGTCTGTCGTAAACTTTTCACATTTTCGACTTCTTCTCAAGAATGGCTAAAGGGATTTTGATGAAACTTGGTAGGTATAAATTACTAATGGTCCCCTACAAGTGTTGTTGTTTTTCGTCCGGATCCCTCAACAGGTGGCGCCACCACAGGCAAAAGTAGGTCACAGGGGGTACCCTCCTTTGACAAACTTCTTCTTCAGAACGGAAGCACGTATCGACAAACCGAAAGCATCAGGATGATCTAGAGAGATGTCTTAAGAAGTGTTGTTATTTTTGGTTCCACTCTGAACTCAAATTTTTGACGCTTTTTTGACGTCTCTTCGGACTTAGTCAGAAATGCTAATTTTTGCACTATTTCTTTAAATAACTCAATAAGTGTATGATTTTACACACTCATTTACTGCATATTTATCATATCTAACTTAATCATTGCTTTGATATGAATTTTATGCTTAAATTTTATTTTTTTGATTTTTTATGAATTTTTTTCTTATGTAAAAAGGAAGGGGGGGGGTGATTTTCATACATTTTCTGCTTCTTTTCTATAACCACTCTTCAGATTGACATGACATTTTGTAGATATGAGGTACTCATGCATGGTACCCTTCAAGTGAAAGAATTTTGTCAAGATATTCACTTTTGGATTTTTAAGGAATATTTTTTAAGATTGTACATAGGTATAGTGTATGTTTTCCATGCCCAATGGACCCATGGGGAGTGGCTTCAAACCCCGACGGGACCCCAACAAAATTTTTTTCCCTTTTTAGCTCAACTGAGCCAAAGGCTCTAGTGAGCTATTGTCATAGCGATCCGTCCGGCGTCCGTCGTGTGTCGTCTGTCTGTCGTAAACTTTTCACATTTTCGACTTCTTCTCAAGAATGGCTAAAGAGATTTTGATGAAACTTGGTAGGTATAAAGTACTAATGGTCCCCTACAAGTGTTGTTGTTTTTCGTCCGGATCCCTCAACAGATGGCGCCACCACAGGCAAAAGTAGGTCACAGGGGGTACCCTCCTTTGACAAACTTCTTCTTCAGAACGGAAGCACGTATCGACAAACCGAAAGCATCAGGATGATCTAGAGAGATGTCTTAAGAAGTGTTGTTATTTTTGGTTCCACTCCGAACTCAAATTTTTGACGCTTTTTTGACGTCTCTTCGGACTTAGTCAGAAATGCTAATTTTTGCACTATTTCTTTAAATAACTCAATAAGTGTATGATTTTACACACTCATTTACTGCATATTTATCATATCTAAGTTAATCATTGCTTTGATATGAATTTTATGCTTAAATTTTATTTTTTTGATTTTTAGCTCACCTGAGCCAAAGGCTCTAGTGAGCTATTGTCATAGCGATCCGTCCGACGTCCGTCGTCCGTCGTCTGTTGTCTGTCGTGTGTCGTCTGTCGTCTGTCTGTTGTAAACTTTTCACATTTTCAACTTCTTCTCAAGAATGGCTTAAGGGATTTTGATGAAACTTGGTAGGTATAAAGTACTAATGATCCCCTACAAGTGTTGTTGTTTTTCGTCCGGATCCCTCAACAGGTGGCGCCACCACAGGCAAAAGTAGGTCACGGGGGGTACCCTCCCTTGACAAACTTCTTCTTCAGAACGGAAGCACGTATCGACAAACTGAAAGCATCAGGATGATCTACAGAGATGTCTTAAGAAGTGTTGTTATTTTTGGTTCCACTCTGAAGTCAAATTTTTGACGCTTTTTTGACGTCTCTTCGGACTTAGCCAGAAATGCAAATTTTTGCACTATTTCTTTAAGTAACTCAATAAGTGTATGATTTTACACACTCATTTACTGCATATTTATCATATATAACTTACTTAATGCTTTGATATGTATTTTATGCTTAAATTTTATTTTTTTATTTTTTTATGATTTTTTTTCTTATGTAAAAAGGAAGGGGGGGGGGGTGATTTTCATACATTTTCTGCTTCTTTTCTATAACCACTCTTCAGATTGTCATGACATTTTGTAGGTATGAGGTACTCATGCATGGTACCCTTCAAGTGAAAGAATTTTGTCAAGATATCCACTTTTGGATTTTTAAGGAATATTTTTTAAGATTGTACATAGGTATAATGTATGTTTTCTTACCAAAAATAGGAGAAAATTCTCAAATCGCACCGGGTTAAACAGATTGATACTACTTTTGAATGAAGAAATTTTATTTGAATCACAAAAAAAAAAAAATGCCGTAAAGATTAAAAGTACACAACTTTTTAAATATTTTTTCAAAGCCATGCACCTGGTTCCGGACCGGAATTATTCGAATTTTATGATCTGAGGACCCATTTCACACGCATTCTTCCACACATGTAGATGTCTCACCCACTTTAAACTATATTCAAAATTTTATTTCATCTATCTAGTAAACAATCACGGGAAGACAATTCAAGATAAACATTGTGTGTATTTTCAACCAATTGTTGAAAATAATAAGAAAATAATCGGAACTATTTGACAGGACAATGACCTAGATATGCATTAATTCATCTTCGTCCCCAAGACGCATCGTATTCCGCTAGGCGCTTCATTGCAATACAAACCGCAAAGTAGTACTGCGATACATTTCAGGAGATACAGTGGAAACAGAATAGATTTTTATACTTGGAACACTTTCATAATGGTTATCATTCATGTACTTGGAACACTTGCATATACTTGTTATCATGTATAAAGTTTGCTCGAATTTCCTCTGTCTTAGACTCCCTTAGATGAAGTAATTTACGGACTGATTTCTTGAAGAAACGTCTAATGAGTAATCTCTTCCTCTGGATTTTGAGAATGCATAGGACATTTAATATCTGAAATTCTTGAAAATAAATAATTCCGTTCAGAGTTCCTGAAATCTTCCAATGAAATGTTGGACAACAGAAGCTGTTGTTTTAATAGAGAAAATAAATTATTATTCACAACCTTAAGCCACTGTGTTCGTCAGCTTGTATGTATAATAATTCTAAGAGGAACACAGAGGCCTGAGGTTGTGAATAATAAAACATTTTCTCTCATAAAACGACAGGATCCTGTGTTAAGACATTTGGGAATTTTTATCTGATCAAATAATAGATACATGATGAGTTTTTATCGGACCAAATAACTTTTTGTCGGCAAATCCAATGCAACCGATACATTTCATGAACTCTCTCCGCTAACAACTTGTCCGTGTACAATTAGTTAACAGTAAATAACGATGTCGTAGGTCTGCTAGTTGCACAAGCTTAACAATTTCATGGGCCTTTTAATTTGTTTCAAACTGCGAAACCTAGAGAAACCACTTGAGTTGTTGAACAGCGTATGCTGAAATGCGACGCTCCTTCTCGCCTGTTGAAATATGCATAGGCAAGAAGCGTCGCATTTCAGCATATTTACTGAAGATTATTTGTTCAAATGGCTTCACTGGGTCATGAGGTATGATACAACATACACTGCTTTTTTGGAAAACAAACTGGCACAATTTCTGCACAACTCACATGAATTGATGAATATTGGATCAAAACGATTTTAACTGTACGTTTCATGTATTTGAGATGAAATCAATACTATTCAAAAGCATTATATAATTCATAGATTTCAATGAATAAAGGCAAAACTGAAAAATCTTTGTTTTTTATGCCCCTGGAATAAAAGATTCGGGAGCATATAGTTTTTGGCCTGTCCGTCTGTTTGTCTGTCTGTTTTCCGAAAAACTTTAACATTGGGCATAACTTTTGAATGGAAGCTGGTTATAGAGGTTTCATATTTCACATGTGTATTTACCAAAATTTTTGACCTCATGACCATAACCTTGACCTTTCCATACTTCTCAAAAACTTTAACATTGGGCATAACTTTTGAATGGTTAGTGATAGGGCTTTCATATTGTACATGTGTATTCCTTGTGACAAGATCTTTCCATTGATACCAATATTACGCTGACCCTCACCTCTCACATACTTAACAGAAAATGGCGTTTATACTAACAAAGATGCCGCCGGGGGCATTCTCGTTTCACAAACACAGGCTTTATAATTTCTGGCATGCTAGCTATCAATAATGAAAGGTTTTGTGTTCAATTTTAAATAAACTTAATTTGTGAAATCATTTCATTGTTTTATTCTTTTTCAGCTGCACATTAATGTGGAATTTTACAATATGATTCTATTTTTGATGTTGCATAATTGAACTATACTAGCTGGGCATATGACGTTGGACAACTTTATCCGTTTTTTTCAAATCAGTAAAAAAGTTATTGTTTTGAAATTTGACTATTTTTTTCTTTTTTGTACTTTTAAAGGTTGTTTGAAAAAAACACTTCTCTGCATCCGGCAAAAATCTTTTTAGAAAGGTTGTGGGCTAAAATCCTGGTACTGGCACTATCAGTATTCAATGTCAGTATGTCAATTAGAGCGTGCATGGGTATCAGGTGAGCGTTGTGCCCCTTGGGGCTCTTGTTTATGAATTTATTTCTTATGTAAAAAGGAAGGGGGGGGGGTGATTTTCATACATTTTCTGCTTCTTTTCTATAACCACTCTTCAGATTGTCATGACAATTTGTAGGTATGAGGTACTCATGCATGGTACCCTACAAGTGAAAGAATTTTGTCAAGATATCCACTTTTGGATTTTTAAGGAATATTTTTTAAGATTGTACATAGGTATAATGTATGTTTTCCATGCCCAATGGACCCATGGGGAGTGGCTTCAAACCCCGGCGGGACCCCAACAAAATTTTTTTCCCCTTTTTAGCTCACCTGAGCCATAGGCTCAAAGTGAGCTATTGTCATAGCGTGGCGTCCGTCGTCCGTCGTCGTCGTCCGTCGTCGTCCGTCGTAAACTTTTCACATTTTCAACTTCTTCTTCAGAACGGCTGAAGGGATTTTGATGAAACTTGGTAGGTATGAAGTACTCATGGTCCCCTACAAGTGTTGTTGTTTTTCGTCCGGATCTGTCAACAGGTGGCGCCACCACAGCCAAAAGTAGGTCACGGGGGGTACCCTCCTTTGACAAACTTCTTCTTCAGAACCGAAGCATGTATCGACAAACCGAAAGCATCAGGATGATCTAGAGAGATGTCTTAAGAAGTGTTGTTATTTTTGGTTCCACTTCGAAGTCAAATTTTTGACGCGTTTTGACGTCTTTTCGGACTTTGTCAGAAATGCACATTTTTGCACTATTTCTTTAAATAACTCAATAAGTGTATGATTTTACACACTCATTTAGTACATATTTATCATATTTAACTTACTTAATGCTTTGATATGTATTTTATGCTTAAATTTTATTTTTTTGATTTTTAGCTCACCTGAGCCAAAGGCTCTAGTGAGCTATTGTCATAGCGATCCGTCCGGCGTCCGTCGTGTGTCGTGTGTCGTGTGTCGTGTGTCGTCTGTCTGTCGTAAACTTTTCACATTTTCGACTTCTTCTCAAGAATGGCTAAAGGGATTTTGATGAAACTTGGTAGGTATAAAGTACTAATGGTCCCCTACAAGTGTTGTTGTTTTTCGTCCGGATCCCTCAACAGGTGGCGCCACCACAGGCAAAAGTAGGTCACAGGGGGTACCCTCCTTTGACAAACTTCTTCTTCAGAACGGAAGCACGTATCGACAAACCGAAAGCATCAGGATGATCTAGAGAGATGTCTTAAGAAGTGTTGTTATTTTTGGTTCCACTCCGAACTCAAATTTTTGACGCTTTTTTGACGTCTCTTCGGACTTAGTCAGAAATGCTAATTTTTGCACTATTTCTTTAAATAACTCAATAAGTGTATGATTTTACACACTCATTTACTGCATATTTATCATATCTAACTTAATCATTGCTTTGATATGAATTTTATGCTTAAATTTTATTTTTTTGATTTTTTATGAATTTTTTTCTTATGTAAAAAGGAAGGGGGGGGGGGGTGATTTTCATACATTTTCTGCTTCTTTTCTATAACCACTCTTCAGATTGTCATGACATTTTGTAGATATGAGGTACTCATGCACACACCGGGTAAACGGATTTTACGAACCGGGCAGGATTTTACGAATCGGGCAAGGATTTTACGAATCGGGCAGATAAAGTAGCAGATATGCGAAGTTGAAACTGTTGGGGAGATAGTATTAAAGGGCAAAAGTAAGCAATTGAGGCAATGCCTACCAAGATTAATGATCTATCCATATTTCTATTATCAGTTGAAGTATCCATGGCTTGATATTATCGCACATCTTCGATTTTTAAGCAGAATTTCTTTTTTTTCGCTAATCTTTTATCACAAAAATGCGATTTTCTTTTGAATCAAAATGATGCCTCGTGATTTCTACGGTTCACAATCTAGAAAAAATATTTATAGATATATTTCGAACTGATGGATTGTTCTGTTTATCAGGATCATGCAGATAATTAATTAGCAAGTGTGATGGGGTACAATGAAAAGGATTTTACGAACCCGGGCATTGGATTTTACGAACACGGGCACTCGTCAAACATTGGATTTTACGAACACGATCTGTATAACTCAATTAATTCGATACATAATGGTTCCTATGCGTTTTAATCTATAAATTAAAACTTAACAAATAACTTTATTTACTCTCTTTGAATCTTAGACAAACTATATAATGTATAATATGTATATTATATTCCATACCTAAATAGAAATATAAAATTTGGTACAGAACGCTGACATTCCATCGCGGACGAATTTCAGTACCCAGTAAAAGTATTATTTGAATGTAAAGCCTATTTTGAAATATCACTCCGTAAGTTGCATGTATAATAGCTTAGTAGCCACTTTTATGCATCAAGGAAACACTAAAATACGTTCGTATTTTTAATAGTAACTGTCAAATTTATATTCGGGGAGGAGTTGCTCCTTGTTAGAAAATTTTATCTTTAATTATCCTTTTTACTGAAGAGTTTAATTTTGTATACTGTAAATTTATATAGTATTATATCTTACGCATCATTGTTCAGTTCTAAATATTATATACATGTATATGCACATAGAATGTAACTGCGTTTCGTATGTTAACACTCGTGACGTCACAATGCATAAGATCTAAAGGAACATGCGCAGTACATGTACGATAAATGTACTTGCTGTGTGTTGCATACCCGTAACAAAACACAAATTAAGACACTTATTCTTTATATGAAATACTATATGAAAATACTAACTTTAAGCTCACCTGAGCGACCGTCCGTCGTAAACGTTCAACATTTTCATTATCATCATCACAGACATCAGGGTATATTTTCAATTCTAACATGACTTGAGATTTTTCTCCCTACTACATGTACTATAGAACTCGCCTAGTGTAAAATATCCATTTTCATAAGACTCTGGAGCAATTCGTAAAAAAGAGAAATCTTATAAATTTTCTCTTCGTAGAGTCACGTGTTGACAGATTTAATATCTAAGTCATCAATCTTTTAAAGCAGAAGTGTCTGGCTAGACCGAAACCCTCTTGGTCGTTTTGTTGAAGGATCTTGAAGAGGATTAATTCAAAATTCGAGAATATTTCTACAGTAATTGATGATAATAAGAACTTAAGTTATGCTGTCAGGTTGGATCTCAATTGGAAATTGAATTTTTATTTTCAACATTGAACACCCCCGCCCCTCCCCCCCCCCCCCCCACACACACACACGAGGTTCAGAATGTCATTTTACCAAGTGTGTATCAATAATATAACTTTCGTACAAGTCATTCAAAATCAGTTAAGTTGCGCCAATACGCAAAAACTGTGTCACAATACATTTTAGAAAGAAACATTGAATCATTGACAGATTTTTTTTGCTTTTACACTTTACGTGCATTAGTTGCTATTCCTCCATATGCCTCATGATTACCTTTGAACTCGATATGTGTGGATTTTTCTATAATATAAGGGTTGTATTTGACAAAAAATACACGTCACATACTGAGTTATATGATAAAATGGGTAATCTGTGACGCGAAAATGTATTAAATTTAAAATATTTCGCACATATTTTAATAAAAGTAATATCAGTATTTCAAAAAATCGAGATCATTTCATACGCTTTGTAGTATTTTACTCTGAATTATACTAAACTCGATTGTCACAAGCCTTTACGGTGAATTACGTTACAAAATCTTTAAAGATCTAGGATGAGTTAAAATTAGAATTATATAATATCATAATAATACTTTCTAACTTATAATAGACCAAACTTTAATAGATTGAAATATTTCTTCCAGAGGGAAGGGATGGTAACAAATGAAAACACAAACACTCAAATATAAAAATGTGTATTTGAGTGTTTGTGTTTTATTTGCAAACTTCAATAGTTTTTCATTGAATGTTTTACATTCGTTTCATTTTCAGAAAAAATCCTTTTATTTCTATTTTCTGAAAGATTCACTGATTTTGTGAATTATGTTACGCTGCTTTTACTGTGATAAGAATCGCAGAGTGCATTTACTATGGTCATGTCGTAATCGGGTGCGTATGCCTTTATATAAAGACAATCACAATTTGATTAAAGCTCCCTTACGTTCGGATCCGAGAGACAGATAATAAACACAGATAAAAAAAAAACATGACCGTGAACTATGTAACGGTGAATATTGATAGCCAAGAACATTATACATTACGGGGAATTTATAAATCTTGGAGTGTTAACTTGATTCTGTGATTAAAAGAGAGTAAATAATGTTGTTAATGCAGAAAAATACATTTTTTGGTATTATATAGATGTTGAATTGTATTTACTAAAGTCAATTTCAGCGTCTGTATACAATTAAACGTTATATATTCAAGAAGATATTATCATTTACCTTTGATAGATTATTCACTAAAGAAATTTACGATCTGCTGAAACCATGAACATGATGAAGGTATTGGATATTTTTTTCTTCTATTTTTCAATTCCAATTAAGAAAACGCACATAACAAGAATAGTAACACTTCTCTAATATGAAAAAAAGTTTGTCATTTTCCATCTAAAACTGAAAGTTAGGATGAAATCAAAATCTTGGTTACGATAAAACAGTTCTTATTTTATAGAATATGAAATTAGACAACATTATACTAAGATAAGATAAGATAAGATAAGAGAGAGAGAGAGAGAGTCTGACCTTTACGTCTTTATCTTGCCGTTTGTAAATGCTTATGCGAAGCGTACAATACGAACTGTTCGAATAGCATTTGAAGTGTCGGATCTATCTTTTCAGTAAGGGGTGGGGGCGTGTATTGGCAAGGGATCCGGTGCTTGTTTACAGCAATACTTACTAATAATTTAAGAAATGTTCGTAACTCTTGAGCGCCTAGTTACTAACTTCTTATAAACTAAATCGCGATGTTTAGTTTCTTTTGTATGTAGTATTTAGAAATGCTATTAGAAAGGAGTGAAAAAGATTTTAAGCTCTTATTTGATAATGAATGTTACGAAAATTTATAAAATTGTTCGTAAGTATTTTTGTAAAACAG
Organism: Pinctada imbricata; assembly: GCA_033119305.1. NCBI lineage: Eukaryota > Metazoa > Mollusca > Bivalvia > Pterioida > Pteriidae > Pinctada > Pinctada imbricata. The sequence goes on from VSWD01000010.1 coordinate 80,927,264, forward strand.
GCTCCAGGGGGTGACTTAAGTCCCAAGCGGGTCAAAAGTGAAGCTATGGTATGATGACAAGTTGTAAGAGTGGGGTGGGGGGGGGGGGATGACTGCATTTCAGCCTTTTTAGGACCTATGCAATTCAAGGCTCTCAGAGTTGGGTTTTTAATTGATTGAAAAATGGAAATTGATGCCTTTAACAATTATATAGTTAATCATTTATTGATATTTACTCTTGATGTAGATGGAAAATTATAATATTACCAGTGATTTGAAAATATTTGGGGGCGGGAGGGTGGAAGGGGCGAAAGCCCCTTACGCCAATCTCTCCACTGACATGGCCTTCACAAGAACTATTCCCGGTATTTCGTACATATTCATAAAAACATCTATTTGATATTCTCACGGATGATAAGTCCTTGATATTCTCGAAAATAAAAATTGGAAAAGGCGTTGTCGGGAAAAGAAAATAATATGTTTCGAAAAAAGGCAATAAACAGACAGCCATCGGCGGTATAAATTCGTTATTCAATGTAGACTCGTCAAGTTTCATCATCGACCATCTTGAAATCTGTATAGCTGGCATTTTTTATGATCTGTTTCTGGTGGTTTGAAGACCATTTCATTTCATCAATGTAACAGATATAATTCACGACAAACTATAATACTGCCTTTTTAAAAAAGTTGTTATCTATTATTTTTATTATTGTTATTATTATTATTATTTTTTTTTTGTGGTATTTTTGTATTATATACAGTTAAACAATACATAGACAATACATCAGACATCAACACGCATACACCATTCACACGTCTTGCATACTTTTATATTAATCTAATAGTATGGAGAGCTTTCCCCATTTCTCTGAAAACATTTTTTCATATTTTTCTTAAAGATATACTTTTCAATTTTAGGATAAGATATTATATCATTTTTTTGCACCTTCTAGAGAGGGATGGCATTTTAGATTAGAGTTTTTTTGTCTAAAAATGTACTTTTTTAACTAGAATAATTATGATGTTGATATTGCTATTATTATCATTTACTATCCCAAACATTAATATGCTTTTAACATCTAAGTTTTAATCTATGTTGCAGATATCATGTAGCCAAATGTTAAGATCAAGCCAAAGTTGTTGTGAATGAGAGCAAAAACAAAATATATGTGAGATGGTTTCAAGAAATGTGTTAAAAGAGCACATGTATGATAGTATCGCTTATTCCGATCTTAAATAAAAGAGTATTCGTTCCTAATATGCGATGTGATATTATATTCATATTATATAAAGTATTAAAGTAAATTATATTGTCATTTTTTTCAAAAGATTATCATGATCATCAGACTCTCAAACCCAAATTTTCGCTTTGCTGTTTTGAAAGATTTCCTGTTGATCTCTTCTTTTCCTATGCATTAAGTTATACGTGTAAGTGATGTGTAGAATGCTATTTTCCCTTTCACTACAGTAAAAATGGGAAATTATGTGTTTTGTAAAGCGTGTTCGTAAAATCCAGTGCCCGCGTTCGTAAAATCCATTTTCCTTACTTGCCCGCATTCGTAAAATCCATTTTCGAATACCCCTGTCCTGTAGAATGCCGTTTAACTCGTGAATACTACGTTGCCCATGATATATTTTACGATTCAGATTGACAGATGTCCAGTCTTGAAATTCCATGTATAATATGAATTGCAAAAGAACCCTGCTCGGAAATATTTCATGTTTATGTGAAAATGTAGAAGGAAAAATATTTCATCTCGTCATTACGCAAAAATTTCAAAATGTAAAAAGAAACGCAAAAGACACATTATAAAGAAATATGTGTACTCGAAGAATCTAGTCTTCGCATTGATACAAGCTGTGTAAGAAAAGAGATATACTAGTACTTTTGACGGCACCCCTTATACGTCAAGAACGAATTTGCCCGATTCGTAAAATCCTGCCCGGTTCGTAAAATCCGTTTACCCGGTGTGATGCATGGTACCCTTCAAGTGAATGAATTTTGTCAAGATATCCACTTTTGGATTTTTAAGGAATATTTTTTAAGATTGTACATAGGTATAGTGTATGTTTTCCATGCCCAATGGACCCATGGGGAGTGGCTTCAAACCCCGGCGGAACCCCAACAAAATTTTTTTCCCTTTTTAGCTCACCTGAGCCGAAGGCTCTAGTGAGCTATTGTCATAGCGATCCGTCCGGCGTCTGTCGTCCGTCGTCTGTCGTGTGTCGTGTGTCGTCTGTCTGTCGTAAACTTTTCACATTTTCGACTTCTTCTCAAGAATGGCTAAAGGGATTTTGATGAAACTTGGTAGGTATAAATTACTAATGGTCCCCTACAAGTGTTGTTGTTTTTCGTCCGGATCCCTCAACAGGTGGCGCCACCACAGGCAAAAGTAGGTCACAGGGGGTACCCTCCTTTGACAAACTTCTTCTTCAGAACGGAAGCACGTATCGACAAACCGAAAGCATCAGGATGATCTAGAGAGATGTCTTAAGAAGTGTTGTTATTTTTGGTTCCACTCTGAACTCAAATTTTGACGCTTTTTTGACGTCTCTTCGGACTTAGTCAGAAATGCTAATTTTTGCACTATTTCTTTAAATAACTCAATAAGTGTATGATTTTACACACTCATTTACTGCATATTTATCATATCTAACTTAATCATTGCTTTGATATGAATTTTATGCTTAAATTTTATTTTTTTGATTTTTTATGAATTTTTTTCTTATGTAAAAAGGAAGGGGGGGGGTGATTTTCATACATTTTCTGCTTCTTTTCTATAACCACTCTTCAGATTGACATGACATTTTGTAGATATGAGGTACTCATGCATGGTACCCTTCAAGTGAAAGAATTTTGTCAAGATATTCACTTTTGGATTTTTAAGGAATATTTTTTAAGATTGTACATAGGTATAGTGTATGTTTTCCATGCCCAATGGACCCATGGGGAGTGGCTTCAAACCCCGACGGGACCCCAACAAAATTTTTTTCCCTTTTTAGCTCAACTGAGCCAAAGGCTCTAGTGAGCTATTGTCATAGCGATCCGTCCGGCGTCCGTCGTGTGTCGTCTGTCTGTCGTAAACTTTTCACATTTTCGACTTCTTCTCAAGAATGGCTAAAGAGATTTTGATGAAACTTGGTAGGTATAAAGTACTAATGGTCCCCTACAAGTGTTGTTGTTTTTCGTCCGGATCCCTCAACAGATGGCGCCACCACAGGCAAAAGTAGGTCACAGGGGGTACCCTCCTTTGACAAACTTCTTCTTCAGAACGGAAGCACGTATCGACAAACCGAAAGCATCAGGATGATCTAGAGAGATGTCTTAAGAAGTGTTGTTATTTTTGGTTCCACTCCGAACTCAAATTTTTGACGCTTTTTTGACGTCTCTTCGGACTTAGTCAGAAATGCTAATTTTTGCACTATTTCTTTAAATAACTCAATAAGTGTATGATTTTACACACTCATTTACTGCATATTTATCATATCTAAGTTAATCATTGCTTTGATATGAATTTTATGCTTAAATTTTATTTTTTTGATTTTTAGCTCACCTGAGCCAAAGGCTCTAGTGAGCTATTGTCATAGCGATCCGTCCGACGTCCGTCGTCCGTCGTCTGTTGTCTGTCGTGTGTCGTCTGTCGTCTGTCTGTTGTAAACTTTTCACATTTTCAACTTCTTCTCAAGAATGGCTTAAGGGATTTTGATGAAACTTGGTAGGTATAAAGTACTAATGATCCCCTACAAGTGTTGTTGTTTTTCGTCCGGATCCCTCAACAGGTGGCGCCACCACAGGCAAAAGTAGGTCACGGGGGGTACCCTCCCTTGACAAACTTCTTCTTCAGAACGGAAGCACGTATCGACAAACTGAAAGCATCAGGATGATCTACAGAGATGTCTTAAGAAGTGTTGTTATTTTTGGTTCCACTCTGAAGTCAAATTTTTGACGCTTTTTTGACGTCTCTTCGGACTTAGCCAGAAATGCAAATTTTTGCACTATTTCTTTAAGTAACTCAATAAGTGTATGATTTTACACACTCATTTACTGCATATTTATCATATATAACTTACTTAATGCTTTGATATGTATTTTATGCTTAAATTTTATTTTTTATTTTTTTATGATTTTTTTTCTTATGTAAAAAGGAAGGGGGGGGGGTGATTTTCATACATTTTCTGCTTCTTTTCTATAACCACTCTTCAGATTGTCATGACATTTTGTAGGTATGAGGTACTCATGCATGGTACCCTTCAAGTGAAAGAATTTTGTCAAGATATCCACTTTTGGATTTTTAAGGAATATTTTTTAAGATTGTACATAGGTATAATGTATGTTTTCTTACCAAAAATAGGAGAAAATTCTCAAATCGCACCGGGTTAAACAGATTGATACTACTTTTGAATGAAGAAATTTTATTTGAATCACAAAAAAAAAAAAAATGCCGTAAAGATTAAAAGTACACAACTTTTTAAATATTTTTTCAAAGCCATGCACCTGGTTCCGGACCGGAATTATTCGAATTTTATGATCTGAGGACCCATTTCACACGCATTCTTCCACACATGTAGATGTCTCACCCACTTTAAACTATATTCAAAATTTTATTTCATCTATCTAGTAAACAATCACGGGAAGACAATTCAAGATAAACATTGTGTGTATTTTCAACCAATTGTTGAAAATAATAAGAAAATAATCGGAACTATTTGACAGGACAATGACCTAGATATGCATTAATTCATCTTCGTCCCCAAGACGCATCGTATTCCGCTAGGCGCTTCATTGCAATACAAACCGCAAAGTAGTACTGCGATACATTTCAGGAGATACAGTGGAAACAGAATAGATTTTTATACTTGGAACACTTTCATAATGGTTATCATTCATGTACTTGGAACACTTGCATATACTTGTTATCATGTATAAAGTTTGCTCGAATTTCCTCTGTCTTAGACTCCCTTAGATGAAGTAATTTACGGACTGATTTCTTGAAGAAACGTCTAATGAGTAATCTCTTCCTCTGGATTTTGAGAATGCATAGGACATTTAATATCTGAAATTCTTGAAAATAAATAATTCCGTTCAGAGTTCCTGAAATCTTCCAATGAAATGTTGGACAACAGAAGCTGTTGTTTTAATAGAGAAAATAAATTATTATTCACAACCTTAAGCCACTGTGTTCGTCAGCTTGTATGTATAATAATTCTAAGAGGAACACAGAGGCCTGAGGTTGTGAATAATAAAACATTTTCTCTCATAAAACGACAGGATCCTGTGTTAAGACATTTGGGAATTTTTATCTGATCAAATAATAGATACATGATGAGTTTTTATCGGACCAAATAACTTTTTGTCGGCAAATCCAATGCAACCGATACATTTCATGAACTCTCTCCGCTAACAACTTGTCCGTGTACAATTAGTTAACAGTAAATAACGATGTCGTAGGTCTGCTAGTTGCACAAGCTTAACAATTTCATGGGCCTTTTAATTTGTTTCAAACTGCGAAACCTAGAGAAACCACTTGAGTTGTTGAACAGCGTATGCTGAAATGCGACGCTCCTTCTCGCCTGTTGAAATATGCATAGGCAAGAAGCGTCGCATTTCAGCATATTTACTGAAGATTATTTGTTCAAATGGCTTCACTGGGTCATGAGGTATGATACAACATACACTGCTTTTTTGGAAAACAAACTGGCACAATTTCTGCACAACTCACATGAATTGATGAATATTGGATCAAAACGATTTTAACTGTACGTTTCATGTATTTGAGATGAAATCAATACTATTCAAAAGCATTATATAATTCATAGATTTCAATGAATAAAGGCAAAACTGAAAAATCTTTGTTTTTTATGCCCCTGGAATAAAAGATTCGGGAGCATATAGTTTTTGGCCTGTCCGTCTGTTTGTCTGTCTGTTTTCCGAAAAACTTTAACATTGGGCATAACTTTTGAATGGAAGCTGGTTATAGAGGTTTCATATTTCACATGTGTATTTACCAAAATTTTTGACCTCATGACCATAACCTTGACCTTTCCATACTTCTCAAAAACTTTAACATTGGGCATAACTTTTGAATGGTTAGTGATAGGGCTTTCATATTGTACATGTGTATTCCTTGTGACAAGATCTTTCCATTGATACCAATATTACGCTGACCCTCACCTCTCACATACTTAACAGAAAATGGCGTTTATACTAACAAAGATGCCGCCGGGGGCATTCTCGTTTCACAAACACAGGCTTTATAATTTCTGGCATGCTAGCTATCAATAATGAAAGGTTTTGTGTTCAATTTTAAATAAACTTAATTTGTGAAATCATTTCATTGTTTTATTCTTTTTCAGCTGCACATTAATGTGGAATTTTACAATATGATTCTATTTTTGATGTTGCATAATTGAACTATACTAGCTGGGCATATGACGTTGGACAACTTTATCCGTTTTTTTCAAATCAGTAAAAAAGTTATTGTTTTGAAATTTGACTATTTTTTTCTTTTTTGTACTTTTAAAGGTTGTTTGAAAAAAACACTTCTCTGCATCCGGCAAAAATCTTTTTAGAAAGGTTGTGGGCTAAAATCCTGGTACTGGCACTATCAGTATTCAATGTCAGTATGTCAATTAGAGCGTGCATGGGTATCAGGTGAGCGTTGTGCCCCTTGGGGCTCTTGTTTATGAATTTATTTCTTATGTAAAAAGGAAGGGGGGGGGGTGATTTTCATACATTTTCTGCTTCTTTTCTATAACCACTCTTCAGATTGTCATGACAATTTGTAGGTATGAGGTACTCATGCATGGTACCCTACAAGTGAAAGAATTTTGTCAAGATATCCACTTTTGGATTTTTAAGGAATATTTTTAAGATTGTACATAGGTATAATGTATGTTTTCCATGCCCAATGCTTCAGGTGCAACTACAGGAAAAAAACCTTCTTTGTATGATTAATCATTTTTTGATCGACCTTTCATCCATAGTTACAGCTGATAATTCAACAAGTGACACATGCTTCAATGTCTTATTGATTGACCTTTTATGTGATATGATTCAATTATTTAAATTCTTTATACTTATTTAGAATTTTATTTTTAAAGTCGGGAACAAGATTTCAAAAGCGGCCATGTTTTGCCGTGTACCTGAAGGTGTCATCCAAAGAAATCAAAACCTTCTTTGTATGATCAATCATTTAGCTCAATTTGAGTGACTTCCAATCCTTCATTCAATAATTATGAATTTGGTCTCGTTGGATTTGGACACCTTTGACACACATAAAAATAATAGAAAAAGGGGGGTCATGCATACCGTTTTCTCACAAATTCCACTTTTTTACATCACCCCTCTATCCATTTCGAAAATTTTACAAATTTCATCTATTTTTAAATCGATCAATAGATTGCATAAAAGACAAAAACAGGTTCAAAACTCAATTTATCCCGACTACAGGGAATGGTACATTGATTTCATGTGCTATTTTTAAATTTTCAATAGTTTTGACCAATGGTGTGACACCTTTTATTCTGCCCTGTTCACCAGTCAAAACTGAGGGGATTCCCCGCTAAAACGATTTCCTTGGATTACACCTGAAGGGGATTCCCCATGTAGAAATGTGATACCTTTAGTACTGCGATACATTTCAGGAGATACAGTGCAAACGGAATAGATTTTTATTTAATGAAATGTGCATTATACTTGGAACACTTTCATAATGGTTATCATTCATGTACTTGGAACACTTGCAACTTGTTATCATGCATAAAGTTTGCTCGAATTTCCTCTGTCTTAGACTCTCTTAGATGAAGTAATTTACGGACTGATTTCTTGAAGAAACGTCTAATGAGTAATCTCTTCCTCCGGATTTTGAGAATGCATAGGACATTTAATATCTGAAATTCTTGAAATAAATAATTCAGTTCAGAGTTCCTGAAATCTTCCTATGAAATGTTGGACCACAGAAAGCTGTTGTTTAAATAGAGTAAATAAATTATTATTTACAACCATAAGCCACTGTGTTCGACATCTTGTATGTATAATATTTCTAAGAGGAACACAGAGGACTGAGGTTGTGAATAATAAAACATTTTCTCTCATAAAATGACAGGTTCCTGTGATAAGACATTTGGGAATTTTTATCTGTTCAAATAATAGATACATGATGAGTTTTTATCGGACCAAATAACTTTTTGTCGGCAAATCCTATGCAACCGATACATTTCATGAACTCTCTCCGCTAACAACTTGTCCGTGTAACAGACCTTTGATGAGGTAAAACAATTTTTTAACAGTAAATAACGATGTTGTAGGTCTGCTAGTTGGACAACCTTAACAATTTCATGGGCCTTTTAATTTGTTTCAAACTACGAAACCTAGAGAAATCACTTGAGTGGTTGAACAGCGTATGCTGAAATGCGACGCTCCTTCTCGCCTGTTGAAATATGCATAGGCAAGAAGCGCCGCATTTCAGCATATTCACTGAAAATTATTTGTTCAAGTGGCTTCACTGGGTCATGAGGTTTGATACACCATACACTGCTTTTTGGAAAACAAACTGGCCCAATTTCTGCACAAGCAGCACAACTCACTTGAATTGATAAATATTGGATTAAAACGATTTTAACTGTACGTTTCATGTATTTGAGATGAAATCAATACTATTCAAAAGCATTCATAGATTTCAGTATACTTTAATATGAATAAAGGCAAAACCGAAAAATCTTTGTTTTTTATGCCCCTGGAATAAAAGATTCGGGAGCATATAGTTTTTGGCCTGTTCGTCTGTCTGTTTGTCTGTCTGTTTTCCGAAAAACTTTAACATTGGGCATAACTTTTAAATGGAAGCTGGTGATAGAGGTTTCATATTTCACATGTGTATTCCTTGTGACAATACCTTTCCATTGATACCAAAATTTTTTACCTCGTGACCATAACCTTGACCTTTGACGTACTTCTCAAAAACTTTAACATTGGGCATAACTTTTGAATGGTTAGTGATAGAGGTTTCAATTTTTACATGTGTATTCCTTGTGACAAGATCTTTCCATTGATACCAATATTACGCTGACCCTCACCTCTCACATACTTAACAGAAAATGACCTTTATACTAACAAAGATGCCGCCGGGGGCATTCTCGTTTCACAAACACAGGCTTTATAATTTCTGGCATGCTAGCTATCAATAATGAAAGGTTTTGTGTTCAATTTTAAATAAACTTAATTTATGAAATCATTTCATTGTTTTATTCTTTTTCTGCTGCACATTAATGTACAATATGATTTTATTTTTGATGTTGCATAATTGAACTATACTAGCTGGGCATATGACGTTGGACCACTTTATCCGTCTTTTCAAATCAGTAAAAAAGTTATTGTTTTGAAATGTGGCTATTTTTTCTTTTTTGTACTTTCAAAGGTTGTCTGAAAAAAAAACTTCTCTGCATCCGGCAAAAATCTTTTTAGAAAGGTTGTGGGCTAAAATCCTGGTACTGGCACTATCAGTATTCAATGTCAGTATGTCAATTAGAGCGTGCATTGGTATCAGGTGAGCGTTGTGCCCCCTGGGGCTCTTGTTACAACATTAGAAACCGCCTCTCCTAGAAATTACAAATAATATATGAGATGAATGAATGCGTGCGTCAAAAATATATGTAAAAGAGAATTTCAAATCATCTATAAAATTTTCATCATGAGCAGAATTTTTCACTGTTAAGGAACAAGATCTTCCTCATTTGAGAATTTCAAAGTTGACAGATATGATCTTTAGTACATGTACTTAATAAGTGTGATGTTTGTCTTAGCTAGGGGATGAGGACCTTGATGATGTAGTGAAATATTTAGAGCTAGAGCAGCATTTTTGTACTCAAGTAAACAGGGCAAGTAAGTACAGTTTGCAGTACATGTATCATATTTTACTCTATCATTAATCAGTATTAATGTAGTATCATATTGTGCTTCTGTATAGAATAAGCATCGTACTGCATTTTCACTAGAGAATTTTTCTCACTTTTCCTTCTTTAAGATTGTTTTATTCAATTTACAGAAATTTCGGACAAAAAGACAGAAGTGTACATTCTAGACCCCAAAAAGGCTTACAACTTATGTAAGTAATGTACATAAAAAAAAACTTTTCCATTTCTTCAGTTTCACTTGTTTAAGTAGCTCAACATTGACCAAACATACATCAGCAATTGATCTTAGGACTCTTATACATACATGTGAACCTTTTGCCTCCACAAATCTGGAGGATTTTCAATTTTTATCTGGAGATTTGGCCTCTCGTCGGGAGATTTTTAATTTTTCATCGGGAGGATTTATCGGTATTCTGAACCCCCCCCCCCCCTTTTTTTTTAATTTACGGACGAATTTTCTCAACTCGCTTTCCGCTCTCATACAACAACAACAACAACAACAACAACAACAACAACAAAAAACAATTCGGAGTTCCGAGAGCTGTCTCAATGACGTCCGTTGATTTCTTTTACCTTGCTTCTGCTACTTGAGTACACTTGTACAGAAAATCAATAACTGCTCTTCATTGGGTTTAAACTGACCACTCATCAGATTTAAATCCCATTGTTAGGAGAATTATAAACGAGACGGCTATTATCTGCCTCAGGTTATACACGCTTATACAGAGTACGTGAATTACATGACGTCGTTTTTCCTACGCATTTATTTATTTATTTATCAGCGAACTTTTACTACATTTCCTCACTTTTTCGTGTTATATATAAATTTAATATGATTTTACGGCATCAAGAAGATTCCCCAATTAACCTTGTACATCAATTTGGTACGTCCCGTACCAAAAAATCTAACATTTTCTCATGAGAATCTCATAAGAAACTTACAAGAAATTGGTTAGATCTGTATGCAAATAGGTGAGGTTTCAAAATCTCACATGTGCAGCAAGTTAGGTCTTGTAAGAATTGTAAAAACAGTAACACAATTCCACATGTGATTTTGTTTTCTCACGTTAGATTTTTCTTCTCTCATGAGATTTTGATATTTGAATTTACAATTTGCTCCTTCTCTTAAGCAAAACTGAATTCCTCACATGAGACTCACGTGAGGAATTATATCTTAATTAGATATATTTGTGCACTAACTATACTGTCTAGAGTTATAAAGTTTCAAAATACTGTTTCCTCACCTGAGATCTCATGTGAGAAAAGGAACAACCATGTCACATGACATAAATATCCAATCAAAGACTTGTACATTTTTCAAAGTAAATTGAATTTGGCTCCAATTTTACATTTCTAAAAGGCTGAAGAAGTTCGTGAATTAAACTGAGTACATTTGTACTTTATAAAAGAAATGATATAGGCACAGCTCTTATATTCAGGTTAGTCTGTTTTTCACATCTTGGATAAGTTCAAAACTAATATCTTTTATTTCAATTTTCTGATCCTAATTCTGAATGTCCTCTGTTGTTACAAATTAGTTTAAATGACTAGTCATTAAAATGTAAATTCTAAGTACATTTGAATTCCCTTCTATTCAAATAGCAATGTAAATTTTAGTCAAGTGTTTGCATTTTTTCATCTTTAATTTAATTTATTAACAGTAAATCATTAAATATTTTATTTGTTTATAATGCCAGTGAATGCACAATATTTTAAATTTTTGAGTGAAAATAATTATCAAGAAAGTTATATAATGAAAACTTGTAGACTTTATACAAGTATTATAATTCATCTTGTTGTGCCTATAAAGATTTACAAGCAAATCTTATTCAAATTATTCATGTGTATTTCTTGGTACAATGTATGTGTTACATCTGTTATAGTTAAACGTGAGATTTGATGATTATAACTGTTAGAAAAATTTCTCACGTGAGAAAATATTTATAGAACCTACCTTAATTCCTCACGTGAGAAAAATATTCCACATGAGATTTTTGGTGAGAAAAATTTCTCACGTGAGGAATTTCACCTAATTTGCATGTTAAAATGCACATGAGAAATCTGAGGTGAGATTCTACCCTAAATTTCTCATGAGATTTTGGTGAGGTAGATTTCGTAAGGGGTGAATTTGACGACCCGTGTTAAGATGTACTGGGTATAACGTCCCCCGGGGAAGTCGAGTACCCGTGACGGTGAAGAGAACGCGACGCTAATTGCTTTGTTTTTCCAGCAATATACCTGTCGCCTGTATAATTAGCACTCATTAAATTGATCGTCTGGTAACTAAAGACAGCGTAATGCGTAACGTAATACACAAATGGGGATTTTGCATTTCATCTGGAGAAATCTGGAGGATTTTTTCGTTTTCGTCGGGAGGATTCTGTTTCGTCGGGAGGAATCGGGAGGACTATTTTTCATCGGGAGGGTCCTCGTTTCGTCGGGAGATTTCGTCCTCCCGCCGGGAGGTTCACATGTATGCTTATATTGACCTCTGTATGGGATGATGAGACTGTGATTCTGCCGAGTGTCGAGTAAACAAATAATAGAAAAAATTATTTTAAAAAGCCTGATTAATTACATATCAGAGTGAGAGTGATAATCAATATGTGAATTATAAAACAACTGTACATTACCATTGCAGCTATTTTATTGGGCCATTTAAGATTATCAGTAGATCAGATGAAGGAAGCTTTATACTTAATGGATGAAGAAGTTCTGACACCAGATGTTCTCAAACAGCTACTGGCATTCGCTCCCAGCTCTATAGAGGTATGTCAATAAGCTGTATCCCAGCTCTATAGAGGTATGTCAATAAGCTGTATCCCAGCTCTATAGAGGTATGTCAATAAGCTGTATCCCAGCTCTATAGAGGTATGTCAATAAGATTTACATAGAATCTGTATCCCAGCTCTATAGAGGTATGTCAATAAGATTTACACAGAATCTGTATCCCAGCTCTATAGAGGTATGTCAATAAGATTTACATAGAATCTGTATCCCAGCTCTATAGAGGTATGTCAATAAGATTTACATAGAATCTGTATCCCAGCTCTAAAGAGGAATGTCAATAAGATTTACATAGAATCTGTATCCCAGCTCTATAGAGGAATGTCAATAAGATTTACATAGAATCTGTATCCCAGCTCTATAGAGGAATGTCAATAAGATTTACATAGAATCTGTATCCCAGCTCTATAGAGGAATGTCAATAAGATTTACATAGAATCTGTATCCCAGCTCTATAGAGGTATGTCAAAAAGATTTATCACAAAGTGTTACTGTTTACTAGGAAATCCAACCTTGAATGTCCAGCATTTACATGTGTAATGTCTGAAAATATGAATAATGGTTTTATTCAATTTTTTTGCATAAAATTATAAAGTGTAGGTGTTAGGTAATGTCATGTTTGATGTTAACAAAAACTTTTATCTTGTCTTTCTTACATGTTTTTTTTTTTTTATCGTATTTTATTTTTAAGATGGACAAGTTTGAATCATTTAATGGTGATGCAGAAGATTTCAGTAAACCAGACAAGTTTGTCTTTGAGGTAAGTATAATCATAATTATTTGAATTTGAATGCAATTTTTATGCCTCTGGAATCAAAGATTCCTTGGTACGTAGTTTTTGGCCTATAAAATCTAGCTGTCAGTCTTCAATTGTAATAATTTTTTTCAGATGAGCAGGATACCAGGATATGAACAAAGACTGAAAGCAATGCTTTTCAAGGAAAATTTTAATGAAAAAGTGAACGAAATGAAAGAGGTATGGCTACACAATGTTAAAAAAAATGGAGTTGGCATTAGCAATTTATTAATATAGCTTGAATTAAAAAAATGCTTCAAATACTCAAATGAAAATGAAAATTAAATTGTTGAATTTCTCATATGGGAAGAAGAAAGGCATTTCTTCTTTAATTTTACTTAAGCAAGGCATCTTTGAACAAAAAAAAGTCACCTATCTGCACCTCACTCTAGAAAATCGGAAATTAGTATTCCTCAATGATACATATTTTGACTATTGTTTGATTATTATTCTATATTTCTTAAGAACTTACAGAACATCAGAAAGGCATCTAAGGAGCTGAGGAATAGCAAGAAACTGGCTAAGTTACTGGAGGTTAGTTTTCAAAAATACATGTAGTTTGTATTTGACAAACAAAAGCTTACATGACTTGAATTTGGAATAAATATTCAGATTTTATACAGAAGTAAGTTTACTTTGCCTGTATTGAATAGAAGCCAATATTAGAAACATCAGGTCAGACATGTACATGCTTTCAAAGAAATGTTACAAGTACTTGTAATGGTCAGAAGGAGTCAATTTAAAGTGAACTTTCTGATTTTATAGCTTATCCTTGCCATGGGAAACTATATGAACAAAGGAAATCAAAGGGTTGGAGAGGCAGCTGGATTTAAAATCACATTTCTTAATCAGGTCAGAAACATTGCAGGGTTTTTTCATTTTGGGGAAGGTGCCTGTCCCATTTGGGAAAATTTGCAACATTTTGCTGAAAATGGGAAAAATTTTATACAAATTATCACCAAAGTCTAACCCTAACGTAGGGTAATGTGGGGTAAATTCGGCCATGGGGTAAATTCGGCCGGAGGCTCTTTAACTATTTTCATTTGCACAATGACTGGTACATTGCCAACTAGGATGGGTATATATAGCATTTGTCGGTTTGTATAATCCTCTTCTTTTCTAAAGTTTCAAAAGAAAAAGTCAAAGTTCTTCAGAAAAAAATATATGAGCTACAATGAAAGAGTTATCTCGCCTAACGATGACGTAGCGCGGCAAATTTTCAGAGAGTCATATTCTACAGTACTGTCCTGCTTGTAAAATGAAGCTAAATACAGTGTTTATCCAACCTTCTTTTTGTAAAATTAATAATTTAGAATCAGAATTACATCTAAAATTTGTCTTGAGGCAGTTTACAAGTGGAAAAATCAAAGAGGTTTTTCTTGTTTTCTACCTTTTATTTAGATGGCCGAATTTACCCCATTTCTTTTTGTATATGGGGTAAATTCGGCCGGTATATTTTTCTATTATAGATCTATTCAAAGACACACAGTAATACATGTGAAACCCCTATACATGGAAAAATGTTGATGATTCATTTACAAATAATGCAAATTAGCATCTAGATGCATCTTGAATAGTTTCAACAAACTAAATTTACATGAGCATTTGTTTGGTTAATATGAGAGTATATATAAGTTCATGTATAGCAAAGAAATCTTATAATATGTATTCGTTCTCTGAAGGAACTGTTCCTCTTCAATCATATATTTTATGCACTTCCAGTAGCATTATTCTTCCAGTAGACTGGTTCTCAACTACCCTTCCATCTCTATCAAACCCATCCACTGATAATAGAATTTTAGGAGTTAGTACTCCCATGAATGGAGGAAAATCAGTAATGTCTTACTGGCTGAAGTTACCCCATAAGGGTGGCCGAATTTCCCCCATGACATGCCGGATTTACCCCGTTTGACCCATTTACAATCTTTGTCAATTTGTTATGTTAGTTTTCCGTCAGACAACGAAAATATGTGTAAAATAGAAAAATTACGAATATCCCCTATCAAAGTGTATGATTAGCCATCACTGCGTTCAAAATCTGCCTTATAATGTACTATCGAACAAAGTCGTTGTGAAAGCGGCCGAATTTACCCCACATTACCCTATATCATTTCTTATCACTGCTAATCCATTGCTTTGCTTGGACTGAACAAGGGATGAATGAAAAATTTAGATATGCACTTAGAAATAGGACATTTTGTGCTGACTTCCAGTTTTTAAGACTTATTTTCTCATGTGGTTTTTTTCTTAATTCCTCTTTGGGAATTTTAGAGTGATTTTGTGGGGAAAATATAGGAAATTTGCCATTGGAAAGGGGCAGAAATGTGGCTCAAAAACAATGATAAAAAAACACTGATCAGTGTTAGCAATTTTAAAGAGCTATGTTACTGGAACTCTGAATTTTAAAATCTCCCTGGATAATTTTACTGAATATTCTGTTTATGAGAGGGAAATATCATGTACATGTATATCAACAAAAATTGAATTACAAATTGAATATGGAAATCAATTAATCTGTCATTTCAAGACATTACAAAATAAAAAGTGTGATACTACTGATTAGGATGTCAGTCTCAATAAAGAACAAATAAAGATATTTAAAACAGTGTGTTTTCTGACATTGAATTGTTTTGTGAAGCCTTGGGTTATTTTAAAATATGAGATGTTATTACAGCTGGACATTACTAAAACAAAGGACAACAAATCTACTTTCCTGAATGTGCTGGCAGATGCTGTGTACAATAAGTTTCCCTCTGTACTGACTGTGGGTGAGGAACTACCAACTGTTATGATTGCTGGAAAAGGTACTCATTGAAATACAAATAAGACTTTACAATAATAACAGAAGAATATTCTTGAATCAGCTCTGAACTTATTCTGAACTCCAGCTTATTAGAATGGAACGATTTACATGTGTACATCTGAATTTTTAATTTTCTTAGAAAAGTGCCCTTATTAGTCCCCTACCGGCTCAGGACTTATAGTTTCCACCCCCGCTGTCTGTCTGTCACACTTCAGTTTTCCAGACTTTTTTCGCTGTTGTTGTATATATTAAACTGATTTTTGGTATGTAGATAAATCTCAATGTGATACAGTTCAAGTTTGAGTTTGGTTTCCATGACCTATTTTTACAAGAGTTATGGTCCTTGAACTTAGCAAATTTCATGAAATTTCATTTTTCCAGACTTTTCATGAACTGATTTTTGGTATTGCAGATATTGAAATATTTTTTTATGTGTGATTACATCTTTGTGTAATACAGATCAAGTTCGAGTTTGGTTGAGATTGACATATTTTCACAAGAGTTATGGCCCTTGGACTTGGCAAATTTCATGAAATTTTCAATTTTCTGTACTTTTCTTAAATGTTATTGCAGATAATGAAATGTTGTCTGGAATTTAAATACATTATAGTGTGATACAGATCCAGTTAGAGTTTCCTTTTGATTGACATATTTTCACAAGACTTATGGCCCTTGGACTTAGCAAATTTCATGAAATTTGCAGTTTTCCGTACTTTTCTTAAATGTTATTGCAGATAATGAAATGTTGTCTGGAATTTAAATACATTATAGTGTGATACAGATCCAGTTAGAGTTTCCTTTTGATTGACATATTTTCACAAGACTTATGGCCCTTGGACTTAGCAAATTTCATGAAATTTTCAGTTTTCAGTACTTTTCTTAAATGTTATTGCAGATAATGAAATTATGATTATTTGTATTTGAATACATTATAGTGTGATTCAGATCAAGTTTTGTTTAGATTTACTTATTTTTAGAGAATTTAGCAATCCTTGACTCGGCAAATTTCATGAAATTTTCAGTTTCCAGACCTTTTCTGTTACTGCAGATAACTTTAAAACTGATTTTTGTGCGGGAATTCTGGTCAAGTTTAAATTTATGTTTCATTGAAGCATTCTAGGCAGAGTTGTATGACATAGATTTATGCCGGTAGGAAACTTTTAGTGCTCAGCGATCAAAGATTTATTTGATATTAATATTGGCATACATGTACATTTGTACATATAGATCTACCCATTGTATTTGTAAACTGCCCTGAATATGAAATATTTTCTTTGGTTTCCAGTTTCAGATGTCATGCTGAATCAAGAGTTACAGGACCTGAGAAAAGTCTTACAGGTAATCATTACATACAGTATTATCCCACCTCTGGCAAATTTCTAGCTATCTGATTGGTCGAGAAGAACCGAATATTATGTTGTATCATTTTACTGACAGGATATTATTTTAATATCCTGCTTCTTCTAAGACGCTTTACGATATTGACGTCACCGAGATGCTTTAAAATATGTTGACGTTAGATACACAAGCCAAAAGCCATCGGTAGGATAAATTCGTTATACAGTGTTTTACAGGGGGGTACAGAAATATATTGGGTCGATGAAAATAGTTGTATTGGGCGAGGCGAAGCCGAGCCCAATACAACTTTTTTCATTGACCCAATATATTTCTGTATCCCCCCTGTAAAACACTGTATAACTAATAATGTCATTCGCTTGTTTATGTTGGTAGGTAAATCAATATTATTTTGGAACTTGCCGTGATAACCACCCAGATGCTCAAATTTTGGTGTTCTTGTATTGCTAATTGCAATCATCTAAGAAAAAATATTCATAACATTTCTACAATTTATTTGGATATATATGGCCGCGGTGGATACAAAACATTTATTTGAAATTACACAAATCAAACTTATAGAACACAAAACATTAACGATATCAAATTGCCAAATCAATTAAGTTCGCACGTTGTGCGACAAATGTCAAAATAACTATATACAGTTCTGTGGAATGCCGATGGACAAACCACTGTACAAAGCACAAAGTTCAAAGTTCAACAGCACCATGTTGTGTTCCCAGCATCGCCGGTGAAAGCCTTGCGAGCTGGAACCACTGTTATTCAAAGTACAAAGTTCAAAGTTCAAAAGTTCAAACAAAGCATAAATTGAGTTCGCAGCATCGCCGGTGAATGCCATGCGATGTGGAAGCAATTGTTCAAATGTATAATATTTACATCATGGTATACGACGTGTATAATGTATTGAATGGTTTTAACGCCATCACTTGGGTGCCAGGGTTGATCCACCGCGACGAGGGGATGATGAGCTACGATACAACCAATACCAGAGCATATCCATAGGCAAACTTCTGAAAATATACATTGACTGACAGCAGAAAAATGGTTCTATAAACAATAACAAGCAATAATATGTAAGAATATGTATTTCATGGGGAGGGAGGGTGGGTTTATTAATGAATTCACACTTTAGAAAACGCGTCTGCACACTCGGTACACTATTTTGAAGTGAGAGGTTTAGTATATTCCGCGCTATTATCTATGATCACGGAGGCTGAAGCATTCCGAAGGTTCGATGCTAGTTACGCGATCGGAGTTACTCCTCTTTGAATGGTCAAGACCAAAATAACTTCGAATATCGTATGACAAGCATCTATATTCAGAATTATTTTGGAACTTGCCGTGATAACCACCCAGATGCTCAAATTTTGGTGTTCTTGTATTGCTAATTGCAATCATCTAAGAAAAAATATTCATAACATTTCTACAATTTATTTGGATATATATGGCCGCGGTGGATACAAAACATTTATTTGAAATTACACAAATCAAACTTATAGAACACAAAACATTAACGATATCAAATTGCCAAATCAATTAAGTTCGCACGTTGTGCGACAAATGTCAAAATAACTATATACAGTTCTGTGGAATGCCGATGGACAAACCACTGTACAAAGCACAAAGTTCAAAGTTCAACAGCACCATGTTGTGTTCCCAGCATCGCCGGTGAAAGCCTTGCGAGCTGGAACCACTGTTATTCAAAGTACAAAGTTCAAAGTTCAAAAGTTCAAACAAAGCATAAATTGAGTTCGCAGCATCGCCGGTGAATGCCATGCGATGTGGAAGCAATTGTTCAAATGTATAATATTTACATCATGGTATACGACGTGTATAATGTATTGAATGGTTTTAACGCCACATGATCGAAGATCACGCCAACAAAACATGTTGGGGAAAACCATTCAATATATTTTACTTGCCACCGCGGCCCTGTACACAGAGGAGGGGGAGTATTTGTGCTAAAGCGTGGGATACGTTTTTAAGGAAGTGTTCGGTTCCTTCTTTCGATAGGTGTACACCATCCTCGACAAAACATTCGCTGTTATTTATACTAAATTGAGGGTGACGAATAATATGGCCACAGGGGGCAAATACTGCGACAGCATGTCTATTTAAGCGGGTTCGAATTGCTTCCATTACCGGGTAGGCGGAACTCTCTATGTCACGCCACCTTAGCCGCGGTAGTGCGCATGACCAGACTAGACGGGCGTTAGGAAAGATGCGAGATAAGTGATCATACAGGCATGACAATTTGATTCTTAAAATTTGTATAGGAGTTTTACCTAAGTCATTTGCACCACAATGAATCAATATAATGTCAGGTTTTCTACCAATTTTTGACAAGTGTTGCAATTTATTTTTGGCCTCAATGAGCTGCAAGCCGCTATATCCTTGCCACCAAACCGTTGCTTGTAAACCCAGATTTTTGTCAAGGTGATTTGACCACAGGTAGGCGAAGGTGCGCTTTATAATTGAAGAACCCAAAATCCAAATATGGGGCAGATCTGTAAAAGTCTTTGGGAGAGTTATTATATGAACTTGATTGACCTATTATAAGTAATATGAGGCAGGATGTATTAATAAACGTTTAAAAGGGGGATCGTATATAACTTTTGTACACTGCCGATTTCCATCTACCCGCTGTCTTTATTTGTTCCTCCGCAACACCATTGGTTGCGGCTGTTGTGGCTGCACCTATTCTAAATGAATGCGTTTTGTAGCTCTTTGAATCAAGACCGATCGCTGAAATGGCTTTGGAAAGCATTGCAGTGAATTGATATCGAGACAGTGATGTCTTATCTACATGGCAAAATAGAGCACCCGTACAACGGGGACGTAAGCGCAAATATATCTTAAGATTGATTACAGGACACGTCTTGTTTTGTGTCGCTGGTATCGACAGTGTAACCCCGTGTCCATATGGGTCGTTTTTAGAATATTTTATGAAAAGGCAGATTTCTTTTTCTGTAACTTTAATGCTGTCGAAATTTATAATAGCGTTGGTATTATGCTTAGAAGATGTTGTGAATTCGCCTACCCGTAAAAATGCATGAAAAGCTAAGGCGCAGGCCGCCGAAAATAAGGCACTTTCATAGGGCGATTTTGAAATGAGAGGAAAAATCATGATGAGTTTCCCTAGAATATCTTTCGTGATAGGCAAACGGGTATCCCTTGAGGGATTACGGCGTTTGAATCCTTCTAATAATTTGGTTATTATGAAAGAGTGCGCGTGATCAGTCCACGAATTTGACTTACACTTAAAACTAATGGCAGAAATGTATGCACGCGCGGTGGCTGGTGCGTAGTTTTGGAGTGACAAAAAGGCAATAAACTTTGCAATTGTCTGTAGGCTTGGTGGTGACGTCGGGGGGATGTTATGTTGTATGCAAAACGCCTCGAACGCCTTTATTCCTACTTCGTATGCTTTCCTCGTGTTGTCTGTGATTGAGCATTGCCACAAATTGTTTATTTCACTGTGGAGAGCATTTTCAGGAAATGCGACGGCACCGGGGTTGCTTTGCTGCTCGCATATGGTGCTGCCCGCCGGAAGTTTTGCCACTGCATGCGAGAAAGAGCATCAGCTGCTGAATTATGTTTGCCAATTATGTGAACAGCTTTAAAGTTTACATTATTTTCCATCAACATTAGCACAAAGGGTCTAAGCAATGACATTGTACGAGAAGATCTAGAAGTTTGATTATTGATAATGCTAACCAATGCGATATTGTCTGTGTGAAACAGAATTTGTTTATTTTGAAGCTCGACATGCCAGAGAGTCAAGGCTAGCAATATTGGTACCATTTCCAAAAATGTAATATCTGACATTATATCGCTAAACTTCCAGAAGCCTGGCCATGGTAGGACGGCCCATTTGTTACCCAGGATTGCGCCACAACCTAACAGTGGGCTTCCGGCACTGTCGGTAAATAAATGAAGGCTGTCGTTTGAAGACCATACTGATTCCGGAAAATATGTGACACCGTTGAAATTTTCTAAGAAGTAAAGCCATGTCTGTAAATCTTGTCTTAGCTCCGATGTCAACCGTATGTGGTGAAAGGGCTTTGAACAACCGATCATAGCATTGTAAATTCGACGTATGAATGCCCTGCCCCCTTTAACTGCTTTGCTTGCAAAAACTAGCTTTCCCGCGATAGATTGCAATTCCTGTAAGCGCGTTTTTTTTCTTGGTGATAATATTTGTCAAAAGTGATTTAACGTTTTCAAGTTTTTCGTCAGGTATCGATATCGTTTGGTGCTCCGTATCGATCAAGAGTCCGAGATATTTTATTTTCATTGCCGGGCCTTCGGTTTTGTCCATGTTAAGCGGTATACCTAACTTTGAGCATAAGTCTTTGAATTTTTGCATTAAGATCTCCGTTTCGCCTTCGGAGGGGGAGATGAATATGAAATCGTCGAGGTAGTGGTGAATGTTGTTCGAGTTTGAAGTAGTACGGATCGACCATTCTAGAAACGAAGCGAACTTTTCGAAGGTTTTGCATGATATGGCGCAGCCAAAAGGAAGACATTTATCTACGTAGTATTTATCTTGAAAACAAAAACCTAACAAGTGGAAGTCTTCCGGTCTCACCCTTAATAATCGGAATGCGCTTTTTATGTCTAATTTTCCGAGATAGGCACCGGCGCCTAATTTTGCAATCGTTTGTATTACCTCATCGAAAGAGGTATAATTAACTGATGTGAAGAAAGGGTCTATGAATGAGTTTACACTATGGTCAGGAGGGAAGGATAAGTGCGTTATCATTCTCCAACCTCCATCTGCCTTCGGAATGATACCGATAGGTGACACGTGCAGATTTGAAAAAGGTGGAGCGATGAACGGTCCGAACATTCTACCTTTCGCTACTTCGTCGACGATTTTTTCTTTAAGTTCATTGCTATGTGTTTCGGCTGATACGAGATTATTGGAAAAAATACCAATACGCGGACCAGAATAATGTAGTGGAAAACCAAATTGTAGTCCTTGTCGAAGGTCATTCGCAGTTTCGAAATCCGGATAGCGCTCCAACAAATGCAGGGCGGCCTGTACATTAATTGGAGAATGACCGAGGTCTAAAAGGCCTTGAGGCACTACGTGGTCCTCTTGGTTGGAAGGAAGGTCGAAAGGGGGATTGGGGGCGAAACGAACGCTGGCCCATCGGGGATTGCATACGCCAAGTGCACTGTACGTATGGGTGCGGTTTGCTGCAATTGTCCCGGAGACACAGGTGTGCGTAGGGGCAGTTAGGCTTGGGGCAATTACCTTTGTAATTGTAAGTAAAGCATTTAACATTCTGGGGTTGTGGTTGACTTAGCTTGTTAGCAGAGGAGTACCTGAGCCATAATTCTGAATCAACTTGATCCCATGTCAAGCAGGGGTCTAATGTTAGTTTTAACCGAAATTGTTCGTCATACTTTACAAAATCGCCACCGAGTTTTGCGAATGTACGTACGTCGTGTATGTACTTAAGTAGTGCTTGTGCTTTGTGTGGATGAGCGGCCAAGTAAACACTCGTATATGGGAGAAAAGCGTCTAGCCATTGCTCTATGTTAACAATTCTTGGACCCTGTTTTGGTTTAAGTATAAGCTCCCCACTGCTGCTGACCTGAAAAAAGTTCGTTGCCTGTTCAGGTTTCTCAGTGCGCAAGAGGGAACTTAAATTGACATATTGCCCTTTAATTATCTTTTCCCTTGTTGCTACATCAATGTTGTAACCCAATTTTAATGATGATGTCGGCTGGGGGGTTGGGTTAAGAGGATCTAAACTGACATGCGATAAAGTGTCTATCGATGTACCTATTGACTCTGGTGACGTAGTTGCTGTGGGCGTAGTCACTGGAGTCGCTTGAGTGGCAGCTAAGTTGTCCGCCTTATCTGATGACGGGGGGGTCTTCCTGCTGCGGAGGATCCATAGACCTAGGTCCTGATTGGTTTTGTTGGGAGGCGGGGCGAGCGTAGGGACTCTTCGTCTGGCGTTTAGATTTGCGTTTTGGAGGCATTGCGCTGAAACTATTAACGAAGACATTAGAAATTGTATGTTTTTGCGCATCTGCGCTGAAAGATCTACACAAAATTATCTTGCCTCTTTGAGTGCATATGTATACCTTCCCGGTAAAATTAATTAAACTATGTAGGTAATAAGTTCTATATGTTTATATATATATGAAAGCACAAAAAAGGTACAAGTGATATATATATATATAGTTATGTATATTTATTCTATTATATAGTCCTCTTCCTTTACATATATTTTATTTTGATAGCTTACATATTATCCTTAGTGAAAATTGAACACAGGTAATAATTAGGAGTGTTAACTCTGCTTTCTAACTACTTTAGTTCTTATTATATACACTTGCCCTTTGAACCCGGATGCTATATTCTATTAGTGCAAAGATCTGATTAATAGCAGGCCAAGGTTAGGTTGGTCAGATGAATTAACTTTCTCTCGACCTTGTAGGAAATTATCACGTGTTTATCACAGATAAGGGTAAAATCAGACAGGGAGGTCCGAGAGCCAAAATTAATCATGCGAGGTGACGATAAGTTCAGCAGACGAATTTAGTAGTTCAATAGTTTCATAGAAAGTTTAATAGCCCAGGTCTACGGTATCTTCGCGACGCGCACGCTGCGCTTTCCCGTCACCGCAAATTGATTGATTTCTGAGTTTTCCTGGGGTGCTGCAAAGGGATGTCTGGGATTCGAAATTTTGATTTTTAATTACGATATATATATATATATTTAGAATACATTCTTTACTTTCTTTGCATTTATTGAATATTACTACGATAATATTAAATGTATCTTAATATTTAATTTTTTTTTTTTTTTTTTTAATTATAAATATGCCGCATTTTTTTATTAAAATCAATTTTGATGATTTTATCTTTTATTTGTTTATTTTTTAATTTATTAAAATTAGTTTTTATTTTATATTTTATTTATTTATTTACTTCGAATTGATTATCTGCATTCTATTATTCATTAATCTACTGCGAATTGAGTATCTATACCCGCATATTATGCATGCTCACATCTCGTATTTGAATCTGCACGCTTTTGAAATATAGAAACTTGACTAAAGTTTGGTGCTGAAATGTATAACCTTGCACACTATAATGTTGCTTATTTTGTGCTGAAATGCGTAACCTTGCACACTATAATATTTTTGCTGCGAGTACATATGTTTGACACGTATGAATACTTACTCCTTAGTTTTTTGATATACATCAACGATGCTAAGGATGGGAGGGGGTGACAATCCACAAATGTAGGGTTAAAAATTGGAGGGGGTGTAACTTAACGTTAAAAAAAAACTAAGAACACCAAAGCATCTTCAAAGTCTAACATCTTAAGGATTAATTAAATATGTGCGAATCATGCATACTACGTAAAATGATGAGTATATTGAAAAAAACAACAAAACAGGTTCAAGTGAAAGAAGACATGCATGTACGGAAAAGATAGAAAGGAAAAACAAAAATTACTTTTTAAATGCATGATTTCTACTTTATAAATAAATAAAAGGCAAAAAACAGAAGAAAGTTATCTAAAGGTTAATAATAAATTGGAACGATACCACAACATTCGAAGACTTGATTGAATACCAGTAGAACTTAGGTAGGGCGTAAATTAAATCCGAGGACACAACAAATGGTAGTAAATTCCAAGTATTTATTAATGAATTCACACTTTAGAAAACGCGTCTGCACACTCGGTACACTATTTTGAAGTGAGAGGTTTAGTATATTCCGCGCTATTATCTATGATCACGGAGGCTGAAGCATTCCGAAGGTTCGATGCTAGTTACGCGATCGGAGTTACTCCTCTTTGAATGGTCAAGACCAAAATAACTTCGAATATCGTATGACAAGCATCTATATTCAGAATTATCTGTAAGACCTTTTCACTGTTACTGATTTAAAAGACTTCGTGGAAAATAGATTATCATTATGCCAGTATGCATCAAGACAAATGAGATACATGAACTAAAGTTCTGGCTTACACTAGTAAAATTTTAGCCTTTTACATTCCATCTAAAAGTCTATCAAGATTGGTAAAAGATTAGCTTCAAGGAATGAAGTTGACATTTCAGAGAGGTGTTAAAGTAATTTAGATGTCATACATGTATCTGGAATTAATTTTGGTTTGATATTGGGAATGCTGTTGCTTTGTAGGATATATCTAATACCCTGGACAAGTTTGGTTCCCAGAAATCTTCCATCGGATCCAATGACAGATTCCAGGACGTGATGGGTGTATCCTATAGTTAATCTTGAAAATGATAGAAAATGACAAAAACAAGAACCCTTGATTTGATTTATTCACATGTATGTTCAGACCTATGAAATTGTTACTTCAAAGTGAAATTACCTCAATATTGAAATCAATATCTCAAACGACACTTAAATTTATATATAAACGTATTGTGACGTCATCAAATTCTATGGAAACCAGCATAAAACTCGGGGAAACAGTGTCACAAATATGACGTTTCAGAGGAATTTCATGACGTCACAATGCTTTTAAGCCAGAAACCTAAACAAATTGATAGTGGGCCTGTAAAATCAAAAAGACGGAATTCCTATCCTACAGTCAATAGTCACACCTTGCAGGCAACAAACTTATTCATTGAACCCTTATGAATCGCTTTCAAAGGTTCCTTTAGATCCTTAACCTTATCAGCATTTCATATCTCAAGCATCGGATGAAATCCAAGGATTGTTCCGGCTCCAAGCTAATACCATGGAAGAATTCCAAAGTATGACTCTTTATTTTGGAGAAGATACCAAGAAAGCAACATCCTCAGAGATTTTTGGAATTTTCTCTGACTTTGTCACAAAATTTGAGGTAATGATTGTTACACGTATTTCTGATGTTACGTATTCTTATGTTTACTTTTCTCTGCCTCTCTGTAATAAGTCCTGTCCATGTCACCAAACTTTAGTACGTACATGTAGATGTTCTTTATCTATAAAAACAAAGTAAATTTAGCGGATTGGGATCAATAAGCGCAAATTAAGATATTGTCTGCAACCATGCATCATTTGCCATTTTCATAATCAACATCATCAAAATTCTTGACAATGCACTCCTTATTCCTCACAATTTAGATATATAACATGCCCTTGAATAAAGGCTTTGGGGTCAAGGTCACTAAGTATTTGGAAGGGACTCAAAGTTGACAGAAAGGCAATAAATGCATCATGTTTATCGAGGACATCAGTTTTACTTTTAACTGACTAGATAGGGAAGGTGGGCTTAACCTCTTTTATCTCTTGTAGGCTCAGATCTGCTTCTTTTTGACCACCCCTGATTTCTTTAATATGACCCCAAAAATTGCAAAGAAAGAAGTTCATCAACTATTTACATTATACAGTCAGAAGCAAAACTGATTGCTGTTGCATGCAGAAAAAAGATAGATTCCATAATTTTTATGTTTATGACAGTTTTCTGCAGTTTCTGCAAAATGACATGTAATTGTTTCTTGACACCACCCAAACATCCCCCACAAGGTCAAAATCTTGCATTTTTAAGTAGATCTCTCTAGGAAATGTAAAAGCTGGAGTTCCCTAATATCCAAGACATTGTAAGTCATTCATAATTCATGCTAGAAGGCTCAAAATGGAGTGCAAGCGCTATTTTTTCTTGAAAAACTCACCAAATTTTGCCTTTTTATTTTCAAGTAGAGTGAAATTTTGCTGAAACCATTAGTCTATCATTTGACTTCTGTTTCCACAAATTTGTAGAATTGTTCATCTATTGATTAAAATTGAAATAACAAAATGCACCAGAACAAATTTTGAGACACAGAAACCTGTGCAGACCACCCCTGTTGGAAAATATAACTGAGTTCCGTGTTTCTGTTTGTGCCCTCCATTTGTAAGATGGATTCCAGTCATTTTTATATGACTGATTTCCATCATTTGGCAATTGAAAAAATTTGTAACTTACAAAGATGCCTAGAAATAAATGATGATAACTAGTCGTTTTCAAAAAGCTACTGAAATCAGTGATGCCCCTGACTGGTATACATGTACAGAATAACTTAATCAACTATTTACATTATACACTGCATAGAGTAACAGTACCCATACCACTACAGCTTTGATTTATAATGTATGATTATATTTTACCAGGCAGCCCATCGCCACAACATGATGTATAAAAGACGGTGATTGTATCAACGTCTGTACTGACTGTGGAGATGATAACTCGCTGAATGAAAGATGAATCTGATTATCAGTGAATCCTGAAATTATAGAGAGTACAAGTATTAAATTACCAAGCAACATTTCTCTCACCATTCATGTATTTTGTGGCAGAATGACTTGTCAGCATATGTATTTATGGTGACGTCATATAGCAGTCTCTAGAGGGATGCAATGGTTAAAAATCCAGACCCATACAGCCTCAAAGAATTGTTCTATATCAATAGATGGCCAACCTCTTTTTCTTTGTCTCTGCACTGTGTGAAATCTGTTATGCATTTTTTTTTTCCTCATCTTAAACAGAATAAATTTTTAAGCAGCCATAATGGGTTTGTTGAAAATTTGTAAGGCCATAGTCATTTAAGATTTTGTTTTATGTCCGCAGGCAGGTACATTTTTTAGAATTTCCAAAAAATAACCCCCACACACAAACATGCATTTTTCATGTAATAAAGTATCAGTAAATGATTTTGAATACTATAAAATACCCATAACATGATTAATATCAGTATACAATAGTTTTTTTGTCTGAAAATAAAGTCAGAATTATCCACTTTACTTGAAGTAAGATATTTTTTTTATGTTTTTTGTCTTTCTTTCCAAATTCCTTCATATTGATAGTGTGTTTGTGTGTTTTAATGCCTGGTGGGAGGGTACCTTTCTGAAAAAGTTTGGGATGTAATACAAAATATATAATTACTATGGCCTAATAATCATAATCAACTATTTCATTTACTGGTATTACTCTAGGACACAAACATCATTATTGAAACTGATTTCCCATTTACATTGCTTATGCATTTCATTATTTGTGACTTTGACTTTGGAGTATAACCTAAGGTAGAAACAAACATAACTATACTGTTTCTATTATCTTATAGGACAGAATGTTCATCTTTTACGTGTGTCTTCCTTTTGACAAGGCAACTCTATTGATACCATGATCTTTTGACCCTGTGACCTTGACTTTCATAACTGACCTACCGTAATTTTTACAAATTTATCAAAGAACTTTAACCTTTGCCATACCATTACCTTTTGAATCTTAATAGAAAAAGTCTAGAAATTTCACATATGCATTGCGTGACACATACACTTTTGTCTTTGACCTTGGCCTTAGAGTATGACCCTTCTTTTATGAATGTTTTCTGCAAAATCTTTATGGTCATTAAAATATTATGTTCTTATCTCGTATATGTCTTTCTCATTACCATTAACCTTGTGATTTGATCCTCATGACTGACCTTTGAAATTCAACCAAAAAATTGAAGTTTATGAAGCCCAGATATTTCATGCTTTCTGGCAGCAAGAGAATTAAGGTTGAGATAGGGTAAAATATTTCACACGTCCATGCACTGTGGTAACTAGAACTTTGACCTACTGACCTTGATCTTGTATGTTGACCTACTTTTAAGAAAATACACTAATGACAATATCTCTTGTCATTATGTCTCCCCCCCCCCCCCCCCCCAACGGGGAGGAGACATTGGTTTTGCCTTCGTCGTCTGTCTGTCTGTCTGTCACACATCGTGTCCGGGCTATATCTCCTGAACCGTTTGCCCGATCACTTTCATATTTTAGTATGTTGTTGCTTATGACCCGAAGGTTTCACATCACCTTGACCCAAGGTCATGTGACCAAGGTCAAGGTCACTTAGACTAAGTGCATTTTTAATGAAATTATGCATACATTCCTGTCCAGCTATATCTCTTTAAGCGTTTGCCGGATCACTTTCATATTTTAGTATGTTGTTGCTTATGACCCGAAGGCTTCACATCACCTTGACCCAAGGTCATGTGACCAAGGTCAAGGTCACTTAAAGCATTTTTAAAGAAATTATGAATACATTCCTGTCCGGGCTGTATCTCATTAACCGTTTACCGGATCACTTTCATATTTTAGTGTGTTGTTGCTTACGACCCAAAGATTTCACATCACCTTGACCCAAGGTCATGTGACCAAGGTCAAGGTCACTTAGTGCATTTTTAATGAAATTATGCATACATTCCTGTCAGGGCTATACAAAATGTACCTCTTGAACCGTTTGCCGGATCACTTTCATATTTTAGTATGTTGTTGCTTATGACCCGAAGGTTTCACATCACCTTGACCCAAGGTCATGTGACCAAGGTCAAGGTCACTTAGACTAAGTGCATTTTTAATGAAATTATGCATACATTCCTGTCCAGCTATATCTCTTTAAGCGTTTGCCGGATCACTTTCATATTTTAGTATGTTGTTGCTTATGACCCGAAGGCTTCACATCACCTTGACCCAAGGTCATGTGACCAAGGTCAAGGTCACTTAAAGCATTTTTAAAGAAATTATGAATACATTCCTGTCCGGGCTGTATCTCATTAACCGTTTACCGGATCACTTTCATATTTTAGTGTGTTGTTGCTTACGACCCAAAGATTTCACATCACCTTGACCCAAGGTCATGTGACCAAGGTCAAGGTCACTTAGTGCATTTTTAATGAAATTATGCATACATTCCTGTCAGGGCTATACAAAATGTACCTCTTGAACCGTTTGCCGGATCACTTTCATATTTTAGTATGTTGTTGCTTATGACCCAAAGGTTTCACATCACCTTGGCCCAAGGTCATGTGACCAAGGTCAAGGTCACTTAAAGCATTTTTAAAGAAATTATGAATACATTCCTGTCCGGGCTGTATCTCATTAACCGTTTGCCGGATCACTTTCATACTTTAGTATGTTGTTGCTTACGACCCAAAGATTTCACATCACCTTGACCAAAGGTCATGTGACCAAGGTCAAGGTCACTTAGTGCATTTTTAAAGAAATTATGAATACATTCCTGTCCGGGCTATATCTCTTGAACCGTTTACCGGATCACTTTCATATTTTAGTATGTTGTTGCTTATGACCCAAAGATTTCACATCACCTTGACCAAAGGTCATGTGACCAAGGTCAAGGTCGCTTAGTCAATTTTTAGCTCTACTGGTCAAAGACCAGTCGAGCTTATGCGATCGCCCTGTGTCGGGCGTCTGGCCGTCTGTCTGTCTGTCCGTCCGTTAAACTTTTCTTGTGAGCCCGAATCCTCTGAATCTGTGAATAGTACAAAATAAATTCTTTTTGCATTATAATGGGCCTGTGGTCTAGTTGTGCACTTGATATTTTGTTTTAGCCCCTGACCCCCAGGGTCTTGGAAAATGGGTGTGGTCATTTTCTCCTATATAACTCTATGTAATCTTGTGAGCACCAATTCTCAGAAAGTATAATTGATAGAAAGATAATTGTTTTTGCTTTATTTTCAGTCTATGGTCTAGATGTGCACCTGATATTTTGTTTGAGCCCCTGACCCCCAGGGTTTTGGAAAATGGGTGTGGTCATTTTCTCCTATATAACTCTATGTAATCTTGTGAGCACCAATTCTCAGAAAGTATAATTGATAGAAAGATTATTGTTTTTGCTTTATTTTCAGTCTATGGTCTAGATGTGCACCTGATATTTTGTTTGAGCCCCTGACCCCTAGGGTCATGGAAAATGGGTGTGGTCATATTCTCCTATATAACTCTATGTAATCTTGTGAGCACCAATTCTCAGAAAGTATAATTGATAAAAAGATAGTTGTTTTTGCTTTATTCTCAGTCTGTGGTCTAGATGTGCACCTGGTATATTGTTTGAACCCCTGACCCCCAGAGTTAATTCTTTTTCCATTCTCTGGTTCTGTATTTTGTTTGAGTCCTTGATCTCAGGGTCTTGGAAAATAAGTGTGGCACTTAGATGAATTTAAGCAAACAACCAGGAGAGCTTCAGTCTCATCAGAGACTTCTGGTTAATGAAATTATGCATACATTCCTGTCCTGGCTAGATCTCTTGAACCGTTTGCCGGATCACTTTCATATTTTAGTATGTTGTTGCTTATGACCCGAAGGTTTTGCATCACCTTGACGCAAGGTCATGTGACCAAGGTCAAGGTCACTTAGTGCATTTTTTGCGTCGCCTGCGAAGCATAGCGACACTTAGGGATCACTTTGTCCGTCTGTCCGTCCGTCCGTCCGTCTGTCTGTCTGTCCGTCCGTCTGTCTGTCTGTCTGTCACACTTTGGGTGTCACAGCCCATAACTTTTGATTGGTAAGTGATAGGGCTTTGATATTTCACATGTGTATTTCTTGTGACAAGACCTTGCTACACATACCATAATTTTTGACCTAGTGACCTTGACCTACATATTTGACCTACTTTTCAAAAAAATTATGAATGGATATATCTTTTGATTGGTAGGTGATAGGGCTTTGATATTTCACATGTGC
Organism: Pinctada imbricata; assembly: GCA_033119305.1. NCBI lineage: Eukaryota > Metazoa > Mollusca > Bivalvia > Pterioida > Pteriidae > Pinctada > Pinctada imbricata. The sequence goes on from VSWD01000010.1 coordinate 80,959,387, forward strand.
AATCCTTGTGGCAAGACCTTTCTACACATACCATTATTTTTTACCTTGTGACCTTGACCTCGATATTTGACCTACTTTTGAAAAAAAGATAAGATTCGCTATATCTTTTGATTGGTTAGTGATAGGGCTTTGATATTTCACATATGTATTCCTTGTGACAAGACCTTCCTACACATACAATAATTTTTGACCTAGTGACCTTGACCTACATATTTGACCTACTTTTCAAAAAACATTAATAATGGATATATCTTTTTATTGGTAAGTGTTAGGACTTTGATATTTCACATGTGCAATCCTTGTGGCAAGACCTTTCTACACATACCGTAATTTTTGACCTTGTGACCTTGACCTAGATATTTGACCTACTTTTGAAAAAAGATAAGATTCGCTATATCTTTTGATTGGTAAGTGATAGGGCTTCGATATTTCACATGTGTATTCCTTCTGAAAAGACCTTTTTACACAGACTATTAAATTTGACCTTTTGACCTTGATCTAGATATTTGACCTACTTTTCAAGAAAAGTAATATTGGCTATATCTTTTGATGGTATGTGATAGGGCTTTGATATTTCATATGTATTTTCCTTGTAACAATGCCATTCTACACATACCATTATTTTTTTACCTTTTGACCTTGACCTACTTATTTGACCTACTTTTCAAAAAAATTAAGAATGGATATATCTTTTGATTGGTAAGTGATAGGGCTTTGGTATTTCACATGTCTATTCCTTGTGACAAGACCTTTCTACACAGACCATAAAATTTGACCTTTTGACCTTGATCTAGATATTTGACCTAGACCAACTTTTCAAGAATTTTGATCCACTTTCTAGAATAATAATCAAACCGCTTCGCAGGCGACACAAGCATTCCTTGGATTGCTTTTTTAATGAAATTATGCATACATTCATGTAAAGGCTAGATCTCTTGAACCGTTTGCCGTATCACTTTCATATTTATCCCCCCCTTCGAAGAAGAGGGGACATATAGGTTTGCCGCTGTCGGTCGTTCCGCGACATCAGTTTCCGTTCAATATCTCTGGAATGGATTCACATATTGAAATGAAATTTTGTTTACAGACACATCAAACAAAAATCTACGTCAAGTTCATATTTGGGTCCGATCAAAAAAATTTTGACAGAGTTATGCCCTTTGCATTTCGAAAAATACCAAAATTTCAGGGTTTCCGTTCAATATCTCTTGAATGGAGTTACATATTGAAATGAAATTTTGTATACAGACACATCAAATGAAAATCCAGGTCAAGTTTGTATTATGGTCCGATCGAAAAAATTTTGACAGAGTTATGCCCCTTGCACTTCGAAAAATACCAAAATTTCAGGGTTTCTGTTCAATAACTCTTGAGTGGAGTTACATATTGAAATGAGATTTTGTATACAGACACATTAAATGAAAATCTAGGTCAAGTGTATATTCGGGTCCGATCAACAAAATTTTGACAGAGTTATGCCCCTTGCACTTCGAAAAATACCAAAATTTCAGGGTTTCCGTTCAATATCTCTTGAGTGGAGTTACATATTGAAATGAAACTGTTACTTTATACCCCCATAGGTTGTATCAATGCAAGTATAAAGTTGTGACGGACTTAAATCACAGAAGGGGTAGGGGGGCATTAATGTTTTACAAACATGACTTTTAACTTGTTAGTATGTTGTTGCTTATGACCCTAAGGTTTTGCATCACCTTGATCCAAGGTCATGTGACCAAGGTCACTTACTGCATGTTTAAAGAAATTATGAATACATTCCTGTCCGGGCTATATCTCTTGAACCGTTTGCCGGATCACTTTTATATTTTAGTATGTTTTTGCTTATGACCCAAAGATTTCACATCACCTTGACCCAAGGTCATGTGACCAAGGTCAAGGTCACTTAGTGCATTTTTAATGAAATTATGCATACATTCATGTCCAGGCTAGATCTCTTGAACCGTTTACCGGATCACTTTCATATTTAAGTATGTTGTTGCTTATGACCCAAAGATTTCACATCACCTTGACCCAAGGTCATGTGACCAAGGTCAAGGTCACTTAGTGCAATTTTAATGAAATTATGCATACATTCATGTCCAGGCTAGATCTCTTGAACCGTTTGCCCGATTACTTTCATATTTTAGTATGTTGTTGCTTATGACCCGAAGGTTTTGCATCACCTTGACGCAAGGTCATGTGACCAAGGTCAAGGTCATGTAGTACAATTTTAATGAAATTGTACATGCATTCCTGTTCGGGCTATATCTCTTGAACCGTTTGCACGATCGCTTTATATTTTAGTATGTTGTTGCTTATGACCTGAAGGTTTCACATCACGTTGACTCAAGATCATATTACCAAGGTCAAGGTCAATTAGTATACATGTATTTTAAATGAAATTGTATTTGTTATGTGTATTATGTCCAGGCTTATTCCTTTGAACTGTAATCAGATCATTTGATATTTTAGTATGATGGTGCTGATGACCCAAAGGTTTCACACCACCTTGATCCAAGGTCATATTACTAAGGTCAAGGTCAAATATTACATTTTTTAATGAAATTGTGAATACTATTGAGTCTGGACTATATCTGTGGAATCGTATACTGGATCGCTCTGATACTTTAGAATGCTGTTGCTCAGGATTGGAAGGTTTCTTATCAGCTTGACCCAAGGTCATGTGCCCAAGGTCAAGATCATTTAGTTCTTTTTAATGAAATTGTACGTACTAATCTTGTCTGGGCTATATCTGCTGAGCCCTTCTTACAATTGTTTTCATATTTTAATACGTTGTTTCTCAGGACTAAATGTTTCTTATCACATTGTCCCAAGGCCACATGATTAAGGTCACTTCTTACTTTGGTAATGAAATTGTATATGCTAATCATGTCCAGGCTGAAATTGTTATGCTTATCTTGTTTAGGCTTTATATTTTGAATCGTGTATCCAATCACTAATTCAGTTTTTTGTTGCGCATGATCCATACAATGTATTTTTCAGATCACCTATATCCAAGGTCATGTGACCAAAGTCAATTTCACTAAATATGAAACTGAATATGCTAATTATGTTTGGGCTTTACCTCAAACAATTCAGGCTTTTCGAAATAGAGAGTTACTTCCCATTTGTGCAGGTATTTGATGTCAACGCATTGTGACGTCATCAAATTCTATTGAAACCAGCATGAAATTCAGGGGAAAAGGGTTACAAATATGACGTTTTCAAAGGAATTTAATGACGTCACAATGCCTTTACATCAGATACCTGCACAAATCGAGCGTAGATCTGTTTAATCGAAAAGACGGAATACAATGAATCACTTTCATGTTTTAGTATGATGTTGCCCATGACTCAAAGGTTTCACATCATCTTGGCCCAAGGTCAAAGTAACTTAGAGGGAGGGGGGAGACATCTGTTTTTTTCTGAAAAACATTTGATTTAATTTCTTAAGAGAGTGTGATCATATTTTGAACTTACATTTACAAGATCTTTCATATGTGTCCTTGACCCTGGAATTTGACTGAAGAAAAAACACTTACAGTTACTTAGCATGTATTCTTGAGGAAGGGGTTCATGTTTTACATGCTCATTCATGGTAACAAGAAATTTCATGAACTCATGACTCCAAGAGCTTGACCTGGCTCTGAGAACTTCCTTCTCTAAATGAAAATTTGCCGACAAGGATATAGTGTTCTACAAAGACATCTTGTTTTGGTGTATTGACAACATATTTTCATAGAGGACGATATTCTAGTATGCAGGAATTGTCAACCAACAGAATGTGTGATGATAAAACATATCATAATAGTTTTTATATGTCTGACATAAGGTATGTATCAAAGAAAGCAAGTCACATCAGAATGTGTTTATACTAGTTCTAAAAATTTTAATCTTTCTGAATATTTAGAGTTCTGGAAGAAGAAACTATGGTTGTTGAGATGGCTTTTTTTCGATGCTATAAATGGATCAACAAGATGATTCAATGGGACGATGAAACTGAGCTCAAATGAGCTTGGTTGAGAAATTTGACCATATGCACAATGTTTAATGGGCAGTTGAACTTGCCCCTGAAGAATCATAACATTTGACTTATCCCCTCACAACATACCCGGTAGTTACAGGGGGATTTAGTAATGCCGTCGCTCGTGTGTAAGTGAGTGTTTGTGCACGTCTTTTTATTCTCATATACAGCCTTGCGGGCCTATTTTCTGTTGGATTACTATCAAACTTCATACAGATCAGAAAGAACCCTATACATTTTCAAGGTCGAAGGTCAAGGCCACAGATTGGAAATGTTAAAAAAATCCTTGTGTACAGCGTAGAGGGCACATTTTTAGCTCTACTGGTCTGACCAGTAGAGCTTATGCAATCACCCTGTGTCTGCCGTCTGTCCGTTAAACATTTCTTGTGGTTTCAAGTCCTCTGAAACTGTTGATGATGGAAAGTTAATTCCTTTTGCAACATGATGGCTCAAGGGTCTAGTTGTGCACCTGATATTTTGTTTGAGCCCCTAACCCCCGGGGCTTAGAAAATGGGCGTGGTCATTTCTTCCTACATAACTGTATGTAATCTTGTGGTCACCATTTCTCAGAAAGTATTTATAAATGATAGAAAGTTAATTCTTTTTGCATCATGATGGGTCTATGGTCTAGTTGTGCACCTGGTATTTTGTTTGAGCCACTGACCCCGGGGTCTTAGTAAATGGGTGTGGTCATTTTCTCCTATATAACTCTATGTAACCTTGTGGTCACCATTTCTCAGAAAGTATAAATGATAGAATGTTAATTCTTTTTGCAACATGATGGGTCTATGGTCTAGTTGTGTACCTGATGTTTTGTTTGAGATTCAGACCCCCAGGGTCTTTTTGCATATTACATATGTTATGGGTTAGTGGGTATGTGACTATGTGGTTTGATTATGCACTAATAGTCTTGATAATTCGTTTTCAGTCACTGACCTCCAGGGCCTTTGGAAATGGGTGTGTTCTTTTTCTACCATACAACTCTGTTGTCTTGTGAGCATCAATTCTCAGAAAGTATAATTGATAATGAGTTTTTTGCATTATATTCAGACTTGCGTCTTGTTACTCTTGCGAATCTGACATATTTTTTAGCCCCTAATCCTTTGGGGTATGGTTGTGTCACTTACATGAATTTAAACAACCAGGAGAGCTTTAGTCTTGTCAGAAACTTCTAGTTTATTTGATTTTAAGCAAACTTTGTACACTTTTTGCTTGTGACAAGAGAAACCTTATTGATTTTCAAGGTCAATGTGAAATATTCAAAATCCTTGTATACAGCCTAGAGGGCACAGTTTTGAATTTATTTTGACTTAATTTCATTCAATAATTACTTATGACAGGTGGACAGATTTTCATGGTCAAGGTCATAGATGTGAAATGGTATTTAAAAATCATTGTTTACAACACAGAGGGCACATTTTTGATTAGATATTGATCAAACTTCATAAACGAATTACTTCTGACAAGAGGAAGACTCCTATTTTTTTTCAAGGTCACAGATTGGAATGTTCAAAATTCTTGTATACAGGCTAGAGAGCACAGTTCTGATTGGATCTTGTCCAAACATCACACACTGATTTCTTATTACAAAAGATTTTCAAGGTCATACCGGGAGGTCAAAGTCATAGGCTAAGCATGTTGAAGATCCTTGTATACAACCCAGAGGGATCTTTTTCTTTTTATTGGATCTTAATACAGTCAATGTTATATTCAGAAGAACTATTTTGATTATAAAGGTCAAGATCATAGATACGCACAGGGCACTTTTACATGGAACTTCGTCAATTCTGGCACATGTTTACATATATATGGCATCAGAATATCAAGGTTACGAGTGAAAATTCTTTAAGGCATGTCATTTCTGAACGAAGGAATTTCAACGATTTTATGATACCATATGAAATTATAGTATTTGTGTCATTGAATCATTTTAAGAAGGAAAATTAAAAGGTCCGTGATGAAAATCAAGATCTTTGCTTATTTGAAAAAACTGGGTAAAAATGCCGTGAACTTGATGCTAAAAATAGCACATTTGTAAAGAAAATACAAAAATTGTGGAAATGCCCTCATTTGATTTTTAGCTCTATTGGTCATAGACCAGTCGAGCTTATGCGATACCCCGGCGTCTGTCTGTCCATTCGTAAACAATTCTTGTGCTCACAACTCCTCTGAAACTATAAGAGATAGAAATGTAACTCTTTTTGCAATATGATGGGTCTGTGGTCTAGTTGTGCACCTGACATTTTGTTTGAGCCCCTGACCCCCAGGGTCTTAGAAAATGGGTGTGGTCATTTTCTCCTATATAACTCTATGTAATCTTGTGCTCACAACTCCTCTGACACTATAAATGATGGAGACTTAATTCTTTTTGCAATATGATGGGTCTGTGGTCTAGTTGTGCACCTGATATTTTGTTTGAGCCCCTGACCCCCAGGGCCTTAGAAAATGGGTGTGGTCATTTTCTCCTATAACACTCTATGTAATCTTGTGCTCACAACTCCTCTGACACTATAAATGATGGAGACTTAATTCTTTTTGCAGAATGATGGGTCTGTGGTCTAGTTGTGCACTTGATATTTTGTTTGAGCCCCTGACCCCCAAAGTCTTAGAAAAAGGGTGTGGTCATTTTCTCCTATATAACTCTATGTAATCTTGTGCTCACAAATCCTCTGACACTATAAAGTATAAATGATGGAGACTTAATTCTTTTTGAAATATGATGGGTCTGTGGTCTAGTTGTGCACCTGACATTTTGTTTGAGCCCCTGACCCCAGGGTCCTAGAAAATGGGCATGGTCATTTTCTCCTATATAACTCTATGTAATCTTGTGCTCACAAATCCTCTGACACTATAAATGATGGAGACTTAATTCTTTTTGCAGTATGATTGATGTGTGGTTTAGTTGTGCACCTGATATTTTGGTTGAGCCCCTGACCCCCAGGGTTTTAGAAAATGGGTGTGGTCATTTTCTCCTATGTAGCTCTACATGTATGTAATATTGTGCTTGCAACTCCTTTGACACTATAAATGATGGAGACTTATTTCTTTTTGCAGTATGATGGATGTGTGGTTTAGTTGTGCACCTGATATTTTGTATGAGCCCCTGACCCCCAGGGTCTTAGAAAATGGGTGTGGTCATTTTCTCGTATATAGCGCTCTCAACTCTCTTAAGCTATTAATGATGTAAACTTAGTTGTTTATGCAATATAATGGATCTGTAGTCTTATTATGTCATTGATAGTTCATTTGAGCTAGCAGCCCCTGACTCCTAGGATCTTGGAAAATGGGTATGGCATTATTTTTTTGAAATCCTTTATCTCGGATATTAAAAATTATATGAGTTATATTCTAGTTGCAGTCTAATGGATTTCTTATTTCTTTGTGCTACTTATAATTTGTTAGAGTGCCTGCTCGCTATGGTCTTTGGTTTTAAATAAAATGGAAATTGTTATTTATGTATATGTATCTTGTTCACTTGTCAATGAGTGAATTAAAACAACCAGGAGAGCTACAGTCTCGTCAGAGACTTCTGGTTATTTTAGTTTTCTTTGTTAATATACAATAAAACAGATTAGAAACTTTGAATAAAATTTGAATTTGATAAAGTTTTACTATAGGTTTCAACTTCACCGATCATTTATTTCCTCGATTTTACACAAAAATAACGACAATCTTCCAAGTTAAGGTCAAAATTTCACAGATACTGAATATCAACGATTTCTTCGAACACACAGTAATATGTGCTCCTAGGGAAGACTTTTTTTTCAAAATATAGAAGAAAAATTATATTTCCGTGTTCAAATAAGAGAGAACAAATGCTCACAAATAATGCCACTTTGTGGTTTTCTTGAAAAGGTGTAAGAGTGGTAAAATTTGCCTATTTTTAACAATTAATAATTTTTTGGTAGCCATCAGCTTTACTTAATATATAAAACAGTTTAAATCAATAATATTCCGTACGTAAAATAAAATTCATGAGTATTTACTTACGTAAGAGAAATAAGAGAAATCCGAACAGTTCAAAAAAGTACCTCCATTTCAATTTTTATAGAAATTACCGCGAAGCGTTTTCCACCGCATACTTCATTCAGTTTAGATCAAATTTTCAAACTTGTCCGCTTTTAGGTGTGTAATGAACTGAAGAGTCAGAAATGATACATTGGCCAAAATAAATTGAAATATCTATAAAATTCAAGATTAATGAGTTCTAAAACAGGAGATGCGCACGAATGGTCCAAAATCATGACCAATGACGCACCTTAAGAAGAGAGATGGATTTTTTTTTAATTTGGTATTGGTTGAAGGTCACAGAGTACATTGATTTTGCGATGCTGATGTATATACATAATTATCATATTAGTAGCTTATCTCTACGAAATTCATCTGGCGTCTGCATCCGTATATAGGTTAAGGAAACGGATTACATAAATTCTGAGCTTCTTTTAAGTCCAGCATCTAAGGATGCCTACTGCATTGTGTGGTATGGATACTGGATTCGACCTAGGCTTCACACTAGAGGGAACCCTTCATTTCCAGACTCCCATAAGTCCCACATCAACACACAATTGTTACTGAAACTTGCTATGAACAGTTCATAGTGTGGAGTTGTTATCTGATTAATATTTCATGTTTGATAGACCAAGTTAGGTTAATTGGCAAATCTTGAAATTTTCAAGATTTATTAATTTTATGCCTCCATCGTGTCATGGCACTGGTATTGATAGACTTTGCTTCGTCCGTCATTCCGTCACGATTCCAGTTTCCGGATGATAAAGTTCTAAAGAACCCTTTCACCTATCCAAACCAAGTTGGGATTTATGCTTACTTCTCAAGAGGGAGCGGGAGCCTATTGATTCTGGGGCATATCTATTAAACTACGGAGTCTGGTGCATTGCTGTATCGAATGGCGAATATGTTATACGGCATGTTTTACAATCATTTTGTCGAGTTGTAGTTATTGATACTATATTTCTACGGAGTGATACTATATTTCTCGCAATTTATCATAACAGGTCAGTGATCATAAGTGCTACAGTATGCCATCAGAGGGGGGGGGGGAGTACCTCTCTCACCCCTCCCGCCCATCTTCCTCCCCCTTACCTCCACCCCCGCCCCTCCCTTTACCCTTCCCTCTTCCTTTTACCCTTCCCTCTCCCTCCTCCCAGCCCCTCCTTTTCACCCTGTCTCATCAGAACCAACAATTAGTTTTGATTGGGCGTTTTCATTGCTAATTTTTCTACGACGTAATAATTTAACTTCTATTATAAATGAAGATTGCGAGATATGTCAAAAGATGTAGGTACATCATTGTCGAAAAAAAAAATCTTGAAGATGACATTAACAAAATCGCTACCTATTTTCCGAAGTGAAACCTGTGCGTGGATTGAAAAGTCCATCTCACTTCTGCTGCGAGTACCTGTCGGCGGCTATGTCCTAGGCATTATTCAAGGAAATAAATGACATTGTAATTTCCGACCCCCCCCCCCCCCCAGTTTACAATGCAAACTTCAGTACACTGGCCATTCCATTCGAAAGCAATCTTTATCAATCATTTTACGCCGGGAAAATTTGGGTGCATGACGTCACAATATATGACGTCAAATATTATGATGGCGCAGTCAGGTACCTGTGAACGTGGTATTTAGATTATGGACAAAAGACAGAAACATGCGTGTTGTGGTATGTTTTAGATATATTTTAGAATATTTAAGGTAAAGTAATGTTGATGAATCGTATGGGGTGTGGTAATCGGTATGTACAACACTGTGATGCTGTCCGATTTCAGTTCAACAACATTTCCTTCTCAGTACAGTATCTGACAGAGTCACGTCAGAGACCGAAAGAGAAGAGACATTGGTAGATATGAAACTTAAAACTTATACACCTTTCCTATTCTTAGTATCGACCAGCGTTAACTAATTATTAGTCGAACCCATGATCCGCTCCTTTGTTCATGTTTTGACGGTGTTTTACTGAGTCGGAAAGTCGCTCTTTTTGAACACGATCCTTTTCTTATACGGTACAGTAACATTTTAGATGGGACGTTTTCTGTTAACTTTTACATGACGTTCACGAGGTTTAACAGTCTAATGTGGGTAGAGTATCAAAATGATTTTCTTGTTCTGCTTCCAGCAAGTCAGTATTAATGATCATCAAGATTGGAAATTTAGATCTAGCCTATGTCGTAATTTACGAGAAATTGCTGTCGGAGTGTCCGTCCCTCTCAGTCCGTTCTTCAGATGGAGTGATCCCTTTCGCTCATCCAACTTCTGAGGTGAGGGGCGCGGCCGGACAGCAAGATCAAAACAAGGGCAAATCGATATCTATGGGGGGGGGGGGGGGGGGGGTATCGGGATCCACTGGATTTTGATAGGATTGCTGATTTTCTTTTCCCATTTTACATAATTAGCTGGGACACCCTCCTCCTTTCCCTGGGAAAAAAATCTAAATTCTGAAAAGGTTAGTAAGAAGAAATATTCACGAAGTTCAGATTTCTGGTGCGCAGCACAAACAGCTCAGTCGGTAATATAAAGGGTATCGCGGGTTCGATTATTCGACCGGCTGTTTATCGAGGCATCTTGTGGTTAAAAAATTAGATTTCATGAAGACTGCATCAGTGCATGCAACATTATATTTGAGCGATAGAGTTGCAATTCTTATGATGACATTACATGTCTAAACCGAAGAGCTTCAACCAAAAAGCTGGCTCCGTACATGCTTATAGCGAAGAATTGTTATACCAAGTAGTAGTCTTACCGAATCGCTCTGCGCGGAAATTTCAAGTAGTTTTGGTACATGTTGAAAATATGTACATACATGTACACTTTTTTGTATATGTAGTTTGACTATTTATTATACCCCCCGCAAACGAAGTTTAGGGGGGTATATAGGAATCACCCTGTCTGTCTGTCCGTCTGTCTGTCCGTCTGGTTAAGAAGTTTTGAAAGCAGATTTTTTTTTAATACTATTAATGGTAGGCCTTTCATATTTCATACACACATTCACCATAAAGAGTACTACATTTTGGTATCATGACCTTTGACCTTGCGACCTGACCTTCACCCTATACAACATTTTATGTTAAGATGTTTTGAAAGTAGATTTCTTTTACACTATTAATGGTAGGCCTTTTAAATTTCATACACACATTCACCATAAAGAATACTACATTTTGGTACCATGACTTTTGACCCTGAGACCTTGCGACCTTGACCTGCACCCTATACAACATTTTATGTTATGAAGTTTTGAAAGCAGTTTTCTTTTATACTATTTATGGTATGCCTTTCATATTTCATACACACATTCACCATAAAGTGTAGTACATTTCGGTACTATGACTTTTGACCCTGTGACCTTGACCTTCACCCTGTACAACATTTTATGTTAAGATATTTTGAAAGCAGATTTCTTTTATACTATTAATGGTAGGCTTTTCACGTTGCACCGTAAATGGTCCCATTCATAAAAAACGTCCCGCGGGGGTATAATTCGTCCAGTTCTAGTTTGATTCACGGTTTCTCTCTCCTTCATCAGGTATGGACTAACATCATTGCTGCCGTTTTGTTTCTCCTGATCCATCCAAGTGTGAGCTCATGTGAGTACTATATCATTTATCCATTTAATGTATCACGATAGCAAAATGTAAATAATTCTGTATTTTAAATTTAATATACTTCCTGACTTAATTATTCAATGTCGTTTTAAGCTCACCTCGACAAAGTTGAGTGAGCTTATGCTATACCCCCCCCCCCCCCGCGTCCGCGTCCGATTAAGAAGTTTGGGGTAGCTCAGTATTTGGCAAAGTACTGATGCTACAGTTACCAAACTTGCACAAGTGATTCGTCTTTAGATGCTGAGGTGAACCCATGCATCGGATGCTGCATCTGACCCACATTTTCTGCTTGAGTGACTTGGTTAAGAAATTTGGGGTAGCTCAGAGTGGCTTGGTTAAGAAGTTTGGGGTAGCTCAGTATCTGACAAAGTACCGATGCTACAGTAACCAAACTTGCACAAGTGATTCATCTTTGAATGCTGAGGTGAACCAATGCATCGAATGCTGCATCTGACCTACATTTTCTGCTTGAGTGACTTGGTTAAGAAGTTTGGGGTAGCTCAGAGTGGCTTGGTTAAGAAGTTTGGGGTAGCTCAGTATCTGACAAAGTACTGATGCTACAGTAACCAAACTTGCACAAGTGATTCATCTTTGGATGCTGAGGTGAACCAATGCATCGGATGCTGCATCTGACCTACTTTCTCTGCTTGAGTGACTTGGTTAAGAAGTTTGGGGTAGCTCAGAGTGGCTTGGTTAAGAAGTTTGTGGTAGTTCAGTATCTGACAAAGTACTGATGCTACAGTAACCAAACTTGCAAAAGTGATTCATCTAGGGATGCCGAGATGGACCCATGCATCAGATGCAGCATCTGACCTACTTTTTCCACTTGAGTGATTTTGCTTTTAAAAGCCAATATTGAGCAAAGTATAAGTGCTACATGTACCAAACTTGCATATTAGATGTATCTTTGATCAAACTTTCATAAAATGACCTTGACCTACTTTATCGACTTGAGTGATTTTGCTTTTAAAAGCCAATATTGAGCAAAGTGCAAGTGCTACATATACCAAACTTGCATATTGAATGTATCTTTGATCAAATTTTCATAAAATGACCTTGACCTACTTTTTCCACTTGAGTGAATTTGCTTTTAAAAGCCAATATTGAACACAGTATAAGTGCTACATGTACCAAACTTGCATATTGGATGTATCATTGATCACACTTTCATAAAATGACCTTGACCTACTTTTTCCACTTGAGTGATTTTGCCTTTAAAAGCCAATATTGAGCAAAGTATAAGTGCTACATGTACCAAACTTGCATATTGGATGTTTTGTTGATCAAACTTTCATAAAATGACCTTGACCTACTTTTTCCACTTGAATAATTCTGCCTTTAAAAGCCAATTTACATGTACTTAGAAATATGTTTGAATTGAATTTTGCTGCCACAAGGTGAGCTTTGTAATCTGTGATTACCTATGTTTTAACAGCAATTCTCTGTAAGAACCAAAGAATTTCAAAACATGTTGGCACGGCATGTCATGGATTTTTGAGATTTTTGGTATGGAAGTTCAATATGAAGTACTAGTATGTAAATCAACCCCAGTTTTTTCAAAAAGGTTTTCGTTGCCATGGTAACCGTGTCTGAAGTTTCAAAATTCGGGAAAATCTATAGGACAAGGCATATTTGTAGGCTTCGTTACCATGGAAACAGGTACATTTTAAATCTTAAATTGCTTTGATTATTTTCTTTTTATCCTTATTATTATGCATATTTGTAAAGTTTTTTACATTCATTTCGGATGCCTTATGTATACAAGATGAAAAATTGGGCCAAAACAGGGTATCAAAAGGCTTTGTTTTGGGCACTCAAAGACCCTTTTTTGCATGTTTTTACTGTTTTACAAGGTTGAAAATTTCATAAAAGCACCAATTTTTGAAGTCCAAATTCTAGTTATCCAATAAGTATCATCTTTGAACTCTACATGAATATAAGAGATTAATTGGGCAAATTTGTCCTTTTATATGCAAAGCAGCATCAAATTTAGTTGCTATGGCAACAATCGGCTGAAAGGTTTCAATACGATGAATTTAAACACAACCTCTATCAAACTATCTACGCATGATATTGGAACAGAAGGTCATGTATACATCTATCAGAGGCGCTTTGATATAAAAATGACCTTGAAAATATTTCAAGGTCACCCACTGAATTTTCAAGGTCATTTAACTTTAAGTCACCAGATTTGACGAAAAATCCTGATTTTTCATAAAATGAAGGTGTCAGTATTTTAGAAACCTTGAAATATTGATCTTAACAGTTATTTGCCATAAAATGATAAATGTATCACTTATTTCTTAGAACTATTGATTACGTTTCTTCACATCTTCGAATATCTCAATTCTTGGTGAGTATTTTGATATAAAAGGGACGAAATCTGTATTTTTCTTGTTTTTTGACGGAAAAATATTTTCCTATTGAATTGCGACAATTCAATAAATTCTAAGATTTGTCTTTCTTATATTCATGTGCTTTCATAATATATATATGACCTATGAAAATATTTAAATAAAAAAATCACTAAAATCGGTAACAAAAAAATTTAAAAATCAATATTTTATGCAAAATTTGAGTCTCAAAGTATGAATGACCTTGAACATCAAGCCAATGACCTTGAACATTTTAATTGTTCTTATGTAAAGACATAAGTCATATCTATACATGCATACATTTTGACAATCTTATGTAGCTCTAAAGAGGAATAAAATCAATTTCAAAGATAATATGAAACAAGCAAAAAGGTCTTATGTTGCCATTGCAACGGTCTTTGACGACAGAATTTAGGTAAAACTCTTAAATACCCACTCCAATTTTTCGTTCATTTTATTTGTCAATAAACATACATTTCCATTGATGAAAATCACTAGTCTCCTATTGGTGCCTTTTGTGATATTGAAGATTGAAAATGGTCAAAAACACACTAAATTGGCCCTTATTTTCACCTCTATTTTTCGCTTCATTTTGACTTATTTTGGCTTAATACAATACGGTTCCTGTAATAAATATCACATATCTAAGTGTACTAAGTAAGAATGGAAGTAAGGAAGAATAGATTATATAAAGATGAACAAGCTGTTACAGTGGTATCCATGGCAACGAAGTCTCCGGAGCAGGCTTATTTCATGGTCCCAAAAGTGCTATAAATAGAATGACCTCGTTACCATGGTAACCAGAGGTCACATTTGCTGAAAAGTGTTATTTCATGGTCAGTACTTAATATATACCCATTATACCGAAAATCATCAAAATCCATGACATGCCGTGCCGAACGATTTTGGTCCTTACAGAGAATGGCTATTAATAAGCTTCTGCGACTCCCAGGTTTGCAGGTTCCCAGTATATACAAGGACTTATAAACAGAAGGATTCGCAACTCTCTACACCGCCTTGAGAATAGTAACGAAAACTCGCGTGTAACGAGATCTGAACGAGATCAAAACATTGCCCAGTCCTATCCGAGAAGGGTGATCAAATAACATGATTTTCTCAAGCATCACACAATAAACATATAAAATATTGATACGTACATGTAGAAAAAACCTTACTGTTTCAATAAATACCAATTTTATCAAAATATATTGATATATTGTTATAATATCTAGCTTCAAAGCGGAGCCTTGACATTCGCCGTTATGACCCAGATATCGTCAAAGAGAGTAAAATAGGCATATATGCTCTGTCCCATTTTCTTCGTCATTACTAGACTTACACATAAAATATTGGTGGCAAATCGAAAATGAAAACCTAGTGCGTGCATTAGAACCAATTTTGATTAATTTATTTGACGATTTCATCATATACCGGAGGTTCAAAAATAGAGGTTTTCACTCTTCGGTATGCCCGGACATTTTCTGAAAGAGGTAAACAGCCCAACGCTCTGACCCATTTTCTCAAACTAGACAAGATTTACATATGAAATATTGTTATCAAAATAAAGACTAAAACCTAATGTGTGCATTAGGACCAATTTTGTTTAATAAATTGGATAATTTTATTGTTTTTCGGGGCTTCGAAAATGGGTGTTTCCACTCGTCGGTACGCGCGGCCATTTTCTGAAAGAGGTAGACAGCCCAACGCTCTGACCCATTTTCTCAAACTAGACAAGATTTTCATATAAAATATTGTTATCAAAATAAAGACTAAAACCTAAAGTGTGCATTAGGACCAATTTTATTTAATTAACTCGACAATTTTATTGTTTTACAGGGCTTCGAAAATGGGTGTTTTCACTCGTCGGTACGCGCGGCCATTTTCTGAAAGAGGTAGATAGCCCAACGCTCTGACCCATTTTCTCAAAGTAGACAAGATTTACATATGAAATATTGTTATTAAAATAAAGATTAAAACCTAAAGTGTGCATTAGGACCAATTTTATTTAATTAATTCGACAATTTTATTGTTTTACAGGGCTTCGAAAATGGGTGTTTTCACTCGTCGGTACGCGCGGCCATTTTCTGAAAGAGGTAGATAGCCCAACGCTCTGACCCATTTTCTCAAACTAGACAAGATTTACATATGAAATATTGTTATTAAAATAAAGACTAAAACCTAAAGTGTGCATTAGGACCAATTTTATTTAATTAATTCGACAGTTTCATTGTTTTACGGGGCTTCGAAAATGGGTGTTTTCACTCGTCGGTACGCGCGGCCATTTTCCCAAAAGACGTAGGCAGGTCAACGCTCTGACCCGTTTTCTCAAACAAGACACGATAAACACAAGGAATATTGTTATCAAAATAATTAATAAATTATCATGCGTGCATTAGTACCATTTTCATTTCATTATACCGAATATTAATAAGAATACAAGACTTTGAAAATGGGGGTGTTTACGATCACCTGTTTACCACGGCCTGTAACGAAGAAGGTAAACAAGCCATCTAAAAACCATTTTTTCTGTTTTATTTTATAAAGTATCTATGAAAAGTTGTTTTTAAAATAAAGTTGGACTTTTTTGTATCTGATATAATTATTTTTCATGTATAGATGTTGATAATTGACCATAACATAACTGCCTCAGATATAAGGGATCTCGACGCAAGTTCGCCCTCGCCATTACGACTACGAGTACGACGTGACCTTAATAAATAGGCCCGATTTAATTTACCAATTTCTCGACTATATTAAGACGTAATATCAAAATATTGGTACCAAAATGATCAGGATAATTTATTCTACTTATTCAAGTCGTTTTTATATTGTCATAATTAACATATTTAGGGCATTCATGGTTTTGAATATCACAACCCTAACATCTCGTTGCCTAATTTGCATATCAAAAGGGCACGCGAGATGTTAACGGGAAAAGACGAGATTCCAATCCTTCTGTTTATAAGTCCTTGGTATATAGAACATAAAAGGAGAAAACCAGATAGGAATCAAATTAGAAATTGTTTAAAACACAAATAAGGATACTCTGTACAGTTAAGTTTTCGGGATTTATTAGAGGGCAGTGTCTCCTTAAAAGTATATGGTCAACAAAAATGAAAGTAAAGTTCAACTTTTAACTCTTTATTTACTGAAAGTTCAGAGCAAGTTCATCTCAAGATCAGTAAAGATGCAGAGATTAATCTACAATTTTATCTAAATGGGTCCTCTGGACCCAATGAAATTTGACCAATGGGTCCCGAACCAAAACAATGGGTCCCAGCAGAATTTCATGGGTCCCAAGTACTATAAATCGTCTTTTTTCGCGGCGTCCTTCGTTCGCGAATGCAAGTGTGATGAATGGCTTGGAGCAATGCAGCAATTTATGCCCGCGAGATCGTTATACTCCAGAAAAAATTTATTCGAAATAAAACGTCTATCTTCCTAACTTTCAAATTTATCGAATTAAGTAATTTATTCTTCATTTACGCAAGCGAGGCTTCGTACATGTACATGAGTAAAGTAAACCATCCAAACATACCAGGTGTACGAGGACGGTACTTACTACGCTTACATGTACGTGTGAATTAAACGATTTAAATTGATTGATTCACATTATCCTGCAAAGTTTACCTTGGAAGAATTTTTCATAAATATATTGTATATATTACAAGAATGATAAGAAGTTAGACTCGCATCGGACCTTTTTATATCGGAAAAGTTTGATGCGCAAGAATACTACGGACATGATCAACCTTCTATAAGGTTTAAAAAAGCGCATAAAATATTCTAGTAAACACGATACATTAATAAAACACTACCCAGTTTCTCGACTCTGAAAGTTTTATGTAAACAATAAATTAACGGGGACGCATTATATGAAAGAGAATAATGCGTACGATGGGACGCAGCGATCAAGAATCAATGGGTCCTGAGCGATTTTTATGCGTCAGAGACGCAGGACGCAGAGGTAGATTAATCCCTGCATCTTACAACAAAATTCACTGACACACATTTATAATCCAGACAGACAAACTGATGGGACTAATAGATAAAAACTTGCTCTCAGGAGGTGAACTATGTATCTTTCATTATGTCTCATTTGTGTTCAAAATAAAGTAGCCATCTGTATGGAGTTTGGACAATATTTGCATATCAGAGAATTTATTTTAATCTAAATGAATCATCATTGTTTTTAAGCCAGGACAGAAGCAGCTAATGTATTGTGGCAGAAACTATCAGAGGCTCTTTTGTATCTGAGGGTGTCAGATAGACCTAAGTTTCTGGTCAACTGTGGGGGTAGGCCTACTTGTTCAGAGGACAGTGTTACAGAACAAGGACCAGGGATACAGTGGAACAAACCTCCAACCACAGAAGAGAAGGTAAGAACCATGTAACTGGATCAAATCACAGAGAAGGTAAAACCAGGTAAGCAGTGGTAGAAACCTCAAACTGAAGAAAAAGGTAATATGGTAAACAATTGAACAAATTTCAAACAACAGAACTAGGTAAACAGTGAAACAAACCTGAAACCATAGAACTAGGTAAATAGTGGAACAAACCACAGAAAAGGTAAGGTAAACAGTGGAACAAACCTCTAACCACAGAGAAGGTAAGAACAAAGAACTCAGTGGAACAAACCACAGAAGAGAAGGTAAGAACCATGTCATTGGATCAAATCTCATACCATAGAAAAGATAAAAAAAACCAACCATAGAAAAGGTAAAGAAAAAACAGGTAAACAGTGGAACAAATCTCAAACCATAGTGTTTTGTAAGATGGTTAGAAACAGGGAAACAAACCTTCAACCAAGGAGAAGGTGAAAACCAAGTGAGCAGTGGAACAAGCCTTCAACCACAGAAAAGGTATAAATCAAGTGAACATTATAACAAACGTTCTACCACAGAGAAGGAAGAAACCAACTAAACAGTGGAACAAACCTCCAACCACAAAAGCTGAAATCCAAGTGAACAGTGGAACAAACCTTCATCCACAGAGAAGGTGAAAACCAATGAACACTGGAACAAACCTCCAATTACAGAGAAGGTAAAAACCAAGAGAACAGTGGAACAAACCTCCAACCACAGAAGGTGAAAACCAAGTGAACAGTGGATCAAACTTTCAACCACAGAAGGTGAAATCCAAGTAAACAGTGGAACAAACCTTCAACCTCAGAGAAGGTGAAAACCAATGAACACTGGAACACGCCTCCAATCACAGAGAAGAACATTAGAACAAAACTCCAACCAAAGAGAAGGTGAAAACCAAGTGAATAGTTAAAACAAACCTCCAATCACAGAGAATGTAAAAACCAGGTGAACAGTGAAACAAACCTCCAACCACAGAGAAGAAAAAAAACATGAACAGTGGATTAAACCTCCAACCACAGAGAAGGTAAAAAGCAAATCAACATTAATTTAGAACAAACCTCCAATCACAGAGAAGGTAAAAACCATGTGAACAATGGAGCAAACCTCCAACCACAGAGAAGGTAAAAACATGTGAACAGTGAAACAATCCTCCAACCACAATGAAGGTAAAAACATAGTGAATAGAGCAACAAACCCTCAACTACAGAGAAGGTAAAAACCAAGTGAACAGTGGAACAAACCTCCAACCACAGAAAAGGTAAAAACCAAGAGAACAGTGGAACAAACCTCCAACCACAGAAGGTGAAACCAGGTGAACAGTGGATCAAACTGTCAACCACAGAAGGTGAAATTCAAGTGAACAGTGGAACAAACCTCCAACTACAGAGAAGGTCAAGACCAAGTAAACATTAGAACAAACCTTTAACAACAGAGAAGGTAAAAGCCAATTGAACAATGGAGCAAACCTCCAACCACAGAAGGTGAAATTCAAGTGAACAATTGAGCAAACCTTCAACTACAGAGAAGGTAAAAACCAAGTGAACATTAGAACAAACCCTCAACCACAGAGATGGAAGAAAACAAGTAATCAGTGGAATGAACCTCCAACCACAGAAGGTGAAAACTAAGTGAACAGTGGAACATATAAGGTAAAATCCAAGTGAACAGTGGAATAAACCTCCAACCACAGAGAAGGTGAAAATCAAGTGAACAGTGGAACAAACAACCTTCAACCACAGAAGGTAAAGATCAAGTGAACATAAGAACAAACCTTCAACTACAGAGAAGGTAAAAACCAGGTTAACTATGGATATAACCTATAATCACAGAGGAGAAGTTATGGTATACAGTGTAACATCTACTATAGCCTTAGTTTGAACATTAGCTTATGACCTTCTTTATGAAAAATCAGCTGTGAATAAATATTTTGAATGCTAAATACAAAGTTTTGATGTTGTTTTTAAGTCAAAGTTGATACTTTATAGCATCTGGAAGCAAATATTTCAAGAACACATCTTGTTTTCATGTTCTCTAGCATAGATTCTGGCAAGCCTACAAATGCTACAAGAAACAAAGAGTTGAATTTTGTCCTGGTGAGTACATTATTGTTCCTTACCAAGAATTTCTAACATACCGTAATTTTCGCTGATTCAAATATGCTATGATTTCATATTTTGTTATTTTACCCTGGAAAACAAAGTTTGAATGCATGTATTGGTATGAATGACTAATTTCATCTTTCTCTCTGTCCATCAGTCTGATCAAGAAAATCAGTTCTTTATCCTAGCTCTTATGGATCTGAATAATGTTATAAACACAGAATTGGTTCCAAGAACTATCTATGTATCTAAATTTTCTATAATGGCACATCTGCAAGTTCATTATTTATGGTATTATCGTGTCCATGCTATTCAGGTATAATTATCAACTTTTGCCACTTCATGGATTTGAATGTAATTTCTCAGAATTCTTGACCATGACTGAATGGAGTGTGTAAATTCCTTCGATTCAAGATCATATCATCAAGGTCAAGGTGTATGTAGTTGTTACCTAATATACATGTACAATTTTATTGGTTATGTTGAGATACACTATGAACGAGTGCATAATCCACTCGGGGCTGCACCCCTTGTGAATTATGCACTCGTCCATAGTGTATCTCAACATAACCAATAAAATTGTATAAGGTAACTACTACATCTTTTTCAGGATATTTTCACTTTTTATTCCCAAATGGATTAAACAATATTTATATTATAGTTGATGGTGGTTGGAATGTTTGGTCCCAGTGGAGTTCATGTAGTGGTAAATGTGGGGAGGAGGGGTTTGTTAACAGAAGTAGGATCTGTAGCAACCCAGTGCCCCTCCATTATGGTATCCAGTGTCATGGGGATAGCAAGAGTCAAAGGATTTGTAGAGGAAAATGTCCAGGTAAATCTCTCTCTCTCTCTCTCTCTCTCTCCAGGCTTTCTACTGTTCCTACTTTTTCCTACTATTTCCTACTTTTCCTACTTTTTTATTTTGATCCTATTTTTTCCTACTTTTTCTTTAAAACCTCCTACTATTCCTACTTTTTCATCTCAAAAGTAAAAAATTACTTGCTTCACTTGTCATCGACATCTGATTCAAAGTTTGAAAAAATTTCGGGCTCGCTTCGCTCGCCCATTCTATATATTTTACACCAAAAATCATTCTGTCCTTATTTCTCTCTGTGATTTCATCAAAGATGAACATTACCAGTCTACAATCATTGCTTACTGTGATTCATAGGTCATACTTACTGAAAATTGTCCCTAAAAGTGATGGAAAATTTCCTACTTTTCCCCTATTAATTCCTACTTTTTCCTATTTTTCTCCTACTTTTTTCATTGACTACTCCTACTTTTTCATCAAGGTAGAGTAGAAAGTCTCTCTCTCTCTCTCTCTCTCTCTCTCTCTCTCTCTCTCTCTCTCTCTCTCTCTCTCTCTCTCTCTCTCTCTCTCTCTCTCTCTCTCTCTCTCTCTCTCTCTCTCTCTCTCTCCTCTCTCTCTCTCTCTCTCTCTCTCTCTCTCTCTCGATCTCTCTCTCGATCTCTCTCTCGAGACTCTCTCTCTCTCTCTCTCTCGAGACTCTCAATCACTTACATCAAGCAAAATTTTCCACTATGTCCTACTATGAACTTGAAGATTAAAGAAGTTCCCTTACTTTCAGCAACTAGTACAAAAATACAAATTTTGGAGGCAAAAAGATTCCTTGAGAAGTTAAACAAAGGCTTTCCCCAGTTGGAGCAGGATTGTATAATGGATCATTGCTCATATGATCAACTTGGAGCCCTAATGAAGAAAGATATCAAGGTCATATATATTTTTATCACAATTGATACACCCGTAATGCAGTATCATAAAGCCATTTCATAAATATATGATATGATAACACGTTACATATCACTCTGCTTGAATGCGATTGGTCAAGTTTGGAACCTAATCACATGAACCTTGACAAATGTGACCTTTCAAATATCGGTCAACTGTTAAATTCAGACCCGGAGTCAATATCAATGATTAAAATTGTTGTTGTTGAATTAATTCTTGCATAGAAATACTATTCAAAATTGGAATACTTTTCTCTTACGCACAGAATATCTTGCGATGGGGAAACTACTTCTCATGGCGTAGCAGACGACTTCTAGATCATGGCATGATTCGCCTCTGTAGTTCTCGGAAACGTTGATTTCACGTTAGAAATACACATTTTTTTGGCAATATCATGTGATAAAAAGAATCTCAAATGAATTTTCATTTCATACGATGTATTATGAAACTCGTTGTGCGTTTTATATCCCCTCGCCAAGGCTCGGGGATATAAAACTCACAACTCGTTTTTTAATACATCGTATGAAATGAAAATTCATTTGAGATCCTATATATATTATAAATCTCACAAATGTCTTCATAAAAATAACAATGTCCAATTAAATCTTTACCATTTATTAAGTTATTATTTAAGTGTGATTTTCATAAATGGAATAAAACAAAGTTAAAGTATCTATAGATTAATTTCAAGCATATGTCCGAGTCTTGCCAATCAAATGTACTTTCACTATGTGATAAATAAGATCAGTAATTGTTTTAATCACCAGCAATGTAATCATTTGTTACTTTCAAAGTTTCATATATTGAAGAAGTCTATGTGAATTTCTTGTGGCAGTTTCAAATCATTTCATTCTGCATTTATTTAAAAGAGGATATAAGATGTGTTACAATTATACAAACAGACTAAATACTGGTCCAGTCTTCAGTGCTATAAGTATAAACGAGCTTGTCCAGTAGACGGTGGGTGGAGCTCATGGTCAGACTGGTCGTCATGTCAACCACAGTGTGGTAGTGGAGTTAGATGGCGGACAAGGTCATGTACAAAACCTAAACCAGAGAATGGAGGACTCCCATGCAGAGGACCATTATATAAAGAAGAACACTGCTTTGGTCTAAAATGCTCAAAAGAAGGTAAAAGTTAGATTTTTGAATTTCTTTTTTAAATTTCTTTCTATTTTTTTTTTTATTATTATTATTCATATAGAAAAGTATGCTTTTAAAAATGATAAAATGACATTATGGTACTCTGACGATTATATTTTACTTTCAGATTTTCGATTATATTTTACTTTCAGATTTTCTTTATGGACATTTTCTATCAGAATGGTCTCCTTTTGGACCATGCTCTGTGTCCTGTGGTAAATATGGTACAATGACCAAAACCAGAGTATGTCTGAAGCCAGGTGCATGTTCCAAACAACTAGGGAAAAAGGACAACCAAGAGATCATCAAACCATGCTACACAGGACCTTGTCCAGGTAAAGTCTGACATAATACGTATTAGGGGTGTAACAGTATATCAATATATTGCGATATATTTAATATATTTGTATCATATCGTGATACAAGATATAGATTATACAAATAAATTATTGAATCACTTTGATTTTTATCAATTTAACCACATTGCTCCCAATCGAAATGGATAATGACATAAGCAATCAAAGGATTCAATAACTTATGACACTGTGTTTCTTTCAAGAAAATGACATTGCCAATGAAAACTTCAGAAAATACGAATAGTATGTACAAACACACAAAAAGGAACCTGGTTTTACATAAAAATGATAAAAATGAGAAGAAACAATATATCGCAATATATCTCAATACAGCGAATGAAATATCGCAATACATCGCAATACCCTTTTTGCATATCATTTCACCCCTAATAGGTATAGAGGAAATGGAAAAACATCAAAGAAACAGACCAAGTCAGAGTGAATAAGATCTGATTTAAATGCATATTTGCATTATTGAAGGTGGTGGAGGGTGGTCTAGTTGGAACAAGTTCACGCCCTGCTCAGCAGTATGTGGTAGGGGAAGGAAAACCAGACTTCGTCACTGTGACAGTCCTGTGTCAACAGAGTTCACCAACTGTGTGGGGTATAGTGTAGACACTCAACCTTGTTCACAACGTTGTGGTCGTACATGTGAGTATTATTTGTTCTATCATATTTCTTCAGATGCATGTCGCATGCTTTATATTTACCATACATAATATGCATATTTATACTGTCATGTTTCCTCTTCATAATCACTTAAATCGTTACATTTATGGCCCTGTCACACCTTCACTTTTTTGGCCAATGCATGAGTAATGACCAAGTAAATTATCCAACACGTCGAAGAACGCTGAAGTCGCTGGCTGGTCGTTGTGTGGTCGCTGAAGGTCGTTGTGTGATCGCTTGGTGAACGCTGGAGAACATTGGCGTGCGTTGTGGTCGTCGAAAAATTTTGTGCATGGCATGTGCATAACGTCTTGACAACAACCTTAACGATTTGTTCATTTTAAATGTATTTTGATCATAGAACTAACGAAATGTTTTCTGAAAATTAAGTTTTGCTGATACTGATAGTAATTAAAAATAAATTTGAGAAAGGCGGGCGATGAGTTATAATATAGACACTTACAGCTAGCTCTTCTAAATCATCGGAACAACATTATGGATTTATTGTTATTCATGAAGAAAAAAAATTTAGTAAACGTAATCATAATCAGGATGGGGTGGGAGAGTAGAAGGCGGGGAGAAAAGGGTCAATGTTGGGGCATTGTGATTTGTCCGCGTCCTCTCCCCCCTCTGTTATCTCTTCGTAATGGCATCCTTTCTCCTCGAAGTCTGTTTTAAAACCTTTAATTCGATATCAATCAGATACTTGCAGGTTGCAAGTAAGAAGACAGGTCATTGGCAGATCGCTGGCAAGTCGTTAGACGAACTGCGAGATTGTTGGGCACGTGTTATAGAACGTTAACAGGTAAATCATAAACTAGTTTCGTGTGTTGGGAACACGCTGTGATCGTTGGGAGAACGCTCCCCTTGTGCTACAAGGTCGCTACATGTGCGTGAGAACATTGCTTCTTGAGGAAATTTCAAACAAAATCTCGACGTTTGCCAGCGTGTTGAAGGTTGTTACTCGTGTGTTGGCCGAAAAAGTGAAGGTGTGACAAGGCCATTAGAAATTTAATGTCAGTGACAGATAATTTAAATGGAGACTTCAAATAACAGAGTGATTTTGATTGTTGTAATGGTGATGAAATCCACATAGAAGCTGACTTCAGGTCATACAGCTTAGTCTCAACATACTACATCATTTATTGTCAACTCAGCTGAATCCAAGATTTGAGTTAAAAATAATTTCAGAAGTCATCTTGTAAATTGCTCTTATAAATGCCAACTGTTTCCTTTTTTTTGCAATTTACACTTAGGGAAGCAAAATCTAGAGAAAGTTCTATCCATGTCAAGGAAGGCAAAGAAGATGCCTGGAGAAATAACTGTAAGCATTGGTGCCAAAAACACAACTAAGAATGATGGTAGATCTATTTCTTTTGGAGAGCAGGTAAGACATTTTGTTCATAATTCTCTTTAAAAAAAAGGTTAGTATTTTATAAAAACAAATCATAGTGAGACTTAACCATCATAGATCATTTTTTTTAGAAGTGTATAAGTTTCATATCGGAAAATGTTGGATAATATTCAGATACCAGAGTCCCTTTTCAACTGCCTAATTATCACTCATGCAAAAAGGAATGTCTTAAATGAAGTTTGTGATTCAGTTTTCGTTTATATTTAAAAAGAAAAAGTAATCCTTTCACGGAATATGAATGGCATATGTTCAATGTACACCTTATACTATAGGACCATCCAGCGTATGGAGATCCTTACAGTGTTATACTGAATCCTCGGCAAGAGATTACATATGAGATGTGGTCTGTTTGGACAGCCTGCTCCAAGTCATGTGGCTCGGGGATACGACTTAGAACAAGGAACTGTAAAGTGAAGGAGAAGCCATGTTACGGGGAGGTGATACAGAGGCAGTACTGTAACACTATTGATTGTCCCATCTCTGGAGGGTGGGGAGATTGGCAAGCCTGGACACCGTGCAGTGTAACGTGTAGGACTGGTATACAGAAAAGGTACCGTAGGTGTGACAGTCCTCTACCTCAAAATGGTGGCACATGTCTAGGACAGGCAGAAAAAGAAAGGAAATGCAAAATGAAGGAGTGTAAAGGTAAATCATTTTTGTTCTCACATAAGAATGGATAACATGTTTATTGACACCCAAAAATGTTTTCAGAATGATTTAAAACTTTAACTTTATATGATAATAGATATCATGCAGAATTCACAGTCGTTACTTTTGATTACCATTTATGAATTCATACATCTTTTTGAAATATATGTTTTACAGCTGAAAGCTTCAGTTATGGGGAATGGGAGAAATGGTCAAAATGTTCCAAAGAATGCGGAATGGGAACTAAAACACGAAAGAGATCTTGCCAAGTTCTGTCATCCGATCCTGCAACAAAGCAAATCATGGATAAGAGTAATGTCAGTAAGACATGTTCTAAAACTGGATCCCAGATGACACATAGTTGTAATCCTATGCCTTGTCCAGGTATGTCATCACACTCATATTAAATACCTGTAACTGTCCTGAATTAACTCATGGTATTGGCTGCTATTTTTTGGGTGTTTGTCACAGGTCCGTTGTCAAGGTCACAGGTCAAAATGTTGGTATCAAAAGAAATTTAAGGTCTTGTGACAATAAAAACAAAACATTGGAAATATGAAAGCCTTTTCACTTCCTATTCAAAAGTTATGACAAAGATTAATGTTTTTGCGCCTTAATTAAGGACATGAATGCAAACTGTATTTAATATGTTAAAGCAGGAGATAATGAATACAGATTCAAAGATGTCTTATTTCAAATTTCTGATTTACAGTGAATGGTAAGTGGGCAAATTGGGGTACTTGGTCAACATGTAATGAAGCTTGTGGACTGGGACAGCGATACAGGGATAGGGCGTGTACTGATCCAGCTCCTGTCAATGGTGGATCTAATTGTGAAGGATCAGGATCAGATATTGCTCACTGTTTTACCTCACCATGTCAAGGTAATATACTGATGGATAATTTTGATATTCATCCTATTTCAGATGTCAGAAAGTAACAAAGGATTTGACAACATATGCTAGGTCCATGGCTTTGTCACACCTTACTGGATATCACAAATGGACATCCAACAGATAAAAAAAACTTGAACAAAACTTTTCATTTGAAAGAACAGAGCCCAACAGATCTCACCAGTCAAGAAATGTAACCATCAGACAAGTTCATACAACAACGGATTCACATTGAGACAAACAGATGGAAAATTTTGCCTTCTGTTAGTCGTCTGGTTGCCTAAGACTTGTCCTGTAAGGAGAGCCATAACATTAATTTCTTGATAAAGGGGTAGGTTCACTAACTACCAAAATCGGCCCTAAATTTTTGCGAAAAATAATTTTATGAAAATTATGATTCAGCATTTCTTATATTTAACTCAAACACCTGCCGAAATAGAAATTAAATATTTTTCATTGTCAAAACGTCACGTGCGTTAGTTATGACGTCACATTGTGACGTCATTTGCTCTGCATGACGAAAAATGAAGGAAAATCGCCATATTTTCTGCATAAATCTTTAAAATTAGTATAGGCGCCAACCCTGACCCAACATAAATTTTATGTAGATCGAAAGATATATTGCAATTCTAACTTTTTATATGAAAATAATTTTGGGTGAGGGCTGGCGCCCTACTTATTTCCATAGATTTTGACCAGAAATATGGCCATTTCTTACGATTTTTCAGCATTTTACGACTTAAAGCCGATTTTGAAGCCATATCTTTCGGTGTATTGCGCGTAAATTAAAATATTTATTTGGTATTTCAAACAACCATACATTTAACTTCCTGGATTCGAAATACAATCGAAATCTAAAACATTCTAAAATTAGGGCCGATTTTCCATGTTACCGAATCTGCTCCTTTAGTAGTATGACAACATACATTTTGTTCAAATTTATGAGTTAATGACATATTCATTTTTTCCTCTTTTCAGAATCTTCTCTGGTTGGTGTAAGGTTTAAAGGTACTGGATTTTTACTGTATAATCCGAGACACAAGGCTTCCCATTTTCTCTCCCTTTACGTATTATTGACACCAAAGACAAAGAATGGTATGATCTTACAGAGATTCAGGGGATGTAAGTCTGGTATCTGTTCCCACAATGTCACCTTGTCTTTACATAATGGTGTGCCATGGCTAGTTGTCAAAGATGGAAAACATCAACTGGACTTGATCGGAAATAAACATGTACAGGTAAAATTACCTTTTATAATTTCTAAAAGAGAAGCTTATTGGTCACTTTAGACATACATAAATGATATGATTAATATCTTTCATTGCAAAGTTTAAGAATAGGAATTGTTTGTCTGTATGTATGGAGCATTGTGACAAACTATTTTAGGATCTTCAAACTTTCCACAAATGTTTCATATGGAGGATAGACCTATTATTGCAGGATCAAAGGTAAAGGTCATATAAAAGGACTACAGTGAAAAAAATAACCTTGTGAACAGAAGGCAAAGCAGTCATCATAAAGTTATCAATCTTCCACAAAGTTGCCGATGGGGAATGGTAGCATTTTATTGATATTTATAGGGTCAAGGTTGCAATAAACCTATGGCTTAAAATTGTTTTGAACAGAAAAGAAGACATGTAATCAGCACAAAATAATTGGGCTTTTCAAAAGTATTACCCATCGGAGAGGATGTACCTCATTGATTTTCAAAAGTCAAGGTCACAATGGTATAGCTAAATACCTTTACTTCTGAATATACCATTTGATCATTACTTGAATCATTATTCTTCAAGTTTAGAGAGAATGTTATACTTGGTGTGCCTTAATGTATCATTTGCGTAATTCATTTAGGACAGCATATTTATTTACGTCCATGGAAAAGATGCTACAATGCGAGTTGATGATGGAAAACATGTGATTGCCAAGTTTACTCCAGAGCTGAATGATCTATTAAATTATGATGCCAAAATGATTGTTGGTTTGGACAAGAATAAAAGTGCAGAACAAGGTATATGACAAGATGGTAAAGAAGTGTGCAATAGAAGCAAATAATGTAAAGAACAGATTTATGTGTACAACTGTTTTATTAATTTATTATTTATTAATTTACTTATTATTTATTACTTAATTTATCATTTATTAATTAATTTATTATTTATTAATTAATTTATTACTTACAAATATTTTGAACATATCAGCACATTTCAAAGCATCTCCATGACAAGATATATGATCCTAATGATTTTCATGGCCAAAGGTCAAGGTGCCAAAATAATACACCTCTGAAAGATTGCATGTGGGAAATAGACCAAATTGATAGCCTGAACATCTTCATTGTGTCCAAAAAGAATCACAATGACAAAAGGAAAAGCCCTATGGATTTTCAAATGTCAAGGTTATTATAAGCCATTTATATTTGCAAAACACTATTAGCATCTTAAAGACTACACTTTAAGCCTTAGGATAATGAATATGCAAAGGTCACAGCTTTTGAAAAAGAATTTTATATGACATACATGCTGTGGTACATATACTCTCATATGATCATTTGATCATACAAATATAATTTTCCTTTCTTTTCACCATTTTTCTTAGAACATGGATGTGGGATGGAGTAACTTTCTCTTACTTATACTGAAAATTTCCCTTTAAGTTATGCCATGGGTTTGTCATCCTTGTAAATATGCATTACTGTACTGTATTATGATATCTTTAAAAAGCATTTGTGGAAGTTGTTCGTTTCAACTTTGTAGAATTTAAATGTCATGAGACCTGTCTGTTCCTTTTCAAGGTTACAAAGGTGATATTGAAAGTCTGCGAGTGAACTTCCGTACACTTAGCCTTGTAAAATCACCCAGCTGGAAGGGATATGGATCACCAATCAAATCAGCACATATAAATCAATTCAAACTAAGTACGAGACAATCTGTATCAATCTTATAAATACTATTCATATATCAGAGAAAGTCACATTTTATTTGCTTAATCATTGAACTCTTATAAAGGAAAACAAGTAAAGTGTGCTAATTTATGATTACGCTAATACATGTATGTCAATTTGTTTATTATTGCCCTGTTTCTGCAAAAATAATTGTGTTGCTAAAATACATGTAAGTACACAAACAATATTATATGGTTATTTTCAGAACCCTACTCAGGATACCCTGTATTTACTGGTCATAGCTTCATGAAATCACCATTTCCAGAGTTGTCTCATCTTTCATTAAAGTTGACATTTTATGCCATTAGCCTTGATGGGGTGTTATTTTTTAATTATGGCTTACATCGTGGATCATACACTTACATGGTCATAAACAATGGTGCACTAAGGGTGTGTTTACAATGTGCCAATATTAAGAAACCAGTATGTGAAGACATAGATATAATTCAAGTAAGTTCAAATAATTATTCATTTGTATACATCAACAAGAAAATTTTTTGAAATACAATTATTTTATTTGAAGAAGTTTAAATTCCTATAGTTCACAAAATTTTATAAATGTATCTATAATGCTAAATTTAATAGAGTAATCAATTAGAGATATGCACAATGATACATGTATACATGTACCTACATGTCAGTTCTTGTCTATATTAAATTATTTTTAACAACTATTGGTACTTGTACCTTCCTACAGAAACTTGCTGAGTGTCTTTATACTTTATGAAAGTTTTGCCATTTTCCCCTTTTCTCTGTTCAGTAGTGATTTTGTGTTAAATTAGGGATGAGCCTTGATAAGATATTTATTGTCCATATATTCTGCAGATTCTGTATAGTGAAATAGTGGGGACATTCATTACATTTATTTTACTCTGCATAGTAAAAGTTGTTTTGTTTATATATCAAATTAGGAAGTAGAATAATAACTCAGTGATATAGCCTTTTTCTCCACTACAGTCCCGTGTGTGGTACCACATTACAGTCTTTATATCAGGCAATGCAGCTAGAATAAGACTTAATAACAACACTGCGGTACAGTTAACATCTGTTGGTCCTTCGTACAGAATGGAGTCTCCCGTGTGGTTTGGTGTTGGTGAGAAACTAGATAAAATTATACTGCAGACACTAACAGGACAGAAGTCTGGCCTCCATGGTGTCATCCATGATATCAATATCAATGGTAACGCAGCAGAAATGAAGGGAAAGGCATTGTTAGATGATGATGGATTCCTTAACTCCCTAGGGGCAAGTATAGCAGGTAATATTGATACAATATTATAAAATATTATACATTATATCTCCAAAATAAGACAAGATAGATATTACAATGTCTAGATTGAATCAACAAGAATATAAATCATTTAATGGTTGGTGTGCAAACTTGTAAATGTACATGTAGATTTACATTTGATATGTATGTATTGATGTTTAGATGGTTATCATACTCAGCAATATGAGGGATAGCTTGGTAAACATTTACAAAGAAAGTCAATGAGAAAAGTTTTAATTGTGAACCTATGATTTATTTCATTACTTACGAAGCAGGTATTGGGACTAAATTATTCAGAAATTACTGTAAGTGTCTGTCTTTACATCAGTCTTGTCTGGAGGATAGTTTTTAAATGCAAAGGGAGAAAATAATTTACATTCTGACAAAATACTTTTATCGATACTATATTGATAAAGTAATCCTTTACAGAGAGAGTAGACGAGGTTGTGGAGCGCACTAGCAGCATTGTGACACTGAAATGTGACTTTACACAGTACTATAGCAGAGATAAACACGCTGCTGTGGAGTGGTTCCATGGTGATAGACGAGTCAAATATTCTTCTGACAGAAAAAGTACAGAAAGAGTAAGATGGTCTGATTTATATTACCATATGAATTTCTAATTTTAACATGATCATCTTCTTAATTAGGTGTGTATTTGAATGTTTTGAAATCATAAATTGCTTGATTTTTGTATCGCCTGCGAAGCATAGCGACACTTAGGGATCACTTTGTCCTCTGTCTGCCTGTCTGTCTGTCACACTTCGATATCACACCCTATAAAAGTGATTCCTGAGTGTCGCTATGTTTTGTAGGCGACACATGCATTCCTTGGAATGATTTTTTATTTGCAAAATTTTAGTTTTACCACAACATGTTAGCAACGTAACCTGATAGGATTTGAAGGCATAAACGTTATGATTTTATTGCAAATTGAACATGGTCAGCCAGTGAAATTGTGTTGCATATGACACAAGTTAGAACATTTTGTTTGATTTGAGGTATACCCTTTTCAGTATCTCTATATAAAATCCCCATAGGAAAAATGCCTGTAAATTTGAATATTTGACCAAGCAGTCAATAGTTACATCAATATTGGCCCTAGGGCAATAGTTAAAAAATTATTGACATATACATCACATCATTTATGACGTCACATCATTGATGATGTCATAATTTCTACCCATTATCCTGCGCTCTTTCTCTCATAGACGAAAATGAACATAAACATGCCGGGCCAATCGATTCGTAGCTGCAGAATGGAAGTTAAGTATAACAAAACAATTATTGACTGGGAAATTCGGGACAATATATGATTTGTTGGGCCTTCAGACAAAATATAGCCTTCAGCCTCGGGCAATATTTTATCTTCAAGTCCAACAGATCATATATTGCCCTCATCCTCAGTCAATAATTGTATATTGCTTATCTTTGAAGCTTCCTGGAGTAAGGAAAATAGGGTCACTTGAACTAAGAGGACCTCATCATCAAGGGATTTACCTATGTGCTGTAAGACATAATGGGGTGTTGACAGTCCAACATGCCTTTGTTGTTATCCGTCATAACATCAAACATAGTGAGTATAGATATATTATAATTCCTAATGATAATTGAACTAATTATGTCCTCACACTCCTTTGTTTTAAAGTAAATATAAAGTATATATGCCAGTATGTTTGTAGATCTGTGTGTCTGTCTGTTTGTTTGTCAGAAAACCTTGCAGACAATTTATAGTTTGTTACACATAACATTGAATGAGCCTCAAAATTTTGCATGTGAATTAAGTATTGGTGAATATTTGAAAAGCCTTTTGGCAATTGTACTATGAGTTGACCATGATGAGATGAGAATTTTATTTCAAGTTCATGTCTCAAAGTCACAATATGCAAATATGGGAAATCCAAGTGGATACTCTAGAAGTTGCAGTTTGCTTTGGATTGTCATTGAACTCTTGAGAATAATTATGAGGTACTCATATGAGAGAAATTCCTAGATTTTTCAGTCAATATATGAGAGGCATTATACTTAATGGATGAAGGCAAAGGTCATTTAAGATAAGTATTTTGTAAATGTTTGGGGCCAAAGGTCAAGGTCAGAGCAAATAATTGTAGGAATTTTAATTAAGAGGGTATGAGCGTGAACAGATCAAACGTAAACCGTATCGATGTTGTAAAGAAAACAAAATCTGAAAACTTTTCGAACTGATGGTCGAATATACCTCTATATCAAAGAGCAATGCATTTCGAATGACGAGCAATGTATATCCTTGTTTACATATAAAATACGCTTCTATCACCCTCGGCATATAGTTTACGTCATCAACGGGAGTTTATTTGACATCATACTGAATTATGACGTTGCAATATTTTTCCGCAAATATTATGAAAACGCTTTGTGCTTGTTCTTTAGAAGTTACCGGCAATTCGGTTTGTCTTATGTTATTTCATGCCATGACAACTTTGTGGAGCAGAATAATTTGATTACAATTGAATTGAGTAAGTTAATTCTTCAAATTTATTTTTGCATACAAAAGACACAAATAAATTCAAACGAATAATCATATTTTATAGTGCAAGTTGACGATGCGGCCTTTAACTGACCACGCAATTTACCTCAAATATTGAAAACATGTAAAACTATTATATCTTGAAAGTACTTTTCAATCATTTACAAAATATCTGTTATATGATTTAGCTAGAATTTATATCAAGAGGCCTATTGATTAGTAGTTGTAATAAGTGAGCATGACGACCGACTGTCAAATCATTAAAAGGACAAAAGATCAAGTACATGTACGTCGTAAAATAAATGGATCCGAAGGACTCCATAAACATACTTTCCATTATATGCCCTGTTGAAAAGGGAATTTTACTAATCTATGATATAACGACCTTCATTGTTCAAAGAGAACATGTACAGGAGATCAATGCGGAAGTCAGGGTGTGCGTTTACTACCTTTCCTATCATACCGACAACCACCCCCCTTCGCCTTTTAATCCCAGCACTTAGTAATGTGCCTCAGCAAACTTTAGATAAATTATTTCAAAGCATAATTATCAAGAGATTAAGAGATCCTTCTTTTCGTTGTTCTACCAAAGTTGTGTCATTTTTTTTAAATCTTGTACAATATGTACGAATGTCAAAACTACATGTACATGAATATATACATGTAGATGCAGCAAAATCAATTTTGAGAGAAAGGATATATATATACAAAAGAAGCATACAGATAGGATTTTTTTCTCATTCACGGAGATTAAAAGTATACAATAATTTATATCACTGAGCAATACCTAAAGTGAGCATCATGATGTGCGCTACGTCACGTTACGTTGTTGGTGCTTAAAAGCGCTAAGTGTTGGGAAAATAAATAAGAAATTGATCAGAATATGACTCAAATTTGTAGTCTGAAGTCCAGATTATAAGAAATCTCAGATAAAATGTAAAGATATATAAAACATTTTCCATTTTCAATCATAAACAACGGATTTATCATATCTAGAGACTTGGTCAGAGGAATTCCAAGCTAAATATCTTTAAAACGGTTACACTCTTTTTTCCTTAAATTAATTTTTTTATCTTCAGCATGTTTCACTAGATGATAAAAGAAACATTTTATCAAAATTCTATTATGCCAACTACTTCGAAAATTAATGTTTTTAAACTTTTCATACAATTTTTACTGTCAAAAATGGGATGAAATAAATGTCCTTTTCCAGCATGGTTACCATGGCAACAAAAATATTTTTTTCGAAAATGATAAATTTACTTCATTCACTACGTCAACGGATAAAAATTTGCTTCGTACTGTGTTATATTGAAAAAAAAATAAAGTCATAAGTTGGGAGATTGTTTTAGAAAAATATGTGCAGAGTTACCTCCCTTTTTTGTCGGTATATAGGGGACAAACGGCTACACTCTTTTTTTCATAAAATATTGCAATCGATGAAGGGAGGGATATTCTTTTATATGTAGATAATTATTTTTAATTTCTATTATTCCCTGAAAATGCAGTTCACACTCATACCTCCTTAAAAGATGAGAGAATGAATAATTTTCTTTTTGTTGCTGTTTGAAAAGTTGCTACACTTTGTCTTGTCTTTTTAGCCAAATTGCTAAACTCAGCTATCTAATTTGATGCAAGATGGATTTCCTGACCATAAGTAAAATATGTTTAAAAGTGCTATTGCAATGAAAGTTTATGTCCTTGCTCACAATGATTCTAGGATGAAACTTATTGATTTTGAGTCCCAAAGGTCAAGGTCATTGATTGGACTTGATTAATCAGCTTCTGCATCTTGACAGAGTGTTTCTTGCACCTAAATTTATGAGACTTGCTTATTTAGAAATGTTCCTCTTGAGTAGAGGACATGCCCTATTGATTTATGGGTCAAAAGGTCATAGGACTTTGATAATTAAAAATGATTTCCTGACGATTTTCTGATTATAGACCTTTGTCTGAAAATTTTCAGTGTAGCAAGACATTAGATGTAAGTTTTGTATCTCAGTACATTGCATCTGTGATTCACCTTGTTCTTGTTACGTCACTGTTTTTTGTAAAGAAAATTGAAGTGTTCCAACTTGTAATCTCCTTCAACAACATATCATTTAATTTCCATTGTTATTTGTAAGAAACAAAGATTCTGTTTGGTCGAAAAATTTTGTTGATACCTGCATCAATGGAAACTGGAAGTCGGGCTTAGCAACGTCATACGCAACGTCATTAGCAACCCAATTTGAAAGCGGCAAATAAAAGTTGAAAAGCGACAAAATTGACGGAAAACTGCATCATGTGCGTAGCGCAGGATGCAGTTTTCCGTCAATTTTTGGTGTTGATCAACCCACAAAATATTACAATGATTTCTCAAGTCAAAACAACTGTTAACTGTAAATAATGTATCACATAACTCCACCAACAGAGATAACAATGGCAGAAGTAGAACAGGAGGTGTTCCAGGTGACTATGATCGTGGTACCTCTCATGTTTCTGGTTTGTCTACTGGTGGCTGCAAAGTTGGCATATAAGGAGGAGAACATAAAAGCACTGTAAGTTATCTCAAATTAATGTATCATAAAAAATATGAAATTAAGATGCATATACATGACTGCTTGTGAGGGGAAATTTCCTTATATTTTGTTAGAGTTGGGGTCTAAAAAAAGCAATCTGTGGTTGGGTTAGGGAAGTGGTCTCTTATAGGGGGTATTTTAACATTGAAAAATGCTATTGCTTAACAGCAATTCTCTGTAAGGACCAAAATAATTTCAATAGCAAGTGGAAATAGCATGTCTCCAATTTTGGAGATTTTTGGTTTGGAAGGTGTATATGATGTACTGAGACAAAAATAAACTTCCTTTTTACAAATTAAGTTTTCGTTGCCATGGAAACCATGTTTGAAATTTTACGCATCAGTAGAATACTTGTAACATGTCATTTTCACAAGGCTCGTTTCCATGGTAACAGCTATCATAGTCAACTGAAATTTCCTTAAATTTTCTCTTTATATCTTTCATTATATAAATACTACACAAGAAGTATGCTTCTGCCCACTATTTCTTTTGTCAGTATGCTCAAAATGTAGGCAAAAACCTGCTTTGAAGAGGCCCTTTTTAAGACCGAAAAAGCTCCTAATTTAACATGATTTTGCTCAGTTTTAAGGGCAAATAATCTGAAATGTCAGGCTAACTTGATTTATACTGCCAATTATCTTTTAAGTTTAGTCCTCGATCTTTAAGAAAATGTTAAAATTTGAGTGGGACCTCTTCACAATTTTACTCAAAAGGGTATAAAAAATGGTTACCATGGTGACATTCTGTTCAGTGCTATTATGCATATAGTAATTTACTGGAAAAGTTTTAGCTGTCCGTTAAATATCTTTAAGCAATTTTTTATCAGTGCATATAAAAGAGCAGTATTGATTAAAAAATCACCTTAAAAGTTTTCAAGGTCACGGGACCCAATGTAGAAGGTCATCTTGAATGCAATTCACAAAATTTGGCAAAATTCTGTGATTTTTCAAAAATATGAGAGGCAGTTACTCATATATCATGTGGTATTGGGTAAAACAAACACATACATAGTGATTTTGGATATATTCCCTACTTATTGACCAAAGTTGCAAAAATCTCAATATCAGTGACATCCTTGATTTGTAGCTAATATTTCATGCATACATATAAAAAAAATGTGAAATTATCATGATTTTTGTCTGGGGCTTATTTTTTAAGGAGAAATGTTCTGAACTAAGAATTGTAATGTTTTCCCATCTATTGGTCCTAATTTCAGAAAAAGTATTTTGGATACAAATATATGACAGTGAAGCCTAAAATTAGTAACAATAAATGACAACAAAAATGAAAATTTTATTGAAATTGGAACCTATATTTTGAATTGACCTTGAACTTAGAGTCAATGACCTTGACAAATTTTGGAAGTGCTCAAATAAAGAATAACTTCTTCTGTTGTCCCTACATAAAGCTTAAGCAATATAAGTTATTTAAACCATGATAACAATCAATTTAAAAAGATATAGTCATCATGTGTCAAATGAAAAGTTGCCATGGCAACCATTTTTCACCTCAAAATGTAGGAAAACAAAACAAGGTCCCACTTATTTTTTTCAGTGATTATATTTGTCACATGAAATCTATTATGTTCTGACAATAGTGATGGTATTATCAGCCTGACATTTTGTGTTATTTTTGCTTAAAAATGGTAAAAAATGGACAAAAATAGACCTTTATTTTGACCTTATTTCATGGCAATTTTAAACTGATTTTGATTTGATATGATTCGGCTAATTGAAAGAAATTTCAAAAAATGGTTAATTTTTCTAAAAATAGAGGTTTTAAAGATTATAAGTTGTTAATACCAATTTACTCTTACTATGGTTTCCATGGCAACATAATAACCAAAGATTACTTATTTGACCATTTTTGTAGTGCTATAAATAGACAGACCTCGTTTCCATGGCAACCAGAATATTTATTTTCAAAAAATTGTTATTTTTGTATTCAGGGCATTATACATACCAATTACAGAGAAAATCATAAAAATCCATGACATGCTGTTTCCAAAATATTTTGGTCCTTACAGAGAATTGATATTAAGAATTATGGTCACATAGAGTGGTCTTTTGTGGGAGTGGTCACATATAGTTTGTAGATCTCTATTGATTTTCACCTTGGTAATAACCTGTGAATATTTAGTGACAGGACTCATATTTTACATGTTTATTTCTTGTGAGAAGACTTGATACTTACTTATCATCTTTGCATATGAACAGACAATTTTTTTCTAGACCGTTAAGTTCCACCTACATTAATATGACAGATACATGTATATCCCCACCTTCATTAATATGACAGATACATGTATATCCGAAACCTGGACACATTTCTTTGAACTTACTTTTTGCTTTTGACATTTAAAGTTCAAAAAGATTTATGAAGTTCTACGAGGTACCTTCTTTAGCTATTTGTGTTCTACAAGTTTAATATTTCTGAGTTATGTTCACTTTGTGCAGAAAACCTCTTGTGGCTAAAATCAGACTTCGAATTTATCGAGAAAGGACAGAAAGAAACAAAGAAAAAGATGAGGAAACAAAAGAGAATGATGATGAAGATAAGGTAGAAAAAGCCAAGGAGGAAGAAGACCAAGATGTTGATGGCGTACAGCTAGATGAAATCCAAGACAAACCAGACGATGAAGATGAAGAAGGAAACATAGAACAAGACATGGATGTAGGTGTAGATTATGTTCATTTATTCAAACTATTTTATCAGACAGTCAAATGATGACAGGAATATGGCAATATACTCACTTAGGCCATACCAAATTAATTAAATGTTCTTTGGATTTCCCGCACTATATTTTTCAAAATTCAAAAAATAATATTATAAAATGAAATGCTCGCCCGCACCACAAAATTTCTGGCTCAAGATTTTTTAAAGGCCGACGTTGGGAACCACCCGGTCGTTTAAAGTTATACCTGAGTGACATAAGCTTATTAGGCATGGTATACCTTCTTTGAAGACAACGCCGTCTGCGAGCGGCGTGTTACATCAAAGACAAACCAACAGGTAATCCTTTATTATGCTAATGAGATACCCGAGTCTCATCTGTCTTAAGCTGTCAATCAAAAATTGATAGGGGTAAAAGGATTAAAAGGAACCAATCAGATACCAATAAGAGATGTTAACCCTATAGCGGTCAGTGAGGAAATGACTGAAAATTTACCTGTCCCCTTATATAGTCCCCCGTCGGCCTTTAAGGGTCAGTTCTGACTTCTGCAAATGTTAAAGCTTCTCGAAGTCTGAGATTGTACAAATTTCGAAGAAAATTATACTTCTTGTGTTTGATAAATTATGTAGGGAGCAAATTTGTTGTCCCATCGAAAGTCAAGGATGGGGGAATGTTCAAAAGTCTTTTCCGTAGAGCTATGTGCCAGGCTTTCTAGTCACCAGATTTCTATGGGGATTTCTTTTTGAGTACGAAAAACATCAGAAATCTATTACTGGGGTAACCGTTACCAAAAATGAAATTATTTTTCTCGCCCGCACCTTAAAAACCGCAATACTTAAAAAAAGAAATTATATTTTCGCCCACTTGCACCCTTTTTTTACAAGAAAATCCAAAGAACATTTGATTAATTTGGTATGGCCTTAATTATTTTATTATCCCCCTGTATTGAAATACTTGAACTACTGCCTGACTCACTTCGGAAAGTGAATAAACGCGATTTTGATAACTTTGTCATGCAAAAATTAAGATAAAATATATATCACTGAATAGATCTCGCTTAGTCATAAATTTTGGTATATGTTACATGGTCGAGGGTTTTGCAATCAAATAATACAGACAATATAAATTTTAGATGGGACGTTTTCAATGTTAAATTTCAGCCTGACGTTGCCAAGTTTAACATTGAGCCTATTGACAGCGTCACGACATCACAGGAAAAATTAGCCTGTCTAAAATTTGTCTTGTCTATTACTTTTGATTGCATGCACTGATTCTCATATAACTTATACCAAAATTTATGACTAAGCAAGATCTACTGAATGGTTTCAATTTTATTTAAAGGTTTGTATGATGAAATAGTCAAAATCGCGTTTGTCCAGTTTCAGTTTCCAAAGTGAGCCGTGCGCACAGTAATTGTCTATTTGAATGTAACTTGTAAGGCTGGGCATTTTTGTTATTACACCAATTTGGTTCTTATGTAAATTATTTATATGAATGAATAGATAGAGTAGATGGGTCTACTACAGCTTTCTACTTTCTATACAAATACAGAATAGAATTGTCGTCATACCTTAATTTTATAAGTGAAAAGGTCAGAGGTCAATGATAAACTTTCATCTTGCTAAAATTCTGCAGCAATTGAAACATGCGCCCCTTCCCTTTGTTACAATTGCTCTATTGTTAGTTTCATGCTTTATTTCAAATTATATGAAAAAAGTTTAGTATTGAACACAAATTTACAAATAACCATTATTTGAAAGCATTTCATTAAAAAACATTTTATGGTAAGACATATTTCATACCATCTCATTAGGATTGCAGACAAAGAAAGATAACTCTTGTCAAAACATTTCTGTTGATGGCTAACTAATATTTTGTTGGTTAAATAATTAGTATAAATTGTAATGAACACCAACATAAAACACATTCTTGTTGCTTTCATATAAAACTTAACAGCAATTCTCTGTAAGAACCAAAGAATTTCAAGACATTTTGGCACGGCATGTCATGGATTTTTGAGATTTTTGGTATGGAAGTTCAATATGAAATACTAGTATGCAAATTGACCCCAGTTTTTTCAAAAAGGTTGTCGTTGCCATGGTAACCATGTCTGAAGTTTCAAAAATTGGGAAATTTCATAGGACGAGGCATATTTGTAGGCTTCGTTACCATGGAAACGGATACCTTTTTTGTCTGAAATTACTTCGATTATTTTCTTCCAATCCTTTTTTTTTATACATATTTGTAAAGTTTTTTACATTAATCTCGAATGCCTTTTGTATAGAAGATGAAAAATTGAGCCAAAATAGAGTATCAAAATGCTCTCTTTTGGGCATTTAAAGACCCTGTTTTGCATGTTTTTACTGTTTTACAGGGTTGAAAATTTCACAAAAGCACTCACTTTTAAAGTCCAAAATCTATACATAAATATAAAAATTTGATTGGGTAAATTTATCCTTTTATATGCAAACCAGCTTCAAATTTGGTTGCTATGGCAACAATAGGCTGAAAGGTTTCAATACGATGAATTTAAACACAACCTTTATTAAACTATCTACGCACGATATTGGAACAGAAGTTCATGTATACATCTATCAGAGGCGTTTTGATATAAAAATGACCTTGAAAATATTTCAAGGTCACCCACTGCATTTCCAAGGTCATTAAACTTTAAGTGACCAGATTTGACGAAAAATCCTGATTTTCATAAAATGAAGACGCCAATATTTCAGAAACCTTCAGATATTGAACTGAACAGTCACATGCCATAAAATGATTAATCTAACACTAATTCCTAGAACTACTGATTAAGTTTCTTCACATCTTTTAATTTCTAAATTCTTGGTGAGTATTTTGATAAAAAAAGGAACGAAATCTATATTTTCTTGTTTTTTGACAGAAAAAAAATTCCAATTGAATTATTACAGAACAATAAATTCTAAGATTTTTTATTTCTTATACATGTATTCATTAGCTTTCATAATAAATATGACCTATGAAAATATTCAAATAAAATTTCATTAAAATTGATAACAAAAAATTGAAAAATTCAATATTTTTTGCAATATTTGAGTCTCAAAATAGAAATGACCTTGAACTTCAAGTAAATGACCTTGAACATTTTAATTGTTATTAAGTGAAAGGATTAAGTCGTATCTATCCATGCATACATTTTGACAATCATACGTAACTAAAAAGAGGAATAAAATCAATTTCAAAAATAATATGAAACAAGCAAACAGGTCTAATGTTGCTATAGCAACGGTTTTTGATGACAGAATTTAGGTGAAAATCCTGATTAGCCCACTCCAATTTTTCATTCATTTTATTTGTCAATAAACATATATTTTCATTGATTAAAATCACTGCTCTCCTGTGGGTACATTTTGTGATATTTATGATTGAAAATGGCCAAAAACATACTAAATTGGCCCTTATTTTGACCTCTATTTTTTCACTTCATTTTAACTGATTTTGGATGAATACAATAAGCGTCCTGGAATATATATCACATAACTAAGTGTAACAAGTAAAAATTGAAGTTAGGAAGAACAAATTTTGTAAAAATGAACAAAATGTTACAGTGGTATCTATGGCAACACAGTATCGGAAGCTGGCTTATTTCATGGTCTCAAAAGTGCTATAAATAGAGTGACCTCGTTACCATGGCAACCAGAGGTCATATTGACCGAAAAGTATTATTTTCATCCTCAGTGCTTCATATATACCCGTTATACCCGTCACGCAGCAAAAATGACGTTCGTCTTCCCGCCATGAATAAAGCAGATAAATAACGCTGCAGGAAAGGGATGTAATGTTTGATTACTTATATTTGCCTTTAAATTACATCAATTGAGAAGATTAATTCAATAAAAGCAATACTTTTAAGAAATAGATTTGTATTTTCAGTGTGAAACAAATCAGAGACACAACAAAAGCAAGTAAAATACACCGAAACATGGAAAATAGAACTTTACCAGTAATTGAACTCTGTACTGTAATTGTGTCAAAGAAACATGTATTAATGGCGATTCGTCTCTGGATTTATATTTATTAAAAAAATATATAATAATAATAAATTGCCACGTACTTTTTTTATTTCTCCCGCTTTATCTTTATTCTTTTTTCTAATCTATTTCCTTTATTTCTTTTAGCAGCATTATGTCTGCAAAAGTTTGAAATTTTGAACTCTATCAGACAATTCTAAATTTTCCTGTTTACATGATCCAATTTCATCAATTCTGTCATTTATTTGAAAAATGGATACAATACAGGGACTTTACATTAAGGGTAAATATCGATAACAAAATCATCAGCTATCATCTTATTTCATATATTTTTTCCGACAAATAATTAATCTTTTAAAGGAAAACTTAAATAAGGCCCTTTCACATCAGCCTTGCCGCAGCCATACGGTCTCTGCGATCCTGCACGCCGTACGGCTGCGCCATAACTGTTTGAGACCGACGTAAGACTGCGGCACGAAATATTTTAAAAGAGTTCGTAGTGTTAGATAACAGACTTTTTTCGTGCGACTGTCGCATTGAAGACGTACGGGCATTTCACGGCTGACATGCGTCATAAGAGAGGAAGACTTTATAAAAGAAAAGATAAGGCACGCATTTTTCATCCCCCCCCCAAAAAAAAACGGATCATGTAACCCCATGAACTGAAACAGAAATATTGATAATCCGGTTGCTATGAAAGATAAAAATACACTTGCACGGCGTACAGCTTCTTAAGAGAGAGAGAGAGAGAGAGAGAGAGAGAGAGAGAGAGAGAGAGAGAGAGTATATTGCATCTACATGTTCTTTAGACATATTTATCGATAACGTTGAATGTGGATGTAAAAATTCAGAAACAATCATACTTTTTTTATTGTCTTAGGTTATCGAATATATTCTGCGGTAGGAGAGTTCCCTCGTCTACATACGTATCCTTGTTCTTTATTTGCTGTTTACATTGTACATTAAACACAGGAAAGAACAAAACAGACAAAGAAAAAAAAAGAAAAAGAAAAATAGTCAGAAGACAGCGCCGCGCGCTGTGTATAGGTTTTTGTAGAAAAAGTGAAGGTTTATACAGAAGCGAGATATTGCCGGGTTTGTTAAAAATAGGTGAATCTCAAAGGTCAAGGTCACTACATCAAAA
The DNA here is from genome assembly GCA_033119305.1 of Pinctada imbricata. Lineage (NCBI taxonomy): Eukaryota > Metazoa > Mollusca > Bivalvia > Pterioida > Pteriidae > Pinctada > Pinctada imbricata. Next base: position 81,003,842 of record VSWD01000010.1, read on the forward strand.
GTCAAGGTCCATAATGAAAGGTCTGTTAACGATTAATTTACTTGTGAAATACCTGCCATGTTTGTGGAAATTTAAAACATATTTATAAAATAATATGCAAAAAAAAAGTTTCGGTGAGTTCAAGACGGGGGGCTGAACCCAGCCCCCCCCTTTCCCCTAGCTATATATGCAAAAAGAATATGTTTAAAATCAGATTATTAGAATGTATATAAATGTTCACATGAAAGTACATGGAACAGCTATATAAAACCAAACATAATCAATAAAACCTGTACGTACTGTTGGCAATATGGTGTTTTTTCTATTTCCTGTATCATTTTGAAAGAAGGGGGTAGGGTAGCAAAATGGGCCAAAACTTTTTCCCAATGCATAACTCCCCCTACTTTTTCTTTCATAAAAACATGCTATAATGTCCCTAGATACGCTATGTGAAGTTTTAAAAAAAGTTTGATGGAATTACATTTTTTATCAGCATTTTAGTGCCAAAAATATGTTTCTTACGTTACTTTGAAAATTGCCATATGAGGTAAGAATTTGCTAAAAATTTCATTCCGTTACATCTTATGTCATAAAAATTGTATTCAACAGTAGTAAAGTAATGTATTCTAATATATTTGAGTAATCCATTTCAACAATTCCGTAAGAATATATATATTTTAGATTTTATGAGTAATATTTCGCCAATTTTCAATTTCACCAAAATATTCTGAGATGGTTGAAGATGGGTATATTTGATGGCAAATATCTGACATAAAGTCCATATCTTGGTATCCTTTTCTGTTTGTTTTATTACTTATCGGGTCAAGTACTATTGAAATATAATGGTAAGAAAAAAAGTTTGATGCTTTTGAATTCGAGATCTCAGAAGAAAGCATCCTTAAGATAGAAAAGGAACTTGACAAAATCGAAAGTTCAGAGCAGTTCTCTGTAAGGACCAAAAAAATTCAATGACACATTGGCACGGCATGTCATAGATTTTATTTTGGTTTGGGAGTTCAATATGAAGTGCTAAGATGAAAATTATTTTTTGTTTGTAGAAAAAGAATGTCTTTGCCATGGTAACCATCTATAAAGTTTGAAGCATCCAGAAATGTCATAAGTCTTAGCGTTTTTGTAACCTTTGTTGCCTTGGAAATGGGTACATTCATGTATATCAATTACAATAACCATGATCTTTGTCTTTCAATTCTCTTTGTTATGAATATCTGAAACGATTTTCACACTTCATCTCCATAAGTCTTGTATACAAGGTCAAAGAGAAGGCCAAAAAAAGTTTAAAAACCTCCCATAATTGGCTTGAAGAGACCCTATTTTGCTTGTTTTCGTGTATTTTTATGGTTTAAGATTTCATACATTGCTGAAATGTTAGGAGTTTTATGTTATATATCCAATATATTGTACCTAAAGTATAAGAAAATGTATAAAGTTGGCTGGGAAAATGTATCTTTTTAACTAGGAACTGCATTAAATATGGTAATCATGGTAACATTTAGCACAACGGTTATGCTATAATGGGTATATTTTGAGTCTTATTTTAAATTGTCCATGTATGATATTAAAACAACACTTCGTTCTTATCCCACCTCTGGCAAATTTCTTGCAATCTGATTGGTCGAGAAGAACAGAATATTATATTGTATTATTTTACTGACATGATATCATTTTGATATCCTGCTTCCACTAAGACGCTTTACAATATCGACGTCACGTGACGTTATGATCACGTCGTGATAAACATTGTCAGATGGATAACAAATTAACGAATTTATCCCATCGATGGCTTTTTGCTTGTGTATGTAACGTCAACATATTTCAAAGCATTTCGGTGACATCAATATCGTAAAGCGTCTTAGTGGAAGCAGGATATTAAAATAATATCATGTCAGTAGAATAATACAACATAATATTCGGTTCTTCTCGACCAATCAGATTGCAAGAAATTTGCCAGAGGTGGGATAAAAAAATATACTTGGTCGATGAAAAAAGTTGTATTGGGCTCGGCTTCGCCTCGCCCAATACAACTTTTTTCATCGACCCAATATATTTCTGTATCCCCCCTGTAAAACACTGTATAACTAATAATATAACTACTGGAGACAAATCAATACAGAAATTACCTTGATACTTGTTCAAGGTCATGAATTGTTTTTTTCAAAGTCATTGAATGTCATTGAGCAGATTTGACCGAAATTGTGTTATTCTGTAGAAAAAGGATCAGTATTAGGAAGAGCCTTGTGACATAACATATGCAACAAAATAATGAATATAATATTTTCATAGGATAACTTAGAGTTCAATCAACTGTCTGGTCTTCTGATATTGAGAGTCGTGGATATTGATAAAAGAAAAGTTTAAACAACAAAAGTAAAATTCTTTGTTTTTTGGCCAGATTGCGAAGCAAAATCCGGTATTTGAAATGGCGAAGTTCCATCTGTCCCCACGTCACTCAGTCCATCCATCCTTCTGTCAGTGTGTCAATATTTTGGTTAAACTGTTGCATTTAAGTCTTTTTTTTTTACAAAACTGTATGAAGCAGCCACTTGAAACTTTACATGATGATAGACCATGATGAGATGAAGGCAGCAACAAAGTTTGACCTTGACCTTTGACCTTGCGATAGAAAATTCGGAATTTGTGTTTTAGCCATTAGGGAGAAAACTATTAGGAAATTTGACAAGTTATTGTACATATTATTAACCATGATCAGACCTTTCATTTGACCTTGAAGTTTGCCCTATTTTTCAAAAACGTTAAAATTGACCATATCTTTAGAACCTCAAGTTAAGGGATTTTATTTTTCACATGCAAACTCCTTTTGATAAGAACTTTCATTTGTAACCTTGACTTTTGAGCTACTGATCTTGACCTTGAAGTTTGACCTACTTATCAAAAGCATTGACCTTGACCATATCTTTTGAACTTTAAGGGGGAGTGGTTTTATATTTCATGTTCAAACTGCTTATGATAAGACCTTTCATTTGTGACCTTGCCTTTTGACCTAATGACCTTGAAGTTTGACTTTTTCTTCAAAAACATAAACCTTAGTTTTATCTTTTGAACTGTAGTGGATGGAGCTTCAATCATAGATTCCTTACGACAAGACCTTCCAATGAAACCTTGACATTTGACCTAGTAGCCTTTACCTTTGAGTTTGGTGTACTTTGCAAAAATTAAACTTGACTATATCTCTTAAACAATAAGCAGAATTGCTTTCATATTTTACATTAAGATTCTTTATGACAAGACTTTGCAAGTGAGACTGTGACCTTGAACTTAGCTGTATCTTTTGAATTATGAGAGGTAGGGCTTTGATATTTCATTGGTAGATTCCATATATTTTAAAACAATACTGTAGATATAGTATACATCAAATAAAACTGGCACTTTGCAATCTGACCACATTGCATTTAGTGGTTTAGTGTCTTTACAAAAGAATTGCACTTGAAAGTCACTGAATTCAGGGAACTTCTATTTTATATCCATCATCTTTCAAAATATGTAGAAGTTATAGAAGAAATTCAATAAGAAGATGCTAAACATTTATGACAAAAATCAGAAACATACTTTTTGAATTTTTTTAGACTAAGATAAGAAATGACCTTGGAAAAAATCAAGGTTAGAAATTTTTAGAATTATAAAATTAAATAAAAGAGTCTTTTATGTTCATATATATTTTTTTACTGTCGTGAGTAGTACTTATTACAGGTGAAATCCATTTTAAAAGGTATTACATTCAAGCTTTAACACTTAAAGTCGCCATAGCAACAGTTTTTGATGACAAAATTGAGGTTCAAAGTTTAATTATCCCAACTTTGATTTTCTTTCATTATATTTTTAATTGACATTACTTTTCATAATTACCCATCAGAGGTCTCATGAAGGTCTGCATTTAGTTATTTTTTACTTGAATGCTTCCTGTAAGATCTACCTCAAAACTGAGTGCTTATGTAAGAAAGAAAGTAAGGAAGTACAATAGGTATGAAAATGAAAGATCTTCCACAATGGTATCCATGGCAACACAGTATCTAAAAGTAGGTCTTTAAAGTAGCACAAAAAGACTGATCTCGTTGCCATGGCAACCAGAACTCACATTGACTGAAAACCTTTAATTTTTGCAATCAGGACATAATATATACCCAATCATGAAAATCCATGTCATGACCTGGCACCAGAATTTTGGTGGTAACAGTGAATGGGTCTTAAACATTGTAAAATATCATACATCAACATTTTCAAATTTATGGTAATTAAGGTAAAATGTTACACAATTTTCCAAGATGTAATAATCATAGACAGGGGGTGTAAAATAGTTAAGGTTTATTTATAATGATAATATCAAAATAAGCAAGTTCCACTCGTTTTCACATAGAAATGGTACTAGTATTTTCAAAATTCATTTCGAGTTTTTCATTCTATGAAAATGATGAACAAGATATGACTCATGCTACATTATACTAATGTCATGAATTAAAGGATTACTTATGAAAGGTAATTATATAAAACAAAACTTTTTTTGATTTGAATGTAATTGAGAACTATATTTTGAAGGACAAATTTCTTGCACTCAGAACCATAAGTTGGGAGTTTTACTCTCCCCAGGCAAGGCTATAGACGCTGGTGAAAATGACTGGCTGATGACAAAATGGCTTTTCTATGGCTGTATTATGAAATAGTGGTAAACTGTAACACACAGGATGTTTTCAGTATTTTCAATTAGGTTCTGTACATTTATTTTCAGGAAATAGTCCAGGATGAGGAACTTGTCACACCTGAAGGTATCTTTTTTTTTCTGAAATGTAGATCAAATACAATGAAATTCTAGATAGTATTAAATCTGTCAAAAAGTATTGCACTAGTTGACATGCACCATGTGGGAAAAAGAATTGTAATAATTAAGTTAGATGTTCCCTAAAAAGTATCATTTGCAATATACTTAATTGGAGAAAAATTTACATTTGAATTATAAATAATTTTACTCGCATCTGAATCTGATGTCTCACTAATCTAGCCATTCCTAATGAGGCCAATATTTTTTGTCAAAAGGTGACATGTTAGATTAAATCATTTTTCTTTTGAAATCAATAGAAAAGGGAAATTTTTTACAACCATTTTGTATCTGTCTATTATTGTCCAGTTTCCCAGATTTTTTTCTGCAGTGCATTACGATGCTTGTTATATACACTGTAGTTTTGTCATCAATTCCCTATTTTTAAGGAAGTTGTTCCCAATGATGACAAACGTTTTACTGCAGACAATTTGCAATACAAAAAATGTACTTGTTTGTGCATTTGGGATTAAACATTTTTAGGAAATGTGCTTTCGTGAGGTACATGCGCGATATGCTGCTTACTTGACATTAGGATTTACAAACTGATTATTGTTTTCAATTTGTTATATTTTGTAAATCAATAAAATTTCAGTGTTTTAATATATCATGCCTTTTCTTAATTTCTAGCTCCTGCCTTTTAAAATGAGAATTACTACTACTTGAGGAGTCCAGCATCACATTTCTTTTTTTTAACAAACAACCTTGCATTTTGATTTTTCGTCTTTTATTCAGGAGATAAAGAAGGAGATGAACTTGACAATGATGACGAGTTTGAATCTATTGTCAGGCAAGTCAAAGTTTTATCTTGTGAGGTGTTCTCTGCATGATTATCTAATTTTTTATGCCCATTTACTTAGTGATGTATTACATTGTAACTCAGTAAATCAATTCTGACTATCAAATTCATTTTATTAAAATTTTTGCTGCAAGAGAGATGTTTATGATCAATGTTTTAAGCAATTCTAAAGCTGAATGACGTAAGCTTGATTATCACTTTACACAACAACTATGCCGGAGATTCAGTCATAAGTTACAGTAATCCCAAATAAGATAATGTTAACAAAACAATCGAACATTCAATTGTTAATAGTCCAGTCACATGACTCCCGGCGGTATACTTTAAATACATGTATACAAAACGCACCATGTCATGTGTAAGTAATATTTACTGAACAAAACTATAAAAGTCAGTGTCTCGCCAACCGAGCGGTAACATATTTGTCAAATAGTAGCCAGTGGATAGACATGATGTCAAAGTACCTGATTTTATATGAATTAAAATGTATATATCTCATAAAAATTACCAATATGTTCACATGTCTACTTAAGATTCTAACAGAAAAAGTACAAACCATTTAATTACTAGGTGATTTTATAGATGTTATGTTTTTACAGCTCTGGACTTATAGCAGATAAAAAAGAATCACCAATGGCTTTAGACTTTTCTGCAAGATCCATTCCGCACACAGTAAAGAGTGGGAATGACTTCATTGTCCCACAATCATCTGTTAACATTCAGAGAACAATTCCCAAGTTTTCATCTGAGAGGATTCGAATGCAACAAAGCTCTGGTAGAATCAGGCCTGAAAGAAAAGAGTCGCCAGTCGCTGTAAATTTTTCATCAAGATCTATACCACATACAATAAAAAACGACTTCATTGTCCCGAGATCATCAATTGACATGCAAAGAACAATTCCCAAGTTTTCATCTGAGGAAATTCAATTGCTACAAAACAAAAGTCAAGTTATTAACCAAACACTACCAGTAACACTCTCCAAAATTTCACCAGAGAAACGAGAGTCTCTGTCAGCGGTTCAGAAACGTGGTTCACGTTCCCAACAACAAACAGTTCCTCCAACGGTCCCTCCCATCTCTCCGCTGAGCCCTACAAAAGTAGCAAGCAACCAAGGAAGCCTCTCTAAGACCTCAGACCTTCCTCCTCCTCCCTCATCAGTCACACAACTAGGTTTCCAGAGAAAACCATCATCTTATTCAAAGCTTAATCCTCCTCTTCCTCCCTCCATGCCACCTGATGTAGGACTCCAAGGAAAGCTGTCTTCACATTCTAAGCTGCCTCCTTCATCCACCTCCATGCCAATAGATGTAGGACTCCAGGGAAACATGTCTTCACATTCTAAGCTGCCTCCTCCACCCACCTCTGTGCCACTAGATGTAGGACTCCAGGGAAAGATGTCTTCACATTCTAAGCTGCCTCCTCCACCCACCTCTGTGCCACCAGATGTAGGACTCCAGGGAAACATGTCTTCACATTCTAAGCTGCCTCCTCCACCGCCACAGATATCCTCTGATGGATCAACAACTTCAACTAAAAGGTAAAAGTCTACAGTGCAAATCGTTATGACATGTATTACATTTATGAATATATTATAATGGAGAAGTGATAAGACATTTTCATTTTCGTAGGTCAATGTTTCAAAAATATTTATCAAAACGGAGAACAAATTATTCAGCATAAGGTGTATTCAGAAAGAGAATGAAGCAGCAGTGAAAATTTAATGTAAAAAAATATTAAAAATTACATTGATAAAACTCTTTCTTATTCAACACATAACATTGAACATTTGATATTTAGAGAGGACTATTGATGTTCTATGGCATAGGTTAAAACTAGTTTCGCTATCTTGTTGCATTCACTTCATCTTTAGTATGAATTGTTAATATATGTGGGCAAGGCGACCTTAAAAATAATGACGGTACGCAAATTTTCTTATCTCCCTGCATAAAGATTTCAATGGAATGCCTGTAGGCTTATCCATTTAGTTGTCATCAATATAAGCACTAGTAAAATACCCAATTATCTAATTCCTTCGTGGTATTATGGTTAGTGCTCCGGACTGGGAAACGTTTGTTCAAACAAACGTCAATGGTTCGATCCTGCTCTGCATCTCCATCTCATTTTGTTTTGGTTTTTCATGTTGAAAACAATGATTAGGATTATGAAATTGTAAGTTAAATAGTGTTTCGATGCTATAATGAAAATTAAAATGCAATATATCTCAAAAGTGAACGTGTAGGGAGTCCCCTTAAAGGAGAAGGTACGTTATGGGCCAAAATCGGCCCTATCTGAGAAATGAAGCAAACTTTGAACAATGAAAATACAAGATTTACAGAATGTAAATCAGTTTAAATTTTGAGAATCGGATATTCCGTCGTGATTTGATAGCAATTTGAAAACACCTAGGTAAGCTTTCTGTTTCACTGACTTTGACGTCATGTGACGTTATGATCACGTCGTGATATAACGTTGTCAGATGGATAACAAATTGCTGTATTCTTACATTATTCATAATGATTGTTTTGCTCAAGTTTTTGCTATGAAACGATTTCATGAATCCTCGAAAATCTGCGATTGATAAAGTATAGTACGTCATCTTTTAGTTCCTGGGTTATTCTTGGAGACTGTCTCATTTTAATGCTATAACTGATTCTAGAATTTAAGGGAATTACGATGTTGTTTTTTTTAAATCATATCCGTGCATATATTCCAGTCATTTAAACGAACGAAAAGACAGAGATATTACCGTTTAAATTTGAAACGGGGGATGTAGTGAATATCAGAAAGTCAAAGAGTCTGGGAGAGCGATTAGGGTCCCTGCCCAAGGGGTTCAGGGCGTTCCTGAAGGGGGGGGGGGAATTATCTTACGGCGATTGACCGTTTTGCTTGATGAAGGCAGTATTGAAATAGACATTTGAAATCTTTATCATGGTTATTGGATTGTTATGAAAAGCTATATTTTTATATGATCGAGAGTTATCTGATGAGCAAAGCAAGCCAGCGATTTTTAGGGGGGGGGGGGGGGGGGGGGTGGTTATTTACACATCCCTTGCTGTAAGGGTATGTTGACATACTTAGTATAATTATCAGAAAAAGCCGGAGTTTCTTTTAGAGCAATTTAATATCGATTCTCTGTAAGGACCAAAATATTTTGGAAACAGCATGTCATGGATTTTCATGATTTTCTCTGTAAATGGTATGTATAATACCCTGAATACAAAAATAACGATTTTTTGAAAATAAATATTCCGGTTGCCATGGAAATGAGGTCTGTCTATTTATAGCACTAAAAAAATGGTCAAATAAGTCATCTTTGGTTATAATGTTGCCATGGAAACCATTGTCAGAATTAATTGGTATTAACAACTTATAATCTTTAAAACCTCTATTTTTAGAAAAAATAATAAATTTTTGACATGTCTTTCAATTAGCCGGATCCTAACAAATCAAAATCAATCAAAAATTGCCATAAAATAAGGTCAAAATCAAGGCCTATTTTTGTCCAATTTTTACCATTTTTAAGCAAAAATAACACAAAATGTCAGGCTGATAACACCATCACTGTTGTCAGAACAAAATAGATTTCATGTGACAAAAATAATCACTGGAAAAAATAAGTGGGACCTTGTTTTGATTTCCTACATTTTGAGGTCAAAAATGGTTGCCATGGCAACTTTTCTTTTGACACATTAAGTCTATATCTTTTCAAATTGATTTTTAGCATGGTTTAAATAACTTATATTGCTTAAGCTTTATGTAGGGACAACAGAAGAAATTGTTCTTTATTTGAGCACTTCCAAAAATTTTCAAGGTCATTGACTTTAAGTTCAAGGTCAATTCAAAATATTGGTTCCAATTTCAATGAAATTTGCATTTTTGTTGTTATTTATTGTTACTAAATTTAGGCTTGACTGCCATATTTTTGTATAAAAAATACTTCTTTCTAAAATTAGGACAGATAGATGGAAAAACATTACAATTTTTAGTTCAGAACATTTCTCCTAAAAAATAAGCCCCAGACAAAAATCATGGTAATTTCACATTCTTTTATATGTATGCATGAAATACTAGCTAAAAATCAAGGATGTCATTGATTTTGAGATTTTTTGCAACTTTGGTCAATAAATAGGGGATATATCCAAAATTACTATGTATGTGTTTGTTTTACTCAATACCGCATGATATATGAGTAACTGCCTCTCATATTTTTGAAAAATTGCAGAATTTCGCCAAATTTTGTGAATTGCATTCAAGATGACCTTGACATTGGGTCCTGTGACCTTGAAAAGTTTTAAGGTGATTTTTTTTAATCACTAATGCTCTTTTATATGCACTGATAAAAAAATGCTTAAAAATATATAACGGACAGCTGAAAATTTACCAGTAAATTACTCTATGTGTAATAGCACTGAACAGAATGTCACCATGGTAACCATTTTTTATACCCTTTTGAATAAAATTGTGAAGAGGTCCCACTCAAATTTTAACATTTTCTTAAAGATCGAGGATTAAACTTTAAAGATAATTGGCAGTAGAAATCAAGTTAGCCTGACATTTCTAATTATTTGCCCTTAAATTTGAGCAAAATCATGTTAAATTAGGAGCTTTTTCGGTCTAAAAAAGGGCCTCTTCAAAACAGGTTTTTGCCTACATTTTGAGCATATTGACAAAGAGAATAGCGGGCAAAAACATACTTCTTGTGTAATATTTATACTATTAAAGATATAAAGAGAAAAATTAAAGAAATTTCAGTTGACTACAGTAGCTGTTACCATGGAAACGAGCCTTGTGAAAATGCCATGTTACAAGTATTCTACTGATGCGTAAAATTTCAAACATGGTTTCCATGGCAACGAAAACTTAATTTGTAAAAAGAAAGTTTATTTTTGTCTCAGGACATCATATACACCTTCCACACCAAAAATCTCCAAAATTGGAGACATGCTGTTTCCACGTGCTATTGAAATTATTTTGGTCCTTACAGAGAACTGCTATTAATATGCAAACAACAAACAGTTACGTGGCGAGCGGCCGGGAGCCAGAGAAAATAATTTTCCGAAAGTTCGACATCAAAACTCAAGTATAAGCCCTCCTTATGCGAATGTACCGTACTTACCGATTTTTTTTTTTTTTTTTTTTTTTTTTTTTTTTTTTTGGTGGTGGCGCCCCAAACGCCCATCTAAATACGCCTATAAGCATTAATCTAAAATTAACCTTACTTTGTTTAATATATGTATATTTATATATCTAGCTGCGAATAAAACATAAAATGTAACAAATGAATAGAATAAATCTTGCGTATACAGTTATCACAGCCATTGCAAGAAAGTGATAGATGGCGCCACTGAAGGAATTCGATAAAATCATGGTGAATAACAGGGGCTACAGTACACAAGGAGTACAATATAAATACACCCCCCCCCCCTTATAATACATAAACATTTTTGTTCATGTATTATAAATAGGGGAGGGGTTATTTTGTACTCTGTGTACTGTAGCCCCTGTGAGTGAATTTCGATTTATTGATGTATTTACGAGAAGTCACAAGATTGCGAGAAAGCTACCAAAAGACAGACGCAGACTATATTTTTTTTATAATAATATGGCTATAGGTCTATACTGTTCAATTCCAATTACTGATTTAATAATTATATATATATAATAACTAATGTATATCAGGGTAATGTACTTTTCCAAAACAGTGTGTATTTGGTTTGGTTTTTCTTTCACCTAAACAACCAAAAATGCACATGGTTCACTAAATGAACAGTTTGTAATTGTTTTACATTTGTATCGAATCGCTGGCATTTTTTTTTTATATAAAATCGATATGCTATTTCATAATTTAAACGCAGAAAACGTTGGTGCTGTTAGTGGTGGTAGGGTGGGGAGAGAGGGATTCGGAACCCTTTTAGATCATATAGTACGACAGTCTTTCAATTATACTTACGGTAAACCAATTTAAGCGAGTCATAACGTCAGGTCCGAATATGCGATAGATTACGATTATTATCATTTGTTCTATTTCCTTCGTATGCGAATGTAATGTTCTAATAAATGCCTTCGTATGCGAATGTTATGTTCTAATAAATGCCTTCGTGTGCGAGTGTAATGTTCTAATAAATGCCTTCGTGTGCGAGTGTAATGTTCTAATAAATGCCTTCGTGTGCGAGTGTGATGTTCTAATAAACACACATACATGTATTCACACTCAAGCCGAAAGAAGAAAAAGTTTAAAATAATATCCTGTAGTAACATAGTCAAACGCGCATCCAGAGGGGGATCGGTCACTTCCGCTTGCAAAATTTTTATTACAGACGTTATTTTCAAAAGATGCTGCGCTTTCCTGAAAAGCCCATATACATTTCACTTTGGTCAATAACAAGGGCACTAAGAGTAATGAAAATGAAAAGGACTTGCTCTGAAAAAAAAAAAATCGCTGACTCGCTATCGCTCGCCATTTTTTGTATTTACATATCATTAACCAAGTACAATGATGTGAAAATTCAAGATTTTAGTACAATAATGTGAAAATTCAAGAATTTAAGCTTTTTGTTCGCTATATAGCCCGCCAGCCATTTGTTTTATTTATACATGTAATGAAAAATAGAATCAAGAACTTTATTGTTTGGTGTGTAACGCCCCCCCCCCCCCCCCCCCCCCCCCCCCCCTTTTTTTTTTTTTTTTTTTTTTCTTTTTTTTTTCTTTTTTTTTGCTATTCAGAACAATTCGGACTTACGGACCAATCCTGAAATAAAATCCTGGATCCACCCACGATCTTGACCGTCTACAGAGATTTGTCGGGTTGATCATGCCAATAGAATGCGAGGCGAAGCAGAACCTTCTATGGGCTTGATCTCCGTGGGCGGTCAGTGACAATCCTTATCACTGCAATGCATAGTTTTTTGTTGTTGTTTTTTGGTTTTTTTTTATTTTTTTTTGGTTTTTTTTTTATTATTTCTGTTTCATGACTCCTTTTATGTACATGCGAATTTATTTATACGCAAATAGCTGAATTGCTAACGGTCTACAGAAATTTATTTTGATGATGTGCACGTTGGGGATTGATACGAACAATCTGTTCTTCTCGATCACTCAGATTTAAAAAAAAATTCCAGAGATCGGATTAATATATACGTAGGAGTTTTTGGTAAAATATACCTTATATATATGTTTTTTGGGGGGTCTTTTTCTGGTGTAATGCACTAGTTCTCTCTCTTCCTCTTTCTCTCTCTCTCTCTCTCTCTCTCTAGTTTTTATTGCCTAAACTAGTATTGAATGCATTCTATTTTATTTCAGATTTTTTTAGCTCTATACAAATGTATATATATATATAGAGTTGTCTTTTTTCCTTCTCAGATTCATTTCTTACTCACTGAACCAACAGGCATATAGAAAAAATTATATTTATAATGGAGTAGGTGTTCATATGTCGAATTAAAAGTAGTAAATAGTAGTTTTATTGTAAACAATCACATCTAATGTTAGACTGAAGTACAACTATACTTAAATTAGGATCGGGGGTGAAGGAGCAAAGGATATGATTTCAATATAAACTGACAGATGTTTCTTTAAAAAAGTAAAATTGGAAGAATTCTCAAATGTATGTTACTTTGGTCTTGCATGCGACTGCATTTTCTTACATCCCTATCAGTTATAGTGAATTATCAACGAATCTAAATTCTGATTAACTTGCTCGGGTTTTTTTTTTACTATTTTACTCCTAAACTTTTAAAAGTTACCGGCTGAGATTTTATGCGACATGCTCGGTGAACACTTACCCTTTATGTAAGTAAAATATTTCAATGTTCAGCCTTTTTAGCTCACCTGAGCGAAGCTCAAGTGAGCTATTGTCATAGCGCGCCGTCAGGCGTAAACTTTTAACATTTTCGACATCTCCTCTGCAACCGCTGCACAGAATTTCATGAAACTACACAGGAAGCAAGTACTCAATGCTCTCTACCAAGTTTGTGTTTTTTGAGCCGATCTGAAATCCAAGATGGCCGCCACAGGCTCTGATTGGCTGACACATTTTCGACTTCTCCTCTGAAACCGCTTCACAGAATATCTCGAAACTTCACAGGAAGCAAGAACTCAATGCCCTCTACCAAGTTTGTGTTTTTCGAGCCGATCGGAAATCCAAGATGGCCGCCACAGGCTCTGATTGGCTGACACATTTTGGACTTCTCCTCTGAAACCGCTTCACAGAATATCTCGAAACTTCACAGGAAGCAAGAACTCAATGCCCTCTACCAAGTTTTTGTTTTTTTAGCCGATCGGAAATCCAAGATGGCCGCCACAGGCTCTGACTGGCTGACACATTTTGGACTTTTCCTCTGAAACCGCTTCACAGAATATCTCGAAACTTCACAGGAAGCAAGAACTCAATGCCCTCTACCAAGTTTGTGTTTTTCGAGCCGATTGGAAATCCAAGATGGCCGCCACAAGCTCTGATTGGCTGACAATTTTCGACTACTCCTCTGACACCGCTGCACAGAATTTCATGAAACTTCACAGGAAGCAAGCACTCAATGCCCTCTACCAAGTTTGTGTTTTTGAGCCGATCTGAAATCGAAGATGGCCGCCACAGGCTCTGATTGGCTGACACATTTTCGACTTCTCCTCTGAAACCGTTACACAGAATTTCTGGATACTTCACAGGAAGCAAATACTCAAAGCCCTCTACCAAGTTTGTGTTTTTCGAGCTGATGGGAAATCCAAGATGGCTGCCACAAGCTCTGATTGGCTTACATATTTTCGACTGCTCCTCTGAAACCGCTGCACAGAATCTCTCGAAACTTCACAGGAAGCAAGAATTCAATGCCCTCTACCAAGTTTGTGTTTTTCGAGCCGATTGGAAATCCAAGATGGCTGCCACAGGCTTTGATTGGCTGACGCATTTTCGACTTCTATTCTGAAACCGCTGCACAGAATTTCATGAAACTTCACAGGAAGCAAGAACTCAATGCCCTCTACCAAATTTGTGTTTTTCGAGTCGATCGGAAATCCAAGATGGCCGCCACAATGCTCTGATTGGCTGACACATTTTCATTTGATATCATGACTTTTGATCAAATGACCTTGACATTGACCTACTTTTTAACTTTAAGGGGTAGGGCTTTGATATTTAACATTTAGATTCCTTATGACCATAGCTTTTTTCATTGCACAATAATATTAATGACCTTTGATCTTTCTGTCTGTGCAAAAATGTATACATCATCTAATACAAACACTTCACAATCCGGCCTTACCGCCTTTAGCGGTTTATGGTTTATTTTTGTTCATTCGGCACTGTCAAAATGGCTCAATCATGAATTTGTTCAACAGTTACAGCCGAATGTAGATCTATATTCAGATAGAGGGAGTATGTAAGTTTTGGGTATTCATGAAAATGTTACCAGGATTGCAGACCAGAGGTACAATCTATCTTACAGATCTCCCACATAAAATACTTTGGTCGACAAATTACTGTAAGGTATATGGTAGACCTAATTAATAGCATTCCCAACTATATGCATGTCTATATGTACATTGAACATGTAACACAAAGATAACTATAAGCTAGATTCGCATTCAGGTCATGGAAATATATAATGCAGATATCGGGACAAATATATATTGATACTCGTATCGAAGACCAATATCGATGGATACCGATTATCAATAAAATGATATAGCCCTAGGTTAAAAGCATGTTTTGACCATAATGATACCCCCGCAAACAAAGTTTGGGGGGTATATAGAAATCACCCTGTCTGTCCATCTTTCTGTCCATCATACCTTGTCCGGAGCATAACTCCTCCCCCCTTTGAATGGTTTTCAATAAATTTTCACAGAAATGTTCCTTAGGGCCTAAGGGTGTGTCATGACCTTGAACCAAGGTCAAATGTCAAGGTCACAATAGACACCATTAGTAAAACCTTGTCCGGAGCATAACTCCTCACCTGTGGATGGATTTCAATAATATTTCACAGAAATGTTCCTAAGGACCTAAGGGTATGTCATGACCTTGAACAAAGGTCAAGGTCACAATAGACATCATTAGGAAAACCTTGTCCGGAGCATAACTCCTTCCTCTGTGGATTGATTTCAATAATATTTCAAAAAAAATCTTCCCTAGGACCTAAGGGTATGTCATGACCTTGTACAAAGGTCAAGGTCACAATAGACATCAGTAGTAAAACCTTGTCCAGACTATAACTCCTCCCCCTGTTGATGGATTTCAATATTATTTCTCAGAAATGTTTTAGAATATAGGGATGTGTCATGAACTTGAAAAAAAGTCATAGGTCAAAGGTCAAGGTCACATTAGACATCATAAGTAAAACCTTGTCCAGAGCATTACTCCCCCCCCCCCCCCCCCTGTTGATTGATTTCAATAATATATCGCAGAAATGTACCTTAGAGGATAAGGGTGTGTCATGACCTTGAACCAAGGTCAGAGGTCAAGGTCACTATAGACACCATTGGTAGATCCTTGTCCAGAGCATAACTATCCCCTCTCCTGTTGATGGATTTAAATAATATTTCACAGAAATGTTTCGTAGGACCAAAGGGTGTGTCATTTGAACCAAGATCAAAGGTCAAGAATACAATTGACACAATTACATGTAGTTAAACCTTGTCCAGATTATAACTCCTCCCCCTGTGGATGGATTTCAATAATATTTCACAGAAATGTTCTTTAGGGCCTAAGGGTGTGTCATGACCTTGAACCAAGGTCTAAGGGAAAGGTCACAATAGACGCTTTACCTTTATCCAAGATGAACTTTGCAAAGAATAATGCTGCGGGGGGGGGGGGGGTATTTTCGTCCCATTAGAGGCAAATTTTCATTTCTCTCGGTGAGAATAGATTTGAACGATTTTTTATCGTATATGCTGAGGGTACATCTCGTAACCCTAAACCAAGATCAAGGACACAGTGCATATATTGTGTGGTTTCACAGCTTATATATGGATTTAAATATGTCACAAAATTATTTGATGTTTATAGGGACCAAAGTGTCTGTTATGACTTTGGATCAAGGGTCGTGTACAAAGATCATGGTCACGGATTTCATTGTCCAATTTATAACACCTTTTGAATGGATTTGAACATTTTTAATACAATTGCTCTTTTAAATATGAATAAAATATTGTATTGTAAGAAAAAAAAATGTTAACCTATAATGTGCGGTATTTTTTTAACCCCACATTTACTTTCTGTCTTCTTAAGGTCCCCTGGTGGTGTAAAGGATTTAGCCTTCATACCCAGACTACCAGACAGTCAGACGACATTCCCTGAGGTACTGGAGTATCAAGAACCACCCAGGTAATACAGATTTGTATCTTTTCTGTGAGTAAGAATTACCATAGTAATTATTAACCGGCACAGAAAACTCTCTCAATTTAGTTATTTTGACTCATCCTGACATATGATCTGTGATTTTCTCCTTACCTTTTAATGTGCATGTACCCCCCCCCCCCCTCCCCCCAAAAAATTGATTAGGCATTTGTCTTGAAGTGATTAACGTAATGTTTTCACTTGAGCGATGTGCAGAGTACTTTTCAAGTGGAATGCACTTTCAGTCAAAGGGTTGGGGGATTGCTTTGAGGCTCCTAATTGTTCCAGAAAGAAGCCCTTGTGGTGCATTAAATGGGCAAAGCCCCCGAAATTTTATGGATTTACACATTTTCAGGGACAGTCTTCTACATAGAAATGACCCTTTCTACTCTTTCTTTCATTTTTTTATGCAAAAGGATTTGGAAAAACCTGCATACTTGTGTATGCCTGGCTACACGCCAGATTTGTGCCAGTTTGGGGCCCCTTTTTCCAGGAGAGGAGAAAGAAAACATATTGTATTTACGCTTATTATGTGTGTGGTCACCGTAATCCTTAAGCTTATCTAGTTTTAGTACTTGTGTGACACTTCACAATCAAACAAAAATTAAAAAAAATAAAGTATTCAAAAGTACTCGCAATACTAGTAGTGAAAAATATACAGATTTTGACAGATAAACACATGGTTACTGAAGGTCCCACGAGGAATTTTATGAAGCATTACTCGAATCGTATAGATAATGAATAGGTTATCCACGGTTTTAATTTGAATCATCTTTTTATGCCCCCGTAATCAAAGATTCGGGAGCATCTAGTTTTTGGCCTTTCCGTCTGTTTGTCTGTCTGTTTGTCCGAAAAACTTTAACATTGGGCATAACTTTTGAATGGAAGGTGATAGAGCTTTCATATTCCAGACGTGTATTTCTTGTGACAAGACCTTTCCATTGATACCAATTTTTTTACCTCATGACCTTGACCTTTGACCTACTTACCAGAAAATGGTGTTATACTAACAAAGATGCCACCGGGGACATTCGTGTATCACAAACACAGGTTTTATTTTTATTTTTTCAGAACTCCTGTCTCAAAGCTGTCCAGCATGGCCAAAGTGTTTCCAGTTCCATTTTCAATTGAGGAAAGTTAAAGGTGCTGATTTGAAGTGGAGGGCTAACAACTAGTGTTATGGAATTATAATGATTGTATTTCGTGTACTATATCTTGCACGATTATTAAAAAAACAGTTTAAAAAATTTTATTACTCATTTTCTTAGAAATAAATTATATAGAGACCAATGACAGATGTCTTATATGTCAGTTCACCCGTCAATACACATGAAGGCTATATGATGAAAAATAAAGGGACGTACGTACGTGACATTGCAATTACCAACCTTATCTGTAGGAAGAACTTGGAGTTCCTTCCCAAGTTTTTTTTTTTTCCTATTTTAATAGCGCGTCATGCGGTCGTCCAGCGTAAACTTTTAACATTTTTTACATCTGCAACTAGCTTCATATAATTTAACGCAACTTTACAGGAAACAGGTACTCCAGGTCTACTACCAAGGTTGCGTTTTTTAGCTGATCTGTAACAAATATTGCCACAATTAAGGGGTTATGATTGACTGACACATTTTTGACATCTCCTCTACAAATGCTGAACAGAATTTCAAGAAACCTTACAGGAAGCAAACACTCAAGGTCCTCTACCAAGGTTGTGTTTTTCGCCCAGATCAATCAACAAATATGGCCGCTAAGGGCTCTACTTGGAACGAAATAATATTTCGAGGGAACGAAATGATATTTCGTGGGAATGAAATAATATTTCGTGGAAACGAAATAATATTTCGAGGGAACAAAATGATATTTCAAGGGAACGAAATAATATTGTAATGTTTCGTGGGAACGAAATAATATTTCGATGGAACCAAAAATTATTTCGTGGGAACGAAATAATTCTCCTTTTTGCGCATGTGCAGACATCTGTATAATATATGTACCATATTACATGTATATGAAAATTTTCAATTACAACTATAGATAATATACATATGATAATAAAAGATCCAAGTCAAAGTCCAAGATTAAGGTCCCTATACTGGTAGATCAGAATTTATGGTTCAAAAATGCAATTTGGGATGTGTGAATAAATATGAAGAGTATGAAAGAAATCTGTGTTCATTTCTATTATCTAAATACACAAAAAATGTACTTTATACAATGTCAAGGTCGAAAGGTCACTCGGTCAACAATTATTTTAACAAAATGTAGTTCCTAAACGTCAGCACTGTCTTTCGTAGAATGAGATAAGTATTTTTTAACTTCTTAACCAGACAGGGTGATAACGATATGTCTTTAAATAAGCTTTGATTTCGGATCTTTGAAAACAGCCCTTATTTCAAATAATTCCTAATTAAAGCAGACTTTCCAACGACGTCTTCCATTTTGATATCTTAAAAAATAACAGGTGTACACATGCATAGAGGCATAAATTATTTCGTTCCCACGAAATAATTATTTCGTTCCCTCGAAATAATATTTCGTGTTTCGCACGAAATAATTATTTTTCACACGGCCCACTCCGGCCACTGTATGATAATCCATTTCTTGAATACATTTTTACATACAGAAATACGAATGTGGTTCATATCGTTCAATAACGTGCAGAGTTATGCCCCCCTCCTGGAAACTTAGAAAAAAATTCGTTTATGTGTGGGTTCTGAACATTTAAAGGAAAACATATGTATACGTATATTTACAGTTAATAAATTCATTTCTTCGATATAGCCTTTACATCAAGAAATACAGGCCAAGTTTTAATATTAATAATGCTACTCAGTCCCCCTTGAAACTTAGAGAAAAATTTTAATATTATGCTGTTTCCGGACATTTACGGGAAAACCCGAACAGGGAATAAATTCAAAGTGATTACTTATAATGCGAAACCTTCGATCAAATATAAATTCAATTATATTTGTTTAAGTAATCGAAATAGAAGTATATTGCATAAGATTTCGTCAAGCATCATTTTCATTTCATTGAAAATCCATCAATACTAAATATTGTGAAGTCGAACGTAGTACCTTTTATGCCCGAAAAAATACAAAAATAACTTGCTTTCCAAACCAGTTTTACTGCTAGCTGCTGTTTAATCATTTTCGGAAAAATATATTTTAACATACTCAAGGTGTTACGTGTATATAATGTCATTATTTGTTCGGTTACTTGTAGATTATTGACACGGTAAAGCTCTTATTATAATGTCGCGCCCTGTTGGTACATGATAACAATATAATGACCTGATGTTACATTTGATCAACATACATGTACTAATGTCACATGCAAAGTTATTTACCTATAAGGTGGTAAATCACGAGTTAATGGCAGAAGATTAAGACTTGTCTGGTCTACTATATATGAATCCTAATGTACCCATATATGTATATATACGTTTTTAACACCATGTGATCCATAATGTTAAAGGTGAAGTATTCTTCTGACAAAGACAGTGTCGCTATGTCGGAGAGCGAGCTGGACCCCCTCCTGTCTACAAACAGAGACAACCAAGGGATGTACGCTACGTATGTCCGTCCGTCACTAGCCGAGTTTGTAGGCACCGCTCTGTTTGTCTTTATTGGGTGTATGAGTTCTCAGACAGGAGACCCTGTGGCTATAGGATTAGCACATGGATTATCGATTGCTTTACTCGTTGTTTCGTTTGGTAATATCAGGTAAGTCACATACTTTCGCAATTAGACACATGCGCGGGTCTAGAAAAGTTTAGATGTTTGGTAAAAATATTTTAATGTATTTGACAAATTCTGGAGGCGGATTAGATCCTTAACCACCCTTACTCCTTAAATCTGTGCATGAGAACACATTACTGTGCCAAACATGAATTCTATTCCTTCATGACTTTTAGTACTTATTGAGAATTAAATTGAAGAAACGTACAAAATTTAAATAAGTTACTATTAAAGGAGGGTATGAACACCAAGATGGCGGCGGCATTATTTGTTTTCTCGCTTCCTAGGAAAGTACAGTCTTAAAACATTTGATACTCTGATTGATATACGCATTTGAGTATCCCGATGAAGTTTGAATATTTTCCGGCGTCATTTGAAGAAATTATGGCGATTTTCGAAATTTAGGACTTTGGGAGTTTTATCCATGAGCAAACCGCGACGTCATTTCGACGTTATCAGGAAAAATGGCGTCACAAACCTTCGCATTCAAAATGCAATAAAAGCATTATTACTAAACGTATTGCATTGACACTTAGCATGTATAAAATAGAAAATCCATTATTCTTCACAGTGTATTCGTTGACAAAGGATCCCGGACCTTAAGGAAAGGCAAAAAAATTGGTTTTCAAAATTTTCACAATTTATTGAACTGCCCTTATAAATTGTTTGAACTATGAATAAACAACAAGTTTCTTGCCCCTTTCTGTTTAAACATTGCCTGAAACGCTAGCAAAGTCAGCTAAAATTTACCCACCCTTCGCCAGCTTTGGTTGAACTATGCACAAAAAACCCAGGTAGTCTGATAGATTTTTTTTTCAAAATTAGGCATGGACGCATGTCAGAATGGCTAATTCAGAAAAATGACAGACAGATACTTAATTGACAAATTCTCCCTGAGAAGGAATTAGCCATTCTAATTTGCGTTCATGTTCAAATTAGAGAAAATCCACGAAAAAAGTAGCATCAAAAGTACACAGATTAACATAAAGCCACACCTCTAATATCACGCAGCCGACAGTATCAATTCATTAGCATATATTGATTTTTACCCGATTGGTCGTGTTCACAAAATATGTGATCATGTGACCATTTGTTCGATCCCTCTCATGCATATGTATTGAGAAAACAATATTCAAGGCCGGAATCGATGGCAATTTATCCGGATTTGCCAAATACCCCTGTCACAAAACATACATCACAATTAGTAACATCTTTGTATACAAGCGAAACTTTAATAGTTATCTAATTGTCTAATGGTCTATTTTTCATTATATATAAAAAGTCATACAAATGACATTGGATTCTTCGATTTATGAGTGATGAAAAAAGGGGCCTTAAGGTCCGGGATCCTTTACGTGACAGGAAAGCGGATGTCAATTCATTGAGAATGGACGATTTTGGAAGAAAAAATTGGAAAAAAATAATGCCTTGTGATATTTTAATCCTAAATTCAATTTTTCCCATTTTATCATGAAATCATCTCTGGTCATTCTTGATAATTTTAATAGTTTTTGACAAAGATTCATCCACAGATTTCCTAATAATTAACTGGCAACTACAGTAAATTTGCTCGAAATTGCATTTTTATAACGACAGTGTCATCTTTTATTCACGTATCCCGCCTGTGTTTAAAACACCATTCATTTTATCTTTCCCATATGTGAGTGCAATATATTTAAGGATATTTTGGAAGTTACATCAAAATTAATTTCCAATAGCTTTACGAGAACTGGAATGACACTTTCAATTTATGACGCTATCAAGAAATTCACGAAAACGTCGATTAATGCATATTCAAAGTCTCGTAGAATATTTTCCTGTGGATAGAATCAAATGTAAGTTTGTATAGTCAAGGACAGACAAGAAATATATAATTTCAAAAATTTTCAGAAATTTAATTTGGTGTCCAAGTGTTCAATACCTCCTTAAATTGTCGAGTTACTGCACATTTTCTCATTGTATTCTGGTGGATTTTTCTTTGCACTTCTTCGTACATCTCAAATAACAAAAGAAAAGAAATCTGTATCTACACTTACAGAATTGGGGTGAAGTAGGGGGAGGCTGGAGCAGATAATAATTGTGTAGGTGACATAATAGATCGATTGGGTATCTCTACAGTCGATATAAATCGTATGAGGGGTGATAAGTGAAACCTAGTCCGACTTGAAGACCTACGACGGTGTTATCTTGGTTTGTTTGGGGTTTTTTTTTTTGTTTTTTTTTTTGTTTTTTTGTTTTTTTGTTTTTTTCGTCTTCGAAAACAGGTAACACCGTCGTAGGTCAGCAAGTCGGACTAAGTGAAACCTTCATCAACGGGTTATTCAAAGTACTTTTGGAGAGATGAAAATATACAATTTATACATACATGACCTCTATCGATTGATTAAGCGATACAAAATTATATTTTGGCCGAAAATTTGTAATAATTAATTCTCTTCAAATCATTTTATTACACGGCGGTTTAGTACTAACAAGGTTATCTGGTAAATTAATACGATTTTTTTGTACATGATGACCTTGAACTTCAACCTCTGATACTGACAAATAATGGTTTCTTTTGTTTGATATATGGATGCCATTTATCAAGTTAGGTTCTTCCTAAAGCAATATTGACCTTTGACCTCCGATTGTTTCTTACTCATGCCGCATTTTTCAACATGGAATACATTTTTTTTTAAAACTATACAATACAATATGTATCTTCTTGGCTATTTTTAAAAATATCCAATAATATTTACAATGCAAGTTGATTTTCTTTGTTAAACGCTACTCTTATTTATTTTTCTTACATTTCTTTCTTAAAAGTTAAACTTCATCGTGATAAAGTTTGGAAAATAAAAAATGTCCAGTGATTTTTCAAATTAAATCGTATATTTGTATCCTCTGCAATGGATTATTTCCTGTCCTTTCTGGTAGGGAGAATTGACACACGTGAAACATAATTTTCACTCGATTTCTGTGAAAATTCGAGGATGTTTTCAAAGATGTTTAAGATGTGAATGTCTCTGAATGTAAATATAAGGAATGAGTGTCTTATTTTTGCGTTCATGGCTTTTACACTCTGGTTCGACAGGCGCAAATCTTTCGAGAACAGCTTCGCGGTTCACAAGATTTGCGCTTGTCGTCAACCAGAGAACGCAAAAAATAAGACACTCATTCCTTAAATGATTCAATGATCCACCACTTTATCAAGTTCCCAATGCAATGGAATGATTGCTCTTGACCTTTCTAATTTATATAAGAGGAGATTGATGGTCATATACCGGTAAGATAAGGTAGATCTTTATTTAGTCTAGTTCAATGTAGTATCACAACATCAGTTACTAAATGTTTATATAATTCTGAGAATAGTGAACGTTTATATTCGTTTTCCCTTATGTAAAAGTTTATATTGACTTGCGTAAACTATAGTTCAGATTTATGCTAGGAAAAAGAGGTATGTAAAGTTATGATGTGGTATTCTCTAAAAAGACAAAAATGTTAAAATGGGCCAAAAATGGACGTTTATAGCCAAAAAAACGAGACGGGCAAATTTTGATTTTTTGTCTGAATAGTTCGAGGAGATGTTCCTCGATCTACATGTGGACATATCCATCTTTCTTCTACCTCATTTCCATTAAAAGTCGCCACCCTGACCTTAAGGATTTTACCTTTCTTCGCGATATATGACAATGCATGTGCGGATCCAACACTGAGGGGTCTGCCCCCCCCCCCCCCCTGAGATATTCGGAGATGGGGTCCAGCTTTGGCCCATTTCTAATTGCATGGGGTAAAAAAATGCAAAATGGCTTTAAAACCTAAAATTTCGGCTCGCTTCGCTCGCCATTTACAAATACACAATTATTTTCTCTCTACAAATCCTTAATTATTGTACTTTTATTATACTAAATAATTTAATAATTGTCTTGGGTCTAACGATCTCATATTTTCAACAGTCCAGTTGAATTTACTTCATAGGATGTCACCTATACTATATTCAATGTGATATAGGTAATCTTCAACGTAATAAATAATCATCTCGATCGAATCAATACAAATTAACATTTCATATCGAAAAATTTTCCGGCTCGCTACGCTCGCTGATTCTTCATAAAAATAAATTTGAAAGGAAAGCTAACAAAATGTTAATGATATTCACCCCCTTCCAAAATCTATCCTTAAAGCACACGTTGCCTCTCTCCCCCATGATGTGCATCGAAATATACGTGAACATGATGGGTGAACTTCATAAAATTTTGGACCCGCTCTGACCAAAAATGCTGGCTCCGCGCATGCAATGGACCAAGTTAAAGAAAATTCAATACTAAGAATGATCAATCTTATCATTTTGACACTGTACCATGCAAAACGTTTTTTTTTGGGGGGGGGGTGCTCATGATTCATTTGTAATTATGTTTTAAAAAATTGTTTCAGCGGAGGTCACTTTAATCCTGTCGTGACGCTGGGAGTAACATTATCACGGGCTCTACTACCGTCGGTGGGTGTACTATACTTCGTCTTCCAGTTACTAGGTGGCATGCTAGGAGCAGCACTAGCAAGGGTTAGTCACATCTACTCTGTATATATGTTATTACATGAAAAAGAATAACTATTTCCAAAATATAATTCAAATTGTGACTCCAGAGCGTGATTTTCTTGACAGACTGTCATTTATTAATTTCATTTTTTTCTCAGGGAGTACTACCCGAAGAGACATACAAGAATATCAATGGAGGTACCCAGGTGTTGGGACCGAATGTGGAGGCGGGTTGGGCTGTCCTAACAGAGGGGGTACTGACGTTTATGTTAGTATTGACCGTCTTACTAGCGGCCGTGGACAACAAAACCAAGTCAAGTCTGGCACCCCTCGCCATCGGCTTTGTAGTGATCGTCGACATCATGGCAGGGTAAGATCTTGCCACCGATTCCCCCTTGCAGGCTTTTGGAAATCATGAACGAATCAAGTCGTTTTTAACCCCAAACGTTGATATGAATATTGTCATAGCACTATAAATATATAAGCCCAGGACAACATCGAGTTAAAGATTGTACCAGATGTCAAGGTCTAAATGCAGTGGAATGATTCAATGATAGGATGAATTTAACCTTTTTGTTACCTTGACCTTCAATTCAAATTTGATACGTTTGTTCTCTAGAAATGTAACACAAATATCTTGTCATAACTATTATTCGTTCCCCTCCATCATAACTGATACAGTTTTAAACTATCAGCCATAATTATCATATATATGTATACATCTCGTTTAAATACTCAAACTAGCTGAACTAAACTTTCCGCATAACTTGAACTGTTAGAAAGTCCCGATTCTCTTCAATTGTTTTCTATGCATTTTTACTCCTGATATCTCGAATTCGTAAAACTGGAACGTTTCGTTCAGTCGAACTAAGTTTTATGTCCCACAATTCATCTTGCATTGAAATTTTTATATAATTTATATTGTAGCGGTAATGTGACTGGTGCTTCTATGAACCCCGCCCGGAGTTTTGGGCCAGCCGTGGTGTTCTCTCCCTTCATCAGCGACGGTAAACCAGAAGTATGGACATACCATTACGTGTACTGGGTGGGGCCAGCTGGAGGATCGATCGTCTCAGCCTTGGTGTATAGGTAAAGGACCTTTGTTTCATATCTTGAAGCAAAGAAACTTTTAAAAATGACCAAAAAAAAAAAAAAGATCGGATGAATATAATGTACTTGAACAAAAGATAAAAGATGGTTTTAAGATCAAAGATACAAGTCCTAATCGTTACAAGAAAGCTTTTAGGGACATAAGAAATCAATGATTGCCCTCTATTTGTCTCCATGTCTGCCTTGTTATGTATATTTTGGACTATTCCAATTATTTAGGTATATCCAACATTATAGTTACGCATCCTTCCATAACATATGCTGTATTTTAGGATATGTCCATGCAGTCTATTTCAAATTGAATATTTGCCCACATGATATCTGACCTGGGTCACAGTGTTGCACGCTGTCATTCTGTTTTTCACAAAAGCTCTACAACTCCCCCTAAACCATCTGATGGAGGAATGCACACATTGTAACAAATAATATTTGGTTTTACAGGCTATTGTTTGCAAGCGGTACTCAGAGATTAATCTGATCCAACCAATACCATACTCAGAACAGCTAATTGTATCATGGAATGGACATACATGTACATACAATAGCGGAAGGGAGATACTGATATTATACAACTCAAATTATTGTGGAAGTACTCCTAAAGACTTGACAATGCCTTTTAGTCTTAACACTATGTACAAAATAGTATGTGAATATTAGTATTCTTACCAAGCATAGAATCCTTTAAGGCCATTGCTGAAAGCTTTGACTGAACAAAAGAATAACAGGAAGGAGTCAGATGTGACCTCACTTTTAACCATTCCCATGGCAAACATTTTATAAACCAAATACAATTAATGGTTTGATAATTTTATTTCATTAAATAGTTCAGCATATTTCAATGTATCAATCTCATGTTCTTTAACAATATACATTAAAATTCATCTATCATCACAGATCATGGTCTCTATAAAACATTAAAATCATTCTACTGCTCAATTCCAATACTTGTTGACTAAGTCTGCACTAGGTAAAATCAATGTAATATGACTAGTGTATCACTTATGCATGCAACAGCATCGTCTTGCTTCATTTGTGTTATAAAAATCAGCTTAACTTCTATTTGTATCTCGTATTTATTAAAGGTATAAGATATACATGCATTACTTTAATCCTACTTGGAATATGTTTGTTTATTACGAATATAGTGTAATTCCTATTTTATACTTGCAATAATAAATATTGATAATTTAAATGAGTTTTTACTAATCTGATCTGCCTAAAACTGATTTTAAAATGACATACATGTATCTCATATTATAGCCAATCTATTCTACTCTGGATGGAATGTGTAATGTGTAAGCTTCAAAACAAAAATGAAAATATCGAATTAAACTTGCAATATAAATACCATGTATTCCTTTTTAACAATCTATTCCTATCCGATATATTATCTTTGATTCCTACAAACTCTGTATAGCAGCAAGCTAGTAAATCAATTAGGGATGTCTTCATTATAAGACCTCATCATATGATCATAATTATGTCATATGATCTATATATATATATTTTTTTTTTGGTCATATGATCTATATTTTGACAAACTAGTTTATGAATGAAAATCAAGACTTACATGTATGTACATATGACCCTATAAAGGAAGACCTATCTCTCCAATTAGATATTAGATCATGTCACAATGATTTTCCCTCACAAGTCATGTGATTATACTTCAGATATGTATAATCTGAAAGTGAAAATAAGATGTCAGTTATAAAGAACAAAATATGAACAGGCATTATAAAGGATTCATGTGTGTCTGTTATACAGGATTCATGTGTGTCTGTATTTACCGTAATGAAACAAATACACAAGATAGGCATTCCCCCTACACTATACTATTACCAGTGAGAACTTCATGATCAATTGCTTAAGGTATCCGTTGTACAAATAAATATCAAGTGTTTTATATAGTTAGAATTACGGCAATCTTTACTAAATATACCATAATGCAACATAAAAGTCGGTTTCCAATGTCAAAGGTCAACATGCCAACTGCTTTCTAAGCCATGGAGAATATCGAGACACTGCCGAAGATTACTGAGATAATTTTCATAATATTTAAATAAACGAGACATCAGCGAGATCTCCATTTGTACATTGGATACGTTAATTCAGAAAGAAGGCGTTCAATATGGTACAGGTATTTCAAAATAAACTTTGATAAATTTAAAATAATATTCAGTCATAGGATGTAACAGACATATTTACTATCCTGGCAATGAATTCTAGGACACATTCATATATGTAAATAAAATTCAGAGTGTTTATATAAACATTCTATGCTTTCTCCTGTACGAGACATTATACATCACTTTACATGTACCTTACTAAATCAACACATGATTAAGTCAACATTTGACAATAAAATACAAAACAAGAGCCCCAGGGGGCACAACGCTCACCTGATACCCATGCACGCTCTAATTGACATACTGACATTGAATACTGATAGTGCCAGTACCAGGATTTTAGCCCACAACCTTTCTAAAAAGATTTTTGCCGGATGCAGAGAAGTTTTTTTTTTCAGACAACCTTTGAAAGTACAAAAAAGAAAAAATAGCCACATTTCAAAACAATAACTTTTTTACTGATTTGAAAAGACGGATAAAGTGGTCCAACGTCATATGCCCAGCTAGTATAGTTCAATTATGCAACATCAAAAATAAAATCATATTGTACATTAATGTGCAGCAGAAAAAGAATAAAACAATGAAACGATTTCATAAATTAAGTTTATTTAAAATTGAACACAAAACCTTTCATTATTGATAGCTAGCATGCCAGAAATTATAAAGCCTGTGTTTGTGAAACGAGAATGCCCCCGGCGGCATCTTTGTTAGTATAAAGGCCATTTTCTGTTAAGTATGTGAGAGGTCAGGGTCAGCGCAATATTGGTATCAATGGAAAGATCTTGTCACAAGGAATACACATGTAAAAATTGAAACCTCTATCACTAACCATTCAAAAGTTATGCCCAATGTTAAAGTTTTTGAGAAGTACGTCAAAGGTCAAGGTTATGGTCACGAGGTCAAAAATTTTGGTATCAATGGAAAGGTATTGTCACAAGGAATACACATGTGAAATATGAAACCTCTATCACCAGCTTCCATTTAAAAGTTATGCCCAATGTTAAAGTTTTTCGGAAAACAGACAGACAAACAGACAGACGAATAGGCCAAAAACTATATGCTCCCGAATCTTTTATTCCAGGGGCATAAAAAACAAAGATTTTTCGGTTTTGCCTTTATTCATATTAAAGTATACTGAAATCTATGAATGCTTTCGAATAGTATTGATTTCATCTCAAATACATGAAACCTACAGTTAAAATCGTTTTAATCCAATATTTATCAATATTCAAGTGAGTTGTGCTGCTTGTGCAAATATTGGGCCAGTTTGTTTTTCAAAAAGCAGTGTATGGTGTATCAAACCTCATGACCCAGTGAAGCCACTTGAACAAATAATTTTCAGTGAATATGCTGAAATGCGGCGCTTCTTGCCTACGCATATTTCAACAGGCGAGAAGGAGCGTCGCATTTCAGCATACGCTGTTCAACAACTCAAGTGATTTCTCTAGGTTTAGTAGTTTGAAACAAATTAAAAGGCCCATGAAGTTGTTAAGGTTGTCCAACTAGCAGACCTACAACATCGTTATTTACTGTTAAAAAATTGTTTTACCTCATCAAAGGTCTGTTACACGGACAAGTTGTTAGCGGAGAGAGTTCATGAAATGTATCGGTTGCATAGGATTTGCCGACAAAAAGTTATTTGGTCCGATAAAAACTCATCATGTATCTATTATTTGAACAGATAAAAATTCCCAAATGTCTTATCACAGGAACCTGTCATTTTACGAGAGAAAATGTTTTATTATTCACAACCTCAGGCCTGTGTGTTCCTCTTAGAAATATTATACATACAAGATGTCGAACACAGTGGCTTATGGTTGTAAATAATAATTTATTTACTCTATTTAAACGACAGCTTTCTGTGGTCCAACATTTCATAGGAAGATTTCAGGAACTCTGAACTGAATTATTTATTTCAAGAATTTCAGATATTAATGTCCTATGCATTCTCAAAATCCGGAGGAAGAGATTACTCATTAGACGTTTCTTCAAGAAATCAGTCCGTAAATTACTTCATCTAAGAGAGTCTAAGACAGAGGAAATTCGAGCAAACTTTATGCATGATAACAAGTTGCAAGTGTTCCAAGTACATGAATGATAACCATTATGAAAGTGTTCCAAGTATAATGCACATTTCATTAAATAAAAATCTATTCCGTTTGCACTGTATCTCCTGAAATGTATGGCAGTACTAAAGGTATCACATTTCTACATGGGGAATCCCCTTCAGGTGTAATCCAAGGAAATCGTTTTAGCGGGGAATCCCCTCAGTTTTGACTGGTGAACAGGGCAGAATAAAAGGTGTCACACCATTGGTCAAAACTATTGAAAATTTAAAAATAGCACATGAAATCAATGTACCATTCCCTGTAGTCGGGATAAATTGAGTTTTGAACCTGTTTTTGTCTTTTATGCAATCTATTGCAGTGGCGGATCCAGCGTTCCCTTTGCCGGGGGGTCAAGGGGCGAATTTTGCCGATTTTTACTGAATATGAGCCAAAATATACATGTTTTTGGAAAATTTTGGGTCAGTGCCGGGGGGGGCGGACGCCCCCTCCGCACCCCCCTGAATCCGCCACTGTATTGATCGATTTAAAAATAGATGAAATTTGTAAAATTTTCGAAATGGATAGAGGGGTGATGTAAAAAAGTGGAATTTGTGAGAAAACGGTATGCATGACCCCCCTTTTTTCTATTATTTTTATGTGTGTCAAAGGTGTCCAAATCCAACGAGACCAAATTCATAATTATTGAATGAAGGATTGGAAGTCACTCAAATTGAGCTAAATGATTGATCATACAAAGAAGGTTTTTATTTCTTTGGATGACACCTTCAGGTACACGGCAAAACATGGCCGCTTTTGAAATCTTGTTCCCGACTTTAAAAATAAAATTCAGAATAAGTATAAAGAATTTAAATAATTGAATCATATCACATAAAAGGTCAATCAATAAGACATTGAAGCATGTGTCACTTGTTGAATTATCAGCTGTAACTATGGATGAAAGGTCGATCAAAAAATGATTAATCATACAAAGAAGGATTTTTTCCTGTAGTTACACCTGAAGCATTGGGCATGGAAAACATACATTATACCTATGTACAATCTTAAAAAATATTCCTTAAAAATCCAAAAGTGGATATCTTGACAAAATTCTTTCACTTGTAGGGTACCATGCATGAGTACCTCATACCTACAAATTGTCATGACAATCTGAAGAGTGGTTATAGAAAAGAAGCAGAAAATGTATGAAAATCACCCCCCCCCCCTTCCTTTTTACATAAGAAAAAAATTCATAAAAAATCAAAAAAATAAAATTTAAGCATAAAATACATATCAAAGCATTAAGTAAGTTAAATATGATAAATATGTAGTAAATGAGTGTGTAAAATCATACACTTATTGAGTTATTTAAAGAAATAGTGCAAAAATGTGCATTTCTGACTAAGTCCGAAAAGACGTCAAAAACGCGTCAAAAATTTGACTTCGAAGTGGAACCAAAAATAACAACACTTCTTAAGACATCTCTCTAGATCATCCTGATGCTTTCGGTTTGTCGATACATGCTTCGGTTCTGAAGAAGAAGTTTGTCAAAGGAGGGTACCCCCCGTGACCTACTTTTGGCTGTGGTGGCGCCACCTGTTGACAGATCCGGACGAAAAACAACAACACTTGTAGGGGACCATGAGTACTTCAAACCTACCAAGTTTCATCAAAATCCCTTCAGCCGTTCTGAAGAAGAAGTTGAAAATGTGAAAAGTTTACGACGGACGACGACGGACGACGACGACGGACGACGGACGACGGACGACGGACGCCACGCTATGACAATAGCTCACTTTGAGCCTATGGCTCAGGTGAGCTAATAAGGGGAAAAAAATTTTGTTGGGGTCCCGTCGGGGTTTGAAGCCACTCCCCATGGGTCCATTGGGCATGGAAAACATACATTATACCTATGTACAATCTTAAAAAATATTCCTTAAAAATCCAAAAGTGGATATCTTGACAAAATTCTTTCACTTGTAGGGTACCATGCATGAGTACCTCATACCTACAAATTGTCATGACAATCTGAAGAGTGGTTATAGAAAAGAAGCAGAAAATGTATGAAAATCACCCCCCCCCCCCTTCCTTTTTACATAAGAAAAAAATTCATAAAAAATCAAAAAAATAAAATTTAAGCATAAAATACATATCAAAGCATTAAGTAAGTTAAATATGATAAATATGTAGTAAATGAGTGTGTAAAATCATACACTTATTGAGTTATTTAAAGAAATAGTGCAAAAATGTGCATTTCTGACTAAGTCCGAAAAGACGTCAAAAACGCGTCAAAAATTTGACTTCGAAGTGGAACCAAAAATAACAACACTTCTTAAGACATCTCTCTAGATCATCCTGATGCTTTCGGTTTGTCGATACATGCTTCGGTTCTGAAGAAGAAGTTTGTCAAAGGAGGGTACCCCCCGTGACCTACTTTTGGCTGTGGTGGCGCCACCTGTTGACAGATCCGGACGAAAAACAACAACACTTGTAGGGGACCATGAGTACTTCAAACCTACCAAGTTTCATCAAAATCCCTTCAGCCGTTCTGAAGAAGAAGTTGAAAATGTGAAAAGTTTACGACGGACGACGACGGACGACGACGACGGACGACGGACGCCACGCTATGACAATAGCTCACTTTGAGCCTATGGCTCAGGTGAGCTAATAAGGGGAAAAAAATTTTGTTGGGGTCCCGTCGGGGTTTGAAGCCACTCCCCATGGGTCCATTGGGCATGGAAAACATACATTATACCTATGTACAATCTTAAAAAATATTCCTTAAAAATCCAAAAGTGGATATCTTGACAAAATTCTTTCACTTGTAGGGTACCATGCATGAGTACCTCATACCTACAAATTGTCATGACAATCTGAAGAGTGGTTATAGAAAAGAAGCAGAAAATGTATGAAAATCACCCCCCCCCCCTTCCTTTTTACATAAGAAAAAAATTCATAAAAAATCAAAAAAATAAAATTTAAGCATAAAATACATATCAAAGCATTAAGTAAGTTAAATATGATAAATATGTAGTAAATGAGTGTGTAAAATCATACACTTATTGAGTTATTTAAAGAAATAGTGCAAAAATGTGCATTTCTGACTAAGTCCGAAAAGACGTCAAAAACGCGTCAAAAATTTGACTTCGAAGTGGAACCAAAAATAACAACACTTCTTAAGACATCTCTCTAGATCATCCTGATGCTTTCGGTTTGTCGATACATGCTTCGGTTCTGAAGAAGAAGTTTGTCAAAGGAGGGTACCCCCCGTGACCTACTTTTGGCTGTGGTGGCGCCACCTGTTGACAGATCCGGACGAAAAACAACAACACTTGTAGGGGACCATGAGTACTTCAAACCTACCAAGTTTCATCAAAATCCCTTCAGCCGTTCTGAAGAAGAAGTTGAAAATGTGAAAAGTTTATGACGGACGACGACGGACGACGGACGACGGACGCCACGCTATGACAATAGCTCACTTTGAGCCTATGGCTCAGGTGAGCTAATAAGGGGAAAAAAATTTTGTTGGGGTCCCGTCGGGGTTTGAAGCCACTCCCCATGGGTCCATTGGGCATGGAAAACATACATTATACCTATGTACAATCTTAAAAAATATTCCTTAAAAATCCAAAAGTGGATATCTTGACAAAATTCTTTCACTTGTAGGGTACCATGCATGAGTACCTCATACCTACAAATTGTCATGACAATCTGAAGAGTGGTTATAGAAAAGAAGCAGAAAATGTATGAAAATCACCCCCCCCCCCCTTCCTTTTTACATAAGAAAAAAATTCATAAAAAATCAAAAAAATAAAATTTAAGCATAAAATACATATCAAAGCATTAAGTAAGTTAAATATGATAAATATGTAGTAAATGAGTGTGTAAAATCATACACTTATTGAGTTATTTAAAGAAATAGTGCAAAAATGTGCATTTCTGACTAAGTCCGAAAAGACGTCAAAAACGCGTCAAAAATTTGACTTCGAAGTGGAACCAAAAATAACAACACTTCTTAAGACATCTCTCTAGATCATCCTGATGCTTTCGGTTTGTCGATACATGCTTCGGTTCTGAAGAAGAAGTTTGTCAAAGGAGGGTACCCCCCGTGACCTACTTTTGGCTGTGGTGGCGCCACCTGTTGACAGATCCGGACGAAAAACAACAACACTTGTAGGGGACCATGAGTACTTCAAACCTACCAAGTTTCATCAAAATCCCTTCAGCCGTTCTGAAGAAGAAGTTGAAAATGTGAAAAGTTTACGACGGACGACGACGGACGACGACGACGGACGACGGACGACGGACGCCACGCTATGACAATAGCTCACTTTGAGCCTATGGCTCAGGTGAGCTAAAAAACATTAATATCACAGCGTCAAATTTCAGCTGCAGGATTCTGTAACAGCTGCAGCAGCACTAATTAATGAAGAATGAAATATGACCTTCCCAATTTCCACATTGTAAGTATGCTATACTAAACCAATCAGTTGAGACAAGAGATTGATATGTGTACCAAGTTTTCAGAGTACGTTATACAAGTCTGTCATCTAACATAGTTGCTTTAGTCGACAGGAAAAAATATATATAGTAGTGAAGAGCCATTAGATGTTACTTTTCCTATATCACTCAGTTACAAAATGAGCCATGTACATGTATGCTATACACCGGATAAGGATTTGTCACATAATTTTGAAGCCACTCATCATTGTAAGGCCCTCAATAAAATAGGAAATTTAAAATCAGCAAGTAATTTTAAAAATGAAAATTTCATCTGAAACATCAGCAAAATTACATATAGCTAACAAATTCATTATTTTAAGACTGAAGCTAAATCAAAATGCTAAAAAGTGTTTGAAAGGTATGAGTAAATATCTACTTCACTATACTTCATAAACTTGAAAACAGATTATAAATGTCTATCTTAAAGGAATAGGCCAGATAAAAACATGGAGGCAAACCAATGAAGTATAATTTTTCCCATTAACTTTATCTCTTCAAAGTGTAGAAAAGACCTAGATTACAGTATTTGCAGCCTCAGTAAAGAAAACTTAAAAGAGTTAAATATGTGTTTGAAAAGACATACAAATGTAACCATGAGAAGTAAATTCTATATAATTTACCTCCTTCTTAATGCCTGTACAAGTGTACTAATCGACATTTGATTATTCTGTTGATATGGCAACATGAAGTAATGATTATAATTTCATTTGGCACAAGTGTCACTGTAATGAACACAATGTTCTCAACAAGTTTGTGCATCCTTGTCTCCTTAAATGGTAAAACATAATATGCTCTGTAAGCTGAAACAATCATGACGTACAATGATTACATAGTATGGTTATACATCACCGTATGTTGATACTAGTCATATCAAATACCAGTGTCATGCATGGCTAGGATGGCTGAATGATGCTGCATAGTTAATTAACAGAGATGGCCACTCCACACTCGTTCATGACATAATGGCCTGTACCGCTCTTTACATATACCGTGTGGGTCGTAACACGCATTGCAGGGAATGTGGAATGCTGGGACACATGTAGGGCCGTCTCTCCCTGATGTTATATATGTAGTCTAATTCTACACCTATCATGAATTGGAAGCAGTCAATTCTTGTAAGTTTGTATTTGTATCACGTATATGGTCTAAAATAGTACACACATAACTGGCTACATCCACCTCCATCTCTTCATATCTTTTAATGAACAGATGATCCTGCAACAAAAAAATTACAATTTCTCATTCAAACTAGGAGTATGCATGAGATATTATTTAAGAATACCAAGTATTAATTGTATTCCAATCAAAGTTTTATATCAAAGCTTTTAAAATTGCTTAATCTCTTCTGGGTTTTGCAAAGTTTTGTCTTTCTTCAATAACATGATAAGAAATATGATGTGGAGTTTACATAATTTAGGGATTGCTAAATATCTTACATAGCACCTGTTTGCAGACTTCAACAATATGATGTTATGATCAAATGATTCATCAAAGCATTATTTGCCAGACCATTGATTAAACATCATTATGAATAAATCTGCCAGCAGGTTTGGTGGCAGACATTTGATGATCCCTCAATTTATCGTTGTATATATGAGATATATGTGATTATGGAATGCTGTGGAATTGACAATTTTTCAATCATTATGGAAGTAAAAAGTTTGAAAATGGCAGCATCTTTTCATGTTGTTTTTCATTATGACAGCACTCTTAAAGATACAATTCCATCGAGATGAAAATAAAGCCTACGCTAACGCAGTAAGATACGCCCGTCAGGATTAATTAGTCATTATTAAGTTCACTTGAGATATATAACTGTGTAATGACAAATAGGTTATCCTGAAATTCGCTAATTGGCATCCATCCTGTATTGTTATCACGTGTTACAAATATTATGAAAAGCTACAAAATGACCTTGACCTTTGACCTGTGACCTTGAAAACCGATAGGTTTCTTTGTCTTATTAGACTTAATCCACATAGTAAATTTCAAGTTCCTGCCTCAACTTGTTTGGGCAAGTTTACAAGGTAAAAGTAGGCATATATTGACACCCCCCCCCTTTCCCCTTACGTACAATTTCTCAATTTTCTGACAAAAGACATAAAAGCCCATTATGTAAGTGAAAGAATACACTTTCTCCTTGAAGCATATGAAATTTCAAAATATTTTGACCAAAAATAGATTTTTTACAAATTTATAAAATATTTTCACCAAAAAATATATTTATAGTCCCAAAATGACCTTGACCTTTGGACTCTGACCTTGAAAATCAATATGGTTCTTCATCATTATACTCAATCCACATGGTAAATTTGAAGTTCCTAGAACAACTGGTTTTGGCTCTATCTTGTTTACAAGGAAAACTACATGTATCCATATATTGAACAACCCCCTTCCCCTACCCCATAATTTCTAAATTTTCTGACAAAATATATAAAAACCTGTTACATATGTGAAAGAATACACTTTCTCTTTGAAAACATTTCGACCAAAAATAGATTTTTAATGAATTTTTGAAATATTTTCACCCCAAAATTTGTTTTCGGCCCCAAAATGACCTTGGCCTTTGTCCTATCACCTTGAAAATCAATAGGGTTCTTCATCTTGATAAACTCAATCCACATGGTAAAATCGAAAGGTTTGGGCTGTATCTTGTTTACAAGGAAAAAACTATATGTATCCACATATTAAACTGTTACCAGTCCCTGCTTTCCCCTTCTGCATAATTTCTCAATTTTCTGATAAAAGATTTAAAAACCCATAAAATATGTGAAAGAACATACTTTTTTCTTGAAGCATATGAAATCTCAAAACATTTTGACCAAAAATAGATTTTTAATGAATTTTTGAAATATTATCACCCCAAAATCTACTTTAAGCCCCAAAATTACCTTGACCTTTGAACTATAACCTTGAAAATTAATAGGGTTCTTTGTCTAAATATACATGTACTCAATCCACATGGTAAATTTGAAGTTCCTAGCTCAACTGGTTTGGGCTCTATCTTGTTTACAAGGGTCCGACGGATGGATGGACGGACGGACAGACATCGCTGTACCATAATACATGTACCTCCCGAAAAATGTCTGAGGAAGGCAATTTTTGCGCACTTTTTCATTGTTAGTTCACAATGGAATTGCGTCTTTTAACAGTGACGTCATAATGTAAAACAACGCCAAAAGATTTTGACTCAGGACATTTTGTGATTTCTAACAAAATCGGAAAATGGTCTATTGACATGTGCTGTTATGTACATGTATGAGATAACAATTGAGTTGGGACACATAATCATACTCACCAGTAGCTTGGCATATTTTGGCCTTTGCTTTTCATCTTTCGTTAAACTGTAATGCAGACATGCAAATGTATACATGTAAGCAAAGATTAGATATATGCTAAATCCATTAGGTTATGGTAAGAAAGTCAAATAGAAAGGTAATAAAAGAAAGAAAGGCCTTAAAAGCAGGTTTTCACTGTTCTATTCATTTAATACAGAGCATCTTATGTTAATGAAATATGCAGACTTTTTCTAATCAACTATATACAGTTTACTCTCATTTACTCAAACTTGGATAACTCAAATTTCCGCTTAACTCGAACTATTTTTTAAAGTCCCGTTTCTCTTCCATTTGTTTCTATGCATTTTTACTCCTGATAACTCGAATTCCAATAACTCGAGCTTTTCGTTAAGTCAAACTAATTTTTAGGTCCCATAACTCATTTTACATTGAAAAATCACCTCGATAAGTTGAACCACAAATCAATTTTAATTCTTATATAAAAATCAATTAATTGTAAGGAGATCGGTGGACAGATAATTGATAATTTCTTTTTATGGAGTTGCATTACATAAATTAAAGGTAGTTTGATCGTTAAAAGAAGACAATACACATGTTTGTGAAAGATGATAGAGAATGGGACAACACTTTTAGTAAAAAAAAATCTGTTGCTGGTCATATACTCAGTAAGTTGAACTCCTGATAAGTCGAACTTTTTCTGATAGTCCCTTGAAGTTCGACTTGTCGAGAGTAGACTGTATATGTACATGAAGATTCCAAAGCTTAGTACCCTATCAGTTGTAGTTAGAAAATTATATACATGTAACTAACAATTTCACCTGTTTACATGTGACAATTATTCAAAAGAAAATGGTGGAACTTCTTATAGTCAGTTAAGCATGAATACAAACCAGGTATTGAGGAAGTTGAGGAAATCCTCTGAGAAATGTCCCTCGGTGGATTTGAGCTGTGGTGCTGGACCTTGGACGACCTGCGTCAACTGGTCAAACACACTGTTCCACTTGGGATATGGAAATTTACCTGTAGCTAACTCCATCTGTAATATTAAATTCAACAATAAAAGAGAATTCTCTTACAGAACATGAAAACTGCACCAAAACTGCAAATGCCGAGACAAAATTTTTAGTTCATTGTTACACTGTTTGTAAATAAGTTGTCCTTTGACACAAATGATCCGACATCCACAGGGAATTGTTTGAATTCATCATGTTCATGATAAGCATATAAAACTTTTAATGATAATAGATTTAATGCAGATAATGACACACTGCATTGATACTTACTAGTGTAATACCAAGGCTCCACACATCAGATCTAATATCATAACCTTTACTGGACGCCCTAGGATCTATTCTTTCAGGCTGTAAACAGAAATATACATAAGTATAAGCCTTATTATTCATAGCATTAGATAAATACTCGATTTAATAACACTTTACAGAATATAAAATCATGTGTTGACATGTTGTGGCTGACAGGCAAATAGAGAAATTAGACTTTAAAGGTGTTGGTGCATCACAAACATTCCTGCATGGCAGAGACCTATTATCCTATTTAGTTTAAGGTCAAAGATAATACTGAAATCCTTCAAGAGGAACACTTATATCAAGTTCAGAAGGTCAAAAGTCTTTATATCAGGGCAAAAAAGAACATGAAAGGTTAACATCTTCGATGAACTAGAGATGATGTATGTTTCAACACCCTAGTTGCAGAGAAGATTTTATTGCACCATAACTTTAGTCAAAAGTTGACAATCAAATTAATAGAAATTGTCAAGCTATAAAATTGAAATTGCTTTGTAAAAGAACCAATTAACACAAAAAGGCCAAAATATTGGCCTTAAAGGGATGTTCACCCAATATGGATTAAAATCCTAGAGTCTGCAAAAAAGACTTTACCATAAACAGATCAATGACTGAAGATTAAGATTATATTCCCAGTCTTGTAAATTAAGAAAAACCTCCTCACTAAAGGTATGTGAGATAATCAAGGTACTACTTTATCCATATCTTACTTACAGCCATGTACGGTCGACACCCAGCGTCTCTTGTCTTGGCTATTGAATCTACTAGCTGACCACTAATACCAAAATCACATAACTTTATATTTCCATTTCTGTCTAATAGGATGTTAGATGGCTTCACATCTGAAAGATAACATTATTTCTTATAAACATCTCAAAAGGTCCAAAATAATCAATTCAGATATTAATTAAAGCTTCAAAGGTAATAAATGCTAATTGCTTTTGTATACAAATCCCTCCAGTGTCATACAGTACTTAATCTTTCTGTCAAGGTGCTTATTACATTAATTTAGATAAAATAGTCTTCACAGGCAACTTTTGTCAATTACCTCCAGTATCCAAAATCTTGTGTCTTCGAAAAATGTTATAAATGTTTTCTTCGAAAAATTTTATAAATGCACAAGAGTTCTTCAAACTTTACATACATGCATTGCCTAGCATAAAACATGACATGACTTTGAAGTTGAACATGAAATTGAGTTTCATCTTTCTTATTTTCTTTCTTTTTTTCACGACAACATATAACAATTCTATCAAGTTATTTAAAGATTAGAGTTAATCAAAGAGTATACATTGATAATATTCGGAATAATGTGTATAATTATAAATCAATATATGAAAACCACTTACCCCTGTGAATAATTTTTAAGTGTTCCTTTAAATAATTTAAAGCCTTTACAGTCTGAAAATAAAGAAATTGCTATGAATGAAAAGAAAATGTTTGTGAAGTAATATTACACTGAATGAAAAGAAAATGTTTATGAAATAATATTACACTGTCTGTTGAAGTTATTCAAGGTAAATATCACTGGGTTAAAAGCTCTCAAGATATGACTGAAAGGTTCATTCATTGTTACAAAACCTAATATCTACATTTGTTTTGCCTCGGACTAGTTTGACCCAATGGGAATGCTTGAATTTGGTCATGTGACTGCCCGACAAATTCTTGTGGAAAGTCAGTTTCAAAAATTTGTAAGGCAATGGCCGACAATTAGCAAAACCAGACGGAGGATAATAATATAAATCACGTTGCTGTTCTTGATATCAACATTTTTTGTACTACAAACTCAAAATTTTTTTACCGTGGCCTAAAGCGGTTCGTGAAATTAGAGTAGCGTCCCTTAGCGTGACGTAGGCAAGTAAATAACAACAATGGCCGAAGGTGGAGGCAGGTTAAAGCAGGAGGACAGTAGGAATCACCATGTCTGTCTGTCTGTCATACCTAAAATGGTCCTCGACAAAACAAATCAGTTATTAGGTTTGTTACTGACCTTACACGAAAATCTGTCGGGTTGATAAAGCCCATAGAAGGCTCGGCGCAAGCGCCTCGCCTTCTATGGGCTTTATCAACCCGACAGATTTCCGTGTAAGGTCAGTAACAAACCTAATAACTAATATTGTATCTATATCATACAGTTTTACATGATTTTTAAAAAATCTGTAAAGCTTCAACATTTTTCATCTTATCTCCTAATAATCCTGTTATTCTGACATTGTCCTCCTTACAAACTACAAAACTGGAATCTTCTGTACTCCATATTTGTTAAGATTTTAATTTCTATACTTCACTACAGCATTAGAAGATAGGACCATGAAACAACTACCTAAAATTCCCCAATATAATCAATAATGAAAAAAGTTCCACTTAAGCCTGTGATGCCACCATTTTATCAAATTGTTATTCACTTCAGATAAATAATAAACCATAAACCGCTAAAGGTGGTAAAGCCGGATTGGGAAGTGTTTGTATTAGATGACAGATTTGATTTGTGCAGACAAAAAGGTCAAAGGCCATTAATACTAGGCCATGTAAAATGAATTATATGATTCTCAGATAATTGGGTCTAAAAAAGTGGCAAGGTAATAGGGTTTTTATTTTTTTATTATTTTTTTTTTTATTTTTTTTTTTTTCTCCAGCAAGAGTTCTCTTATTATTTATTTAAGGTAAAAAAATCTGATGCCCAGTCTTACCCCCCTTTAGAAATCGAACGAAGTGATTAACCACCGTCTGATAAAATTATGTACACGGGTACAATGTTCATTCTTTTATTCATAGATTTCAAGAAGGATTTTAATATGTTTCTCTTGCGTTCATCGACGGTCCATGCTTACTTTTTACATCGTGAACGTCATTATCAATAGATGTGGAAATATCACAATGATTTTGTTTTGCAGAAGTATTTACATGCTGTAGAGATCAATAAGGAAAACTATACGAACTTTTATTAAACATGCAAATAGCCGGCCGTTTAAGTGTCTGTGACACGTGTCGGTACGATGTTAGTATATACATGTAGCTCTGTACAATATTCATACAAGGCGTGTGGATAAAGTCGTCCTATACTTGCAGATTACCCGTAACCGTAAATACAGAACACGCCGTGATAATACTTTTAAAAGTATTTATCAGGTACCGTTTCTATAATTTTACAGGCCGATTTTCTTTCCTTTAAATGTGTTTTAAGAAATTAATGGAAATTTCGTGTTTAATTGACAATCGAGGATGAGACACAGCAGCTATTTTTTTCTGAAGTTGCAATAAAAACATCTCGTCGGCGGCAAATTATAGCACGTACATGTAGTGGTGTCTGAGAAACATAGATTATATTTGACATGGCCCTACTTCATATCAAAGCCCTACCCCTTATAGTTTAAGAGATACAACCAGGTTAAAGTTTTTAAAAAGTAGGTCAAACTCCAAGGTCAAGGTCACTAGGTCAAAGTCCCAAATGAAAGGTCTGGTCATAAGGAATCTACATGTGAAATATCAAACCCTACTCCTTATAGTTCAAGAGATAAAGCCCAGGTTTATTTTTTTTATAAGTAGGTCAAACTGCAGGGTCAAGGTCACTAGGTCAAAATTCAAGGTCTCAAATGAATGGTCCCATCATAGTCCAGCATCATGTAAATTTACTTGTCCAGTATCAACATAATTTTCTCCCTATTTGCTAATAGACAATTTCTGATTTTTCTGTTTCAAGGTCAAAGGTCATTTTAAATTTTGATGCAGTGTTTGATTCATCTCATCATGGTCTATTACCATATAAAGTTTCAAATTCCAAACAGTTTTCTCAAAAACTACTTAAACGCAACACTTTAACAAAAATGTTGAAGCAACGACGGATGGACTGACAGACTGACTGACAGACAGACTTTGCCATTTCATAGACCGGATTTTGCTTTGCAATCTGGTCAATAGAAGGGATAATTGATTTACTTTTCATCATAAATATGTTTTGTGACATATATGAGGGAATACATATACTTACAGCTACAGTAATTTTTCCTAGAATCTCCTCTGGTATTGAGCTGAATAACACCCCATAAATATATTTATAAAATTTGTCTAATGAAATGTCCATCATTTCAACACATATCCAACAATCTCCCTGT
Organism: Pinctada imbricata; assembly: GCA_033119305.1. Classification (NCBI taxonomy): domain Eukaryota; kingdom Metazoa; phylum Mollusca; class Bivalvia; order Pterioida; family Pteriidae; genus Pinctada; species Pinctada imbricata. Next base: position 81,047,551 of record VSWD01000010.1, read on the forward strand.
AAAAAGAGGTAAACAGTTTTAAAATGTTATACATATACTGGTTCTTAAATACAATGTATGTACATGTATAAAACATATAACTATTCTTACTTAGCTGTAGTTGATGTCCATCATGTCCCTGAATTGCATCAAAAATTAAAAGCTATCTCAATGCAAAGTACATAAAAGATGTTATTTGACAAGGAGACAAAAATGCTATAGTAGCTTTTATTTCCGATTCATGTATGACCGACTTAAAATTAAAAGAACTGTGAATGCATAAAGTTTGATTTAAGCTTAGAGATGTAAAAAAATCATTTAAACTTAGAGGGAGATGTACTGCGGATATCTAAAATTAAATCTGTCCTCTGTATGTGTTGTGGCCTTTTGTTACATTGCATAATTCTGTCTTGTCTTATGGCCTTTTGCTACTTTGTATCATTCTGTCTTGTTTTATGGCCTTTTGTTACTTTGTATAATTCTGTCTTGTTGTATGGCCTTTTGTTACTTTGTATAATTCTGTCTTGTTTTATGGCCTTTTGTTACTTTGTATCATTCTGTCTTGTTTTATGGCCTTTTGTTACTTTGTATCATTCTTTCTTGTTTTATGGCCTTTTGTTACTTTGTATCATTCTTTCTTGTTTTTATTTTCCTCCTTCGTATGCTTTGTTTTCTGCACTCTCAAAATGAAACTGCATAGATTTACATAATACAAATCAAGCTTTAATATGTTTAATACCTCCTTGAACAGAGCTCCATAGAACTGTACAATGTATGGACAATCATTACTCCTCATCACTACGTCCAGGTCCATCAGTAACTGCTTCTGTTCTCTCTCATCTACTGTAGACCTGATCCTCTATAATACATATACATATTTATAGTAATACCTGAACTTTCCCATTCTAAAACCATTGGTACATGTAATTCAATTGATGCAATAATAACCATGGTAACAGACAATATGTTTAATGGGCATCTGAACTCTGAATTCACTCAAAATAGGGTTGCTGTTCCTTTTACTAGCATTTCCTCCCTTGTAGTCATTTCAAGCAGAAATAACTAACAGCGCAAATGGGTTTTTAACGGCCGAGTTCCAAGTTCAAATAACACAACCTTGCCGATATCATACTCTTATTCATTCAATTAGAACTTGGGTTACTTTAATATGCACTATAGGTTGGTCATTTGGAATTCTAAGTTACTCAAGTAAAACCTTAAGTCCAAAGTGAAGTCAACTGATAAACTCATGTATTGGAGTACATTTTTTGGTCCTTTTTTTAAATTCTTGAAGACAGACAAGTTTCAATGACCAGTTCAGACTTTAACGAGTCATAATGACACCAATGATAAATGTAAACTAAGAGATGCTTACAAAAGCAAAAAAAAACACAAATAGAATATGATGTATATGACAAAACACTAATCACATACCTTCACAGCCATAACAGTTTTACTCTGTCTGTGAATCATCTTTGTGACTGTGCCATAATTCCCTCTACCTATCTCCTCTATTTCTTTCAGATCATCTGCAGTGAAGTCGTAAACTTTATCAGGAGTAATCTGTAATTTCCCCGTCGATTTCAAATACTTCAAACGCTCTCTGAAAGAATTAAAGAGGTAATGATCAATGACTGTAACAGCACCGTCTGAAACAATGGTTTTGAAAATCTTAAGCATTTATTCATTACATTATTTCTATTTCTGGGTACTTTATATTAATTGTTTTGACCAAATAATGCAAATTTGAAAATCTGATCATTACAATACAAATGTATTTGTTTTATACCATTTTTGTCCTCTCGAGATCTGAGGGCGAACCAAAAATTTGAATTAAAAATCAGAAGGGTATTATTTGTAAAAATGTAAAGTGAGCTATGGAAACTTTTAGGATCAGTAACTATTAGGAGGTAAGTTATTTGTATAACTAAGCTCTTACATTTGAGTTTTATATCCCATTGCAGCTAAGGAGGGAGAGTTTACTGGAGGATTGTTGTTTGATGAGGGAAAGTTTATCTGTAATCTTTTCCTTAAGTCAGCTGGAAAATAAAAGAATATAAATCAATTATTAATATTATAGATTAGATGATTAAATCATGATGGGAGTCTTCTTACAGACACAATATTCCACATAATATGTCATTTATAAATGATTAAGAAATAATTCTTGATCTGGACACAAAATCAACAAACAATTCAGAAATATTCATTAATATTCATGAATTACACATTTTATTGTACTACATTGTACCTTTGTATTCATAAACATTGATTTATTTCTTCAGAACCCACTTCCGTTAATCTTGCTAACAATTTACAGGTACATGTATGTAAAAGGTATATAGCAATCATGCAATACACATAAATTTATTAACATTCAAGGTACATGAAAATTGTTAAAATTGGGAAGTTCCTAACAATAAGCTTTTCATATTTTTACAGAAATTGATGTTTCCTTTTCAAAAGGAGAAAAAGGAAAGCACACAAACAAATCGAGAAGACAATAAGTCGATCAGTTCAGACTAGAAACAAAACCAAAATTTCAAATTCTTTCACATGAATGAGTTCTCATTATGTTGAGTTTTATTCAGGTTGCAGTACATGTACTACTAGCTTTACTTTGCTGTAGATTTATTCAGGTTGCAGTACATGTACTACTAGCTTTACTTTGCTGTAGATTTATTCAGGTTGCAGTACATGTACTACTGGCTTTACTTTGCTGTAGATTTATTCAGGTTGCAGTACATGTACTACTAGCTTTACTTTGCTGTAGATTTATTCAGGTTGCAGTACATGTACTACTAGCTTTACTTTGCTGTAGATTTATTCAGGTTGCAGTACATGTACTACTAGCTTTACTTTGCTGCAGGATTTCCATGTCACTAAATCTGAATATTACTAAGAATAAGTAGGATACTCTAGCAAATATTGAACACTGAAGCATTTTCTCCTGCATTTTCATCGGTGGATTAAATTAAAAGTAATCCAATCAGAATGCCAGTTCAAAACACAAGTAGAAACTAAAAAATTCATTAATAAATATACTACTACTAATTTGTCATTACAAATTTTCAATTCTTATCATGAAATATTATACATGTTTATGTATGACATTACATCATTTGCTTCTTGTATGATGTACATCTCAACACCTAAGTTCCTGTAAACAGTGGTAAAGGCAACATTGCTAAAAGAAAGAGAATTTGTATTTTTCTGTACTTATCTTTGTTAAATATATGAACATGTACATGCATTATCATTTATGTGTGTCATGACATCTATTCAATATATGCCATATAAACCTAACAAAAGAAAAAAAATCTGGTAAATTTGGCCAACAATTCTCTCTCTTTTTTTCTTTTCAAGATACCATCATCCACCATATCAAGTATGAGCACTTTACTAAACAAAAATCTTCTCTCTACATTTTGTTAGCGGTAATTATAGTACTAGTAATGACTACAAGCTACTTAAGTATTACATAGGTGTTGAACGTCTATCAGAATTTGTTACCCAATTTCTCTCGTTTTGCCAATAAGGAAGGTCTCTCTGAAGCTGGAGATGGAGTGCTACGGCTATAGATAGTGGCAGACGCTGTAATAAGTACATGGTCAACATCAAAGTAACCGAGAATGAAAAAAAAAACATGCACAAGCAAATGCAAAGGTACAAAATGTAAACTTATATAAACAATACTTACACCAAGACAGCTAATTATAAGATTTAGGTCATGCACAGATGTTAAGCTTGTAGGGTAAGCCATAGAGCCTCAACAGGTTAATGGAAGAACATTTGAGTTTTTTACAGCTAAAATTTAGTGTTTTAAAACATGAGCACCGATATTCCTATACATGGACAATTTGCATTCGGTAACTTTATATAATTTAGCATGATGATGAAGTATTTATATCTGATCAGTGATGTTTATCTTGGGGATCGAAGTACCAGTTGACAAAGATTCTTTTCAGTCAGCCAAAAAGTGAATGAATCTCAATCAGATTGTCCTAATTTCTCTTGAAATATTTGACAACCCTACTAAATTGTTGTAAAATTTTATCGCATACAGTTAGCATCCACTTTGATACATGAATGGGCAGACCTTTCAATACTTGCCTTATTTTATTTAGCATTAAAGACATCTTTCACACTGTAAGAAAACTTAGAGAATAGTGACTTCTATGCAATGGAAGTTTAACCAAGTATAATTCTATTCATTTTGAGATAATAGTATATGCCAAGTAAATGAAAATTGACACGAAAAATGTGAATAATATGTAAGATTTAGGTATCTTAATAATCTTATACATTCTGGGTTTTTCATTTTAATATATTTCAAATTCAACATAAGTGAACTGAAAACATAAAGCTAGGGGATGTTGGACAGTCTTATAACAGATCAGATATATACATGTAGCAAGAAATCTGTAGTGTATTAATTAAATCTCGATATGGTTTAACAAAATATTTCATGTTAAATATGTCATATGTGCCAAAGAAATATGATAGTATGAGTATGTTGGCAACAAAAGCTACACAAACCATAATATTTCATATCTAATTTACAATAACATACAAAGGGAAAATAGGAACATCAAAACAAATGCAGAAGAATAAATCAAATGTAGACAAATACCTTGTATAATCTAACACAAAAAGGTTTACAACTGTTACACTTGATGAACTTTTAAACACTTACAACTTTGCCTTTACCTTAATAACATCTGCAGCTGAGTACTTAATTCTTCAAGCCTGTACATTAAGTCTAAATACATGTACGTACATGACTGAGCTTGTATAATATATAGGTTGGCGCTCTGTCAGTCTGTGTGTATTTATCGAGACTGTAGTATATTTACTTACATGAGCTGATATTATCCGTGGGCTGTGTTATTTGTTCAAGCTGTGGTCTGTTTGGTGGAGGAGGTCTTGGCGGCACTGAAAAATTGAATTAAAATCTATATGCTTATCATATGTCTTTCATGCTAAATCCTCTTCATATTGCTGATCTAATTTACAATTCTGTAGGATGCTCAAACAAAAATTATAACAGTGACATTGCAAATGCATTGTTACAAATATGAAAATACGGTCAAACTGGACATATTAATTAAAAAAAAACATTCCTTGACAGTTTGGTCAGCAGATTCAATTGAATCTGCAGATCATTTTACCTGTTGGACTTGATCTTGAGCTCGAGTCAAATTTGGTTGGCAGTGACAACCAGAGATACTTTGACTTTGAATCTTGAACATTGTACAGATCAGATTTCATGTGAATACACTTACAAATTTTCATATGTGACAGATTAAAATTCAAATCAAAATGGTTATAAATTCAAGAATTTTTCAGACCATGGCATCAGTATCCTCAATAAAAATTGCTATTTTTTAACACAAATCTATCAGAGTTTGAATATGGAGCTCCTACGTGTCTTTTATGACAAGAATCCCTTCTCCTGGACAAACATTGAAGGGTTGACTGCATGTGCACAACACATGTGAACTTGTGTATAGTTCAAGATTCTTTCTTTTCTTTCTTTCTTTCTGTTTGGGCACCTGGCAACCCTCTATTGGGTCAGTTGGCTGTATTGATGTTATATTGCGGGGAACTCATTCGCCAACTGCCCGTTACAGAGTACTCTAGCCAAGCCGTTCCCCTCTGGGGTGCCTCATAGCCCCTTCTATTATTTAAGGGGCGGAGTACTACCCCATTTTGATGCCCACCCTCCACTTGTGTATGTGGTGTATGCATGTATGCAGGAGGGTTGTATAATTATGTACTGCTTGGATGGTCCGTATTTCCAACGGCTTTTATAAGGTGCCACCACACCGGGATACCCTTGCCGCAGCATGAACTTGGATTAAACCAAATCAAAGGTTAAAATTCAAACTTTTACTTTTAGGGCACATGATCTTAAATTTACTCTGTGTGATACATTATTAAGTGAACAGGTATTTAGTTGTGTGATGCACACAACATTACTGCAGGCATGCACAGTACAGTCACTGTGTCAGACCTACATGAAATTCAGCACTGGCCACTGTACAAAATTGCTTTTTTCAGCAAAATAACTCAAGTGCTATCCTTTCCGACGAGCTGCTAGTCTTTTTTCATAAAATAAATAACTGAGGCGAGCAAGTTTACTGTTAATTCATTGAATCATAGTGACTCATCGATCTTAAAATAGTGTAACCCTTGTTGGAGTTCCCTCGTACGCTACCTTGGCTGTCATTCGGTCTTTCTGGGGCCGCCATCTTGAAAAGTGGCCTGATATCTTTTTGTTTGTTCTAGCTATGTCTCCTCTCTGTCTTTTCTTTCGGGTACCTCACGTATTCCTAGGGTCACACACACTCAGATGGCATCGGTCTCCAAATCAGTAAAGCCCTACATCGTTAGCACAGCTCATTTCTTTTAGATGACTCATCGAAGATTCTAGTTTGGGAAAATCCCTTTGACGTCAAAAGTTGCGTCAAGGTCTTGTCACATGACATTGACGGAATGTGTCGAGAAAAAGGTCACCTGTCAGTTTCGGTATGTTCCGTATTATCTTGTTTTGGCGCGAATATACGAAAGGGAAATAAATGAAAAAATAAACGCTTATATGTTTTAAAGGTGGGTCCCTGCTCGAACCGTTATACACATTTGGAAATTAGTAAAAGGAATGTATGAAGACCTTAGTTCTAGAGTAAAATGGCAGGGTAATATGAGTGACAGTTTTCCCATCTTACAGGGTGTAAAACAAGGGGGGACATACGGAGAAATAATGCCACTCTGACGTCACGTCATGGCTCGCAGCAAGATTTGAAATTACTGTTGTCGTATATGGGCATCACTGTAACTAAGACTGTTAAACGGCTTCCGGGCATTGGATATGATACTCGGCTATTTCCTGAAGAAGTTGATGTAAAAAACTTTATTTTCCGTGTTAAATTCGCGGTTCCCACTTGAGTTGAAAATTAGTAAGATTCTGGCCATAGGCTATACAGTAATTTCATAGGAAGACAGCATGATTTTGCGAGTTTTGGCAATTTTGATGTCCGTTTTATTAGGTTTCTAGTTTAATAAATCGTGTTCCGGGCATCGCGACTGAAAGTTTATAACAAGTAGTTGAAGTCAGGTATCGTCGTTTTTTCGGATAACTGATTTTGGCGGTTCCCACATATTTTAAAAATTCCTTCTTTCTACGAAATTTCCTCTATTTTCTGGTATCAAATCATTATGTTTTCTTATAGAATTGAAAATAGGTCATGAATCAGCGTTACATAACAAATTGAAAATAATATGAATAACAGAAATTAAATAAAACGAATATTTTACGGAGAAAAGCTACTAACTGATTTTAATGGGAGTTTCGCCGAACTTCGTCACGTGACTGAGATAAGTGGCATCATTTCTCCACATGATTTTATCCACACATCTTTATGAACTGTATATTAATGACCTGCTTCTTACACTTGAAGAAAATAAACTAGGAAAACACATAGGTACACATTACTTAGGTTGCCCAACTTGTGCTGATGATTTATCCCTGCTGTCGGAATGTAATTATGAGTTTCAAACAATGTTGAATATTACACACTAATATGCATGTGAACATAGGTATACAATTCATCCGGAAAAAGTGTCATAATAACGAAAGGTCGAAATAAGAAGATATCTGAACTTGAAAATTCTCTCACTCTCGGTGAAAATCCAATAACAATTGCGGATAGTACGAAGCATTTAGGCCTTATTAGATCAGTTAAACAAGAGTCACGCTTAAATATTATGGAAAGAATAAGTCTGGCCAGAAGAACTCTTTATATGCTTCTTAATACTGGAGTACATAGAAATAATGGTATAAACCCCAAAATTTCATTCAAAATTTATCAATGCTATGTACTTCCTAAAATGCTTTTTTCGTTAGAAACAATCCCTCTAAATAATGCAGATTTACATGAACTTGAGCTATTTCATAGAAAAACTCTAAAATCCATTCAGTCTCTCCCCACATACACAGCAAATGCAGCTGCTTTACCCCTCCTAGGTGCTTTACCCATTGAGGGAGAATTACACAAACGACAGCTCAGTCTACTATATGGCATATTAAATAGTGAAAATAGTAACGTGAAAGGCATTTTAGACAGACAATTTAGTAATTACCGTGTATGATAATGACCATGACAGCTTTTGTGGCAGAGTCAAAGACACTTTAGCGTTATACAACTTACCTAGTCTGGACACCTTATGTGAAAATAGGCCTACTAAGCTGCAATGGAAGAAGATGGTAAAAACAGCTGTAAACAATTTTTGGACAAATGCACTACGGATTGACCTTGAGAACAAATCGACTATGGCTTATTGTAACATTGATATGTTGGAAGTAGGCAAAACCCACCACGTATGGGATTCCATTGATACCGACCGGTGCACTGGATGTAAAGAAGGGAATAGTGAAAGCTAGGATGCTCACTGGGGTTTACAATCTACAAAAGCAAAAAGCAAAATTCAGCAAAGGAACAGAGGATGCCAAATGTCCACTCTGCTTTTTAGATGTTGAAGATATAGACCACCTGATATCGTCATGTCCAGTATTTCATAAAATGCGTAGAGATACAGTTTTGGGTATGAAGTCATTAATCGACTCAAGGTCGGACAAGGATGCTTGGAGTAGCATTATGGTTGACAGAAAACAATTTACAAGGCTTGTGCTGGACAATTCAATATTTTTCAAGAAAAGAACAACTGATAAAAGGTCATTCATACACAAAATAGAGGAAATGTCCAGAAATTTTTGTTACAAATTACATAATTGTAGGCTGTCTAGGTTGCAAGTGCCTGAGTAAATAAATAAATATTTTGTCAGGGATTCTCATTAGGAGAACCATCGCGAAGATAAATATTTTTACTCTTATTTTTACTGGTATCTACGAAAATGAAATGTGTCTGTGATAATTGTTAATCTTACATGTAGTATTTGATTATCGATTCCCTTTTAAAGTTTTTTAAAAGAACACATACTGCTAAATTTTATTTGTACGTACCATTGTATATATACTCTCCTACTGATCTCAATTTTTAGTTAGAATATGCTCTTTTTAATGTCTTAGTGCTTGCATGTTTTAGTTTTTGTTTTTACAGATTGACCTTTTTATCGCAGTAATGCGAGTACTCCAAACACTGGAGGGGAATATCAAGAGAAGAAGTTATAGGTTCTACTTCTACTTCTACCAGTCACAGTGGCCTCCGTCATCTGGTTGACTTTTGTGATATCACAAAATCTATTTTGTGATATCACTTAATCGAATTTTTGATATCACAAATTCGATTATTTGATATAAAAAAATTGTAAGCCTATAGCCCACAGGTTGGGTGTAGTTCGCGTTGTGTATTAATCAGTCATTTTCAAAAGTATAAACAGAAGTCCGAATAAAGTTCTAAGTTTATTTAAATCGTAACATCTTGACAGTATGAGAGCGGAGTCCCTAAACTTAAACACTACTGAAACTGGAGTTAAACTAAACCGAAACTGGAGTGATCTGCAAAACGATGCGCCGAATATATATGTGGACGATTGGAAATTGCTAACACCTGCACAAAATAATAAGTAATTGGTTTTTGATTAAAAAGACATTTTGGAAATTAGATTCTTCCAAATACAGAACAATAATGGCTTTTACGGGGAGATTTCCAATTAGCTTTCAATTAATTCGTACGGAAAACAAAGACTAAAATACTTGCAGGTGTGCAAATTACTACAGTGTTTTCAGCATCGTGGGAATCAAATTAAACAGATTACAGAATTTACAAACTAGAATTAATTGTCTCAATATGAAATTCGAACTTAAAGTCAAGGTATTAAGTTAGCATGATTTCCCTGTTACTATAGTAAACTCAAGTTAGCAATTTCCATATACATATTCTTAATTAATATGAATAATTAATGAGCATAATTATTGTGGGGGAAAGGCCATATGGTTACAAAATCTATTTTGTGATATCAAAAATTGTAATTTTTGATATCACAAAATCTTATCGAATTTTTGATATCACAAATTCGATTTTTGATATCACAAATTCGATTTTTGATATCACAAATTCGATTTTTGATATCAAATCATCGATTTTGTGATATCAAAAAATGAATTTGTGATATCAGAAAATAAATTTGTGATATCAAAAAATAAATTTGTGATATCAAAAAATAGGGAATAAATAGTAAAACGGCGCTCCATAGTTCTGCAAGATGGTATCTGCATAGCTTGACTGTTGCTGTTCCTTGTGGTCACGTCCGCTTTCACTTTGTTGTTATGAAGTTATACATCATGCTGAGTCTTGCTGTTTTTCGTCGCTCTTCTAATGATGTTCACTCTAGATGTTGTAACATGTCTGATACAGACGAGGTGTTATGATATCTGTTCAGAACATACCATGCGGCCCTCCGTTGTACCATTTCCAGTTTCTTTAGTAGGGATCCCATACTGCGCTAGCGTGTGGGTCTTACTAGAGAGTAATATGCTTTTTCCTTTATGCTTTTGTTGTTGATGTTAAGATTAGGTTTTCCTAATACACAGCAGTCTACGTATAACGTTTTAAAAAAATAGTAGTGGATGAGCCAGCACATTGAAAAACAGAGACAAAAGGTCTTTTAAAATACCAAAAAGAAACAAAAGATTGGGCAATCTAGATCTATCAATGTCCACACCCATCATATAGTATATATTCTTAGTTGAAAATGTGATGATTTTCAGAAATTACAAGATGGTACCCTTATGCAATATGAAATAAATTCCATCTGTTCTTTTTTTCAAAAAGTGGGATATACTATCTATTATTAGTCAAAATGTGATGAAATTATAAGGGGGTAACCTTATATGTTTGGAGTTATATCTTGATCGCTTTTAAACATGTATACCTGTATGTGATTTTTTTCACCAGCTATATACATTATCTTATGAAATGATGCAATATGAAGAAATTCTATCTGTTCTTTATTGCAAAAAATGGGACATCCTATCTATTATTAGTCAAAAATGTGATGAAATTATAAGGGGGTACCCTTATGTTAGGAGCCAAATCTTGATCATTTATAAAACTGTGTACCTGTATGCTATTTTTTCTTCATCTACATACATAATGTTATGAAATATTACAAAACGAAAAAAAAAAACCATCCATTTCTTTTTGCAAAAAAGGGATTTAGTATATGTTATTGATAAAAATGTGATAACTTATAAGGGGGTACCCTTATGTTTGGAGACATATCATACTTCGATTTATGTTAGAATATCATTTTATGTCCTATATTTCTTCTATATGACTTGTTGTCATATAATAAATAAACATATTCTTATCAATACTGAATTTGGAGGGATCAAAAGCATTTCTCCATAATTGATATTCCTCAGCCTTATTGTGCAACGGTACCTTTCTATAATGTACTGAATCTTTGATGAAAAAAAAAAAATTACATATCTATGTCTGTATTTAATTTCTCATTTGGACCATTGTGTTTAGGAAAAAAAGTCTTAAATACATAGTCCATCTGTTAAATCTATGAGTAGGGACCCACCTTAATCAAAGTTTCAAAATTCTTGATTCCCTTCAATTCATTTCATCAAATTTATGCTTAATTTATACAGGTTAACAAACGATGACCACAACACATACTGGCAATCTGACGACTCGGCCATGTCACACGATGGTTCAAGATGGCCTTACGAATAGCCCGATGATATTACGATCACATTCGAATTTGAAAATATCCTTTATCGTGTGGCCATCGGCTGCTTAAATCGGGACAGTGTGACGCCAGCATTATTATGAACCATCGTATGACCGCCGGCTTGATTTGTAAAACTTCGGGAACAACTTCGGGAGTGCTGTCAAAATCTTTGGCATGCCAAAAAATTCCCGATGGCACTCCCGAAGGACCATCTTCGAAACAGGTTCGTGTAATAATCTTGCCCTTCGTAAGACCACCGAGAAGGCATCTTGCGTATTCGTAACATCTTCGTTTCTCCTTCGAATTACCATCGGGACCATCGGGGAAGTTTTGCCATACGAAGGCATTACGGACGTGTCAAGAACCTCACGATGGAGTTAGGAAGGCTATACGACTTCGTAACAACCTCGCAGTTCCATCGAAATGACATCGTAATGTCATCGTACGTTAAGATGGGATCCCGATACAACAGATGACAGACACAAATATTAAACAAAACATTTCAAATACACAATATTCAAAGCTATTTTTAAAGTATTTTTTTAAGTTAAACCAAATTTATCAAAATAAAAACTTTTCTGTCTTCTTCAAATTTGCAAGTTCAATTAGCAAGGCATTATAAAGCAAAATGACGTACCTTGATAATGTTACGACAAGGAAAAAGAAGGCAGAAGCATTGCTTCTTTAAATGCATCTAAGAGAGCATGTACATACTCAGTATTTTCTTTGATTACTGGTAATACTAGTATCTGGTTGTGACATATATCTATTTTCATCTTTCTTACATTGAATCATCACGTCTTCCACTTGTTTCCACCAATGATGTTTATAAGTGATATTTTAAGATGATTTTTGGTTGACAATAATACATGTCAACTGCTACGCAAAGGTAACTGGTAACTAAACCCGTTGTCTATTTGTCCATGGGGTAGTCACATTGTCACATAAAGAACTGTAATTGTATGCCTTGTAAAATCAAACTTTCATAGATGGCCGAGCATGATAAGGATCAACATTCATGTATCTTGGCTAACCATGCTACATAGACAGTGCGATTCAGATATTCGATATCATATATTTGAGTTGCTAACTTTTTGGTATTTTTTGTATTTTTCTGAGACAAAAATAATAAAAGACAGAGGAGGAAACCATTGATACTGTGCTACTGATCGAACAAGAATTTTTAAACATCCAAAACGTGATGCATTCCTGGTTATAATCCGATGCATCGTATTCTAGATACGACGTCGTGAAGCAATCTAATAGCCGTTGTTAATACATCGTAAGCCTTCGTATGACCTTCGGATATGTTTTAAGATAAAATTCGTCCCGTCGTGTTGTCATCGGGAGCGGTTCGGATACAATCGTGTAGTCATCTTTTAGAATCGTAAAAACATCGGTGGCTGAGCAGATCTTAACTATATTCGGGAGTAACTTCGCACGAAATTGAAAATTTCATATTCGTGTGTCCATCGGGTATCATAATCGGGACAGTGTGAAGCCTACATTACGTACTTACAAGCCAATATATACCCCCTACCTCGTCTCCCTACGTTTATCAAGTTTTGTTGCGATCTGTTACGATGCAGGACTACGATGTGATAAAAATTGCAGCACTTTAACACGATTTGATATGAAATAGACTACCAGTTTCAATACCACTTGCAATATCCGAACAAGATTAAGTTTAATATCCATGAGATGAAGATTTTATATCGCAAAACGCTGGAAGTGGCGTTGATGAACCTTGTTTTCTCTTTCTTTTTCTTTTTTTTTTTTTTTCGATTATTAAAGGTAACATTTTTTTGTCGAGTAAAGGCCCCTTCACATATAGACGAATCCATAGGACGAATGATATACACTAAAGGTCAAAATAAATTTCATGAACTATTTGTTGAAAGCAAATCATTGATGTTTTTTTATGATCACCGAAAAAAGCTGGTCTTTGAGTCCATCATTTGGTCTACCTCTCTATCTGTCCGTCTGAGCCAGTAGGTCACATTCTAGTCCCTTGCGAACGTCGACGAACACATAACGAATGCATACCGAATGATTAACGCATTATAACGCATTATAAAAAATACTTACGAATGATGGACGAAAATTTTATTCGCTGAGAAATTTTGAACATGTTCAAAAATTAACGACGAACAGAACTAACCGGTACGAATCAAGACGCTCACAAACGAATCCCTGCGAAATCGACAACGAAGTATAACGTTGATATGCAAACGGAAACGAATTTTGCAAAAAAAAACTTATTCGCCAGTTTGCGCAAGTTGACGTCGGAGGGCTTTCGTCCATATGTGAAGGGGGCTAAGGCCCTTTCACATATAAACGAAAGCCCCCCGACGTCAACTTACGTGAACTGGCAAATACGGTTTTAGCAAAATTTGTTTCCATTAGCATATCAACGTTTTACATCATTGTTGATTTCGTATCGATGGTAAGCGTTCAAATTCGTTGCCATCGGTTTTATTCGTCGTCAAATTTTGAACATGTTTAAAAAATTCGGACGAATGAAAATTACGTCCACCATTCGTAACAATACGTTTCAATGCGTTAAGCATTCGGTACGCCTTCGCTATGCTTCGTAAACTGTCGTAAGTAATTTGATTGTGACCTCTTTTAAAATTTGCATACTAGTATTTTATACCGTAATTAACATATCAGTTCATTAAGGGTGCGAAAAAGACGCACCATTGCGACGTTTTGCGAACAAGTACGAGACGTAGCAAATGTCTGAGTTTCGTAGCGAATTCAAAACCAATTTTATGACGAATAGTTGCGAATTATAACGATTGATTAAAACGAAGCATGGACGCTTTGAACGAACCATTGCGACATGTAAGTACAACGTTCGAATCCAAACGAAGCAAGACGAATCGCAATCTTGCGAAATCTCTTGAATAGCCATACAGTTTTGCAATCAGGATTGTCCGTCCGTCCGCAAGTCTGTACGCCAGGAATGCTTTTTTTGCCATCTTTATGGACAATACATATCTGCTTTTACATATAATAATTGTGTGCTCCGATTTTTTTCGTACACAACACCAAAGACAACACGAAAACACAGAACACAGTAGCAAATGGAGTATTTATAATTCGGATTACGTGAGCACAACACAACAATTTCACTTGTCCTGTTACCCTGCGATCTCAAAAAGACAATAAGACGCAGGGTCCTAATCGAAATAAAAAGGAACTGAATAAAGGGGACCTTTGCCAGATTTTTTTTTTAATTTTCATTTGCAATTATATTGTAATAAAAATTCTAGCAACCCCCCCCCCCATTTTCCTCTTTCCATTTCATAAGCTACAATAATTTCCAGCGGTATCTATATTAACTACAAAGAGAACAAAATCCGCGAAAATTGTTGCAGCTAATATGGAAAGAGAGGAAATGGGGCTGGAATTTTGATTGCAGTATGATTTCATTGAAATTGCAAAAAAAAAAAAAAATCTGGCAGCGGCCCCCTGTGAACTAAATGTACAACAAGCAGACCATGCTCACCAACTTTCTGCTAGGACAAAGGATAAGACTGATGAAATTTGGTCAGAATCCGTCCTGGTAGTATGCAATACTTATGCTCGGTATATATAAAATATGGCGCTTGATCCCTTTGAAACAGTTTCGATTCAAAATTAGTCTAAAATAAGTTCTTTTAAAAAACGTTAATGCCACGGGGCGAGGGCGCACTTAGTCGCAGTGACCAGTGCGCGATAGATTAATTGAAGTCTCCAAGTTTTTATACGTTTCCGACACTGTCACCGAGATGGGTCAATCTGACGTAATTCGCATCAAGAAAGAATGACGAAGTTTGAATGCTAACAGACCAGGGATTAATTTGTCCGTGCTCTAGGGAAGAAAACAAGTTCACAACAGGCAAACTTTTATTAAGCATACTGTCTGAGTAAGCATTTGATGATCAAAAATAACATTTTTTTTAGCTCACATATATATAACCTTTATAACAAGAGGCCCTAGGGGGTCACATCGCTCACCTGAGGTGACTGTATGTATGTTTTTAATCAAAGTCAGTGTAAGAGCTATTAGTGAAGCTTTGAGAAGGACAATGTGTACTTCCTTCCTGTAAAGTTTGGTGACATTCTGTGCAGTAGTTTAAGAGGATAAGTCAAAAATGTGTCATCCAAATATATAGTCTATGGAGGACATCTTGGATTTCCGATCGGCTCGAAAAACACAAACTTGGTAGAGGGCATTGAGTACTTGCTTCCTGTGAAGTTTCAAGAAATTCTGTGCTGCGGTTTCAGAGGAGAAGACGAAAATGTGTCAGCCAATCGGTGCCTGTGGTGGCCATTTTGGATTTCCGATCGGCTTGAAAAACACAAACTTGGTAGAGGGTAATGAGTACTTGCTTCCGGTGAAGTTTCGTGAAATTCTGTGCAGCTGTTTCAGAGGAGAAGTTGAAAATGTGTTAGCCATTCAAAGCCTGTGGCGGCCATCTTGGATTTCCGATAGACCCGAAAAGCACAAACTTGGTAGAGGGCATTGATTACTTGCTTCCTGTGAAGTGTCATGACTTTTAAGCTGAGGTTTCAGAGGAGAAGTTAAAAATGTGTCAGCAAATCAGAGCCTGTGGCTGCCATCTTGCATTTCTGATTGGCTAGAAAAACACAAACTTGGTAGAGGGCATTGAATTCTTGCTTCCTGTGAAGTTTCAAGATATTCTGTGCAGCGGTTTCAGAGGAGAAGTGTGGAAAATGTGTCAGCCAATCAGAGGCTGTGGCGGCCATCTTGGATTTCCGATCGGCTGGGAAAAAACACAAACTAGGTAGAGGGCATTGAGTTCTTGCATCCTGTAAAGTTTCGAGAGATTCTGTGCAGCGATTTCAGAGGAGAAGTCGAAAATGTGTCAGCCAATCAGAGCTTGTGGCAGCCATCTTGGATTTCTCATCGGCTCGAAAAACACTAACTTGGTAGAGGGCATTGAGTACTTGCTTCCTGTGAAGTTTCGTGAAATTCTGTGCAGCAGTTTCAGAGGAGAAGTCAAAAATGTGTTAGCCAATCAGAGCCTGTGGCGGCCATCTTGGATTTCCGATCGGCTCGAAACACATAAAAATTGGTAGAGGGCATTGAGTACTTGCTTCCCGTGAAGTTTAGTGAAATTCTGTGCAGCGGTTTCAGAGGAGAAGTCGAAAATTTATCAGCCAATCAGAGCCTGTGGCAGCCATCTTGGATTTCCGATTGGCTCGAAAAACACAAACTTGATAGAGAGCATTGAGTACTTGCGTCCCGTGAAGTTTCGAGAGATTCCGTGCAGCGATTTCAGAGGAGAAGTCGAAAATGTGTCAGTCAATCGGAGCTTGTGGCAGCCATCTTGGATTTCCCATCGGCTCGAAAAACACTAACTTGGTAGAGGGCATTGAGTACTTGCTTCCTGAAATTCTGTGCAGCGGTTTCAGAGGAGAAGTCAAAAATGTATCAGCCAATCAGTGCCTGTGGCGGCCATCTTGGATTTCCGATCGGCTCGAAAAACATAAACTTGGTAGAGGCATTGAGTGTAAAGTTTCGTGAAATTCTGTGTAGCGGTTTCAGAGGAGAGGTCGAACATGTTAAAAACTTAACGACAGACGACGGATGCCGGACGGACGACGGGCGACGGACGCCGCGCTATGACAATAGCTCACTTGAGCTTCGCTCAGGTGAGCTAAAAAATGACTTCAATAGTATATTAAAATTGCTATCCATTTATATTTGAGGTTTGAATTTGGCACCCAATCATATACATGTATTTCACCAGGACTTAAAAACAGTTTAGGCCTTAATTTCAGGGAAACCTGAAAAAACCTACACATTTAAAGGCAAGTTTAATTGTTTATATCTATACCATAGGAAGTTTACAATCCCCTCCATTTTTCTCTCACCAACAGGGGGGGGGGGCATTTTTGTTATAATATTCTCATAAAATAATGAATACGCCGAAAGTTGTCATTTAGTAGTTTCAAGGCATTGTTCATCATTATACTAGTACATGGGCGGATCCAGGAATTTTTTCATGGGGGGTCCTAAAGTCCGAATTTTTTGAAGAACAAAAACAAAAACGAAAAAAAAAAAACCGCAAACGCAAGAAAATAAAGCTTTTGTTAGTTCTGTTTCTAATTATCTAATTATTAATAAAACAGGTAACTTGAGAGCAATGGCGATCTGAAAGCTTAAATTTTCACATCATAGTACTCGATTATTGATTGTCAGTTCTAATATGTAAATACAACAAATGGCGAGCGATAGCGAGCCAGCGAATTTTTTTCCCAGAATTGGAGTAAAATCCACAATTCGTGTCATTTTCAGTTTCTTTTCGTTTGCTTAGTGCCCTTGTTTATTGACCTAGGTGTAATGTATATTTGTTTTGCCTCGGACTAGTTTGACCCAATGGGAATGCTTGAATTTGGTCATGTGACTGCCCGACAAATTCTTGTGGAAAGTCAGTTTCAAAAATTTGTAAGGCAATGGCCGACAATTAGCAAAACTGGGTAAAACTTTACAGCACTATTGCTTGGTAAAGCAGGAGGACAGTAGGAATCACCATGTCAAAATGGTCCTCGACAAAACAAATCAGTTATTAGGTTTGTTACTGACCTTACACGGAAATCTGTCGGGTTGATAAAGCCCATAGAAGGCTCGGCGCAAGCGCCTCGCCTTCTATGGGCTTTATCAACCCGACAGATTTCCGTGTAAGGTCAGTAACAAACCTAATAACTAATAGTGTTGTATATAGGAAAGCGCAGCATCATTTGAAAATATAACGTATATGTACGTAATAAATTCTGGCGAGCGGAAGCGAGCCTGAGAAAATTTTTGAAATGCTGACAGCAAAATATTATATAAATGAAAAATTTCTAATACAAATTCATAATATATTTTTCAAATATCATGACAACAAAAGGGAATTTGGACTTAATCTTATGAAATATGTATATTAATAACAAAAATTATCTATGCTTCGAAAATTCCAAGGGGGGGGGGGGGGGGGTCCGGACCATTGATTCTATCATTACGACATAATACTAAATCATTTTACAGATATTTGTTACATGAAACAAAAATATGAATGTACATGTTGTGTGGTGGTGTTTCTTTTTTTTTTTCTTTCCAAAATGATATACTGATTGAAGAAAGAAGACTGATCATAATAATGACGCACGCGTCATGTGACATCCTGATTCATATATAATGTGTGAAATCTTCATCTAAAACCTACACTCATGAATAAATTCAATATATATCTAATCCTGTCGAGATGTAATTTTCAAGCAAAAGAAATGAAATCGATCAACGAAAAAATCGTTCAATAAGTTCGGGCGTAGTCTCTGACGTATTCAAAATCCCTCAAGTTGAAAGGTCAAAGGTCAAGAAAGGAAAACTTACCTGTTGAGCACTCAGTCACGATCAAACACAATAGACTGGTTTCTATATTAAAGGAAAATGGTTTGATTCATCCCGGAAGACATTTACACGTGAAATTTTTAAGGGATTTAACGTTTTAAGCATAAGATATATCTATTCATGGCCAATCGAATTTATTTTGTGTTTCTCTCTTTGACATTCTTTGTTTATTTGTGTAAGAGTCAGAATAACACAGGGATCACAAACTGGTGGAAATGGTGTTACGACGGACAGCAAGATCGGTGAACAGACACCCCTCGAAAAGGGGGCCTCCTCTCTGTTTGATTTAACACATAGTTTTTTAGACAGTGTACAGGGAACTGATTTTATATCAGATAACAATGCAGCTATAAGTAAGTATTGTCTATTGACTGGATGGGAAGAACTGAAAAATAAACAGTTTTGTGATTTTTTTTCAATAAATTTGTTATAAATAGTAGTAATTCAGTAGTGCACACCGCCTAGGTAAAGCTTATTCAGTTCGTTGACTCTGGTGAGGTACAAATTAAAACGGTCATGTTTGGTTCATCAAACATTTCCACTATCTATAATCTCACTCAGGAGATTAAATTGATGCTAATGCAGATAGACATATATACCAAAGTGAATTAACCACTTTTGAGTTTTTTAATTTGATAGAGAGACTTCAGACATACTTGAATTAGTGACAATTTTTATAATGATATAATGTATCACAAATGACATGATTTGAATCATTTATTACGTAAAGCATTTAATAAATCATGGTGTAAAAGTTCAGAAGTTTGCCAATTAGTGAATTACTGGATGTCCGTACCAAGTCTAGTTGTGTAAAATCAAGGTTTTGAATGTTTAATCCAAAAACTTGGAAAATGGACTTTTCTTTGTACCTGTTTGTGTGCTATCTTTTTTAATGATATACCCACAAATGTACATGGTACACAGTATCTATAAACATAAGACATAATCTCAAGTGTTGATCTATTCATCATGACATGTATATTTAATGTATGTACATGACATGTACTTGAACCATTGAATTTGATACTGAACATTGTAGTTTGTACATTGTATATCATTATACAAAGGAGTGCTTCCTTTGTTTCTCTGAAATGTCTGATAATCAATAGTCCCTATTAATCATTCAGCATACTGGTACCTAATAATTAGAACTGCACTATGATTTACCCTGACCAAAGAAACATCATCCACTTAGCAGTCAATGATAATGAATGAGTAATAAGTTATCATTTTTTGGTTAAAAAATAAACATACCAACATGCATAGAAAAATAAAAAATATATATATTCAGATGAAAATTAAAATGTTATTTTTATCTTGACAGTATTAAAGTTGTTTAGAAGTCCTTGTTTTTTATTCCCTTAATAAACTTTTTGAGCTTAACATATACATACTGGCCATGAACATTTTGAAGGAAGTAATAACAGTAAATTCAGAGTTTTGCAAAAGATATGGTTGGAACCATATGATGATTCATAATTGTGAAGATAATTTTAAAATTCCATCCAATCACTTAATTGAAATATCAGGATACTGAACAGGTCTTCAATTTGTCTTGATGATCAATTTCATATTTGTATACATGTAAGTATGATTAAAATTACCTTACATACATGTATACTATGAGCATTGGCCATCAATAATAAACACTTTGAAGCTCAGATGTAAGTGATATAAAGTTAAAACTCATGAACAGATGTGATTCTGAATTTCTATTTCAATAATTTAATAAAGTTTCACTGTGTTTTATGATCTGCACGTACGGATGACAATGTACTGTAGTTGATTCATTCAGTCTGTAAGTGATAAATAACTGTAGTTTCTTTGATGCTAGAAGTGAATAAAATCACTTTCCAATATAACACCATTCTTGCGCCTCCCTGCTGTCCATGATAAGTCTATGTAGTATTATTGGAAATTTGATTATCTCTCCGCTGGTTTGCCTGATTTCACCTGTAAGGTATATATG
Organism: Pinctada imbricata; assembly: GCA_033119305.1. NCBI lineage: Eukaryota > Metazoa > Mollusca > Bivalvia > Pterioida > Pteriidae > Pinctada > Pinctada imbricata. The sequence goes on from VSWD01000010.1 coordinate 81,068,611, forward strand.
AAGGTAAGTATCTGCCTTATAGAGTCGTGTCCGTATAATTGACTTACCTGTTCCTACACCTGAGCCAGGCTGATCTAATTACATTTCTGTATCTCTCTATTTAATGGTATCTTTATTGGTCGACTTCTCTGTATACTTGAGGCTTCTCGGATTTTCAAGTACAAATAGTACATGTACGAGGCCAGTTGAATACATTTGGATGTCTAATGAATTAATGGTCTGTTTTATTCAATGAAATGGTCGGAATGTGAAACAAATTGAATTGAATATTGTTTTATGACCATCACAGAAGATGTAGCACATAGGGAACAATCAAGTGCACACCCCGTTTAAGCTTCAGTAATACCGGGGAACTGTAGTGCTGTAAATGATACCATTCAAAAATGTCAGAAATGTGTATCTTGGCTTTGTATGCACATATGGACTGTGATTTAATGATAATTACTGCTTTACTTTATTTACTTCCTCATTCCACTGGCCAATGTGACAGATCTGTACCAAAATGTTCTTATCTGAAAACTTTAAAAACAGAATGCACACTACTACTAAATCTTCTTATCAAATGCATTGGAGGTAAACTTCCAATGTGAAAATCGACCACAAAACGTTTTCCTAGCAACTGACTGACATGATGTACATCCATATTGGATATACATGTACCGGTATTTATTCTGTAAATCAGACTGACACTTTGCGTGTATAACCTTTTTTTTTTAATTGACGATCTATACATGTATGTATCATACATGTTCAAGGTCGGAATGTGTTTTTTTTTTCACCCTATAAAATTTTTAGTATCTCGGTCAAACTTCATCTCCATCGAAAAAGCAAATTAAAAGGTCAAAAACCAACCATACATACATGTTCATGTATATACCACACTGCTAAAGAAAACAAATCCCAAGATTACTTACACTATGAGAGCTATGTCGAAGTAGCACCTCACGTTGAACCTTTTCTAAGTGAACTTGTCTGTAAAATATAGATAAGAGTCTTTTGTACCACGTTTAATTCATTTCAAATCATTGTCATTTTCATTGTGATTTCAAATCCAAAATCCCACCTTTTTGTGTGCAAGATGTCCGATAATATTAATTTTATCATAGTTTTATTATTTTTTTGTGATGCATCTTCTTACGAAAGTTTTTGTGCAAAGAGTAGACAGAAATATGCATATATTATAAAATAGTTTTTTTTATGTTTGTTTTTGATAGAGGGGTATTTGATGCTAAAGTTGAATACATTATTATGATTCCAATCATAGGGTCTGAGCTACATGACATTGTTTGATATTTTCCATAAATGCCTTGAATTTAAATGTATTTGATCGGTTCAATTTGACATATGAGTTTTAATGCGAAGGAGGTTAATCGTTTTACTAAGTAAAGGTTAATGTTTTACATTGAAATGGGAAAAAAAAATCTTAACAACGCCGTTCCGGTAGGCGTATGGTGACAGATTCACTAATTGACCTCTAATATAGTGTTGAATTTTAACGGATTTATCTACTATTTATTGCTTAAGGATAAAATAAACAAGTCTAGACTATCACTCGAGGCATTTTGTTTTCTAATCCGTTGCGTCCTTTCAAAGTTAGATGAATGATGTAAAAATTATAAACATGTTACAATAATATAAGGTATTTTGTTTTCATTTAACTTTGAAACTTTTTTTTATATAATCCCAACTATTTATTCACAAAAAAATGTCCAACGAAGTCCTGAAGAAATTCCAAACTTTAGCGTATGAAATCAAAATTCGAGTTTTTGTCCCAATATGACCAGGGTATGCAAAGATTACAAGTAATTGATATCTACCCCAACTTTGAAAGGGGGAATGAAAGGTCAAACAGTGTGTATCACGTTTATACGTTAAACGTAGAATCGTTAGAATGACATATTACCAAAGGTACCTTGTATTTGAAAATTTACATACACCATTTTATGTTTTATTTTACGCGAGAATGAACGAGAAGCGATCCGATTTCTCTTCTGTCAAACCAACAATTATAGTTTGTCGTCAACTGGCGGATTCTTTAATAGAAGGTTAACCAGAAAAAATAACTTCATCAGAAAAATATGTTCATGCATAGAATTTTAGTCACTTGAGGTTAAGTTCGAAAAAGATGACCGTTTTAGATTTGGATCTCATCGAAGTTGAATTCATATTTTGATAAAACTGTTGACGAAAACATTGGGAGGGGTGCGTTTTTTTTAAATAACTAAACTGTTTTAGTTACTGTACCACTGATGAGGATTCACTGTCCGAAGCATGCATGTCTGGTACATCGAATTGGAAGATAGGCTACGCGCTGGCGGTACAGTCGGAAAACTTCTCGTCTTGATGATTGAAAATCAGAATTAATATGCAATAATGATCAAATGATGTAGGACATGATAAGATAAGATAGGTTATTGTTCAAAATGGTCGATCCTTTCGGGGATGATATCATATATTAAAATAAATTGATTTCAAAGGAAATAAAGACAAAAAGTTAAGAGATATATAGATAGAGTGAACTAAACGTCGATTGACATTCTAAATCTAATTGATATGATGATAATATGTATGAAATGCATCTGATGTTGATCATCAGCGGATTGATAATTTTAATACCTGAATACATCAGCTGATACTGAATGAATATATACATATATATATATATATATATATACATGAAGTCAGTCAAAATCACTTTCCGCTGAACAAAAGTCAGTGCGTGATAATGAATACAAGAATTCCTAATGTTATTTGATTTCTTTTGACCCATGTTAATTGATCCCTGATGTATTTATATGTCCATATAGAGCACCACATGTTGCCTTGGTAAGGTAAGATGCATGTTGAACATGATATGTCTCTGTACAGGAAAGGGATTGGCGTATCATTACATACATGTACCGTATAAAACAACGATCGTGGCCAAACCGACAAACCTACGGGAAATTTACGTAGTACAAACATCAATTATGTATATTATGATCCCGGAAGATTGGTTTAGGTTGAGATAAAGTAAAGACTGGGATGTGAAGCGGTGTCGGAATAAACCATTTATATTTACTTTGTAAACAATAAACTAGTATACTATCATCATAGGGGGCCTTTATAGGATATAGGCTTACTTAAGGAGGTGATAACGTGAGAGAGAAATATATTCACATGATAAGAATTACGAATTGAAGGCAGAGTGAAGACATATTATAACATAGAATGATTTTATTAATACATTTAATTAAAAACAAAATTGTATAAAGATGTTATGAAACGATATATATAAAAATTCCTTATGAACAAATACCACCAAACCATTAGTAAGTATATCAACTAGATGTAGAAAGATTTGAAGACACCCGCATGTACTGTATATGTTTTCACAGATTAATGATATCGTCTCTTCATAAGAATTTCGATCTATGATTAAATTATGTCAAAGTAGAAATTAGTATCTGTTCTTTAATAAGAATTCTTACATCATTCTGAAAATAATAAATAACATTTTGTTCTGTTTTTTTTTTTCAGCTTTCAGGGATATAGAGACAATCATAAGTAATGGTACATATGACAAGTTACAGGGAAGATGGCAAGATGTAAGTCAAGTTGATTCTTTATCTTCTTGGAATTGTTTTAATGTTAGTCTCTGTAGTGATACTTGTATGTGCATTTTAAAAGAATATATTGTTTACAATTACTTTAAATATGAAAAAAGGCACACTTTTGGAGTGAAAACTTTGAAGAGGACTTTTCTTCACATTATATTATCTTGTATTACATTATCTTTTGAATTTCTTAAAAAAATATGTAATGATCACTGAGCGATAAAAGTCCCCTACCAGCTGGCGTAAAATGTCCTGAATCTCTTTTCACAAGTTTATCATCTGCAACAGCCAAGAGAAGTCCGGAAAACTGAAAATTTCATTAAATTTGATAAGTCCAAGGGCCATAACTCTTGTAAAAATAGGTCAATGGAAACGAAACTCAAACTTGGTCTGTATCCCACAAAGATGTATTCATATACCAACAATCAGTTCATTAATCTGCAATAGAACTGAAGAAAGCTCCAGAAAACTGATTGTTCATGATATTTGCTAAGTGCAAGGGCCATAACTCTTGTGAAAAGAAGTCAGTCGGAATTAAACCCGAACTTGATCTGTATCACATTATTATGTATTCACATACTAAAATACAGTTCATTATCTGTAATAACAGCCAAGAAAAGTGTGGAAAACTTAAAATTTCAAGAAATTTGCTGAATCCAAGGGCCATAACTCTTGTAAAAATAGGTCGATGGAGACCAAACTCAAACTTGATCTGTATCACACTAAGATGTATTCATCTTATACTAAACATCAATTCATTATCTGCAGCAGAACCGAAGAAAAGTCTGGAAAACTGAAATTTTCATAAAATTTGCTAAGTCCAAGGGCCATAACTCTTGTAAAAATAGGTCAATCAAAACCAAACTCAAACTTGATCTATATCACATTGAGATATATCCACATACAAAAAATGAGTTCAATATATGCAACAACAGTGAAAAAAGCCTGGAAAACTGTGTTGCCGGTAGGGGACTAAAAACTCTATAGAGTATTAATTTCTATAGAGTATTAATTTCTAAGTTTAAGAAATGTCCCAATGATGTAAAAGCAGTTGTTATCTTCAGTGACTAAGCATGTCAGGAATACTGACAAACAAAAGCCAAGAAGAGTTTTGATCTTCAGAACCAAATATTTTGTGAAATATGACTCATTGTGAACATATATTTCAGATGGCCAAAGTATTTGGTGGATACGCAGCCTGTGTTATTTTTGGACTGTTATTTATCATCGCCATGCCGATTGCAGGGTTGTTGTTCTGTTGTTGCTACGCGTGCTGTAAATGTTGTGGGAGAGCTCGGTCTAAAGAGGATCCTCCAAACGCCAAATGTAAACGTACAACATACTGTTTCCTGCTGGCTGTCATGGCAACGATGATGCTGTAAGCTATAGATACCCTCGTATTTCATATTCACCTAACATGATGTCTCAGTCATATAAAAATGTCTTTGTTTTGAAATGAGTGTTATATGTAATACATGTGACAAATATCAGTGATCTCAGTGATTTGGCATGAGTATAGCATACTCTGATCACAATTTGCACATATACTTACAATGAGATCAAACCATTACTGCTTGGTCTTCTTTTGTACTATAGTAATTTTATTTGATTCATTTACAGTATCCCTATAAATGGAACCAGTTTATGTAATCCCTTGTTGAAGTCTTTGTTTGATACAGTGGAGGATTTTCCAAATATTCTGTCAGACACCTAGACATCACAAACTTTGGTAATATTTTCATTGTGATGTCACATGAACAGAAAAAATGAGAATGCCTCAAGACAGAGCGGGAAAATATGACATTGCAATGAAAAGTGTAGCCAAGTGATGTAATGTCTGGTGTCTTTTAAAAACGTATGAAACCTAAGCCACGGTTGGTAATCTCGCAACACAGAACATTCGGGTTTTCCATAATTTCATGTTATAAAGATTATTCATAACAAAAAGGGGAATGTGATGCAGTGCGAGGATGCCATTACTACGAGTTTTATCCAAAATAAGACAATAATATCGTTTTATAAAGCTGAAAAAACGATCGGCATGGGTTATGTAAATGAAAGTGAAAGTAGAACGCCGATTGTGTTTATGCGTTATTAAAAGCTAATATTCACCTTATTTTGGATACAACTCATAGCTTAGACATTCTTACACTGCATCACATTCTCCTTTTTGTTATAAATAATCTATATTTCATAAATATATCGAAAAACCAATTGCACTGCGTTATGAGATTACCCACCATGAAGCTTAAAATGGTCACAACTATTACCTGAAAAACAGATTATTGTAACTACTGTAGCACTGTCTGCTTGATTCTTAGAATTTGTATATGCCAATGGCACGACCTATTTGTGTAAAGATTCTTTTGTCAGAACTATTGCAGAGTGTGCAAGCAAAGAACAGTGTTGTAATTACTTGTATTACTTAGATAGATTTGTAAGATGGAAAAACACTTACATTTAGAATTTCTTTCAGAGCCGGTGGCATTGTTGCCATAATATCCAATGAGGTTCTACATGACAAACTTACTAACAGTGATGACAGAGGAACGTATCAATACTTACAAAGTGGAATTAAAGATCTGGTGGATTTTGCTGATGAAACACAAACTGTAAGCCAATCTTGTGTGCTATGATGTACATACATGTACATTGAATACAGAAAATATTTATTCTGAGGTCTGCATGGGACCATCCAAAATGAACTTAAAAGACACATGTATTATTGTAGAGGGTACAAACAGCATTACACATTACCTGAAGGTCAATATGATTTGATTATGTAAAAATTAACCTAGGCACAATTGTTTTTGACGCATAATCATAGTCCATGTCATTTTGGATGGGCTTTACCAGATCCTTTACAAGACATAACAAAATCAGGAGCATGTAATTAGATTAAATTAAGTTAAATTAGATTTGTTAAAATTATATTCATTTAAAGTACTGCAAATGTGTAGTTCAGTGTACAATACTCAGAATTTTCTGGTAAACATATACGTACTAATACGGAAGTGTTCCAATTCTTTACCTTCTTAAGATTTATCAGCATACATGCAATTGTTCGTAGACATATACTGTAAATATGCTATTTTCGCTTAAGTAAAATTTTATAATTGTCTTTCCTTTGTAAGAATACAGCAGGATTATTTTTGTGTGAAGGAAATTTTTGCAAAGTCTCTTGATATGTGAAAATTATCCACAAACAAAAATTTTCACATTTACAGTAATCATACGTGTAGTACATGCAAGATGTACATGTATTAATGACATTTGATGTATGCTAGAATACTATACATTTATTCTGCTATACTGCAGCTGTGTAGTTCAGTCACTTGAAAACCTCATGTCTTTTAAAAAATAATCTTCTAACCTTGACCTTATCATTTGATAGACTGTTAAAATTCAGCAGTATTTTTATTCTGTTTAGGGGCATCAGTGTTTCACAAGTTTATTTTGTTGATTCCACACCTAATCAGATCCAATATTCCCTTTCAAATTTTGTGCATCCCGCATACCCTTTCAATATTGAGAGAGGTTAATGTGGTTATATCTTAATTTGAATAGAATCTTCTTTGAATTTGTCAGATGATTGTGGGAAAAAAATTATGAATGATATCTTATTTTTCAGGCTTTGATTACGACTACCGTGAACACAGTTGATTCGACAGTGACAGATATAATTAATAAAGTGAATGGTAAGAATAAGAATCATTAATTAAAAGATTAAGATCTACTGTCCTGTTCACTAATTCCAGAGCACCTTGTTTTCCCGGTTTTCTCTAAAATATGATAATGTCATCTTCCAAAAAGATATCAATTTTATAGTACTCCTTTAATCGTAACAGAAAATACCATTCTTTTGGCTGTGCGTCAGCTAAGTTAGAAATAGGACAGAAAATAAAAAGTCTACGGGGATTTTCTATAGTAAAATCGCTGAAAATGTGTGACGTCGGAGGCTTTGACGTCACTGTTTACTATTGTTGACACGGAGAACAAAATGGCGGCGGCTTAAAATTAACATGGGAATTTCCTGTAGACATTTTATTTTTTCATATTGCGGTTTGAATGCAGCTGATAGGTTAAGTTGAAGTTAATTTCTAGTTACGACTAAAGGAGGTCAATTCTCGAAAACAATCATTTTTAGCAAAATTCTTCAGACGACAGAATAAATCGCCCAAACAGGGTGCTCTGGAATTAGTGAACAGGACAGTAACCTTGTAACAATCAAATATACTTCTTAATGTTATTGAGTAGAAGAAAGACATTAATAAAAAAGAGGTTTGAATTTTTTGTGTAACCTCTAGAAGCCATTTCAACAACTTCATCTCCTGTAAGTGATCTACAGAATATTAATACATTGTACCTTCTGTATGTTTACAAAGTGTGTGTATGTGGGAGTAGGTATTTAGGAATCACCCTATCTGTCCACTCCTCGGTCATTACTAGGTCATAAAGTCTTAACCCTTGATCAGATTTAAGTATAAACAGAATGATTGCCCTCCAAGTATGTGAGGGTCATAACATTGAACCAAGGTCATATCTGCAAGGTCAAAATGCATAGTTATGATTCGCCTCAGGAAAAAGGTCTAGTCTCGGGAAACCAGAATCATGCTAACTCCCTCAATGGTATACTTTAACTGTTTTATTATACTGTCACGCGCTGTAGCTCCGCCCCATTTTGACGTCACGTGCTGTAGCTCCACCTTATTTCGAAGCTATTTCCCTAGGGAAATAGTCTTCTCAACTAACGCACCCTTTGCATGGAAATAGTCTCATCAGGCGAGTTACAGCTAGTTTTAATGAGTATCTTTTTATAAAGGAAAAAACAAGTAGAGATATAATAATATAATATTATCATCATCAGCTTGATGTTGACTCAGACTGAATTATCACACTGAAACCTAAGAATCTACCCATTATATTTCTTTAATTGTAGATATTAAGTTTGGATAAATTTTTATTTATTAAAAGTGCCACCAATTTCCCCAGACTTTGATCCCAAGGTGAATAATCTTATAAAATATCTGATAAGTGAAATTCTTCAAATTACTCAAAATACTGATTATAACATTGGTATAAATGATCTTTATAAAATCTTTATTAATATTGTCTACTGATAATTTGCTGTAATTGATAGTATATACACATGTATCTCTCTACAGATACTGCATATACAACAGTGGATAAGGTGATAACTGTGATTAACGCCGATCAACTTCTTAGACAAACAGAGGATCTCGGAAAACGTTTGTATCAAAGATCAATTTGATTTATTCGATGTATGATTTTTTACATAATCATATGTTATAATATTTTGTTAAAATTTTCAAAAAGTCTCATGATACTGAAAACTATATTTGGTAAAAAGAATTCTATACTTTTTTCCAGTGGTAAATGTTGTTTACACATATACATGTACACGTACAATAAAGATATACAAACATAAACAAACACACTTTAAGTTTCAAGAAAGATGTATTAAGAAAATCACAATTGTTATTATTATGACTCATCATAGTTTTCCATATTCTGGCCCGAAATATAGGATATATGTAAAATAGAGTATGGCATTAAAAAAAAATTCTGTATTAGTAAGTAAACGAAAATGTCTTTAATGTAAGTTATAATGGTTGCAGAAAGATTGTTTTCTTTAAAAATCCAAATTATATTGTGTTTTACAGGTCTTTATTATAGAGTTGCCCTGATGTAGGGTTCTTGTTAACCATTTTGAATTTTTGATTAAACATCTAACATACATGTACCATTTAAGAAAAATAACATTGGGACAGTCTTATTTTATATAACTACAGTTAATAGTCTCTCTGAGTGTTTTGAATACACATGTGTAGTTACACGGCATAAATTTCTTGAATTTCTTTGATCTATAGATGTAACAGAATCATTGGCGAGTTTGACAGATGTGGAGACAGGTTTGGATACTCTCAACAACCTTGCTTCAACTATCAGCAACACTCTCATGGAGATAGAAAGAAATATAACACAAGAGTGTGCTGATGCTGGGATACCGCAATGTCCAGTTCCAAGTTTGTCGTTAGGACCAGACTTTTCTGGGGTAAGCACTGTGTGAGACTAGCTGTTTATTATACAATTATTGACTTTTGATGAGGTCTACTTGTGACTATACAGACCTGGTCAGGTATTGGTTGACCGAGGCCAAAGGCAGAGGTAGACCAATACCTGGCCAGGTCTGTATAGTCACAAGTAGACCCAAATCAAAAGGCAATAACTGCTTTATTAAATCATCAGGATTTTTTAACATAAATTACATTGTAATGGTATGCAAAGTCAACACATTTAACATTACAGCACACACTGGTTATTGTGATATCACTGAACTCTGGGCCCGTATGGTGGTCTACACTAACCCCAAATAGACTGCATTTGAGCGTTAGCGGTCAACTCACTCTGAGGTACATTCTATCAAACTGTGTCTCCGCCAATCAGAAATAAGCAAAATTGGCAATAATTCCTGATCATTTGATAAAACACTGTACAGCAAACTATAAATTCTTATGTCTGTCGAAGTCTGTAGAACGGCATCGCCTTTGATATATCCAGACATCATTGATATATGTATAAAGTAGGGCTGGGTATTGCCCAAAAAAACATAACAATACAAGATTTCACATTGCAATTTATTGCAATAATTTATCCTATTATAAATTTCATTATTTTCACTGAAAAAAAAACCACTAAAAGGAGACACAGCTTAATATGTTTTTATCATTGCTTATTCTGTCTTTGGCAAAAGTTTGGGATAACAGAAAATAGAGAAATAAAGCAGTTAACAGTTCAATAAAAGTTGTGTCTTTCATAAAGACAAACTTAAAAAAATTAACTGGCAGGTTTCAGTATTGGATATACGCCGAAAACAATTCATTCTTAAAGATATTGGACAGTTTGAGGCCCGCAGGGTCGAAAACTGTCCAATATCTTTAAGAATGAATTGTTTGAGGCGTATATCGTACTTAAAACATTGATCACTATTCAAAGTGGCATGACTTATGACTTTGTTCTTATTATGTTAATTGCCTTTACTGTAACGAAATGTAATCACCCCAGGTTCTAACATCCTCGCTACTTGCAGTAGGGAGTCGAATCGTTTACGGAGATGAAATTTACAATTTAAAAAAAAGTTGTGACAAATTATGACAAAGATTCCGTAAACCAAGACGAAATTGGATGCAATTTGACGATTTAGTTGAAGCTTCTTTGGAAATATACATGTAGAATAAAAGGGCGTGTCTGTAAAAGTGTCGTTTACCGGACAAGCAAGAAAAAAATACCGAAAAGAAATCATGGGGACGTTCAACTTACTATGTGCCGGGTTAAATGAAAGAAACAATTCAGGAAGATATTTTGAAGGAGTCTAGTTCGATAAACCTGACCTAAATTCAGCTTTTGACGGTTAATTGCACCGTGGTGGTGGTGGTGGGGGGGGGGGGGGGGGGCTGGGTAAAAATAATCATCAAAGGCTGGATTTAGGTCAGGTTTTTTCGGACCAGAAAAAGTCGAGCAAAAATCTTAATTATAAGTAAAATTAAAAAGATGATGGGATAAAATTAGACCGACAAAAAAAAAAAAAAAAAAAAAAAAAAAAAAAAAAAAGATAAAGAAAAAACGGACTGAACTATAGTGTCTCTTACACTGTCATTTCCGACACAACGGCCGATTCTTTAGATTTATAGAAGATTGTGCTGGATTTTGTCAACTCCGGAAAAATAGCAAAAACTGGAATAGTCAGTACCACGATACATGGAATTCTTGTCACGTGATTTCTAAATAAGGATTGTAACGGTTGTCCTGTAGATGTCAAAGTACATTTACCTATGACTGTCCAATATTTAATCTAGGTTGCGTATATTTTTTCAAATAAACGCGACCTAGATATGATATTGGACAGTCAAAGGTAAATTTCGGACTGTTCGAACAAAGGCATGACGTCACATCAATGTTTTAATTAAGCATATACAGTATGTGAAACTAAATGATATTGAACGTTACAAAAATAATCAACAGATGCATGGGAAAATTCAGTCACTTAAGAAGAATAATGTTTAGAAAATTAATTATGAAAATCATCATGAAACAATTTAGAATATAAAAGAGAGACTGTTATAACCTCGGCTCACATTTTCTCTGACTGAGAGAGTCAATTTCTATGATCGCTCGATGAAATGCAATTAGAAGATATATTTCATTGAAATAAGCATAAATTAGATTGTTGAAACATATTTTTGCTTGTCGTTTTTGACTGGAATACCTGCTATACAACGATAACTATGTGAAGTAAAATATTGAACCCGAAATAGTATTTTACAAAACGTACCACGGTACCTATTGGAAACAAAAATATTGCGGTGCACCGATACAACAATAAATCTGCACAGCCCTAGTATAAAGTACATGAATTAAGCACATACATGTAAATCATATGTCGATATAACTCTACACTTTTATCACATGCACTACCTTACAGGTACTGGCTCCTGTGAGTATAATGTATCACCATACATACATGTACCACACCCTCCCCCACCCCTCCTATTAAGTTATTTATGTTTTGTATAATTTGATAAAGGTCCTTTATTTATATCATACAGTTCACTGTTGACTTTTAAATGTTTCCTCTTTTGAGTATGGATGTTGTGACAGGTAATTTTATCCTTTTTGTATTCGATTCTTTTTGTCTTTAGATTTATCATGGAGTACCATGTTACTGATAGAACATTTGATTTGGATCACTTTTGTCTCTAAGTATCACGTTATAATCACTCAAGGAAATGAGAGTGGCTTCACTTTATGCTATTTGTTGGAGCAATGTAACATCACGTTATTGTATTGATTTGGTAAGATGTCATATGAAAAGACTAAGTGATCTAAATGAACCTAATACAAATATAGTGAAAAGGTCTGTTTTCAAGTTTAGATTTCTTATAGATCCAAATTCTATGTTTTCAAACAAGAGTGATACAATTTTTAGCTCACCTCGACGAAGTTGAGTGAGCTTATGCTATAACCCCACGCGTCCGCGTCCGCGTCCGTGTCCGCGTCCGGTTAAGAAGTTTGGGGTAGCTCAGTATCTGACAAAGTACTGATGCTACAGTAACCAAACTGGCACAAGTGATTCATCTTTGGATGATGAGGTGAACCCATGCATCGGATGCAGCATCTGACCTACATTTTCCGCTTGAGTGACTTGGTTAAGAAGTTTGGGGTAGCTCAGTATCTGACAAAGTACTAATGCTACAGTAACCAAACTGGCACAAGTGATTCATCTTTGGATGATGAGGTGAACCCATGCATCGGATGCAGCATCTGACCTACATTTTCCGCTTGAGTGACTTGGTTAAGAAGTTTGGGGTAGCTCAGTATCTGACAAAGTACAAATGCTACAGTAACCAAACTGGCACAAGTGATTCATCTTTGGATGCTGAGGTGAACCCATGCATCGTATGCAGCATCTGACCTACATTTTCCGCTTGAGTGAATTGGTTAAGAAGTTTGGGGTAGCTCAGTATCTGACAAAGTACTGATGCTACAGTAACCAAACTGGCACAAGTGATTCATCTTTGGATGCTGAGGTGAACCCATGCATCGGATGCAGCATCTGACCTACATTTTCCGCTTGAGTGATTTGATTAAGAAGTTTGGGGTAGCTCAGTATCTGACAAAGTACTGATGCTACAGTAACCAAACTTGCACAAGTGATTCATCTTTGGATGCTGAGGTGAACCCATGCATCGGATGCAGCATCTAACCTACATTTTCCGCTTGAGTGATTTGGATAAGAAGTTTGGGGTAGCTCAGTATCTGACAAAGTACTAATGCTACAGTAACCAAACTTGCACAAGTGATTCATCTTTGGATGCCGAGATGGACCCATGCATCGGATGCAGCATCTGACCAACTTTTTCCACTTGAGTGATTTCGCTTTTAAAAGCCAATATTGAGCAAAGTATAAGTGCTACATGTACCAAACTTGCATATTGGATGTATCTTTGATCAAACTTTTTTAAAATGACCTTGACCTACTTTTTCCGCTTGAGTGATTTTGCCTTTAAAAGCCAATATTGAGCAAAGTATAAGTGCTAGATGTTCCAAACTTGCATATAAGATGTATCTTTGATCAAACTTTCATAAAATGACCTCGACCTACTTTTTCCGCTTGAGTGATTTTGCCTTTAAAAGCCAATATTGAGCAAAGTATAAGTGATACATGTACCAAACTTGCATATTGGATGTATCTTTGATCAATCTTTCATAAAATGACCTTGACCTACTTTTTCCGCTTGAAGATTTTGCTTTATAAAGCCAATATTGAGCAAAGTATAACTGCTACATGTACCAAACTTGCATATTGGATGTATCTTTGATCAAACTTTCATAAAATGACCTTGACCTACTTTTTCTGCTTGAGTGGTTTTGCCTTTAAAAGCCAATATACATGTACTTAGAAATATGTTTGAATTGAATTTTGCTGTCACGAGGTGAGCTTCGTAATCTGTGATTACCTATGTTTTATTAAGCAGAAATCTTAATTTGAGAATCTATTAAAACATCGTTGTCTATAAGAATTTCTGCCAGCTGTATTTCATGGTATATCAGAATTCAGAATAGAAAGAATCACTTTGATTCACCGTCAGTTTGATTTGTTTTTTGGCCAGATTGCAAAACAATGGTGGTCTATAGATTGACGATGTCCGTCCATCTGTCTGTCGGTTGGCCGGTCGGTCGGTCGGTCGTCAACAGTTTTGTTAAAGTTTCTGGTTAAAGCAAAATCTCAGGAACTATACACATTAGAAACATGATATTATACATGTAGGTTACCTATGACAAGACTTTATTCTGTAACAATTGACCTAGTGACCTTGACCTTGGACTTTGACCTAGTGAAAGAATTTGTTTGAAGTTTCTGGTTGAAGCAAAATCTAAGGAACTGTTTGCAGTAGAAACTTTGTTATACATGTAGGTTGCCTCAGACAAGACCTTTCAATTTATGATGTAATATTTGACTTGGTGACCTCGACCCTGTTAGTGACAAAAACTTACTTTGCAATCCGGCCATACTGTCTTTAGCTGTGTTTTATTCTATACATTATGATACTGATATGCAAATTTCAAGCATAGTCAAAAAGCACTTGAGCCTAATCCATCCTTCAGAACTTTGTCTGTCTGTTTCTTTGTCTGTCTAGTTATATCTCATTGTTTTTTATTAAATACATGTATATTATTTCAGCTAAGTAACCTATCAGATGTTGCGCGGTCAGTTGCTCAGTCTGTTAATGTCAGCCAGTTAACCACACAGGTAAATTATCTGTTTTCTGAAAAATGTAGAAGAGGATTCAAGTTACAAAAGTTGGCAATACATGTAAATTGAATATTGCCTCTGTGTTCATTGTCAATGCTTTCTCTTTATGGTCCAGATTTAGTTTCATTTTTTAATGTTACTTGTATACCAACAGACTTGATTTACATGAAGGAGGTACATGTAATATAACACATCTTTCTCATGTTTTACAGGCAAGAGGAGAATTTAACAAGACCATAAATGAAGTTAACAGTCAAGTTACAAACTCCATTGCAGGTTCGTATAGATAATAATACAACCACAAAAAACTGTAGGGCTATTACATTATGATTGAGAAGTTATTACATGTACAAATGTACATGTATTTGGAAAAATTCTATATGATGAAATCTATTTTCTGCATCATAATGAAACTAAAAGTACTTCTAATAATGCTTATGCAGTTTATGTATCACATTAAACATGTTTGAACATGTTAGTACATGTATGTCTGAATGTTAACTTTTCATGTAAGATTCCTTTGTCAGAAAATTAATCTATTGATAGTTCTTTTTCTTGTACAATTTTCGTTTAAAGTTGCTTGACCATGTGATATGCTACTATAATTTTTTTAATACAAGCACTTTTACTGATCATAGTACATGTATAATTAGTAGTGGTGTCAGCAGATTTTATTTTGTTTCTTTTGCAGATGCTCAGAGAACAACAGAACAAATAAAAACAGATGTAAATAGAGAGATCAACACTATCAATGATACAGTACAGCCGTTGGTAAGTCTTTGATCGGGTTCCCTATGTGACTGTTCTTGGTTTGATATTTATTTATGAGAGCATTATGTCATATGGAGACAGTAGGTGCTCAGATTTTACTGTTAAAATACATGTAAGGAATTCATTTTTAGACATCTTGAGAAATATTACTATAAAAATATCAATATTACTATAAAAATATCAATATTACTATAAAAATATTACTATTTATCAATAGTAATATCACTAGAAAGGTTTCTTGTTGCGGTTGCAACAAGAGTGTCTTCCTCCTATACAATTTTTGGTTTGGAAATATGAAGGACGTCACATTACATGTATTTATATTATATATTTAAGTTTTCAAATAGCAGTAACATTAAATTTTCAAACCGATAATTGTTGGTGAGCAACCATTTGATTTGGGGGGGGGGGGGGGTTAGGAATTCTATTGCCAGCCGGTAAAATTTTTTCAGCAATTTTCTGAGCAGGCCATTTTTTTCAGCCATTACCAGAGTCGGAGAAAAATTTTCGCCGGTTCTTCGGGCCGGATTTAAACAAATTGTCAAATGTTGTGAGTGTCTGTGTAAGTTAAACTCCCCGCTGTTACAGAGTATGAGTTAATAACCGTTCCTTCAGATGTCTCTTTGCAATTAGCGAATTTTCAGACAGATTGTATGATGTTTAAATAGAACCTTTTCTAGATTTTTGTGCCTATGCGTATTAGGTCTCTGGTAGATACAGCTATGTGAACAGTTTGTATTTATATTAATTAATTTTTTGACTTTAAATTGTCTGGCACAAAGGGCCAGCAAAAATTTCCATATCATGCAATGTATCCTTACTTTTGCATGGTCCGGGAAAAAAAAATTGCCGGCCCTTTGGGCCGGAATATTTTTTTCAGCATTTTTCAGAGCCGGGATTTTTTTTTTTTGCAAATTCTTCCTGCCCCCTTCCCCCATAAAAAAGACGAGCTCGTAGCTGTAGAACCAATTTTCTTGAGAAGAGAAATGGTAATAACAAGTTACGTTCAATATATATATATAAATACCATGAGGTTCTCGCTGTGCAGGTTCCAATTATGGACCCCCCCCCCTTCCCTTTTTTCAAAGTTTATTTTGATTTTCCATCATGGCGACATCGTTCAATATAAACAGAACTGTTTTCGAAAAACGAGGAGAGGGAAGAATGTTGGAGAAATTGTTCATCAATTTGTAAATAAACCAACCGAAAAATATGTTCGAACGTTTGCTAGAATTAGAAATTAAACTTGATGTTCAAAATATAGTTATTGAAGTTTAGAAACAGGTTTGTAGGTTAGAAATCGGAATCAAACTACCACTTTTTGTGTGTAAATTCTGGTTTGTAGCTGATCTCTTCTAAATTAATCAACTGTTTTAAAATCAAATTGTGTATATCGAAATGTATTTATGAAATGCATATTCATCATTGCCGTGAAATCGGAATTTGAAAATCTCAACACTGCTTTTCTCGAGTCGGACTCGGACTACCAATTTTAGTGTGCGCCCGATCTGTTGGCGTGAAGGTGTATCGAAATACCCAACTCAAAATTTCAATGCTCATATCTTTTCAACAGTAAGAGATAGGAAAAATCAGAAAGACTAAATAAGACAGATATATGGATAAAAAAATAATAATATTGAAATTTTTAGGAAACTTCATAAGCTTAATTTTTGTTTACTATTATAAGCAAAAAAGTGTCTTCCTCCTATGAACTTCTGATTTTGGAAATATGAAGGACGGTGAAGGACGTCATCGTAATAAATCGTTACAGTGTGCATCTAGCATTTCATATCTTGCATGGCTGTCGA
Source organism: Pinctada imbricata (assembly GCA_033119305.1). Lineage (NCBI taxonomy): Eukaryota > Metazoa > Mollusca > Bivalvia > Pterioida > Pteriidae > Pinctada > Pinctada imbricata. The sequence goes on from VSWD01000010.1 coordinate 81,086,121, forward strand.
CTTTCAAAAAGAATGGAAATTGTAGATAGCAAAATACGAGATATTTAAGCTTACAAATAGCAAAACATGTAATTTTCGGTCCTTTGTAGTAATTCGACGCTCCCGTCAAATATTTGAATCTACTAAAAAACATGATAAAAAAATAACAGAGACCAAAAATAAAAAAGACCAATCTAGCTTTTACTCCAAACGTAACGTTGGAGAACTTTCATTGTCCTAGCTTACAGGGTTCTTGAGAAATCGCTGATCCAATTTTCCACGGTTACGAAAACAATAGGTCTTCCGACGGAAGTCGGAAGACCTAAATATCAATATTACTATCAATATTACTATAAAAATATCAATATTACTATAAAAATATTACTATAAAAATATCAATATTTCTCACCAAAAAAGTTCCCTGCTTGCACAAATAAACTCGAGAGTGAAAGCAGACCAGGTTGAATTAATGAATTCTTCCTAGATGTAATCAATCCCGAGAGGTATGACCAAGAGATTTTTTTAAGTATGATCTCTTAATATACATGTATAACAGGGCGTTAACCCATTACTGGGTGTGTAATTACATGTAGATAAAGTACTGTAAACACAGATATTTTCACATAGGGGTAATTTTTCGCGAAAATAACCCATGGGGGAAAATTACTACCTGTATAAGAGACTGTAGGGAATACTCCTGATTTCTCAAAAGTTACGCCCACGTGTAATGTAGCAATGGTCATTTCGCGAAAACTTCCCCCTAGTGAAAATAACCACGTTAACAGTATGTTACGCTCAGTCTGATCAATATGATACCTGTATGATCACAAGCAGTTCACGATATAGAAACACGGTAAATGTGCCAGTGTCTTTTTTTTCAGGTTGACAGACTAAGGAATTTGAGCACTGAGATGCAGAAAGAGAATCAGAAATTAATGAATGATAAATATTTTGATTATGTGTAAGTAGTAATACATGTAGTGAAATAGAAATTTGAATATAGATACATAGGTAATTATGAGAAAAGGAAAGTGCAAATATTTGATTGAAAGGTCAAGGTTACTGATGAAAAATTAACTTTAATCATTAGTTTCTGTACTATCTTTAAAAAAAAAATTTCAACTTTTCATCTTGTTCTATGATGACTGTTGAAAGGGTCAAATCATTACTACTAGAGAATATGTTTCTATATCAAAAATCCATTTTTTTTTTTTTTGGTTAATCATACATATATAGAAAACGAAAATGTGACCTTTATTTTCTACAGATGGTATGGTGGTATTGGTGCCTCATGTCTTATCATTCTAATGGTGTTGTTTTACTATATGGGTATACTGTTTGGTATATGTGGGGAAAGACCAGGTAGAGGGTCACCATGCTGTAATAGAGGAGCAGGATCTAGCTGTATAGTAGCGTAAGTTTAGATCTAGCTGTATAGTAGCGTAAGTTTACATATAATGGTGTTGTTTTACTATATGGGTATACTGTTTGGTATATGTGGAGAAAGACCAGGTAGAGGGTCACCATGCTGTAATAGAGGAGCAGGATCTAGCTGTATAGTAGCGTAAGTTTACATGTAATGGTGTTGTTTTACTATATGGGTATACTGTTTGGTATATGTGGGGAAAGACCAGGTAGAGGGTCACCATGCTGTAATAGAGGAGCAGGATCTAGCTGTATAGTAGCGTAAGTTTACATATAATGTTGTTGTTTTACTACATGGGTATACTGTTTGGTATATGTGGAGAAAGACCAGGTAGAGGGTCACCATGTTGTAATAGAGGAGCAGGATCTAGCTGTATAGTAGCGTAAGTTTACATATAATGGTGTTGTTTTACTATATGGGTATACTGTTTGGTATATGTGGGGAAAGACCAGGTAGAGGGTCACCATGCTGTAATAGAGGAGCAGGATCTAGCTGTATAGTAGCGTAAGTTTACATATAATGGTGTTGTTTTACTATATGGGTATACTGTTTGGTATATGTGGGGAAAGACCAGGTAGAGGGTCACCATGCTGTAATAGAGGAGCAGGATCTAGCTGTATAGTAGCGTAAGATTACATATAATGGTGTTGTTTTACTATATGGGTATACTGTTTGGTATATGTGGGGAAAGACCAGGTAGAGGGTCACCATGCTGTAATAGAGGAGCAGGATCTAGCTGTATAGTAAGTTTACATATAATGGTGTTGTTTTACTACATGGGTATACTGTTTAGTATATGTGGAGAAAGACCAGGTAGAGGGTCACCATGCTGTAATAGAGGAGCAGGATCGAGCTGTATAGTAGCGTAAGTTTAGATCTAGCTGTATAGTAGCGTAAGTTTACATATAATGGTGTTGTTTTACTATATGGGTATACTGTTTGGTATATGTGGAGAAAGACCAGGTAGAGGGTCACCATGCTGTAATAGAGGAGCAGGATCGAGCTGTATAGTAGCGTAAGTTTACATATAATGGTGTTGTTTTACTACATGGGTATACTGTTTGGTATATGTGGGGAAAGACCAGTTAGATGGTCACCATGCTGTAATAGAGGAGCAGGATCTAGCTGTATAGTAAGTTTACATATAATGGTGTTGTTTTACTACATGGGTATACTGTTTAGTATATGTGGAGAAAGACCAGGTAGAGGGTCACCATGCTGTAATAGAGGAGCAGGATCTAGCTGTATAGTAGTGTAAGTTTACATATAATGGTGTTGTTTTACTACATGGGTATACTGTTTGGTATATGTGGGGAAAGACCAGTTAGATGGTCACCATGCTGTAATAGAGGAGCAGGATCTAGCTGTATAGTAGCGCAAGTTTACATATAATGGTGTTGTTTTACTACATGGGTATACTGTTTGGTATATGTGGGGAAAGACCAGTTAGATGGTCACCATGCTGTAATAGAGGAGCAGGATCTAGCTGTATAGTAGCGTAAGTTTACATATAATGGTGTTGTTTTACTACATGGGTATACTGTTTGGTATATGTGGGGAAAGACCAGTTAGATGGTTACCATGCTGTAATAGAGGAGCAGGATCTAGCTGTATAGTAGCGTAAGTTTACATATAATGGTGTTGTTTTACTATATTTGGGGAAATGCCAGGTAGAAGGTCGCAATACTGCTACAAAGGAGCAGAATATAATGGTACATGTAAATGAATACAATGTACTATGATGAGGCTTGCCAAGACCAAATCACAGACATTAGGGATGGATTCCTCTGTCTATGATCATATCCAGTGATTGATTATATTTCGCCCTATGTCTGAATATGTCCAAAATAATAACTACCATATAATTTCTGCCATGTTTTTATCCAGATTGAAGCAACCAAATGTGTCCATCTTTTTAATATGAGATCAAACATGTAGTTAACTTTAGCATGTATACATGTAGCTTATCATCAGCCCCTGTGGATGATCATTTTCCCATCTTGTATATTTATGAGGATAACTCAGTGAATATTGGAGAATTTGTTGTTTTGTGATGTACATTGTACAATTTGTATGTCTATTTTCATATTTTTCAGTGGAGTGGTATTTTCCTTCTTCTTCTCCTGGATTCTGATGTTGGTTTGTCTGTTACTGTTCATACCAGGAGGATTCCTATATACAAATGTCTGTCGAAATCTCAATCGAGGAGTGGAAAATGTATATGTAAGTCATTTATTTATACAGAACTCATCAAAGACATTTTATTTTGTGACTTGCAATTTTTTCAATATAAATATATTTTAGCTCACTTCAAAGAAGTTTGAGCATGTAAATGTAGAATTTATTTTTCAAATATGTGTACAAGCCAGTGTGCAGAATGTATATTTTGCATAAGCTCTATTCATTTACTTTATGGCTTCCTTGGAACATGTTAGAATAGCTTTGTAATCTGTGTTTGAAATGAGTGATAAAAATAAATCTGAAGGTAACTCATTGATTTGGTACACTTTTCAGGATTATGAAACCATTTTAGAAAGTTATGGCATAGCTGTGAAAAAGATTCTATATAAAGACAATCCAAATGCCACTTTTACTCTTGGTCACGCTCTCAGGTATATACTTCTACTAATTCTTTGTCTTTGAGTAATGAATAATGAATATGTGTTTATGACATTAATGCCTCCTTCATATGGTTGTGCAATAAATTTATTTTGCAGTAATTTTATTGCTCCGCAAATTTGTTTTGCAATAAGTTTTTTTGCGTTTACATAACTGAATCTATTTTGCATTAAACATTTCAAGAATTATTAGCAAAGGTCTTACAAAAAAGTTTCAATGATCATCAAATTGTCTCAAAATGCTACGTTCTATAAAAAATGAAATTGAAAAAAATATATGTATAATTATTTGAAGCAATGTCAAGTCAGTCTGCTAAGAGAATGATGTCATAATACTGTGATGTCATTCATCACATAGAGGACCAAATAAAACGTCCTTACATACTAAATTGTCCACATTTCATTAGAATCTTAGAAATCATGAACTAAAATAACTCTAAATGATGAATATTCAAACCTCTTTCTTTTACAATGAAGATGAGGATGCATCAGATTTATTGGGCAACAGTTTTGCTTAGCGTTCACACAGCAAAATTTGTTGTGTAATAAAGTTATTAGCTAGCTCTACTGGTCTAAGACCAGTCGAGCTTATGCGATCGCCCTGTGTCCGGCGTCCGTCCGGCCGTCTGTCTGTCTGTCTGTCTGTCTGTCCGTCCGTTAAACTTTTCTTGTGAGCGCGAATCCTCTGAATCTGTGAATAGTACAAAATAAATTCTTTTTGCATTATAATGGGCCTATGGTCTAGTTGTGCACCTGATATTTTGTTTGAGCCCCTGACCCCTAGGGTCTTGGAAAATGGGTGTGGTCATTTTCTCCTATATAACTCTATGTAATCTTGTGAGCACCAATTCTCAGAAAGTATAATTGATAGAAAGATAATTGTTTTTGCATTATTCTCAGTCTGTGGTCTAGATGTGCACCTGATATTTTGTTTGAGCCCCTGACCCCTAGGGTCTTGGAAAATGGGTGTGGTCATTTTCTCCATTATTACTCTATGTAATCTTGTGAGCACCAATTCTCAGAAAGTATAATTGATAGAAAGATATTTGTTTTTGCATTGTTCTCGGTCTGTGGTCTAGATGTGCACCTGATATTTTGTTTTAGCCCCTGACCCCCAGGGTCTTGGAAAATGGGTGTGGTCATTTTCTCCTATATAACTCTATGTAATCTTGTGAGCACCAATTCTCAGAAAGTATAATTGACAGAAAGATAATTGTTTTTGCATTGTTCTCGGTCTGTGGTCTAGATGTGCACCTGATATTTTGTTTGAGCCCCTGCCCCCAGGGTCTTAGAAAATGGGTGTGGTCATTTTCTCCATTATAACTCTATGTAATCTTGTGAGCACCAATTCTCAAAAGTATAATTGAAAGAAAGATAATTGTTTTTGCTTTATTCTCAGTCTGTGGTCTAGATGTGCACCTGATATTTTGTTTGAGCCCCTGCCCCCCAGGTCTTGGAAAATGGGTGTGGTCATTTTCTCCTAACAACTCTTATGTAATCTTGTGGGCACCAATTCTCAGAAAGTATAATTGATAGAAAGATAATTGTTTTTGCTTGATTCTCAGTCTGTGGTCTAGATGTGCACCTGATATTTTGTTTGAGCCCCTGACCCCTAGGGTCTTGGAAAATGGGTGTGGTCATTTTCTCCTTTGTAACCCTATGTAATCTTGTGAGCACAAATTCTCAAAAAGTAAAATTGATAGAAAGATAATTGATTTTGCTTTACTCTCAGTCTGTGGTCTAGATGTGCACCCGATATTTTTTTAGCCCCTGGCCCCCAGGGTCTTGGAAAATGGGTGTGGTCATTTTCTCCTATATAACTCTATGTAATCTTGTGAGGACCAATTCCCAGAATTCAAAGTATAATTGATAGAAAATGTCAATATTGAAATATATGTTCTGTAGTACCAATTTTGTTGTACTAGACTAGATAATTGTTTTTGCTTTATTCTCAGTCTGTGGTCTAGATGTGCACCTGATATTTTCTTTGAGCCCCTGACCCCCAGGGTCTTGAAAAATGAGTCTGGTCATTTTCTCCTATATAACTCTATGTAATCTTGTGAGCACCAATTCTCAGAAAGTAAAATTGATAGAAAGATAATTCTTTTAGCATTATATTAATCATTCTCTGGTTTTGTATTTTGTTCGAGCCCCTGATCTCGGGGTCTTGGAAAATGAGTGCGGCACTTAGATTAATTTAAGCAAATAACCAGGAGAGCTTCAGTCTCATCAGAGACTTCTGGTTGCGAAACAAATTGAAAATTGATTGCGCAATTGATATTGTCATGTGAACGCAAAACAAATTTTTTGCGCAATAAATTTATGTTTATTGTGCAATAGACTCACCATGTAAATGAGGCATAAATAGGGTCTAAATGGACATAAGTAAACAATCTATAGTTTATTTCAAGTTCTACTATAAAGTCATATCATATTGTATCACATGCCTAAGATATGACATTTTGTTTTCAGAGATTGCAAGGCAAACATGGGACTTTATACAGCTTTAAAATTAGACAATCTATTTAACCTTGATGAAGCAGTTAATACAAGTGTAAGTATATTATTATTGGTTACGGGCTTGTTTGATGCATTAAATACGAAAGGTACATTAAGAAACTTTGAATGTTCTACCTTAATTCAAATGTTAAATATACTATTTTCTCCAAAATGACCATCATGATCCTTGTTTAGAATAAGGAATAATTCTTTCTTTGAATAAAAAAGATAGTTAAGCTTGTGTTACTGGTAATTTTACCATTCATGACAGTATAAAGTAATAAAACATGACAAAGTTTATGCAATTGTTCTACATCCTGAATTGATATCAAATGACAAAGAAGAATCCTCTAAATAGATGTTTTTCAATGATTGGATTATCGTGAAAATACCTCTTCATATTTCAATGCTTATTTCAAAATATAAGTTGAAGAAATCTACATGTATATATTTGACAGAATGTATATGGCAACACTATACCACATTATATTAGCTGTTTTTTCATTTCAGAAAGTACTGGAGGAAATAGACAAATTGAATGTGAATGGATTTAATATAGGGAATGTGAACATTATTCCACCAGATCTTAATAACTCGCTTAACAATTTTGCCAATTCAGGAATCCTTAATATAAATTTTACTTCATTTGATGATCAGGTAAAATTGAATAGTTACATTTATTTAAAAGTCTTGTATGTATCAACAGTATGCCTTTGTCTCTCTGGGCGTTTCTTTATTTCTTTCACTTATATATTACATTCGCTATTTTCGAAAACAAGAGTTGCTTCCCCTTTGGGACAATATCTGATGTAGACTTATTGTGACATCATAAAATTCTATGGAAGTTCATAAACTCTTGGAAATGACGTTATAAAATCGACTTTACCATACCATTATTATGACATCATAATGGTTTTAGGTACCATCTCAAATGGGAAATAACTCTGTTCTCCGCAAATACTCAATATGATTTTAAATGCTTTCTTGAAGCAAAGTAACACATACATGTACATTTAGATATAGTTATTAGAATCTATCACCAGTTTTGATCATAAACTAGGAAATCCAACCTGAATGTCCTGGTTATGCTGCCACCATGATCAGGCTTGCCATGTCATAGACAGAATGAAATCATGGAAACAAGGGTTGGATTTTATTGTCAATGATCACGCCTGTTGATTGATTATTTTCATGACCCTGATAGTATTTTCTGGGACTAATAGTGTTTGGTTTCACTGTCTTATTGTCTACAGAAAAGCTTTAACATTGCATGGCCATAACGTAATGGTATGTACATGTAAGTGTTAGGGCTTTCATATTTCACATGTATATTCCAAAACTTTGCAATGATAATTGTATGATGAACAATTTAGGTTTTCTACAGACCCATTCATATTTTTTATATAGAACAAAATTGTTTTGCTTTAAAGAAATTATGATTGTCAAGACATTTTACATGTAAATGTGGTAATAGACCATTTTCATTATCCTGAACTTAAATTTCAGTTCAAAGTTTTTTTGTGGCAGAAAGATTACTTTGAAAGTATGCATTTTATGTGTATTTTTATTTCCCATTTAAGCATATTGATCTTTCCATTGAGTTTAATGTTATTTTATTGCAGTTGGGTAAAACACCTGTTATTAACCTAACAGAGACGATAAATTCATTGCTGATGGTTGGATTAGTAAGTAATGTATCGAATTGAATTTCAGTAATAGAAATCTTTATCTAGTCATACCATCTTAGGTTTTTTAGGTACATTAATTTCAATTTATCTGTCATATAATGAATAACATAGCTCAATGTACATGTGTATTTTTTTCTCAAATGATGAAGTATTTGTCGAGCCATTGTCAATGTTTTGAAACCATGTTGGATTTAAAAAATAGAAATATAAAGAGATATTTCAGCCTTTTCAATCACTTTGCAGTGTTCATGTAATGTATATTATCTTGCTCATCAGAGGTTTTCCTCAAGAAACAAAAATCACAACATATATTATGACTTAGGGATGAAATTCCAAGTAAATTTACATATGATATCTTTTATTGTGAATAGAATAATTCAGCGGAAAGTTTAAGACAGTTGCAGAATGGTGCTTTGAGAAATCTGTCATCACAGATGGTAAGTTGATCTACATAGTTTGCTATGTTGTCAATTTGTGAGATATGTTTACTTATCTCTGAGCTGTTATAGCTACATGTGTATGTATATTGTGGTAAGGCTCAACTATTCTTCATTTAGTTTTCTTCAAAATTAGAGTAGTTTGAAATTAAAATGGGATTTTTGAATATTTTTTATTACATATCATTCATACTTTCAGTTCATATAAGGGAGAAAAATCATTATAAGGCTAACCAAACTGTTCATGTTGCCTTTGAGCTGGCACTGTTTAGGCCATACAAAATTAATGTTTAGTTTGACGGGCACTTTTTTAGAAAAAAAAGTGGGGGAGGCAGGTTTTTTTTTTTTTTTTTTTTTTTTTTTTGCAAACGTGAAATATGATGAATGTACATTTTTTGTAATTTATCTTTAACCAAATTTCTAATTCAAGTGTTTTGATGCTGAAAATACATTAAAACTTAAGTATAGTATGAAGTGGTAATGTTTAGTACATTGATTAACAAGATAACCCATAACAAGATAACCCAACGTCTTCCTGTAATATACTTATTGCATTTCCAAACCTGAAGTTTGCTAGATATTCTGTGATTTGGTCACACTTATTATATGTATCATATGACAGACGATGTCCTATGGCAGACCAGTATGAAGATGTAGACTAAATACATGTATGGTGTACATCTTATTTATGCTAAAAAGGATCACCAATCTCTAACCGTTGCCCTGTGTAAGGTTAAAACTTCAAATGACATTAACATTTTGTGAACTACTTTCAGGTGCAACTAAGTGAGTGAAACTCGTAATTGTTGCTCAGTGCTTAGACCGAAAATTTGACCCTTGTCGTCGGCAAAAGAGTAGGGAAAATACAAAGAAACATGTCCAGGGATTGGGATGGCCCATTCTGATAGAAAATGGCCCATAAAATCGGCAACTCGCTGCGCCCTGGTGCCATTATTCTACGGCGTCCATTTTTTTGTTTTTTAAATCTATTAAAAGTTCTGTTCTCGTATCTATGTTGTAACGTAGATCTACACCAGGAGCAGTAATACAGAGATCACAGCTTTCTGTACATGGCCAGTCAGAACTCTAAGGCACAAAATTCTTCTGTTCACTGACAATTGAAAGGTCCTTTGCTATTTTGATACAATATTGATTTTTCTGCGACATCTGCGCCTGAGATTTAAATCTCCAACGTCCACTTACGTATCTTATCTACGTTAAGGTACTTGTGTATGCGTTCGTCCGTAAAATTATCATGTCATTTTTTAAAAGTGGTCAGTCAATGGGTACAAACTGATGTAATAAAATTTGTACAAAATGTCTTCCCTAATATCAACAAAGCTGAAAATGAAGCTGCCTATCCGTGGACACAAAAAAATCAGGAAAGGTGGCTGAAAGTTTGGTCTTGGCAGTTCTGTGATCCATGCAAAAAATGTACTGTAAATTATTCATTGGAAATGGTCAAATTGGGAATCTCGCGACAAAAAAAATGTGCTAACGTCTGATGCATAATGCATGCATATGCATAGCTTTTCGAAAATTGATCATTTTTGGAATGGCCCTTTGGTGAGGAAAGATGGCCCATTGTTTTTGAGAATGGCCCATTAAAGTCCAAGTGGAAGGGACCGTCGTCCCATTGAGCAAGTTTGCCTTCCCGATCACAGCATGTCTGACAATTTAGTTTGAATTTGAACAACGATTACACAGGGTATCCTGATCGATTCATCATCCCTTTTCACTGTCATCCCTCGGAAATTTTGAAGTATCTGCGATTTGCATAGGGTTTAGTTGACTAGTTTATCCGAATCGAAATTAGGATCGTTTAGTATTTCTGCCCCTCCCCTCGATCCCGTCACCGGCGTTCCCGGCTGATCAATCTGACGTAAACTGTGAGTTCTAAACAAAAACGTTTTCAAATTTCTAATAAATTAGATAATTTAATAAAGAATAATGCTCTTGCAGATTATCACAACAGAGTCAAGTATCATTTTACGTTACGTTACCTCGTCCGTGATATGGAATATACGCGTGGTCGCGATTACCGTACAAACAACAATTGAATATGGCAGCTCGGGTAAATAATACTATTTTATGTAAACAAGTATTGAGTTACAGCTTTACAATTTATATATTTAGTGAAGTAAAGAATATGTAAACAAACAATTTGTATTAGCACGACGATGTTCAATTGACTACTTTAAAATTATGGCAAAACACGCGATAAAAATCGGAAATGCGGCGGGTTTTTAGGCAATGCGGCGGTGCCCGTCAAACGAAATCTTAATTTTTTTTAGCCTTATCTTTCTTATATTTTGGGGTTTTTTTTCTGCTGATTTTATTCTTTATTTTTTTTATCCCAATTTAGGCTACTTTACAGCAAGATTTAAGAGTTTTGAGGAACAAAAGTGACTTACAGGTTTGTATGAATTTTGATATGTTCAATTGCAATTTTGAAATGAAAGATTCTTTTGTTTTAAATTACAACGCAGCATGTATGAGCAGCTCATTTTCAATATTCCTGTATAGAGATTCAATATGGTTTTGTTCACTTTTAAGGAAGAAGTTAAGAACCTAACAGATGGACTACTGGCAGCTCAGGACAGGTTCAATAATCAAAGTAATACATTAGTCAAAACGGTATGTACAATATAACTGACTGATATTCAATTAAGTCCTTACTGACTGCAAATGATGGAAAATTAATTCTACTACCTATGAAATGTTATTAAATGTAAGTTAATGTATACAAATGTTTTTCTTTTTTTTTTATTGAGATAATGTCCTAAATCCTGTTGGAAAGGGTAGACCTCTTCTAGAATGTGTATGAAAAGTCAGTGGTTTTTAGCATAAAGTTTTTACCCTTTTTCCATATCTGATATTTATCCCTATCACTGCAAAATATTGTGACATTGATGACAGTAACATGTTATATATACAGAATGAAAATATAGATAAAAACTTTCCCCTTAGTGTTCAAGGTATAGGTTTATTTACATACTTGAATGAAAGCAGTTTTAAAATCATACACATGTATACATGTAGGTACATGAACTTGTAAATGTAGGTACACGTAATTCAACTTGTTCGTAGTATTATTTGCTTTGAGGAGTTCTAAATCAGTTCCTGAATAGCTTTTGATATCTTTTTTTAGGAGCTGGATAACACTATTAATGAAATTAAAAATACAGTGAATACAACTTTGGAAGGTACAAAGAGCAAGGTAAGTTGCTGATTCACTGATACATTTATACATTTATTAAAAATAATGAAAAAAAAACCAAACATCAAACTACTTGTAACAGGAAGACGAACAAAGTGTTTCACAATATAGATATGTTAACTTATGTGACCATTTTATGGAAATTAGGAAGAGTTCCAAAAGAAAGCAAAGTGCTACATGTTTGAAATATCAGCTGTCTGTGATCATCAAGTTCATGATGATCGACTTGAAGGAGATTGATCTTGTTCTCTGTTGTATAACAAGTGTCGGGTTACTACTAAACTCTTTCCTTGTCTCAGGCTAGTGACATGGTTTTAATGTTAACTACATGTATATCATAACAATGACCCAAGATTGACATTAGGAGTACAAAACCCGGGATTCTGCAATCAGTATTACCTTATTGGTTTATGGTTGAGCAGTAGGTTCAGGATATGCTATATGTGACGTTAAATAGGCAAGATCATCATATTGCTAGAAATTTTTAAAAATAGGTTTTAAATTATTAGGATACACAGTTTCTGTTAAATGTGATAGATTCATGTACATACATGTATGCTCATCAAAATAAATATGTAAAGGAAATTGTAAAGCTCAATTGGTGTAAAAATGATGAATTACCGCATACATGTTTGAATGCATTCTATCTTCCTTTGATAGGTGAGGAATGAGATAGGACAGTGTCGGCCAGTTTATACAGCGACCCAGAAACTCTCTGATGCCTTCTGTGTAGTCCTACTTGATCCTTTTGTATGTATACATGTCTACTCTTTATTATTTCTGTTCTTGATTAAAGAAGAAAGATTCATTAAACATTTTGAAATCAAATTTGAATTGCCAAAAATGTCAACATGTATTTCAAATTTACTTTATCAGTGTGTTTGTATTATTTGTACGATGTAGACTAAAATGATGTTACCCAGATCCAATGAAGATGTTAGCAATATTAATTAAAATCCAAATTTATTTTGTAGAATTCCTTTTGGTTTGGGCTTGGTTGGGGTTTGTTTTTCTTCATTCCGTCCATTATATTTGGACTGTTACTCGCCAACCTCTATCAGAGAGAGGAGCCATTAGACAAGGAAACTAGAAGGGCAATGAAGCGTAGCCGGGAGGAGGCAAAGAGAAACAGGGATTTTGAAAATCCGTAAGTGGATTAGTGATGTTGTCTATTCATTAACATTGCTCCACAGTCTCTTAAGTCATTCTGTAAAGTTAATTATGATATTATCATTACATGCTGTGCATTTTGTGACTATAAGTCTAGTATTTTGTTCAAGAAAGAAAAAAAAATCTAGTTTATGTATAATTTTTTTTTCAAGAAATAATGTGAGGAATTCCCTGTTAACAAATGATTATCAACCTTACCCAGGACATACTGTGAATATACATGTACATATATTTTTTTAGCATATCATTCACATACGTGTATATGATGTAATACAGGTATGTTACAAAAATGTACCATATTATAAAAATGTACATACATGTATATGAATAACAAAAGTAATTCATGTGAATAGTAAAAGTTATTCATGTAATAGATATAAAGAATTACTTACAAAAATGTGAATATGTACATAAAATATTTTTTGTTCAAAATGTATATGTAAGTACATGTGTTAACTTGTATATTTTTATTTACAGGGAGATGGATCAGTACCAAGGTTATAACGGCAGGGCTGATGACAACATTCCTTTAACTAGGTACCGTGATTTGACTTTGTTCAGTGTTTTTGTGTCAGAGTTGAGCATGCTTTGTTATTTGAATTTTCTAAGTTTGTTTGAGGATATTTGGTATTTTTGCATAAAACTGTGTTTTGACTTACTATATTCCCTTGATCCGCACGCTTTAATCAGTTAGACCCACAGTGCCTGACTCTCTTGATATGAGTTACTTTTAATTTTACTAAAAATATAGAAACATTAATTTAAAATGTAAATTAATGATGATGGGAAAATTCATACTTCTTAGAGATCATAACAATTCATCATATGTTACATAAATAATCCTGAACTTCTATTATTCATATGATACAGTTAGGTTAAAAATAGAATGATGTGTCTGAAGTAAGCTTTATTCCATTTCGATCATAGATTGAACATGGTTGAAATTTTAATTTTAGAATGGCAGTTTACAGTGAGAAATGAAAATATGTTAACATTGACTTGAATCTTAAGTAAATGTTATCTATTAGGTATACAGGTATATACATGTAGTTCAAGTACAGTATTTGCCTCATTTGACTTGCAACCCTTCTAACTAAGAGATGGGAAAAATGTTAATGAAATATCTTTAATTAGTACCGTCTAAATAAACTAAAACGTAAAACATTCCTTTAGTAACATGTATGGACTACTTAATGAAGTAAGAGTAGGTTTAAGTTGTGTTTTATGCCCCCATAATCAAAGATTTGGAAGTTGATTGTTTTTGGCTTGTCTGTTCGCTTGTCTGTTAGTCACATAATAATTAACTTTGGCCACAACTTTTGAAAAACAAGTAATAGGGATTTCATATTGTGTTTTGTCATTATGTTCCTTCTTACAATACCTTTCCAAGCATACCAAGGTTTTAGACCTCTTGACCTCAACCATAGAGTTTGACCTTCTTTGAGAAATTTTTAATCATGGCCATAACTTCTGAACAGTAACTGATTGGACTTTGACATGCATGTCTTATATGTGTATTTCTTGTGACAAGACCTTTACTTCAGTACTAAGTGTTTATTAATACATGTACAAAATGTTCTGACAAAGTACATGCTGACTGGGCATTTGTATTTGACGAAGATGCTGGGGTATTTGTGTTTCACAAACACATCTTTTCGTTTTTATGTTATTCTTCATAAACTCTTTCCAAGCCTAATGTGACGTTATATTTCAATCTGTTAACTTCTTCAGTAGACTTTTTACTCAGTAGTCGTTAATGTTTATGTATTCTCAGTGTGGATCGTAATGGTTATCATGGCAACAAAGGCATTCCGAATGCTGGATATGGGGATGGCCATGGATATAGGGACCATTATGAAGGTGACCGATACTATAGGGATCATCATCCCCCCTCATACCATGATAGCAGGCACTACCCCCCAGCATCATATGGCCAGTCCCAGGGGGGATACCCCCGTGGTTCATATGATGATGGGTATAGAGGGCCCTCTGCCAGGCCGCGATACTAATTATTGCACTGTAAGTAGCATCCGCCTCGTACTAATCTTTCTGGTGATGGTTAGCTGTGTGCTAATGTCTGTCAGGGGGCTTTCCCCATATCGTTATATTTTTTAATGCTGATACCTAAAGTCTTATGGTTGAAATAATTATTATAGCAATTATATGACTTATCTCAGTTCTGTCACATTTGTATCATAAGACTTTTTTTTTCTTTTCAGCCATTAGGATAAGTTAAATTCTTAAATATTAATCTATATTCACAAAGTGACTGATGTGTAGCTCACCTTAAGATCCTTAGAAATGCATGATTGAAATGGGATTATTGATTCATTGGGATATTTTTTGTTTTGGTTTAAAATTTTGATTTATAGCGGAAAATTAAGGATAAATATGATGTACATGACTATATATAAAATTTTGAAGTACTTGTAAAAAGCACTTATAATATAAAGTCCAGTTATAGAACACAAACATCCTTTGTCTATTCTCCATATAGGATAGTAGAAATTGTTCCGCTGTATCATTACTGTATATTTACAATATGTACATTTAAGAGCACCATTCTATGATTGCCTAACAAGTTTAAAGTCTACAAACATTTTTCAGATATAATATTTTAGATGACTAAATTTTCCGACAAAAAATATGTTAGATTTCCAACCGCATTTTATATTCATGCATGTTGACACCGTCCATATAATTCTCAAACTAGAACCAAATGAAAAGAAAATGTATATACTCCTATCGTATTTGTCCTTCATTAAGTTAAGTGGGTGATGTTTCATTCTGCATGCTAACTGAAGATCCTGTTATTAAATCCCGGTTCACAATAATGTACTTTGATTAGCCTTTTACAAAGAAAAAAAGTGGCTATAAAATCCAGTTACTTTTTAGAGATAATATTATGTTAAGTTGAAATAATTATTGCATATGATTGATGATCATAGATCAATTGATTTTCACAAAATTTCACATATCAGGATCTATAACTTACTCAAAGTCAAGTGTCTTACAACTTTTTACTAAATACATGTATAATGATTATACTAACTTATTCATTATATGTTCATGTATGCTACATCTATACTTTCTTTCTAATGTGTTTATGTTCATGTATTTTTGTTTAGTCAAATGATAGGGCATTATCACCTACCTGAATGCTCCACTGATATGTATGTTTTACTCTTTGTAGTGCCACCGTATGGTGACTAAAGTTGGATCCACCTAGAAAGTTTCACACCACTGGATCTCTCTACACATTTCTTTGGCTCACGTCAACATTCCATATACCATTTGTGACCTTGACCCTACATACATATCTGTTACCAAGGAAGTCATACCCATGTCAACTTTTATTTTTCTTAATCTGCTGTTGTCTTGATTTTGACTATGTTTTATTTTTTCTGACTTTTGATATCATATCTTACCAAATTTTAGAATTGTTTCACATTCCTCTTTTTAATCAAAAATCAGGAAAATATTTCATGATGATTATTTTTATTCTGTGTCCATGTGTGATGAATTTGTCTATTTTATGTTGTATTATTATACATCAACATACATTTTAGATCATTCTAAGACTTAATGTAAGTCTATAAATTCATCATTAAATCTCTACTTATTTTTCATAAGCAAATTGAGTGATTCCATTGCTTAAATGAAAGTTTTTAATATTAGGGGAATCTATTTTGAGGTATATATAACTAGGCGGTCTACGACAGGGTGCCTGCGACAGGGAGAAGTGCCTATACTTTTCCGTCCAGAATTAGGAGCTTTATTTGAAAGCTGAGATTATTAAAGCCCTTTATATTTGTAGTAGGGTTTACGATCCATTATTCTGTTCTACAATATTTTTATACTTTTATGGACAAATCATTGATTTACCGGGTGGGTGTTTGTGTCCCCTTTTTATGGGGAATACAAGCACCAGTTTTACATGGAGTTAGTCCCATTGGTCATATCTGTGTTCAATGTTCACCTATGCAGATGTATTTTTGAAATTGTCATTTTTTCTTCTCAAAGCTTGTTATAATTTTGTCAGAATGTATCTTTGCATAGTTATAATTTGTTGCACAGTTATTGGTTTTTTTTAAACTATGCCAAAGTTATAATTTTATCTGTTTATGTCCAAGTTATCATCTTTGCACAATTACATGAATATCATATGTATTGTTGTCCAAGAGTCATGTAAAAGCTTGTTTTCGCATTGCCACGATTATGATGAAATTATAAGAGTTATGTTTGACTTAATAATTGAGCTTTAATTTAGTCCAGATTTTAGCTTTTGTGCCTTGCTTTCAGTAGTTTCATATGTGAATGTCATTCAAGAAAAAGGAGAACATGTACACACACTTTCTTGTGTCTGTACATTTTATACATGTACTTATGATGAAGTGCAATACAATTTTAACTTTATTGTAAAGATAAATTTTATTTATTTATAATTATGACTTTTTCAGCTGTTCATGGTTTTGTTTGCAATACATCCTTTGAAGATGAAATCCAACAGAAAATTTTCAAAAGTTTAATTTAATTCTTCAAATTTTGATTGTGCATGTCATTCAGATCAGAAATTACATACTGTATACAGCTTTGTATTCTTTTTCCCCCTAATGAGACATCGTCAAATATTTGCCTACTTTCAAACTTTGTTAAACAATCCTTTATCTATAACCTTATTTACCGAGTCATAATAACTTGTGAATGTTTGTGAATGCTTCACTGTATACAGTATGACTGTGTACTATGATTCAGAATAAATTTCAGGGTTTTTAAATACTGCCTTTCATCCAAAAGATTTATTGAAAGTAAGAAAACAATTTTACAGATTATTTTGGTAATTATATATTTATAGCTAAGACAGTTCATATAAATCTATATATGGTGCTGTAAGTATAAGATATTGGTTGTATGAAGAATGTATGTGTAGTACACAAGTTACATGTACATACATATTATATACCATCATTGTCAGATTCATACATGTACGTGGTTGTTTCCCTCTCTTGTTGTATCTCTGCACATCCTTTATGACTGGGTGTATTTAGGAATGGAGACTTTTATTACTTTCATATGTAAACAGAATTTATATCAATAATGTGTATTAAGCAGAATTTTATTTTACTTCTGAAAATGCAAACAGCATTAGTTTTAAGATTTGTTACTTACCTATGGAGTGAAAGGTTGACTACATTATCACAGTTGTTATTATAAAGAAAAATAAGTAATTCATTTATTTATTTTTTTTTTCAAGTAATCACCGGTACAGAATAAGTTGCAACAGATTTTTTTTGAATGTATATCAAGGAAAATTATCTTTTGAATATTCAGTTCTCTATCATGTAATGGAAAACATGATTCAAATATATCATATCATTTTGAAAATGTCCCTTTTAAAGAAAGATGACTTTATGCTTTCCAAAGAATATGATTTTGTCAGATAATGATGCTTGTTATTACATATACCAACCAAATGTAAAAAGGAGTATACTCAATTTATTGAAGGATAAAATATGTAGCACTGAATTGTAGATGTGTTTATTTGGATAAGTTATTGAATGGAGAGGGAGAGAAGATATGTATCCTATTCTATGATATACATGTAGAACACTGGACATTATTCTATCAATCTTTGACACTGGACATTATTCTATCAATCTTTGACATTGGCTACAACTTAACTTCAGAGTCACACTTATCATTTTGTCAAGGAGCTTTACTGTTTTTGTTTTCTTTGCTTATTTTAAGTCAGGAGAAGTGCAACTTGCTTGGTTGTGTGCATAATAAACATACATTTATATTATTGTTAAAATTGATCTCCTAATGTTTGTATATAAAGATGTGTGATATAATTATCGGATAATAATTGAGGGAATTATATGCATTTTTAACATAGTGTGTGAATGTATATGAATATTATTTACAATGTGAATGTATAAATGAACTTACACATATAGAACATTACATGGTTACAACAAAAATTTAATAAATTACTGTGTGCTTGGTATTTATGAGTAAATAGTCCATTTCCAGATTAAAGATATGACCGTTCCTAACCTTGATTTTATACAAAGAGACAACAGACATCACATCATAAGGCACAATTTTCCATTGTGACATCACATCTGATCACATCCGTCTTGAAGCACCTTGATGTGTTGTCATGCTTATTATTTTGACGTCACAATGAAAATATCGCAAAATTGTGTGAAGTATGATGTTTGAATGTCTCATGAGTTTACTGGAAAATCAGCTATTAGTACAAAGTCGCATAAAAATATCTTTAACCCTTATGTTTATCCCAAAGGAAAACCTAGTATTGGACCTAAGATTTCTTGTTTACAAATGCATGTGCTTTTAATAGAAATGAAATGATGAACACATTTCAAACATTAAAGTGCAATGAAATTCATTTGATGTAACTTAAAAATGTTTTAAAAATGTTTAAAAGTGATAAGACTATTGATGAAGGAGGATTTTAGGTTACCTAGTCATTCCTCAGTCCAACAAGGGTCAGTCAATAACACAGAACATGCACCTCTTAAGAAAGGTAACATCAGGACTTTATATTATCACAAGGTTGACTTGTATCGTTTTAAAGTCACATTCATAATATATGCACTGTTAGCCTCGTTTTAAGATCCCTAGCATATTGTGATAATCTACCCTTTTAAGTAAATAAGAAAAAATCAAATTCATAGCACACAACACTTTCTTTTTCAGTTCTTTGTTACATGGATACAGTGATTGTCCTTTGCGTGGTGCATGGGGAATTTCTCCCTATACATGTATTGTTACATAAAAATCTTTTCTGATATCATCCATATGTAACACAAGATGTGTCTGATCATATTTTATTATCATCTGTTTTTTTTTTGTTGACATTGTTTTGGAAGAAAATAATGAAGAATATATGGTTCAAAATCAATCATGATACAAGTACTGTTATAATAATTGCCATTGTTCAAATAAACTATATCTCTGCTCTTTGATTTTCGTTCCTATAATCTGCCTTCAGCGGCTGTTAACTTGATGGGCTTCTTGTACTTATTAAGGATTGCAAAACTTGACAAATATTGTAATCCTAATATAGTATGTCATGACCTTGACCTTATTTTATATCCACAGTTTTGAGGGGGATTTTAAAGAAATATGAATGAGTTTTTATATTTGAGCACAGTATGAAACCATATCAGTGTCATACACCTTATTAATCCAAGGTCATACATTCATTGCAAGGCTTCACCGGAAACATCTTAACAGAGATTTTTTGTAAGCACTGTGTTAATTCAGGATTTTGTAACTGCCGGTACCCAGTGTCATATTCTGCAATGCAAGGTAGCAGCAGTAGCGATGGTTGAAATTGTATTTAAGTAACATATGAGCTACATGTATACAAATGTGTCTTATTCTAATGTACAAATACTTCACACTATAAATCTGACAAATGTCGGAAACTAAATCTGACAGGAGTCGGAAAGACCCTGTTAAGCTAAACATGAAATTTCATTTCTAAAGGTAAAAGAGCTTTAAAAATTTAGAATTCTCATTTGAAGGTAAAGTCAAGATAGCAAGCATGGACGAGACTTGATAAAATTAATTATTATCGTGGAATCAATCTCATCCAATAAAGTAGTCATGGCCATTGATTAAGTATACATATGGATATCAACAGATTTTTTTTCACGAAGTACATTCTAAATATGAGAACCCTACTTCTTGTAATGAAGTAGTAATAAATGGCCAAAAATGAAAAAAACTTTAAATGCATAAATCAAGGTCAAATATGACAAAAACGAAGATATAAATTTTGTCTCAAGGTACAAACATATTGATGAGATCACATACATGAATGATGAATCATGTCTAGAATTTTTTTCAAATGTCTGTCAAAAGTTACATGATCAGAAAGGTTCATAGCTCACAAAATCTTTTCATCAGATATCGAGGTATGATAGGCATCTCTTTAAGCATTCTTTTACTTGGGGCATGATTTCATATTTTTGTCCCCCGCTTTCGCGAAAGCGCGGGAAGATTGAACCGTCCCATCTGTCTGTCCGTCAGTCAGAAAAACTTTAACCTTGTCAATTACTTTTGAATGGTAAGTGTTAAGGCTTTCATATTCCACATGTGTATTCCTTGTGACAAGACCTTTCCATGGATACCAAAATTATTGACCTTGTGACCGTTACCTTGAAGTTTGACCTACTTTTCAGAATTTTTAACCTTGAGCATAACTTTTGAATGGAAGGTGATAGGGCTTTCATATTTCACATGTGTATTCATTGACCTTTCCATGGATACCAAAATTATTTACCTTTCGACCTTGACCTTGGAGTTTGACCAACTTTTTAAAAACTTTAACCTTGACCATAACTTTTGAATGGTAAGTGATAGGGCTTTCATATTTCACATGTGTATTCATTGTGACAAGACCTTTTCAAGGATACCAAAAATTTTGACCTTGTGACCTTGACCTACTTTTCAAAAACTTTAATCATGACCATAATTCTTGAATGAAAAGCGATAGGGCTTCCATATTTCATATATGTGAATGAATAGTCTCCATATTATTCAAATTTGGTTTGGTTAGGTGAAAGGATTCTTGACTTATTGTTTGGAAACCAATATTTTCATTACATTTTTCTTAACAGTGACCTTGACTTTGACCTCACAAATTGTCTATGGTGTCAAATACAGGTACATGGTATACTAGTACATGTATATAAAGGGTGGGGATTATAAAAATTATGTTTCTCATGACAAAAGAAAACTAAACTAGTACATATAATGGTGAAACATTTATTACAGAACATTGTCTATGATGTTCAAGATGAAATTCAATTCACTGCTAATCAATCATATGGTTCAATAGCACTTTTGCTTGACAGTCACGGTCTAATGAAGTTTATGCACCATTTCCTCCTTAGTAATGAGATGGTTGGTTTTGTTGACTAATTGCATGAGCGAGTTTATATTGAACGCCCAGTCATTGAGAATGTCATTTGGATCTTTATGTTGTCTGAAGTGAATGATCCCCTCCAGGCGGTCAATCTTGGCCTGTACAGTTTTATTTGTGACTAAATTGGACAGGAATTCTTCTGTGTCCTGTAAAATAAGTAATATCAACCTGTATTCATCAATCTCAGATTCAAGCTAAGGACTGGTCCGTCACTTTATGTTAATATTGATACTGCAAGTAAAACACAGACATTGAAGCCAGGGAGCTGTATTCATGACAGTGTATGTAATATTTATACGGTATATCATACTTGCAGTTCTTTACTTATTCATATTGTGTCATAGAAATGAATTGGTCAAACCAGATACATGTATAAGTTTTCGTTAATGTACTTACACTTTCTGCTAGGTCCAATAATTCTGCCATTCGTTTTGTTCTTACACGGGTGTAATATCTGGCCATCACTCTGATATTCTGTAAATAGGAATTATTTCTTAATTTAATGGATAAACATGTACATGTATAATTAATTAAGCATATAGAAAGTATTTTTAAAATTGCAAGTTTTAAATATATCACATGCATACATTTACACATTAATTTCAATAGTCTTTCAGTTTGGCATTTCATTGCCACTTACAGTGAGTATACAATTACATGTTTATTAAATTACTTACATTTTCTACTACTCGGTTTTTGAGATCTGTCCAGCGTTTTGCGCCTCCCTCTAGTTTAGTATTGAACACATGAGTAGCAGGACTTGATGCCGACCCAAACTTGAGTTCACTTTCGTAAGTGGTACATAACTGTTTCCAGTTTATTATTTCAGGGGTTGTGAAACACTTAAGCAATTCTCTGAAAATAAAAATTCACAAGATCTAGAATATGTTATCATAAATGGACACCAGAACCATTTATCCCTACATGTAGCTTCATCATACATGTATTTATTTCTGCCATACCAAATCTTTAATTTGAAATTTTTTCAATCTTCTCTAATGAATATACTATTTTCTACAGCTACGATATATTCTTACTTGTAGATAGAAATTTCCTCCAGGTTTTTGTCCTCCTTGACTCTGTGAATCAGATCTGACTGCTCATTATCGTAGGGAGCCAAAATGGAATATAGAACTACATAACGTAGGGCCTGAAATAGCATGTGATACATATAATGTATATAATCAACAGATAATGGAATTTAGAACAACACTATGTAGGGCCTGAAATAACATGTAAAATATATAAATCATTTATTTATAATGTATGTTGAATTTTTATGGAAATGGAATTTTTCCTATTATTTCACTAAAACATGATGTATATGGAATATATAACTTTATATGCACAACCAATGTAATTCCCTAAGATGATACTATTGAAAGGAACATGTTTCATTTTGCATGTAAATGCCCGTGACATCACAATGCATACTCTCTTCACAGAAACATTCCTGGAAGGCTGCTCTGTCCTGCAAACTGAATCTGCAGAGACCTAAATGTTAAAGTCACCATTTTACACGGAAAAACACAATTTCAGAAAACAAGAATGTGGTGCATATATATATATAATAAATGTCATAATTTGTGTTTTGTTACAAGTATGCAACACACAGCAAGTGTATTTATTGCATGAAATTCGCTAACGCGCATTACATGTACGATAAATGCACTTGCTGTGTGTTGCATACCCATTACAAAACACAAATTAAGACACTAACGCGTGGCCTGAAATTACACAATTGTGATACTAAATACATGTTCGTGTAATCTAGACTAAATTTTAATTGAATTTTCCATATCTATTTCACATTCTCAGTGTGTGAAATTAACGGTGGCCCGATGGCCAATTTCTACAGTAAATTTGATCGGTTTATAGCAATCGAAAATACCATAGAGTCTAAGACCAACTTGTCTATAGGAAATTTGTGCATCTTTAAAAATATTAGCTTTGGAAATTTAAAACACCTGTGTACATGTAACATCGATTTAAAATGTGTCCACTACATGAAATAGGACATATTCCACAAAACTGTATTAGTACAAGAGCAAGGAAATAATGAAATTAGAGAAATTGTTTTAGAAATTGAAAAAGAATATGAGTAAATTGTTTTACCTAATAAAACACATAAAATCAAATTCAAGGAATTGTGGTCCCCCGCTTTTGGGTGTTTGTCTTTAAAGAAATGCTTACAGACATCCCCCCATTCTTAAGTTTTAATAATATATCTCATATATTATCAACATTCTAAATATGAAAGATTATCTCCAAGAAAAGGTCAAAAGGTCCAAACTTTTGTTTTGTTTCCAAGGGACAGGGCATATGAAAAGGTATGCACATGTGAAATATTTAAGACCTATGATTTAAATTACCATCAAAAACTTATGGTCGAGGTTGAAGTTTTTAAATGTGGGTCAACCTCCATGGACAAGGTCACAAGGTCAGAATGTTGTTACCAACAGAAAGGTCTCATCACAAGGAATACACATGTAAAATGTGAAAGCCCTATCATTTTCCATTAAAAAGTTATGGACAAGG
Organism: Pinctada imbricata; assembly: GCA_033119305.1. NCBI lineage: Eukaryota > Metazoa > Mollusca > Bivalvia > Pterioida > Pteriidae > Pinctada > Pinctada imbricata. Next base: position 81,110,658 of record VSWD01000010.1, read on the forward strand.
TTATAGTTTTTTGAAAAGTAGGTCGAACTCAAAGGTCAAGGTCACAGGGTCAAAAATTTTGGTATCCATGCAAAGGTCTTGTCACAAGGCATACACATGTGAAAAATCAAAGCCCTATCACTTTCTATTCAAAAGTTATGGTCAAGGTTAAAGTTTTTAATAAGTAGGTCAAAGTCCAAGGTCAAGGTCACAAGGTCAAAAATTTTTGTATCCATGGAAAGGTCTTGTCACAAGGCATACACATGTGAAATATCAAAGCCCTATCACTTTCCATTGAAAAGTTATGGTCAAGGTTAAAGTTTTTAATAAGTAGGTCAAAGTCCAAGGTCAAGGTCACAAGGTCAAAAATGTTTGTATCCATGGAAAGGTCTTGTCACAAGGAATACACATGTGGAATATCAAAGCTCTATCACTTACCATTCAAAAGTTATGCACAAGGTTAAAGTGTTTGTGACTGACGGACAAACGGACGGACGGACAGACGAACCGGTTTTAATGTCCCCGCGCTTTTGCGAAAGCGGGGGACAAAAGGTAAAAAGATCATAATAATAATCGATTTAAATGTTGTTTTTATTTTGGTCTGCAGGAAATTGCTGCGGTCTATAGGAAGTGAAATCACTGTAAACCAAATGTCTATAAGACTTTAAAAGTCAATTTCACACACTTCATTCTACACAAAGCAATATTTTCCAATTTCGAATGTGACTTCATCTGGAAAAGTATCTCTGCCATCAGCGAAACTACTTTTCTGCAAGACTCTTGCAAAAATTTTCAGAAATGGTGATAACTCAGTAAACAGACTCTTTTTAGATTTCCTTTTCTATTTCTATTTAAATGCAAACTGTTCCAGAGAAGATCATAATATGAAGTCATTAATATTTTGTAATATTTCTTGTAGCGCACACACATATCTTTAGTAAACAGGCACTTTCAATGATAAAGACGCTGTAACAGCCTTTAGATACATAGCACTTCTATCTATGACATCATAGACTAAAGTCTGTATAGGAGAATATACTGTAGCTGCAGTCAAGGATACTTTGCAGCACTTGTCTAGCTTCTTTCCTTCTGTGAAAGATGATCTATTTCACTGATATGTCTTCATTAAATATCCATTATACATGTATTTATGTCTTTCCATCTAAAACTTCTTGCATTAGACTTAGTCAAAAGCTCTCCAAAGCTTGTGTTCACCTGTTTACTCGCATGCTGACTTTAAATATTACCGTATCTTATCTTACTTGATTTACTTTTAACATTTACAATTCAAACTAAAAAGATTCTCAACATTTGATTGTTTTATAACTGACCTCTCTCATCTTATCTTTGTCTTCTCTGATTTCCGGGGTCTCGTACACGGCTCTGTAATGTTTACATATGGCCAGATATGAACCCTCGTGTTCATCTAACTCGATCATCAACTGGTAGTACTTTAACTTAAGGTCCTACAGTATGAAAGAGAATAATGTACATGTACTGTGCATTTATGATACCAGTAGAATAAGATATTTACTTGTTTTGTTGTCTGACAAAATAGACCTCAGACCGAAACATGTGTCTGGTGAATAATAAATTGGATTTAAATTTTCTTCAGAAGGTATAGAGTTGGAGCAATGCCTATTTTAATATAAACACTTATTTCCTGTTGCAGTGTGGAGTAGTTAGAAATATTTCCCCATGACATTGATGTTTTGAAGTGCATTAATTACTTCTTTCCAGCTGTCGCTTGAAAGAAACTTTGTTTTGGTACTTTATCAATTTGATGTCATAAATATTATTTTGCTATTTTGGAAACTTGTCATTTCATTCAAACATATCATCGAAATTAAAGGAGGTTAACATCTTAGCACCAATCTTCTAATGCTATTTTGAACATTTTATTTTTATGCTACTGCATCAACCCTACAGGAAATTTTTAATATTTGAAACATATGTCTGGTGCATAATAAATTGGTTTGAAATTTTCTTTGGGAAGGTATAGGGTTGGAACACTTCCGTATTACTAAGAATTGAACTGACTAAAATCAAGTTAATAAAGCTTAACTTTTTTATTATTTTTTTTTCTGATATCATTCTGAATTTCATTGAAATGGTATGAATAATAACATGAATACATAAATTCAATACAAAGGGGTTATTTGATAACTGCTAGCAGCATTAATTCTGTATAATAATCCCCAAATATAGACATTAAGTTTGACATGACATTTAAAAATGACATTGCAATAAAAGAAGCCTTTGATCTTACAAGGACTTACAGTCTTTTTAAATAATTTTTCTTTTTCGATAGTTACTTACAGTGGTAGATTTCTCGTCAAAGAATTTGGTGTTGATTTTCTTGCTGATGATCTGAGTTCTAATGTAGTCTTTCTTGGCCAGACATAGCCTCATTTGTTCCAGTATAAACTCCACTTTCTCTTTCTTCTCCATTGACCCAAATGTCTCTACCTAAGTTATTAATGAATGTAAATATTTTAAAATACATGTAAAATACATGTAAATGTGTATAATGTATCACATACAAGACTCAATGAAAATGTCAGAATAATTTTTAGACAATCATTTAAGATGGAAATGTGAAGTTGTTCAAATAACAACTATTCATAGCCATATAAATGTATTACTTATAAAACAATACCACACAAAGAATATTTCCTTACCATATTTTTCAACCAATAGATCCTTCATTCAAATAGCTGGATTGATTCTTTACCCATACTCTTACCTAAAATTCTTAATTCAACAAAATGAAACCCATTACCTGGAGTTCTTGTAAGATGTTAGCAGCCTCTGCTATTTTTCCTCCATCTTCTTTGATTTTAGCAAGAGTTCTTGTGAGTCGAGCTCTTTCAATCTCTACATATATCTGTAGTAAATATGGAACATCCATGTAACAATGTGGCACATTTGTCTTATCAGAAAGAAGTATTTGAGTTGTTTTACAGAATTTATATATTTTGTACATGTGCAAACAGCAGTCTTTTTTAACATCCATTAAAATTTGTTTCATGACAATCTGCAGTACTGTGGGAGAGATTTCCTTGAAACATGCAAATATAAGTAAGGCCATGTAAAATAAAATCTATGTTTCTCAGACACCGCCGCGCGCTATAATTTGCCGTTGATGAGACGTTTTTATTGCAACTTCAAAAAAGAATATCCGCCGTGTCTCATCCTCTATTAAAAATGAAATATCCATTTATTTCATTGAACATGTTTATTGTCCTGTAAACATGGTAAAATTGTCCAAACGGTACCCGATGAATAAATACTTTTAAAAGCCTGTATAAATCACGGCGTGTTCCGTATTTACGTTACAGGTAAGACTTTATCCACGTGCCATTTAAAGGGAATTGTATAAGATATACTAATAACGTGCCGTCACGTGTCGCGGACACTTGGACGGCCGGCTATTCGTGTGTTTAATACATCGAGTATTACATGTATTAAAACGTTCGTAAAGTTTTCTATATTGAACTCTACAGCATATGTAAATACCTATGCAGTGTCCATTGTAATACTTCCTAATCTATTAATAATGACGTTCACGTTGTACTAGTAAAAAGTATAAGCAAGGACCACCGCCAAACGCAAGAGAAACGAAGTTAAATCCTTAAATCTATATATGAATGAAAGAATATATATTGTACCCATACATTATCTTATCAGACGGTGGTTAATGTTGAAAACTTCATTCGATTTCTAAAGATTCCGCTTCATCCAGACTTGAACTACGAAGATATACATTATTGGCCAAATTTTTTACCATATGAACTGATCCATCCGAGGAAGTGAGGGGGTCGTATTTAATTTGAACTGGGTTTAAACAAGGTGTGAGCAAATAACACCCGTTGAGTCTTTTAGGCTATTCTACAAAATGTACTCAAGGCAATCAAAACATGTTTGTACCTATTAGCTTCCTCCATTCAGACAGAAACATGTAAGTCTTCCCGTTCTCAGAAGGAATAGGCTATTTCACTTAAAAAAATCAACTTATTTACAGGGGAAAGCCATAAATTCTAATGTACATGTACCATTACTTCGACTGACGGTACAAAGACAGTTTTCTATGAAGAAAAACGGGGAGGGGGGGAGAGACAGCATAAGATTTTCTGCCTTACATGAATAATGGGGGGGGGGGGGGGGGGTTAGACAGGGCATACAATTTTTTTGCCTTACATGAATAATAAGAGTACTCTTGATGGAAAAACAAAAACAAAAAATAAAAACCCTACCTACCTTGCCACTTTTTTAGACCCAATTATCTGAGAAACATAGAATTAATTTTACATGGCCTAATTTATAACTTCTGCAGTCTAGGATTGTCAGTTACTAACAGGGAGTCACACTATTTATCCTTAGCCTCTTGAAATATATATTTTTGCTTCATAAATATAATTCTTGAGGAATCACCTGTTAATATACAATTATTGACTTTGTGCACAGGTGCTCGTGGACGTGGTTTATTTAATTCCAATTTAATTTGTAAAGATAACCTCTGTCAGTCAATTAAATGTATGTATCCCAAGATGGTCCCCGTCGTTTTACTCTATATGGCCTAATTATATAGAAAACTGGGGACCATCTCGTGATACTTCTTGGCTGATTATCCACGTCCATGAGCACCTATGACTTTGTGGTGTGATATTCATTTCTCTGAAGCAACAGGTGAGCTTAGTATTTTCAAATTGAGTAAATTCACATTGATTAGTTGTCCCCTTGCATTGTGTTTAGTAGGTCTTATAGTCAAATACATGTATATGGTGTACCTTTCCTGCTGTCACAGTTCTCAATGTGTCAATCAACTTCAGTTTGGTTTCTAAGTTTGGTGTTTTCTCCACATATGTACAGGCCTCTTGAATCATTTTGGTCACAGACTATAAATGAAAATCAATAGAAAGCAGTGAATCTTATTTCTTTTTTATTTTGTGACAAAGAAAGTATTACATGTAGTTATTACAATATTTTCAAGTAGCAATCATACACATAATAAACCATAATTACTAGCATTATCTTTAATGTGTCGAAATCTTTCACAGTTTTGAACGTTTTACTAATCACTATAAACAGATAAAATCAATATGATGAAAACTGATAAATGGTTGAATAAAAGACTAAATTAAATAGAATGAATTAATTTATGGAAAGTTACAATCTGGAGAAGCGATTAATCTTTTTATAATACAGTTTCTAATTAAATCCTACATACAATTATATAAACACAAATACATAAATGCTAGAAATCAAATTTTACTTTTCCTTCACTGAAAAATGGAGACAATTTATTTAAAGCAAAACAAATGATGACAGTAAATGACAGTTACTTTTGTAGTATTTAAATGAACTTTTGTATTTGTATATCCATTGTCTATATGTATTTGTTTCTTATATGTAAGGCATATGCTTTAAAAAAATCTTTGTTACTCTCTACATCATGAGTAAGCCACAGAACAATGATCAAAAGATGGAAAGACAAACCTGTTTAATCTGTCCCCTTTTCTTCGTGAGAAGGACTATGTTCTCATTTAAGGCATCCCAGTTCTTTGCTTCAAAACTAAGTTTGACTACAGCCACCAATACACGGCTTGTAGAATGAGTATCAGAAGCCTGGCAAAGAATAAGGATCAAAATCATTCATAAAGTCAATTCTTGAAGGATTTAATTATTTTTCTTTTATAAATCAACTTAATTTATACATTGTATCATATTTCACTTCCATTTCATCTATACATGTATGCGCATTGAAACTTACAGTAATATCTAAATCAAGATAGATCAATCATAACTTACTGTTCTTGTTTGCTTTTCTAAGGACAGAAGGATGTCCACAGCCTCATTCAGTTTTCCTTGCTACAAATGAAAATACATACATGTAATAAACTGAATCAGCAATATTTCAAAGATCTTATAGAAAGTGTTTTCATAGCTAAATACCATGCAAAAATATCTATGGTAAAGATCACATGAAGATGCAAGGTCAAGAGGTTAATACTTTTGGTAAGGTCTTGTCACAAGGAGAACACATGCCAATTATGAAAACCCTATCACTTACCATTCTGAAGTTATGGCCCAGGTTAAAATTTTTCAAAAGTAGGTCAAACTCCAAGGTCAAGGTCACAAGGTCAAAAATTTGGTTATCCATGGAAAGATCTTGTCACAAGGAATACACATGTGAAATATGAAAAAGGTTGGTAAATAAATCCTTCATCTGGCGATTGTGACAAACTTGTTTTAGGTTGAGATAGATGGGTCGAATGGGCGACTCTTCGCAGGGTTGCTGAATTCTATGGTTTTCACTATAGGATCTGTCCTGAAATACCCCAGCTCTTAATTGCTTCAATACAATGCATTTCGCCGTCACACACGTTGTTCCTCAGGGATTACTCTAGAATTGGAAGGGCCATTGGCTGGGGGTATGGGGGCCACCCATGCCCCCCTAGGATCCAGGGGCAACACCCTTGGGGGGGTCTAGGGGGCAAAGCCCCCAGGAAAAAAATGTGGTTTTACAACCATAAACGTATAAACTGAGCCTTTCGGCATTTATCAGTTTGAATACTTAAGGGATGTAAAATAAGTCACTGAAACTGTTACAGAAATTCTTTTTTCTTCTTTCTTTCTTATACATTCATTGAGAGTTTCATCAGAGTTGAAGGTGCATGGTTAAATCCTTGGGCCCTTGTATCATTGTCCTCTGATTGAAATTTCATTACCGGGTATCTGTTTTGGGGGGGAGCTTCATTATGAATTTACATTGGTTCATGTTATGGAGACTGGTGAAAAAAATAAAATCTAGAGAAAAAATCTCTCCAAAAAATTGAGAGAAAAAAGATATTGGAATACATAAGGCCATTAAAATTTATTCTTGTCGCCCACAGTATGTATTTTTGCAACTTCAGCAGAAAAAAAGTCTCCGACGCTGTGTCAGATTTTCGATCATTGGTTAAATTTTTAAGTTTAATTATGAAAAAAGATTATCCAGTAAAAACAGCCTTTAAAAATAATCGTTCCAACGCTACACGATAATCATCTTCCTCGTACCGGCAAATCAGAAAGATTGCTTACATCCCGACTTTATTCACGTCTTGTACATGTAAATATACCGTAGATCTAATGGTCAAGGACGTTCGAAAGATTGCTTCCACTTTATTCACATCTATTAAATAAATAAAGAAAACTTGTTCAGCTATTGTATGCATTACTGACCACTGCTGCCAATCTAAATTTGAAAGTTTTGGTATTTAAAACTCTACATCTTCAGAAAAATTCGAAGTTAAAAGACACTAATAATAATTCTGAATTTAGCACCAAGCAGCGGGTCGAAAAAGATCGACTTGGCACACGTAATGGGCAAAGCATGCGCCATTCTAGTAACAGGAGCGCCCAAATGGCCCACTTGTACAACTTTACTGCGCCATTTCTGAAAATTATGCGCAAATGGCGCAATGACATGGCCCAGGGTGATCCCTGGTTCCTATTGATGATTTTTGTTTGTGATGGGGCTTAAATTCCTCCAAATAGACTGCTGTGGTAAGAGCCGATTGTGTATCACAATCGCATGATGACAATATAAATAGTGCATATCATAATGAAAACCACGAAGGGCAATTTGCCGCAATGACCTCATGTGTCCAAGCTTGTGCAACAAATATTTCTGCTATCATAACGGTAAAATGTCTAATATAATCCACATTCTATGATGCTAATTATTTTTAAAATCTTGAGAGAAATATGCGTCAGCGAGGTTTTACACATGATTCAGATATGTTTCGTCCAGTAACGGGATGAAGCGAGAGGTTTTTATTGTTATGAAGACAGAAATTATTAACTTATAAGTAAACTTAAGTTTAAATTATATCTGTATTATCAACTTGTCAACATGCAGTAACATGCGATTGTGATACACGATGTACATTTGTAGCAGTCTGTGGGGAGGAATTGAAGCCCTTGCACACAAACATAACCGAATAAGAACAACGTGTGAGACAAGCGAAATATTGAAGTTACTGGTGTTGGAAAGGTTTCCAGACGATTTTGAAGGTTTTTCGGGGATAACTCCTCCGTCCATCAATGGAAATAATTCAAATTTCTCTCAAATAATGCTTTGCCCTTCCCACAGATACTCATGTTGAAAGAAAATATTAAATCTCTCAAGAAATATGGTTTCTAGACCGATTTCATGACCCTATATTTTGGCAATTTTTCGCAAATCACTGGAACAGTTTCCGGACACCTGGTTATAAATCTGTCAATCTCAATCAATTTCAGCCCAAACTTGATGAGTTTTGGATATTGTTTTCCTCAATCTTTTCTACAAATGACTGTGTAAAAATAATTTTGAAAATAGAACCAAAACTTCTCAAATCACGTATATTAAAATAGTATGTTTCTTGGTGACTTCCCCCAGTGCGCGATATTAAACGGGGCAGAAAGAGGTAAAAAGGTGGTGTGATAAAAGCATCTTAGATGCAAAATTTTGTTTATATGATTCGTGATTTGAATTCTGCATTTAAAAATCTACAAAATTGTCACAAAATTTTGAAAATAATTTCTTTTAAAGTACTTGAAAAGGGCGAGTGTCTGGAAACTGTTACTGTCCGGAAACTGTTCCGACACCAGTACTGTCCACAGATTTTGATAACTTTGTCCTGCAAAAATTAAAATGAAATTTATACCATTGAATAGAGCTTAGTCGTAAATTTTGGTATATGTTACATGGTCAAGGGCTCATGCGATCATATTTTACAGCCAAAATAAATTTTAGATTGGGCGTTTTAAATGTTAAATTTTAGCGTGACGTCGCCGATTATAACATTGAGCTGATGGAGATCGTCATGACATCACAGTAAAAATTAACATGGGAAATGACCCATCTAAAACTTTGCTTGATTGCGTGCACTGAATATCATATAACTTGTAACAAAATTTACGACTAAGCGAGATCTATTGAATTGTATCTATTGTATTTAAATGTTTGCATGCTAACATAGTCCAAACCGTGTTTATCCATTTTCCGAAGTGATCCGTGCGGACAGTAAGCCCCCAAACTAGTTTGGTCAGGTATAATTTTTTTTCCGACTAGATCCATCCAAACTCACTAATTTAATTATTACGTTGCTTAATAAATTGCTCTAACAATTTATTTTTCATGAACTTGAATAGGTTGAACTCGGCATGATGATCATGCATGATGCATGGGAATGACAAAGCAATAACTTAAACAGCTATTTTCGTTCTGTATTTGATCATCTGTGTATAAATATATAGTTACTGGAACAGATATATACCTTGGCAAGTTTTTCACATTTTGGTAGCTTTTCATCGACGGTTGAACTATAGTCAACCTCCATTTTTTGAAGTTTATCTTCGCCGGTGTCTGCCATTTTCGATTTTGTTTGTGCGGAAACGACATGTACGAAATAGTAAAGTACCCGAACGGACAAAATTTTCCGGTGAAAAGTAACGAATCGATCAATCAATCAATCAATCATGGCAATATATTAATGTAATATCAGTGGCGGATTCAAGGGGGTCGGAGGATGCGCCCCCCTCCGCAACGCCGGTCAAAAAAAGATTTTTTTCTCATTTTTCCCTGGCGTAGAAAATGCGCAAGCAGAGCATGTACAAAATTCACATTTTTTTCGGCGAAGTAGGGTCCTGTATGATGGCGTATCTCAGGGGGATCTATCCTAGAAAAGAACAATTAAAAAAGGAGGGGATGCTTTTTCTTGAGAATCGACCATTTTGACAATGATGAAATAGGTCAAGTTTTACTATTTCGATTTTCCCCCATCTCTTGTCATGCTTATCCATCCCCAAAACTATTCTGAACTATGACATGATCGAATAAAATTAGGAACGAAATAAGGAGGACTCTGTGTGATGTTTATTCCTCCGCCCCGATTTTTCCACAGGGCCCCCTGTGGAGGGGAGGGGGTATTTATTCTGTACTCTTTGTGTACTGTAGCCCCTGTGATTTTTCCGCGGTAACATGTACAAAGCTATTGAATTTTTATATCTTTTTGTTTTCATTTATTGAATTATTTTTTTTTTTTTTTTTTTTTTTTTTTTTCATTTTTATATTATTTGCGACACACATAATACAAATGACATACATAAAGACTTGCACACTTTTAGAATGAATAATGATGTAATTACTTGACATGATCACATATTCTTATATAAAGTCATATCATTCACAGACTCATGCACTCAACACATGCTCGCACACACAAAGAATTCATTCAAATTATAAATATTCTTGTAAGCAAATCCCATTTTCTTTCATATTGTACCAATGCTAAATTTTTTCTATGAATATATTTATCTATTCTCATATAATTGGAAATAAATATCTTTACTCCTTCTAGCGACGGTTTAGCAACTTTCGTTTTTTGTCCGTAAATATAGCTCTTTACCAAACATATATATAATTAAATTGATATGAGTAAATTTTTTCTCTGTCATTCCAAGTATTACATTAGCAAGGCTGAAATCTACATTTAAACCAATAGAACTTTGTAACCAGTTACACATGTCATTCCACAATTGTTTTGAAAAAGGGCAATCATAAAAAAGGTGAATTATTGTTTCTGGAGATCGATCACAGAAAGAACATAAGCCGTCTGTATGCAAGCCCATTTTGCATAGTAAATCATTTGTACCAATAATCCTGTGAATGATTCTATACTGGAGCCACTTCAATTTACAATAATTTAAACCTTTGTGAATTATACCATTAACATTTTCCCACCATTTATCAATATTTCTGCAATTAAATTGTAAGTCTCTTTCCCATTTTATTTCGCATAATGGTCTTTGGTAAAAATCTTTCACAAAAATATCATAAAAATCTCTAGACCCTTTCCTATTTTTTTTTGATAAGTTTTATATGGGAAGGGTAATGTGGCATGTATAGAGGGTTTTCAAGATTGAGTTTCCATTTTTTGGTAATACAATGAATAAGACCATAATAACTTGTGAAGGGTGGGGAGAATCTATATCTATCACAAAATGCTCTGTAGTCGAGAACTGTACCATTTACATTTAATAGGTCATTTATGAAATAAATTCCTTTTTCAATCCAAGTTTTATAACATACTGTTTTACCACTGACTGTAATGTTCTTGTTATACCATAGTGATTGAAAGTTTATATGAGTTGGGTCTAGTAATTTTCTAAGATCATAATAAGAGTTGAAGACATCTTTCCAGAAGTTATTTGGAATACTATCCTGAAGGAACTTAAAGACTTCATTACCAAAATTTAAATATAAGAAGAAATCAACAGGAAGACTATCGAATAACAATTTTGACCAAGATGAATTTTCATGTTCTAAGAGTCTTCTTATCCACGTAATTTTCAGGCTTTTGTTAAAAGACCTGATGCAGATCATTCTTAGTCCTCCATTTTTAAAGTCTTGTATAATCACTTTTCTAGCTATTCTTTCGGTTTTATTATTCCAAATATATTTGAAAAACATTCTTTCTAATTCATTAAAGATATCATCACATGGATTTGGAAGTGCAATTAAAAGATGTGTTAATTTTGGTAATAAAATGCTTTTAACAACAGTTATTCGTCCATTTGTACTTAATAACCTTTTTGACCATGCATTTATACTATTTTTTATTTCATTTATCTTTGGTGTAAAATTGAGGGTTTCTACATTATATAAATCAACAGTGAAAACTATACCTAAAAATTTGAATGGTTCCTGAGACCATATAAGTTTATACTCTTCACATAGGTTTATATTTGAATGCCTGAGAGCTCCTATTTTAATACATGATGTTTTAGTGTAATTCGGTTTCAATCCAGAGAATTTTGAAAACTGGTCAATTAAAGAAAGAGCATTTTTTAAGGAGTTTTCTGTACCGTCGAGCAATAAGGCTGTGTCGTCAGCATACTGTAATATTTTATACTCATTTCCAAATATTTTAATTCCTTTTATATTCAAATTTTGTCTTATCATAATTGCCATCAATTCAACACAGATAAGAAATATGTAAGAAGAAATAGGGTCCCCCTGTCTACAACCTCGTCCAATTTTGAAAAAATGAGAGAAAAAACCATTTTGTGAGACACATAATTTAAAATCGTTACAGAAGATTGAGATCCATTTTCTAATGTTGTCGCCAAAGTTGAAAAAAATTAGAGCATTATGCAGAAATTTCCACGAAACTGAATCGAAAGCTTTCTCGAAATCTAATAAAAGTATTACACCAGGAATATTTTGATAGTTACAGTTATGAATTATATCATACATCAGACGTGTATTTTCTCCTATGTATCTGCCTGCCAAAAAGCCTTTCTGATTTTCGTGAATTATGTTCGGAAGGATATTCTTAATTCGTTTTGCTATAGCACCGGAAAGGATCTTATAACTAGCATTTAAAAGTGAAATAGGGCGCCAATTCTTAAGATAATGTCTGGACTTATCTCCTTTCGGAAGAAGGTTGATTATTCCTAATTTTTGTGATATCGATAATTTCCCTGTTTCGAAAGAACATTTATAAGAGCGGAAAAGGAAATCTCCAATGTCTCGCCAAAAGAATTTATAAAATTCGGCCGGAAAACCCGAACTACCTGGAGATTTACCATTCTTGCACGCCTTAAGGGAGTCTAGAATTTCATTTTTTGTTAAAGGTTTATCCAATTCATTTCTTTCTTCATCGCTTAATTTTGGAATTTCACAGTCAGAAAAGAGTGTATTTAACTTTAAGTCAATGTTATTAAGATTGTCATCCTTGTTTTCGTATAGCTTTTCATAAAATTTACAAGTTTCATTTAGAATTTCTTTTTGACTCGTAATTTCTGTTCCGTCATCTAATATTATTTTCGATATTGTTTTGTTAACAAAGTTTCGCTTCTCTAAACTACAAAAATATTTAGTAGGCTTTTCGCCGTGTTCTATCCATTTAGATTTTGTTCTTATCAATAAACCTTCTAGTTCCTGCTGTCTTATTTCTTCTAATTTACAGTTAAGTTCACTTAAACTTCGTGCCAATTCATCGGTATGGTATTTATCAAAAAGATGTTTTGTAGATTCTAATTTCTTTTCAATATTATTTTTTTCAGTAAGTTTTCTTTTTTTCTTCATTGAGCAATAAGGCAATGTTTGCTTTCTGATATTCATCAATAATATATCTAAAAATAGGTCATCATTAATTGTTAACTGTAACTCTTCATTAGGGATATTTGCAATACTTTCTTTTAGAATTGGTAATGGTGTATATTCCATTTTAGTTTCTAATATACAATTTTTTACTAATTTAACATAATTTTCATCTTTTAATAATGAGCTATTAAATTTCCAAAATCCAGGAGCTTTTTCGAAGTCGCTGATTTTTAATTCTAATTCAATGTACGAATGATCGGTCCTGTATCCAGGAAGAATAGTGGCGTTTTCTACGAAATTCATTAATTCCGAAGAGATAAGAAAAAAATCAATTCTACCTTGCTTAATAGGATTAGTCCTGTGCCAAGTGTATTGTTGTTATTTGGATTTAAGACGCGCCATGGATCTATTAAATTGTATTTAGTTTTTAGTTTATTCAATTCTTCTCTACTTTTTGGATAGTTGTGAGAGACGTAATTATAACAATCTAGATTAAAATTTTGAGTAAGATTCCAATCTCCGCATAATATTATAAAATCATTGTTAAAGTCATCAAGTATTTTGTTTATGATTTCGAAAAATAATGGTTCATCTTTGCTGGGGCCGTATAAATTTATCAGTGTGAAATCAATTTTTTTACCAATCTGAATATCTAAAGCGATCAAGTTTCCATTATCGTCTTTTTTACATTTATTTATAACATATTCAAAGTTATTGTGAAAAAGATTAAGAACTCCACGCGAATCACTTCTACCTGGGGTTAAAACATGATCGAAGCCCCATTGCATATGAATAATATGGTTGTCCGATTCAAGTAAATGAGTTTCTTGTAGACAATATACACTGTGTATAGCCGACACCGGATATTGGTACTATTTGTCGGCGTATTGGTACTACTGAGGCGAGAGATTTTAACAAATGAGGTGTGAGTGTCCCTTTCTAACATCGTTTTTTATTTGAATCTGGCAGCTCCTTTCAAAAGCAACTGTATAATGCATTACTACAGAAAGTCATCCTTGAAGGTATATGAGTAAGATATGTCTAAGTAGAAGACTTTCTAACTTTAAAAAGCAAAATGCATCACCTAGTACCGTAAAATTTTCCATACTGAGAACTTTATTTGGATTTAAAATCGCATATTGCACTTTTTTCTAGACTTGCAATATATCTATGTTTTACGATTTGATCACTGTATCATGAATTTATGGATTTGAAAAGATCTTACCAAGAACAATTTGTATTTTTCCTAAAAAGATACACGCCAGGTGTACGGCATATTGCTGGACGAAAAAGAATTTACTGTACGGCATGTTGAAATAGGTAGTGTACGGCGACTTGCTTTTGGGGTCGGAGTTGCAAAGCAATTTCGGGGCTTATGGAACGAAGATGACAATCCACCTACTATGTGTACCTGTCCGTCACTTGATCCATCATCTGTCTTTACACATTTTTGTTATGAAAGAGTTCGAGGGTGTGAATGTATTCATAAAACATTGGTACTCACAGCAGGAGAAGAACCCCAATATGCTAATTTTATTGTTTCTACCATGCGCGGATCCAGAAGGGGGACCGGAGGTCCGGAGTCCCCCCCCCCCCCCCCATGAGATTTGCCAGAGGTGGGGTCCAAGGACCATGGTCCCCACCTCTGACAGATCTCGAGGGGGGATGTACCAAATACGACGTAAGATGAAATTGTTTAATATGGATTTTTTCCGGCTCGCTTTCGCTCGCCAAATACATAAAACTCTTGTATCAAAGGATACATCAGCTAAGACATACTTATATTGAATTGATATTAAAATTACTTTTATCAGTTGTGTTAATTACCATACTTTCCATATGCTTGCATATTCAGATTTAGGTATTCATTGTTTTTTCATTGTTTACAGGCGATTAAAATGTGGAAATCCATGACCTTCAGGGAGCTTCGCCCATGGGCCCCCACCAGGGCTTCGTCCTGGACCCACTGGGGGTCTAAAGGCGGCCCCCAGACTCCCGGCCTTTTAGACCCCCCCCCCGGTGAAAAAAGCTGGATGCGCGCATGGCTTCTTCTCTCTAGAAATTAAGACAAATTTCCTTTGTTTCTTCTCCACTCACTTCTCTGGTGTATTGAATAACACTCAGGTCATAAGGCGTAATTTTCGTGTTATGCATGCATTTTAAAAAAATTATAATAAAAGAGAAGGACAGCCCTGTGGTGCACATACATAAATGTATGATAGCGGCGTTATAGAGCTGTTCGAATAGGCGACGTAAACCTACCAACGAACTTCGTACTACGTATAGGTACGTAAAGGAACAAAATAAGGGGTGGTCTCAAAAACACATTATAAACTAATGTTACAAAAATTTAAATATCGTACATGTAGTAATCGTACTATAATTCATCAAAAGGGTAAATCTAGCATCATTATCAGCTAACTTGGCGTAAAATTTTCTGTCTTAGAATAGTTCATCAACTACTGATATTCCAAGCTTTTCATGAAAAGGCTAGCATTTTTTTCAGTACTTTCTGTCATTCTCTGCAAGATAATTTCTGTTTAGCAAGGAGACGTTACCCAGAAACCCCCATCCTAGGTCCGCTTTGATGTTCCTAGACGCCCCCTCCTCCAAGTGAAATCCTATATTCGCCCTTGATCTGTTACAAAATCTCAGATATCTTACTATAATTTATCGGAAGGATAAGTTTCTGTCCTAGATTAAGTTCTCCACTACTGATATTCCAAGCTTTTGTTTTAAAAATAAATTTCTGTTTGGGAGGGAGGGGCGTCCCCCAGAACCCGGGCTATCCAAGTCCCACTTTGATGAGGCCCCCAGACCCCTTTCCTTTTTTGATATCCCCCCAGTCAAATCCTATACATATTTTTTCTTGATGTTACAAAATATCGGATCGTCTTGAGTTCCTTTCCCTTTGATCAGACCGAAAAAGGAGAATTTAGAGAAACAGAGAAAACTGTCTATATAAGGGGGTGTTTTGAAAGAAGAAAAGTTATGACAGAGTCGTCATTATCTCATGATGAATATGAATAGTCTAGAAATATTTTGCTGACCTTTTCTTACATTATCGACTAAAAAAACTGCACACAATAAATTTAACAATTTTCTGTTTAGATATTTCAGTTTTCTGTCAGATATTTCAGTTTTCAATTCCCCCTGTTTTTAAAAACAAAATTTGGATCCGCCTATTCGTCTTGTATCTAGTCTGAAGACTGTTAAATCAACACGTTCGTTTAAGGAAATCAAAACATATCATAGTACAAGTAGCATAAAATTAGGAAGAAATAATGCTGAAAAATAGCGTTCCAAAGTAGAATCCACCGGCTTTCACAATCCCACTTCACAACAACGTCGAAACGACTCCTAGCTAAGCAGCTGTCATATAATAAAGAAAAATTCAATTTTTTTGTAGTAAAGAATCAGAGACTTATCATATCCCGCAATCAAAGGTTTAGGGAATTTTGTTTATTTTAGTCTGTCAGTTCGTCTTTAGTTCATCACAACTCGATGAATACAACTGGATTTGTTCTATCGATGCATTGAAGCGAGATATGTTCTTCAGCATATTTGATAATGTACTTTTGAGACCACCCCTTATTTTGTTCCTTTACGTACCAATACGTAGTACGAAGTTTGTTGGTAGGTTTACGTCGCTTATTCGAACAGCTCTTATGACACATGTCAGTGACGGATCTAGCTTTGAGTTAGAGGGGGCGTAAAACGGCGAGGGTCTGGTAGGATGCTAACGCATTTCAGCCTTTGCGAACCCATTCTCGTAACTGAAATTGATTAAAGAATTGAAATTGATGAAGACAATTATATTATCTGACAGGTAGTAAATATTTACTAATATTTACTCTTTTTTATATGGAAAATGATCGTTTTACCTATGATTTGCACATTTTAAGGGGGGCGTGCTCCCCCTACGTCATCCCCTTGAATCCGCCACTGCATGTGGAAAGCAGCACCTGTATGTCAATAAGTGGTTTTAGCTCACCTGAGCTCACCTTTTGTCATAGTGTGGCTTCGTCCGTCCGTCCGTCCGTCCGTCGTAAACTTTTCACATTTTCGACTTCTCAAGACCCACTGAAGGGATTTTGATGAAACTTGGTAGGAATGAAGTACTCATGGCTCCCTACAGGTGGTGTTGTTTTTCGTGGCGCCACCACAAGCAAAAGCAGGTCAGGGGGTACCCTCCTTTGACACACCAAAGCACATATCGACAAACCGAAAGCATCAGGATTATCTAGAGAGAACTGTTTCTTTGAATAACCCCCAAAACATGTGGTTTTATGCTCTCAATAACTGTATGTTTGCCATATTTATGGCAATCAGTGGTTTCATATTGATTTTGGTTGAAATTTTCATTTTTATGATTTTTCATGATTTTTTTTTCTTATGTGAAGAAAGAGAGGGAGGGGGGTATTTTCATAAAAACTGGACATCTTATCCAGAACCACGGAAGGGATTTTAATGAAGCTTGGTAGAAATGAAGTACTCATGGTCCCCTACAAGCTTTGTTTTGTTTTGTTTTGTTTGTTTTTTTTTCGTCCGGTTCCGTCATTAGGTGGCGGCACCACGGGCAAAATGAGGTCACGGGGGTGCCCTCCTTTGACAAACTTCTTCTTCAGAACAGAAGTACATATCGACAAATCGAAAGCATCTGGATGATCTAGAAGGATGTCTTAACAAGTGTTGTTGTTTTGGTTTCACCCCGAAGTTAAATTTTTGACGTGTTTATGACATCTTTTCGGACTTTGTCAGAAATGCTCATTTTTTAATGGAGGGGGATTAGGGTCAAAAGCTTACATGCTTCATGATATATTGCTTCATTCAATGTATGATTATTCCATGTTCATTTGTCTTGCTTTCATTTCAAATTGACTTTATCTTTCTTCTTTGTGTGATTTTGCTTCCCTGCATTTTACATTTGTCCCTCGTCAATGCATAACTGTCATCATACCATGCGTTATGACATCCTTCTTTCTGCCATTATCCTTTCGTCTTAATGCTATTATTGCTTCGTCAATGCTAACTTCAATTTTGACACCAGATGCGCTTCGCGCGACCGCATGTGCCCGTTCCTTGAAATGAACTTTGAAACATCCCCTTTCGTTAGAAATTTCTATTAAATTCTACTACAGTATCGTTCAAAAAGTAATCATATTATCACACGAGAGGACAGGAGTAGATTGGCTGTATAAATATTTGAAAAATATTATGAAGTAATTAGTAAATATTTGATTTTGTATGCATCAGATTTTTGTAAGTTTTGAATCTGACTGTAAAATACACAAATATGTGAAGAATCTCTGTGGTGTAGTGGTTATCACATATGCATCTGAATTTTAGTTTACACCTTTCCGAGTGGGTTCGAATCCCGGACGCGGATCCTTTTTTTCCATTTGTCAATTTTAAGTATAATGTAACTTGTCCATGTTGTCTATCTGCCCAGTAGAGGATGTCGAAAAAAATTTGGGGATACTTATGAAAATTAAATGTTTCACTGCATTTCTTTTTAGTTTTTCATTGGGGGGGGGGGGGTCATTGTTTTGGAAAAAAAAATCTAATGATGGCTTTTTGTTGAAACTTGTAGAGTCTACTTCGAATCAGTAAATGAAAGTCAAGTTCAAAACTAACAAGGCATCGCGCTTCGTTGATAAATCACCTCGTCGACGCGAAATATAGGCAATGATGGCTTTTTGTTGAAACTTGTCGAGTCTGCTTCGAATCAGGAAATGAAAGTCAATTTGACAAACACAACAGCCGAAACTATGTTCGATCCCCCTCCCACCCCCAATAAAAAATTGGTCGATGAAATATCTTCCGACAAAATATTGGGTCAACATGAAGATGACCATGCAAATTATTCAGATGGCAATTTCTCGAGACAAGTGTACGTAATATCTTACAAGTACTCGAAGCTCACGTGGTTTTGGGGCTTTGTATATATAGCATTCATACGCATATGTATATACATCTTTAAAGAAAGAAAGAAATTTAAAACTATAAGTTTATCTGCATGAGTCTTTAGCTTGAGGATTTTATCTGTAAGGAATCCTAGACTAATACCTGTTTTTCAACACGCCGTACAGTTAGCTAATAACATGCCGTACACAAACAATTTCTTTGTTGAGCTCGTATGTAAAATATAGATGCAATTTCTACATTACCCTTGATTAATATTTAATAGTTATGAACTTCTACATAGACTGTGCACAGAATCATGATCTGCAATAGTACTTTCTTTCGTTTAAAAGAATATAAACTTCATACATGTGCAATTTTATGTGTACTAGGTACCCCATTTTGTGTTATTTTACTATTATCGTCCGATCAAATCCTTTGTTTTGAGGATTTCGATGTTGAGTTTACCATCACAGAATTATTTGCTTGAAGTTCACTCCATATAAGATCATATTTTCTTCACAAATCATTGTCAAATGCTAAAGGTAATACCTATGTCATACTTGTTTACCGCCTCGGTAGTACCAATACGCCGACAAATAGTACCAATATCCGGTGTACGGCTATACACAGTGATATATTGATGACCGTTTGTCGCGTAAAAAATTAAAGATATCCTTACGTTTATTAGTGTCTCGTAAACCTCTACAATTTAAAGATGCTATTTTAACCGTTGTCATTTGATTCGTATATTTGAAACGTCAATGAAAAGTTTAACAAGTGACTAAAGGGAACAGAAGAAGGAGGAGATTTTATATTGGGACAAGCTAACTCTAAACTGAAAATCTTAAACACACACACATACACACATTCATACAACATTTCACACAACGCATATTCTTGAAAAATCACAAAAACAGGCATATTTTCTCCTGACATAATGTACACGTATCTAACGCTTTTTAAACAACGGCCCATAAATAAATACAGCAAAGACCGAAACTGCAAAGCTAGCCACGTGATAGAGTAAATTTAGATTAGGCCACACAAATGTATACAATGTATTTGTGAAACTTATATAGTAAATACATGTATGACTCAAACGATATATAATAAGACATGTAAAATTTTACGGTCAAGGTCATTTGGTCACAATTTCAAAAAAGGGGTTCTATTTAACTCTCAAACTGTGTTCAAAATGAGTTGAAATGTAAATCGATCGTTAAAAAAAAAACTAGGCATATTGAAAAACATAATGATCAATCATTTTGCAATTTGGCCTAAATTGAACTATGTACATGTAAACGTATACATTCCCTTGAATGGTTAACGAAGTAATCTGTATATACTGTATTATAAGGATTTACGTCAGCATTTATACTCATATATATATATCAAACATAAAGATATTATGTAGCATGAATATTCATGAGCGAAACGACTGTGTATTCACTTATCCACTAAAATATTAAATTCAGATATGAAAGATACAACAGACGCTCTTCAGAAATAACACCATACAGCGCTCATAACATTAACACGCCTTTGTTTGAAACATAAATATTATATTATAAATAATGTTTACTTCCGAGTCGATATTTTCTCAAAATACGAAAGCTACTCTCAAAAAACTCGAATCAATTCAATTAAAAGACAATATTTATCTAATTTGTTTTCAAGATTTAAAAACTGGGGAAAAAAGTTTAATGTTAGACAAGTGATGCTCATACCTTTTAACGATAATTCATGATAACATTGCATATAGTTGGTTTAATGAATAAAATAAAAAACAAAAAGGAGAGAAAGAACAAACACACAAAAATGTCAAGATTCGACGAACTGACTTTATAATCTCAAACTGTTACAGTTATTCATGCGGCCCGGATTTCCGTCTGTTCACCTTTTCATCAATATTGTCATGAATGTCAAATTTTATTCTTTTGCCGTTCGGTGTAGTTTTGGCATATACACCGCCGTTGAAATACCAAGCTTGGTAAATATGGTCATGGTCTTGCAGGCGTTGTATGAGATCGGAGTTTCGCTTGGTAACGTCATCGGACAGGCGCATTCCTTTTCCGGCATTTTTCACATCCGAACGCTTGCGCATTATTTTCGCCTTCGCATTCGAATTTTTCAATTTAACAAGTATCGGACGAGGCACACGAGGTTTACCGGGAACTCTGTGAAGCGCAATGACATCATCTTCGTCCAGTCGGATCTTTGCGACGTCGGCGAGCAAATTGGATACAACCTCCGCCGTGTCCTCTCCCTGTGACTCTTGTACGCCATGGATCTTTATATTGTTTTTACGGGAGTACTGTTCATTGTAATTGGATCGCGCACTCGCTTCTAACGCAATTTCTTCCAGGTCCTCGAACTGATTTTCTAGTACTCTGACGGCCCTTGCCCTTTCCGCGTTGGCTTCGGTCAATTCGAGATTTTTCTCCTCCAGCCAGTCAATTCGTTTTTGCAAATTTAAATTCTCTTTTTCATGCTCCTTTTTCATTTCAGCTATTTGATTACTAAATTCTGATCGAGTTTCTTTAACTAGCGTAGCTACCATTTCCTTTACATTTTTTTCGAGATCCCTGTTTTTAACTGTAGCTTTGAGTTCCGATTTTATTTCGGCCAGTTCATTCATGATAAGCATAATATCATCTCCACTTGAGTTTGCTACCTCACTGTGTGTTCTTTTATTAGGTTGCACCGAATCGGACCCTCTCTTTGCTTCTTTTTCCTTCGTTTTTTCCTTTGTTTTTTCCTTATTTTCTCTGCTACTGGTAGATTTTACCGTCACATACTTCGAGATACTGTTATTTGAAGAAGCCATTATACCTGTTTACACCTGTATATAGCACACCTCTACTCTACTCAATTAAGATTAAATGTCCACTATATCCACTACGGTGATCTTTCGTGATATGAGTAGCTACTCACTCTACATAAACATTAATGCTAGATTCGTCAAAAATCCTTCTTTTTCAGGTTTTATTTTCAAAAATGTTGTACTCACTCTTGGACAAAGTCTTCTTTTAGTCTTTAATCAGTTTTCATGGTCTTCAGGCAATCAGGAACGATCGTAGCCGAAGTTTTTAGCGCAGAAAAATTAATGCGTGTTTACCTGTGTCGCCATATTGATTTACCAAATTTATTGAATTATTATTAATTCTTGTTCGTTTGTTTGTTTGTTTATCTTTTTTTTTTTTTTGTATACGAATTGCCATGCGGAAGAAATGCGGCGTGAGATTCAGGGCTAAATTCTACCCGTAACTACAGAATTAGAATGGATAGTGTGCATGTGCCTTTTTACTATAGCAAAAGTTGACATCGATGTAACAAAAAATGACGACAGTGTGATTAGGGGACCCCTGTCGCAACCGGATTTGTAATAACGACCGGATTTGTAATAAACTAGATTTATTACATATTAGGTAATTACATATAAGGCTACATGTCCCAACCGGATTTGTAATAAAACCCGAAATTGTAATAAACTACGAACATATATAGTCTAGGTCGCTCGGAAGTTTCTTCTTTCTTTTTCTGGCTTTCGATTCTCTCCGTCTGTCTGTCTCATTTTCATAATGGAGAATATACCGTCTCGTATTAATAACCTTATAATATTGAGATGTAGCACGATAAAGAATCCGATAAAATCCATACAGATATTGAACTAGTAATCATTTTAAAGGATCAAAAGTAACGTCTCACTAGATAAACAGGAAGAACTCAAGACAAAAAGGGACCAAAAAATGATACTCAAGTATTTATTACATATTAGGTTATTACATATTAGGTTACACGTCCCAACCCGATTTGTAATAAAACCCGAAATTGTAATAAACTACGAACATAGTCTAGGTCGCTCTGAAGTTTCTTTTTCTGGCTTTCGATTCTCTCCGTCTGTCTGTCTCATTTTCATGATGCAGAATATACAGACTATCAATAACATTAGTATTCATGTATTGAGGTGTAGCACGATCAAGTATCCGTTAAATTCCAAACAGAGATTGACGTACTAATCATTTTAAAGGATCAATAGCCTCCTCTCACTGGATCAAAAGGAAGAATTCAAGACCCAAAAAGTGGCCAAAAGATTATACTTAAGTATTTATGTTCTAATTCGCTCCCTCAAACGAACATAAAATATTTATCAAATAAACAACAACTCTCATCTGAAAATGGGCCACTTGCCAGGCAGCGTTTATTAACATATTGTACATATGACAGACGCGATAAAGGTTGGTCCAGGCTCATCTCATTTGAAGACTGAAGCCTCTGAAACGAGAAGAACTATGTTAAAATTCATAAAGATTTTTTTTTTTTTTATAATACGACAATAAAAACTTTGCCGTAAACGCTTTGAGTGGCAAAGGCTCGAATGACTTTACACATCTTACTATCATATTTATTAGATAGTACTACACGCATTATGCAAATGCTTTCTGAACACTTTCTCTATCAGCCAATGATATTGGCTTAGATATTTGCTCATTATAATATCTTCCCACATCTCATTTGCATACCAAATCGAACACTCTTCGATATGTATACCTTTGATAAATTACTTTATGTTCTAATTCGCTCCCTCAAACGAACATAAAATATTTATCAAATAAACAACAACTCTCATCTGAAAATGGGCCACTTGCCAGGCAGCTTCGAAAACAAAGGACGGGAACAGATTATAATTTGTAATTTATTCAAAAATATTAAATTCCAATCTGCATTGAGACAGACAAAGCAGTATTGACATTCTCTCTGACATAGCCATCTTTTGCCTTTTCCGACTTCCAGCGACCATGCTTTTTAAACAAACGATCAGGAACCCCTGCATTGGCCGCAGCAGTGGCACCACCTGATCGTAAAGAATGTAACCCAAATTTAGATGCTTCCATCCCAAGGGCACTCAACTTTTCTAACAGCAATTCCCTGACTCGTGTGTAAGATAACTTGCCAGACTTCCGTAAAACATACGAACCAGAACTTCTACAAAAACTGACCTGACGAAACAAATAATTATCATCATTTAATTTCAAGTCCGCAAGTTTAATGTATTGCAACAACATCTTAACCGGACAAGTGATCTTATCCGTTTTTGCTATATGTATCCAAGAACCATCTCTATATTTGTCCGTCTTACTCTTCTCAATGAAAATGGACACTTTGTTATCACTGAGGTCAAGGTCAGATATTCTGATAGAAGAAAGTTCTGAAAATCTCATAAAACCTGCGTAACCTATCAAACACATGGTAACAATACGTTTATCATACAGATTATCTGAAAGACCAAATCTTTCAACAAGTTTGCACAAAATATCTGGAGTAATAGGTTCTTTTTTCACCACAGGCCTAGAGAGTTTACGTCGGGCTCCCTCCACAATATTTTTGACAAGAACCGACTCACAAGGGTTATCATAACCAGCTATATGATGAGCCCAACTGATAGAGTATATGGCTTGTTCAATTTTAGATACAGATGCATTGTTTCGCATTAGAGACATAATAAACAAACAAACATGATAGTCCGAAGCAGGAACAGTAGAAATTGAGTTGAATTTCTTACACCACTCACACCATTCTTTGAATCCATATCGATATTTCTTTACAGTGTTTATAGATTTTGAAGCAACAAAAAGTTCAGGAAGCGCAGAACCCAATTCTTTCAATTGCGGATCTGTTTCTGCTTCTATTTTCTTCCAACGTCCCATCCGAAACAAATCTGAAAATCGTATAAACAAAAAGAAGATATTAAAGAATATCCGACAAATTCAAACTCTTGACATAAAACAAAATATTTGACTTATTTAGCCATCTCACATATTTCCGCTGTACATCTCACAGCATTAAATGTATATCGCTGTACATCTCACAGCATTAAATGTATATCGCTGTACATCTCACAGCATTAAATGTATATCGCTGTACATCTCACAGCGAACAACTATTGTACAACGCTGTACATCTCACAGCATACATATGTAGCTAAGTGAAAATCTATACATCTCACAGCATTGCTGTACATCTCACAGCATTTACTAGTAGTTTAAAATATATTATAAGTCCCATTAAATAGAATTCATCTGTTTTATTGACATATTATATCAAACATTCTATCAATAACTTTAACACTGATATCATTTAATATAATCAATATACAAACTTATTTCATGCTTTCACCGTCAATTCGTATAACTAAAACACTTGATCTAAAGTCACAAGATCCAAATACACTGTCCTTATAGGATCCTTGTTTAAATATTCTATCAGAATGTTCAAATTCTAGTACATCTGAAACGTATGCGTGTGTAAGGTATGCATTGCGAAAAATAAGAGGCCAAAATGGGCTAGAGGGCCACTTAGGCACAACTAATGTACCTACAGCTTTACTCGCAAGACAATGGTGAATCGCTTTACAAACAAGACTAATTGGCGGAACCAGCCAATTATTATGACCATGCCAATCAAAAGAAAACGCGTCCACCCCAGAGGACCCATAAGTAGCGTATCTAGAATTGAAATATGGCAGTCTAGCATTATTATGATCTGCAAATCTATCTACTGTGTGAGGACCATAAATAGAATTGACAAAATCAAAAAATTCCAAAGTCACACCCCAATCATCATAATCAAAAATCTTACTAGCTGCGTCAGCAACTGTGTTCTGATCTCTGGGTAACCATTTGACCTCAAGACTAATCGAACACTCTGAACATAAAGAAAATATGGATATGGCAATCTTGTGTAAATCCGACTTCGTACTTCCTGACATAACTATACTCTCACAGTTTTTACTATCCGTAAAACCTTTGACAACCTTACCAGACAAACTATCCTGAAAAGTACGTAAAAATAATTCTATAGATTTCAGTTCCCTCCAAGTAGAACTCGAATCTGCCTCTTCTTTTGTCCACATTTTATGAAAAAGATCAAACTTTCCTTGAACCGTAACTACACCACATGCATGGTTACTAGCATCAGAATAAAAAACAATAGAAGGAATTTTATATTCTGAAAGCTTTCTTAAATTCAAGGACCTAATGTGAAATTTCCAGAATAACAACTCTTCTATGACGGCCTGATCAATCAACCTGAACGATTGATCCCAAGTAAACCTGGACTCTATACATCTATACAAGTGTCTAGATTTAATACGTGCTATATTACCAATGACTGGTGACATGGAAATGATACGACCCGTGACCTGCGCTAACAAGCGAGCCGAGACATTCCGCAAACTTGATAAAACATGATCTATGCTCTGAAAAAGGTCAACAATACGTGTCTCTGGAATACAAATGGAATGTTCTTCAGAATTCCAAATAAGTCCCAACCAACTGAGATTATTGACTGGTTTAACAACTGATTTCTCAAAATTGACGACAAAACCTGCACGCTTAAGAGTATCAAAAACGAAACCAGAGTCTAACAGACTAGAATGATAATCACGGTTCACAGACCAGCCATCATCCAAGTATAAAACTATTCTTACGCCATTTTCACGCCAAAATTTTACCATGGGTCTTAGAATTTTGGTAAAAATGTAAGGAGCAGATGACAAACCAAATGGCAAGACGGTAAAAACATAAAACCTACCCTGCCATGAAAAGCCCAAGAAAGTTTGGCACCATTCCGCTACATCAATATGATGGTAACCCGACTTTAAATCGAACTTGAACATGAAATCTCCTTTTTGAAAATACTGCAACCCAATACGCCAATCCTCAAATTTGACCTTGGACTTTCTGACGTGCAAATTAACCTCCCTCAAATCAAGAATGAGTCTCTTCTTACCGGAGCTTTGAACAGAAACAGTTAAGGGGTTCACAACTCGAGGGGCACATGAAACTTCGTGTACACAACGCTTATTTAACAATTCTGAGACAGCTTCAGTTACAAAATCTGAATTTTCAATCGCAGACTTGTTATTTGAATTGATTTTATGTTCAGGGGGCGTAACAAAAGGAATGGAGTAACCATTTTCCAAAATATTCAATACATAGGAGTTTGCATCAATATATTTCCAAAATTCCAAATGATTTCTTAATCTACCTTTCACATCATCATCTACTCTGAGAAGTTCAACATCACTATCAAAGAAAGAAAGATCTTTTGTATTTTCTGATACAAGTGGTGAGCAAAATTCATATTGTTCATCAATAAATGCACATTCAATGTCAAAATCAGAAAAATACTTATCATCTGCTAGGTTACTGTGACTGCTTGTTGATCTTTTGGCAATCCTTCCTCCAGTGTCCTTTTTCGTTGCAAGCGAAGCAGACGTCAGTGGACTTTGCGACGGAAACGTACTTTCTGTAGGGACGAAAAGGATTGCTAATAGAACCACTAGTAGCATCAGAACGAGAGGCCTGGGTCGAAGGACGGGAATCTGATTTACGAACTCCAAGACTCTTCTTTTGTTTACGAGCGCGCATAGCTCTGCTTTCCGCCGCCCTAATTCGTTTCTCATCCTCGGAATCTGAGGCCAGGTCATCCGACAAATACTCCTTAACGGTTTCCCATCCAGCCGGGGACTTGTCAGCCAACTTAATGCATTTGTTTCTCTTGTGGATTTCTTTAGAAATTTCATCGCAAAGTTTTTGAACGGACGAAAAGTCTCTTTTCTCTGCGGCTCTCGCGATCTTCAAAACTTCAGAGTTCAAATGATCGTTGAACTCGTACTGCTTTTTGTTACCCTCGTACTTGAATTGATACGAATGTTCTAATTTCAGCTTTTTGGCGATGTCCTGGGACTTCTGGTCGGAATCCTGAGTGATATCACGCTTAAAAGTATCAAGCTTTCTGTCTAAATAAGACTTAAAAAGTTCAAATGCTGCAAACGAAGCACTCTCCGCGTTATCAGGAGGACTGGAATCCCGAGAATTATCAACAATAATATTAGCGTCTATAGGAATCGACATAACGAAAAATAGCAAAATTTTGCCGTAAACGCTTTGAGTGGCAAAGGCTCGAATGACTTTACACATCTTACTATCATATTTATTAGATAGTACTACACGCATTATGCAAATGCTTTCTGAACATTTTCTCTATCAGCCAATGATATTGGCTTAGATATTTGCTCATTATAATATCTTCCCACATCTCATTTGCATACCAAATCGAACACTCTTCGATATGTATACCTTTGATAAATTACTTTATTACATATTTGGTTATAACATATTAGGTTACACGTCCCAACCGGATTTGTAATAAAACCCGAAATTGTAATAAACTACGAACATAGCCTATGTCGCTCGGAAGTTTCTTCTGTCTTTTTGTGGCTTTCGATTCTCTCCGTCTGTCTGTCTCATTTTCATGATGCAGAATATACCAACTATCAATAACATTATTATGCATATATTGAGCTGTAGCACGATCGAGTATCCGTTAAAATCCAAACAGATATAGAATACTTTTCATATCGAAGGACCAAAAGTCTCCTCTTACTTGATAGGAAGGAAGAATTCAAGACCAAAAAGTGGCCAAAAGATGATACTAAAGTATTTATTACATATTAGGTTATTACATATTAGGTTACACGTCCCAACCGGATATGTAATAAAAACCGAAATTGTAATAAACTACAAACATAAACTAGGTTACTCGGAAGTTTCTTCTTTCTTTTTCTTGTTTTCGCTTCTCTCCGTCTGTCTGTCTCATACTCATGATGGAGAATGTACCGTCTCTTGATAACATTATAAGGATTGAGGTGTAGCACGAGAAAGTCTCAGATAAAATTCATACAGATATTGAACTATTAATCATTTTAAAGGATCAAATACCTCGTCTCACTGCATCAAATGGAAGAATTCAAGACCAAAAAGTGACCAAAAGATGATACTCAAGTATTTATTACATATTAGGTTATTACACATTAGGTTACACGTCCAAACCGGATATGTAATAAAAACCGAAATTGTAATAAACTACAAACATAGTCTAGGTTGCTGGGAAGTATCTTCTGTCTTTTTCTGCTTTTCGGTTCTCCCCATCTGTCTGTCATTTTCATGATGGAGAATGTACCGTCTCTTGATAACATTATAAGGATTGAGGTGTAGCACGAGAAAGTCTCAGATAAAATTCATACAGATACTGAATTATTAATCATTTTAAAGGATCAAATACCTCGTCTCACTGCATCAAATGGAAGGATTCAAGACCACAAAAGTGACCAAAAGATGATACTCAAGTATTTATTACATATTAGGTTATTACATATTAGGTTACACGTCCCAACCGGATTTGTAATAAAGCCCGAAATTGTAATAAACTACGAAAATAGCCTATGTCGCTCGGAAGTTTCTTCTGTCTTTTTATGGCTTTCGATTCTCTCCGTTTGTCTGTCTCATTTTCATGATGGAGAATATACCGACTATTAATACCAATACCATGCAAAGAGATGATACTTAAGTATTTACATTGTATTACATATTAGGTTATTACATATTAGGTTACACATCCCAACTGGATATGTAATAAAAACCAAAATTGTAATAAACTAGCGACATAGCCTAGATCGCTCGGAAGTTTCTTCTTTCTTTTTCTGGTTTTCGGTTCTCTCCGTCTGTCTGTCTAATTTTCATGATGGAGAATGTACCGTCTCTTTATATCATTATTATTGAATAAAGTATTAGATAAAATTCATACAGATATTGAACTAGTAATTATTTAAAAGGATCATAAGCCTCGTCTCACAGGATCAAAAGGAAGAATTCAAGACAATAAAGTCTGTGTTTGTGAAACACGAATGCCCCCGGTAGCATCTTTGTTAGTATAAACACCATTTTCTATTAAGTACATGTATGTGAAAGGTCAAGGTCAGGGTCACTTGGTTAAAAAATTTTGGTATCCATGGAAACATCTTGTGACAAGGAATACACATTTGAAATATCAAAGCCCTACCACTTACCATTCAAAGTTATGCCCAATCTTAAAGTTTTTGAAAAGAAGGTCAAAGGTCAAAGTCAAGGTCATGAGGTCAAAAATGTTGGTATCTATGGAAAGGTCTTGTCACAAGGAATACACATGTGAAATATGAAAGCCCTATCATTTACCATTCAAAAGTTATGCCCAATGATAAAGTTTTTGAGAAGTAGGTAGAAGGTCAAAGGTCAAGGTCACCAGGTTAAAAATTTTAGTATCGATGGAAAAGTCTTGTCACAAGGAATACACATGTGAAATATGAAAACCCTATCACCTCCCATTCAAAAGTTATGCCCAACGTTAAAGTTTTTGAAAAGTAGGTCAAAGGTCAAGGTCACGAGGTAGAAAATTTAGGTATCCATGGAAAGGTCTTGTCACAAGGAATACACATGTAAAATATGAAAGCCCTATCAACTCCCATTCAAAAGTTATGTCCAATGTTAAAGTTTTTCGGACAAACAGACAGACAGACAGACAAACAGACGGACAGGCCAAAAACTATATGCCCCCGAATCTTTGATTCCGGGGGCATAAAGAAGTTACCAAATTATGATACTAAAGTATTTATTACATATTAGGTTACACGTCCTAACCAGATATGTAATAAAAACCAAAGTTGTAATGAACTAGCAACATAGCCTAGATTGCTAGGAAGTTTCTTCTTTCTTTTTCTGGTCTTCAGTTCTCTCTGTCTGTCTGTCTCATTTTCATGATGAAGAATTTACCGTCTCTTTATATCATTATGATAAATAAAGTTTCAGATAAAATCCATACGGATATTGAACTAGTAATCATTTTAAAGGATCAAAAGCCTCGTCTCACTGCATCAAATTGAAGAATTCAAGCCAAAAAAAAACCAACAACAACTAATAGATGGAACTATTTTTAAAATGGCACCGTCCGACGTCCGAGTCTTTTTTTTTTTTTCTTTCGAAGGAAAAGGTCGAGGCTAATCCGAATGATTACATGTAGAAATATTTACATAGCAAGTTGATTTTCTATGTTATACGTAACGCCTATTCAATTTTGACGTTCATTTCACGATGAACACAGGTTAGCCCACTCACATAACGTTCGCGCAAGAATTTCAAACAATGGGCAGGGTATATTGATTCCGATTTTGCGAGCAGGAGGAGATTCCCAACATGTGCATAGGGAATTAGACGATATAAAGAAAAGAAGCAGACGAGGACAACAAAAAATATGATCCCCTCAAATCATTAAAATACACATGTACGTATAACAATTCTATGTACAAGTATACGTACAGTGCCAACAGAATTCATTTGTACTTCAACGTGGATTGCGCTACCGAAAAGAATTTATGCAGCACTTACTACTCTAAATATAAATAAGGCTTTATTTTCTTCAAATTGTTTATAAAAAGCTCAAAATATTCATGACAAAGCTTTTGAAGATATTTACAACAGGTATGTTTATTGTGAAAACTTTGAAATAGTCCATTTGTTAATGAATTTATGCAGCACTGACTACTCTTATAATGAATAGGGCACAGGGATTTATCTCGCTAATACCGGTTGCTCTATTTACTATATGTGTTATATAGTAAATAGAGCAACCGTTATTAGCGTGATAAATCCCTGTGGAATAGGGCCATATTTTCTTCAAATTGTTTATAAAAAGTTAAAACACATCGTGAAAACGTTTTAAAAATAAAATTTATTCAGTAATTTTGCATATCAAACCGTATATTTTGATCCTTTGCAATGGACTATTTCTTGCCCTTCCTGGTAGGGAGAATTGACACACGAAGAACATTTAGTTTAAGTTTTCACTCAATTTCTTATTTTTTTTTTTTTTTTTTTTTTGCATTCATTGTTTTAACACTCTGGTTAAACAGGCGCACATCTTTCGAGAACCTCTTCGCGGTTCACGAGATTTGCTCTTGTCGAACCAGAGTGCCATGAATGGAAAAAATAAGACACTCATTCCTTAACTCAACCTCTCTAAAGATGAGAGAGGGATACGTGTACGTGTACATACATGTACATGTTGTACTTGTATTCTTACACTCTGAACAGAATTCTATACAGATTTACCAGTCTTGAGACTAATAGAATCTATCTCCAGATGTGATCAGGGACAAGGAAATCCAACCCGATTTGCTTGTACCACGACGAGGCTTACAGAGTCATGGACAAAAGCAAATCCTGGACACGAGGGTTGGATTGCCGTGTTGATGATCAGATCTGGAGATTTATTATTTTTCTCTCACTATCTAAAAGAGCTCAAAACTGAGGGTTTTTATGTATTGTTTTCATATTATGATTGGCTAATGCTGCAATCATGTATGACGTCACAATGACGTTAAAGTTAAAACACTTCCGGAATGGGCTTATTTCACCCTGTAGGGCGAGTCAACATTTTTCCTGACACCTTATTTCAATAATTTCAAATCGGTCTCTAGTGAGAGAAAACTATGTCTCGCATACCCGGATGTTTGTCTCCAACCCCCTATTGTGGCGTCATAGACGTTTACGTAGGTTTAGCATTTTTTGACGGTCATATAGAGCAACATTTAACTTAAGGAAAACAAGCAATGTTTACTGTATCTATGAATTACCTATGTAAAAATATATGGGTGAGAGAAAATAATCAATCACCCCTTTGTAAAGGGACAGGGAAATACAAACCGAGTATCAATGATTTGCAGTCCACAAAGGGATGATAGATTTTATTATTTTAGTCCGCTATTATGACGCCATCATTTATCTTTTAAAATATCGCCGTTTCTATTTTGACGTCATAAAGGATGAGGAACTTGTATGCTCCGAAGCGTTATGTAAGATGTTATCATAATATTTGAATACGAAATGGCTTTATATCACTGCATAACACGTGTATCATGTGATAATTGTCACATATTATTCTTCATCTCATAAAGGAGCAACATTATATCAATTGAAATCGTTTATTTTGAAACAATAAGTAATACGCAATTTTAAAATGGGTTCAGGAAAGTTAGTATTTTCTAGCATCAAATTATGACATCGTTTATATTCAGCAATGGAACAAAAACATCTGAATCAAGATAAGGCAATGTCTTTGTTATTTTCTGTTTTGCGTCCTCGTGCTGGTAGGTTTTGAGCCCAAAGCAATAAAACAAAACAAAAATAAAATAATAGAATTTTTACCAATAAAATGTGTTTTCTGCAAACATTTGAATGTGTATTTTACAAAAATGAAAGATAAATTGTTTGATCTTTTTATATTCCATATACAAATGTAAAAGTAATGCAAAGATTCAAGATATTTTATTATCAATCATTCTTTTGCTGACCAAAATATGTGAATCATTAAATGAAACAGGTTTCTGTCATACATCACATAATCATATAATATGCTTCAACTTTGTTTTATTTGCTTGTTTGTTTTTCTCCCTGGCTGGCTGGTAGCTTTCTCAATTTCAAAAGGACGCAAAACAGAATAAAAACAAGAAACGGCCTCAAATACACGAACCAATTATCATGGAATGGAGAAAGACAATTACCATGTGTACTCACAACAATTTCTTTTCAGGTAAATACCATGAATATACTACACTAGAAACAATTTTAGTATTCCATGCCCTTCATTCAAATCATTATATGACATTTTTTTAAAATGAAAATTAAATATACCTTGATCTTATTCAAATTACCTCTGAGTCATAAGTAACAGAGCGTATATACTTGAGAATAATCTTGTTACGAGGGCTGATCAAAATGTTCGGAGCCTCATATTTAAGGATTAAATATTTGTCAAACATGTTGATATATTTTAAGCATTATCCCAATCAGCATTGCCAGCATTGTTCAGGCTCCAATACCATTTTAAAGAAATTCTTATTTTCTTGGTTGTTTTGATGGCTACCCACGGTATTTATGACGTCATCATTGGACCTGTCTAAAGTTTTGGAAATGAGAGAGTATGTTAAAAAAGTTAAATAAAGACGAAATTGCAGTCATGTCTTGATGGAACAAACTGTAATGAACAAGAATGTTTGCTCTGGCGGATGAATATGTATGACATACAGCAATTCGAGGTTTTGATATTGATCCTGTTATGCAAATATTGGACCATATCACTTTTACAGAATTTGTCCATTTTCAAAAAAAAAAAAAAAAAAAGATACTCAATTATCTTAGAGTGTTACCCAGTCGATAAAAAGACCAAATGAGACCAACTCATTGGGAACAAGGCCTGAAATGAAATAGAGTTACAACATATTGAACAGCCCTTGTAAATATTTGGTCAAGCAAGCTAATTTGCATGACAAAGACAATCACAAAGTGGTTTTCAATGGAAGCACAGAATAATTTCTTTCCAATAATCATGAAAATATATAAACAATATACAACAGCAGCTAGAGCAACAAATTTGGTATCAAAAGAACGGCAATGGCATTTCCTTTAAGTTTCAAGCTCAATTCATCAATTTACTCGTCCACGAAACGGGGGAAAACTATGGATTTCGACGAAAAATCGTTAAAAATTGGGAAAATATTATATAATTTTTCATACTGTAGATGAAATATCCATTTTGGTACCAAAGTCACAATTAATTTCCTGCCTTTCATTTTTGAATGTCAGATTAGCAATTTGCCAGTACGAAAATGGGGAAAAGAATGATTATTGAATGAAAAATCCCTGAAAATTGGGATATTGCAATGCTTTTTCATGCTTTAGTTAGAATAACTAGTCAGGTATGTATCACTGGGTTGGCTGCTGCCTTTCATTTTTGAATGTCAGATTAGCAATTTGCCAGTACGAAAATGGGGAAAAGAATGATTATTGAATGAAAAATCCCTGAAAATTGGGATATTGCAATGCTTTTTCATGCTTTAGTTAGAATAACTAGTCAGGTATGTATCACTGGGTTGGCTGCACCCCCCTTGATCCTCCAAAATCAGCCAAACCTTGTAGAATTTTTCCCTTTAAAATCGTCTCATGCAATTTTCCATGGCAAAAGTGGTGTTTTGGGGGAAAAACATGTTTTTAGTAAAAAAAAAAATTACTGAAAATAGATCAAGTTTAGTTAGAAAAATAATTTATAACATTTATATGGATGATGACTTTAAACATTTTAAAATGTAAATAGATAGTATTTTTAGAGCTCCTTCAGATGAAATAAGTTACAAGTTCCAATCCATACTTTTATTACATGTTTTTGGGTGAAAAGTTTAAGTTTTGCATAAATTCACAGATATTTGAGAAAATTTTCATTTATTCCTGCTTCCCTTAAAAGTCTCTTTTTTTCAATTGACATATATTTAATATTCTTCTCTTTTTTTTTGGAAAAATCTTCCAAATTGTCGTTTTGATAAAGAAACCTGTATCTTCAATTAGAAATGTCTGATTTCTGTTTATTTATCTAAACAACCCTTATCCATTATGAAAGCAATGATTGAAATCTATGTATTTTCAACTGTTATTTAGGTTCATTCACGAATTACATGTTTAAAACATAAAGAGTATATTTTCAATTTATTTTGGGGGCAAAATGTCTAAAAATAACAGATTTCTGGAAAAATTCTATAAATGCATTATTTCACCTAAAATCATACATTTAAAGCTATTATCATAACGGAAATAATGATTTTTATCAAATGAATGTGAAATTGAATGTAATGATTCATGAAAAGCAACATTCATGGGTAAAATACGCATTTTTTTTATGCAAAAAACACTTATTTTGAGAAAATAAGCACTATTTCTTTTAATCTGTTTTAATTTACACATTTTAGCTTTGCTGGGATGCTGTTTCTTATTATTTTTCCTTAGGAAGGTCATTTGATAACTGAATTTCAATTTCTATGCAATTTGGGGCAAAAACCCGTATTCATGTGCAAAAATCGCTATTTCTGTGAATATTTTTTATAATTCATATATTTTAATAAAACGCAGAAGGAGAGGTTTCCTATTATTTAACGGCATGTACGTGACCAAGTTTAATGAACCAGAAGATATTTTTGATTATTCTGCTATTTTGAGGGATAATCACATTTTTTTTTTTAATCATTAATTTCGGGAAACATTTTTTATTACTATAAAATGCTGCATTACTATTTGTATTCAAAAGTTTGCATTTGAGGTATCCTTTCTTAATTTGATAGGTATTTTGGGACAAATGCAATTACTTTTTCCATGCAAATTTGTTCTAGCTGCAGCATGGAAAAAGTAATTGCATTTTCCCGATATTCAACGGTTTTTCTTTATAAAATCTCCTTTTTACCCAAAAATTTCGAAATGTCCAAGGATGCCAGAGTGGCATCTGGTTGATTATCAAAGAAGGGGGTATTCACAACACTTTCATGAAAAAACATTTTGTGCGTACCTAATTTTTGGGTTTCATGAATGGCAACCAGACTAAATTGTGTGTCTGCATGGTTGTTCATGTTTTAATGTTATTTTACTTTTGCGGTTGTACATAACGCTGTTTTCGATGCAAGGTCCGCGTCCTGGAGATTTTCGAATATCATAGAAAGTTCACAAACGTCCTCACTCAGTATGATTTTTTCTGATCTATGATATACATGTACTTTAATCATAATTTTCACGAGGTGAAATCATAATTCTAATATGACTTGAGATTTTATCCCTGTATGTACTATAGAACTCGCCTGGTGTAAAATCTCCAACAAACTTACAGTTTGCTAAGCTCCGCCCATGCACGTGCTATAGAGCTCGTGCAAAACAATATTAGAATAGAAATGATAACTAGCTAGCTGTGATTTGTTGTCCAGTTATTCCCCGAGTCGCATGAACCAATGAAATTATCACCGAGCCGCGAAGCCCATGCACGTGCTATAGAGCTCGTGCAAAACAATATTAGAATAGGAATAATAACTAGCTAGCTGTGATTTGTTGTCCAGTTATTCCCCGAGTCGTATGAACCAATGAAATTATCACCGAGCCGCGAAGCCCATGCACGTGCTATAGAGCTCGTGCAAAACAATGTTAGAATATTCAAGATTCATTTATTTCTTATAAACCAAGTATTGGTATAGAGACAAAACATACATATAAATATCAAAACAATAAAAACATGTGACATGACAAGATAAGCAGAATTTCAACAAAAGCAGAGCAATATTTTCTAAGAATCACGTAAGAGCAGAATCTGTTTGTAAAGTTATACAAGAAAATGTTCATTTAGCAGGTACGATGTTACAGTGCAGGTACACTGCATACAAGTTCAACAGAGGACACAAAAATTTGTTTCATATATACAAAAGTGGATCGATATAATTTTGCAAGGATAGAACAGTTTTAACATGATTATAAGAGCATATACATGTTAGTACAGTGCATGATCAAATTTGCAGATTCATGGAATGGGCTTAAGTTTAAAAAGATTTTTATTTAAGTAGAAAAGAAAAGCTGCTTAGCAAAATACAGTATTATACTATCATTGGTTGATACATGATCATAAAGCAGGTACAATAGTACAGTGCATGATCGACCTGATCTGCAGATGAAAAATTGTATATTTATTGATGAAGTTTGGAAATTTTTAAAGTAATTTGAGAAACAGTACTTTGCTATCACAAATGAAAATTGCAGTTATTTATAGATGAAATTTGCATATTTTATATAGTTTAAGAAACATACTATGACTATCACATCAATAAGTACATGATCATAAGAGCAGGTACAGTAGTACAGTGCATGACCAAATTAGAAAATGCAGGATGCTTAAATACATTTCAATTATTAACACTTTACTTTCACATTGTGCAATACATGATCATAAAAGCAGGTACAAAAGTAGAGTGCATGACCAGTTTTATGGAGACACAGTGTTATTTATAATTTTAATGAATTTGCACAGTTTTTTTTAAGATTTGAGATATTATCACTCTGAAATAATGTTTTCATTTTTAAAGTATTCACTCGTCTACAATAATAATTACCAAGAAGACTTTTCCTTTCATTTCTTAACAATTTACATTCTAAAATATAGTGAAATTCATCCCCCATTTTATTTTCTAGACATAAATTGCAAATCCTATCTTTTCTTTCCAGATTATACCATCGGCCTGTTTCTATCGGTAACCTATGATTACATGTCCGAAATCTACATAAACATACTCTATTTTTGTAGTCCAATATATCTAAATAGTTTTCAAATTTGAAGTCATCTTTAAAAATCCTATAGTTTAAACTTTTTGGTGAACAGTCTACATCAGCCTTCCATAATTGGAGAATCTGGTCCTGCAATACATTTTTTACTTTATCTTTTAGACTTTTATCCATCTCTTTTCATAATCCCCCTAAAAGAATAGAAATAATAACTAGCTAGCTGTGATTTGTTGCGAAGCTTCGCGGCTCGGTGATAATTTCATTGGTTCATGCGACTCGGGGAATAACTGGACAACAAACCACAGCTAGCTAGTTGTTATTTATTAAATGTAATAACTTCAAGCTATGTCGATATGTGGAATATAATGACTTCGAGACTTTGATATCGAATTGGTCGGGGTCAGGCGAGACCACTGAGAATGCTCATTTACAGCAGTGCTAATTGAATCGAGGTGAAATAAGTAACCAACAACTGTATGTCAGTTAAGTCCTCCGTGTATCCAGATAATTTGGGGGGGGGGGGGGTGCACGAAATCCGGATAATCACACCATATGCCATTTAAAAGGAAATAGCTTTAAAAAAGTCGGTGCAAAGTGAACATTGTATCTCTCAATTTATATACATATGTTGTCATTTATGGCGTGAATTCTTCCCTTTGATGCAGTGGTGACGAGGCTTTTGATCCTTTGAAAAATTTTGTCTGAAACTTTCTCGTGCTAAACATCAATTCTTATAATGTTATCAAGAGCCGGTACATTCTCCATCATGAAAATGAGACAGACAGACGGAGAGAACCGAAAGACAGAAAAAGAAAGAAGAAACTTCCAAGCAACCTAGACTATGTTGGTAGTTTATTACAATTTCGGTTTTTATTACATATCCGGTTGGGACATGTAACCTAATATGTAATAACCTAATATGTAATAAATACTTCTAAGTATCATCTTTTGGTCCCTTTTTGGGTCTTGAATTCTTCCTTTTGATCCAGTGAGAGGAGGATATTGGTCCTTTAAAATTATAAGTACATCAATCTCTGTTTGGATTTTAACGGATACTTGATCGTGCTACACCTCAATACATGAATACTAATGTTATTGATAGTCTGTATATTCTGCATCATGAATATGAGACAGACAGACGGAGAGAATCGAAAGCCAGAAAAAGAAAGAAGAAACTTCCGAGCGACCTAGACTATGTTCGTAGTTTATTACAATTTCGGGTTTTATTACAAATCCGGTTGGGACGTGTAACCTAATATGTAATAACCTAATATGTAATAAATACTTGAGTATCATCTTTTGGTCACTTTTTGGTCTTGAATTCTTCCATTTGATGCAGTGAGACGAGGTATTTGATCCTTTAAAATGATTAATAGTTCAATATCTGTATGAATTTTATCTGAGACTTTCTCGTGCTACACCTCAATCCTTATAATGTTATCAAGAGACGCTACATTCCCATCATGAGTATGAGACAGACAGACGGAGAGAAGCGAAAGCCAGAAAAAGATAGAAGAAACTTCCCAGCAACCTAGACTATGTTTGTAGCTTATTACAACTTCGGTTTTTATTACATATCCGGTTGGGACGTGTAACCTAATATGTAATAAATACTTGAGTATCATCTTTTGGTCACTTCTTCCATTTGATGCAGTGAGACGAGGCATTTGATCCTTTTAAATGATTAATAGTTCAATATCTGTATGAATTTTATGTATGACTTTATCGTGCTACACCTCAATCCTTATATGGTACATTCTCCATTATGAAAATGAGCAAACGGAGAGAAGCGAAAGCCAGAAAAAGAAAGAAGAAACTTCCAAGCAACCTAGACTATGTTGGCAGTTTATTACAATTTCGGTTTTTATCACATATCCGGTTGGGACGTGTAACCTAATATGTAATAACCTAATATGTAATAAATACTTAAGTATAATCTTTTGGTCACTTTTTGGGTCTTGAATTCTTCCTTTTGATCCAGTGAGAGGAGGCTATTGGTCCTTTAAAATGATAAGTACGTCAATCTCTGTTTGGATTTTAACGGATACTTGATCGTGCTACACCTCAATACCTGAATATTAATGTTATTGATAGTCTGTATATTCTGCATCATGAAAATGAGACAGACAGACGGAGAGAATCGAAAGCCAGAAAAAGACAGAAGAAACTTCCGAGCGACCTAGACAATGTTCGTAGTTTATTACAATTTCGGGTTTTATTACAAATCCGGTTGGGACGTGTAACCTAATATGTAATAACCTAATATGTAATAAATACTTGAGTATCATTTTTGGTCCCTTTTGTCTTGAATTCTTCCTTTTTATCCAGTGAGACGAGACTTTCGATCCTTTAAAATGATTACTAGTTCAATATCTGTATGGATTTTATCGGATTCTTTATCATGCTACACCTCAATATTATAAGGTTATTAATACGAGACGGTATATTCTCCATTATGAAAATGAGACAGACAGACGGAGAGAAACGAAAACCAGAAAAAGAAAGAAGAAACATCCGAGCGACCTAGACTATATTCGTAGTTTATTACAATTTCGGGTTTTATTACAAATCCGGTTGGGACATGTAACCTAATATGTAATAACCTAATATGTAATAAATCTAGTTTATTACAAATCCGGTCGTTATTACAAATCCGGTTGCGACAGACCCCTCCCCCCCCCACCCGCCCCCATTGGCATCGAAATGTTCTGAATTTAATTTTTCGAGAAAACCTCATCAATGTATATATTTTTTAAAAAGGTCCTTCCGAGACAGTCGTTTTGAAATTTATTTCAATAAAATAGGACTTGAAACAAAAGTACAGGTCCACGCAAGGATCACTGCGGCAGATGGAAAACCTTAAATTTTTTGCAGAACTTTTTTCTCTTGAAATGTGTTCAGATCAGCCTCAGCCTCCAAATTGATAATATCTAAATCCATTTTCATCATACTTGGATGGTGAAGAAAGTTATAGGGGTAACAAATTTGGTTGAATTATGTAGAGAACATGCGCATGCGTTGAAAAAGTTGGCAGGAATTTTGAGAATAAAGCCATTTCTTGTTTTTATTCTGTTTTGCGTCCTTTTGAAATTGAGAAACCTACCAGCCAGCCAGGGAGAAAAACAAACAAGCATAGAAAACAAAGTTGCAATTTCGTATAATGTGACCATGTGAAATCATACAGAAACTGTTTTCATTTGGTTATTGAGAGATTTTAGACAACAAATGAATGATAGATAATGCAATGTCTTGAATTATAGCAGTACATACACATTTTCTACATGAAATACAAAAACTGAACAATTTCTCTTTAAAATTGTGTAGAAAATACATTTAATTTGCAAAAGATTTAATTATTTTAATTATGTTTTGTTTTATGACTTTTGGCTCAAAACCTACCAGCACGAGGACGCAAAACAGAAAATAACAAAGAAATGGCCTAATTGCCTCTTTTTCTCACCAGTGTACTTACAGGAAGTTTTGGGGGAAGAATTTATACATTTGTACAAGCTTTACGCTTTTTTTTCTAATCCTTTATAGACTATTAGGTGAATATCTCGCTTCACCATCGCTACCTTGAGAAATGAATATCATATGTTTGATTTGTACCACAAATATGTAAACAGTTTTGCACACACACACACACACAAATTAATGTATCATCCCTGCCTGATTCTTACGTGGACATATACTTATTAGCAAAAAGAACTTTGTTGACCAAAAACATTTGAATATGTGTGAATTTAATTCTAAGCATTTAATTGGAATATTGCGGTCGTGTTTGGTATCAAATGAAATAGAATGAAGTCCTGCATATGAAAATGTAAAGGAAATGAAAAACAAAAACAAAAACAAAAACAAAAACAAAACAAAACAAAAAATGAAATAAACAATTTCTATTTTACAGCTGAGTTTGTCGGTACTTCAAAGGTTTACCGATCGTTGCCGAATATTGGTCATCGACAAAAAGCGAGGTTTTGAGCGGAAGAAGGCAGCTATGGGTTTGCTTATAAACCTTTCTTCAACTATAATATTAACAAACGACGAGTTCCATGGAAAGGAGCTGTTAAGATAAGGGCCGTATTTAGCCCTGAATCTTGTGACTTATTTCTTGCGCATGGCGAATCGTATACAGAAAAACATTATTCATTATTGAAATATAATGTATTTGCAGAACTTCTACATGTTTTACATTATGTCGAGGAACTCTTAAGGTTGTAAAATTAAGGTCGAAAGAGGTAGGGGTGCTCGGATAGAAAATCCGATAATATCGACAAAAAAGTATACATTTTTGAATATTTTGTCTAAAATGGATAAATCTAAGCTAAAAGACATCAAATATGTCTACATTGTGTATCAGAAATAAATTTCGAACGTTCTACCCCCTTTAATCGGTAAATAATGAAATCCGGAACTTAAAATACGGTCTTATTCTTCATTCAATGGCTACCATGTAAGCCTTTTAGCGCGAAATACACATTGACGGAGAAATGAACATCACTCTTGCTTATTCCGTTCCTAATTCTTGTTTCTTTCATTCAAATATTTTGAGTACGCGATGTTTGACGGATTAAAGAGGAAAAATAGTCAAATGTGCAATATTTAATGGTCAAAAAGATCGATTCTTAAAAAAGCACCCCCCTTTCCATTTTTAGTTTTTCGTCTCTGGGGTAGTGTTCCCCCCGGAGATACAGAACCCCACTTTGCCAAAAAATTTGTATCATGGATACACATCCCCAGTAAAAGTGGCTTTCTGTATATCCGGGGGGAACAATGTTCAATAAAACTTTTCCGTTTTCTATTGATTTCTATGAGAAAAAGATAAGTTTTGACCCCAAAATTAGCAATATCATGCAAAACAGATAAAAAATAACTTCATATTCTGATGGGATGCCGTATAGGTATACATTTTACCAAAAAAGGTTCTTGAAATTTCAATTTTTAAAATTCCACTTTTCAGGGCTGATTTTACGCCTTATCTTAACAGCTCCTTCGGCAACATCTCAATTTCATGATACACTGTTTCTCGTGATATC
This sequence comes from Pinctada imbricata, assembly GCA_033119305.1. NCBI lineage: Eukaryota > Metazoa > Mollusca > Bivalvia > Pterioida > Pteriidae > Pinctada > Pinctada imbricata. The sequence goes on from VSWD01000010.1 coordinate 81,153,728, forward strand.
ATCTCGATTAAAACAAATCTTTGAAAATCGGCGGATCTAGAATTAAGGTAGTTCGGGCCAGCCTATATATAATTTTTGGGGAAATATACCTGCAAAAGATGAGATGAGAATTATTTTTGCGAATTGCAAGGGGAGGGGGGTGTACCTCGAATCCTCTATATATTCCAGACCGGCCTAATTTTACGATTTAGCATAATTTTTACGATTTTTCATTTTGAGATGCAAACGGATAGTTTTTACTATGTAAATTTATTGTGAAATAAGGGTTTGATATCGTATAAACAATTGCGTAAATAATTAAAAGATTTGAACAAATGTCAAACAAGGGCGTGGGAGAAGGGGGCAGCCGGGGTACACGCCCTTTCTTCTGAAACGTGGGGGGGGGGGGGCAGCCATGTTTGTGCCCCCCCCCCCCCACTTTTCAATCACAATATTTCATGATGCATTAACATTGTTTAAAATAGCAACATTTTGTAGTACAGAAAATAGATCTACAATTTTTCGGTCAATTTTCAAAATTTTTCTTTCACTTTCTGACTAATTTAGCCATTCTGGTCAGATCCATCCTACATCCATATTACTTTATCAATGTATGAGAATGAGAATGGCTAAATTATTCAGAAAGTGAAAGAAAAACTCAAACTTTATGTATGTAGAATGTTATATCATGTACTTATTAATGATAGAGGATATAGGGAGTATTTTCTAATAAGTACATGTTTTGCCCCCCCCCCTCCCCCCCCCCAAAAAAAATCCTAGTGTATGATATATGTCTGTACGACCAATACTACGCTCACAGTGAAAGAAAATTGTTTTAGATAGGGGGTTTTCTAGCGCGACGTCGCCGAACACTGAGTCTATGGAGAACATCGACGACGTCACGCTAAAATTAACATAGAAATCTCCCCATCTAAAACTATTTTTTCTATCACTGTGAGCGTAGTATTGGTCGTACAGACATATATCATACACCGTTAGTTATGAGAGTTCGAGATCTATCCCCCTATATAAATTTTAATCGGAAAATATGCGGACAAAGTAGAGAAAACTTCAATTTTCCTATTTCTGAAGTGAGCTGCGCGGACAGTACGTTTTATTCCTGCTACGTTGTGACATTGCATTCTGACGTTGCGTAATGATGTCATGACGTATTAGTCGTAACTTGTTAAAGATGGCAGTCGGATGAAACGGTTTCAAGTCACAAGTAAAGCATGATTCAATGCTTCAATTAGATATTAAGTTCGTATATACCGCTGAAAACAGGTTGCCCAATAATCCTCCGTCCATGTAGACCGGAAGTGATTCCGAATTACATGGGTTGAGTAGTAAGCCCCGAGACTCTGGCGAAACCGCACGCTGAGTTTGTATAGAATTTGTACAGAATTAACATTGGAAACCGGTATTTTTCCTACTTATTTACACGTGATATCTTAATTAAAGAGGACTATGTCCGTCCTCCATAGGAAGAGAATTCATTAGCAGACTCAAAGGGGATGGGGTGGGCGTATCCCCTAAAATTCCCAAAGGTTGCTCAATTTGCCTTATGTTTAATATGCAGAAATCGTATATATACGTCCCTGGTACTATAATAATTATTGTTAGTCATTAAGCAAATTTAAATATTTTCAATATTTCGAATTTGTCATAGGACAGCTATATTATATATTGATTTTGTTGTTTTGTATTTCATTGCATGGAAACATTTCATATACAACATTTTTGAAAAAAAAAAACATGTCAAGTTTAGTATCAAATTAAGCAGCTTGTTGAGTTTTTGTCAGATTTAGAAAGTGTATTTTCAAAAGTTCAAAATTATAGAAGTTATTTATATTTTCTAATTTTTGAGTCTCGGCTATAAGTCATGAAAATGACCATTAATCCTTGTAAATATGTAGACTAGTGGATTTCCGTATTTGATTACTTTAGGGCTTATAAAAGTGTCCGTAAGAACTTTTTGTTTGCACTTGCCAGCTTAAGACTTTTGTTAAGTAAATTAATAGTTAATTGCTATCTAAACTTTATTGCTCAATTTTGACACGCGAGCTCCGTTTTTTGTTCTCTAGAGTGACCGTCCCTTGCGGACAAAAGAGATCAGGGCGTGGTCTCGTCTGTCAAGTCAAGGTAAAGATAAAAAGATCTTTGGGACAGTAAGAAACGGGTCAAAAGGTCAAATATTTGATTATTCAAATTCAAATTCAAATTCTTTATTGCATTAAACTCATCATAAAAGTCATTATGCAGTTCAGTACATAGACACACACAAGAAATCACAAATAACGAAAAAATATTATAAATATGAATAGATCGATAAACATATGCATGCGCCAGTAACACATATTTTAGAATTATCAGGACAATGTACATTGGTCTGGATTCAGAAATCAAACAACAATAATATTATTTTACTTATTAAAACTGGGACTTTATGACCTTCTCGGGTTTGATCGCGTACAAAATATATGTCTTAAAAGGTCGATACAAAATTTCAGAATATCATCGTTGCAATTCATAATGAAATTAAATTTATCCATTTCGGCTAATTCAGAAAATCGTGGACACGTATTAGTAATAAGAGTAAATACTTCGTTTCTTTTCATTTCATAACGTTCACATTTCATCATCACGTGGAACTCATCTTCGATCTCTGATGATGAGCAGAAATGACATATTCGTCTGTCCAAAGGTGTTATAGGTCTTTTATGTCTTCCTGTCTCCACATGAAGGTCATGGGCACTTATTCTAAATTTCGTAAGAAGAGTCTGTCTTTAAAGTTCAACTGATCACAATAATCTTCGTATCGTAAATTATATTTAACTTTACAGTAAGTTCTTAATTTTGAATTGTTATTGATCGAATCCAACCAAAATGAATGGAATTTCCCTCTCAATTCAGATTCGAGAATATTAGTATTTATACTCAAAATATCACTAAAACCGAAAATCCCACAAATATATCGTACCCATGTTATCCAGGAATGTCCGTTATTGATGTCAATGAGTTCAGCTTCGCACAAACAGTCATTAATTAATGATTTTGTTTTTCTCTTTTCTTGGAGTTTTAGCCAATATCTAATTGTACCTTTTAGCACATCAAGTATTAATGGGTATCTACCTAATTCTCCTAATGCCCCAAAGACAGATGCATATTTATTAACTCCGAGTAACCACTTACAAAACGCGATGTTTATTTTTTCTAGTGGTAATTTTGTACAGGAAGATTTTACAAAATCATAAGCACTATTGTTTTTCATAGTTACACTCCCCCATATTTCTGAACCATATAGGCAAACGGGTTTTACTGTCTTATCAAAAAGGTCTAGACTTATTTTAGGCGATAAGAAGTCCCGGTCAATTACTGATTTGAGCTTGAATAGAGCTTTATTTCCACGTTCATTCATATTAAGTTTCGCTTGATTGAAATTTCCCGAAGAGTCGAAGACAATGCCGAGATATTTATAAGTATTTGTATACTCAAGGTCGTGACCTTTATATTTTATTTTCTGTGTACCCGCCAGAGGTCGACCAGATTTTGTTATTGGCATTACCATAGTTTTGTTCACATTTACTCGAAGTCGCCATTTGTCACAATAATCGCTTAACGTATCAAATTTCCGTTGTAAACCATCTAGCGATGTTGAAATAAGAACAAGGTCGTCTGCATATAGTAGACACTTTAATTTTGAATTGTTTAGACTTGCGCTATCCTCATCACTTATAGATTTTAGGATGTCGTTAATATAAATATTGAAAAGTAGGGGACTCATTACCTCCCCTTGTTTCACGCCGATATTATTAAGGAAACCCTCAGTTAATTTATCGTCAATTTTTACACAACATTCAGAGACGGCATACATTTTCTTTATAATATTGTAAAAATTTCCTTTAATACCATTCATTTGTAATTTGTACAATAGACCTTCCCTCCACACTGTATCATAGGCTTTTTGGAAGTCTACGAAGCCGAAATATAGTTTTTGGTTCGAATCTTTATATTTATCAATGAGGGTCTTCAAAACAAGCATGTGATCTAAAGTTTGACTTTTCTTGGAAAACCCAATTTGATGTTTATCGATTATTGATTTTGATTGGTTGATTCCTGGAAATCCGCGTCCAAGGTTGCAAGGGGGTTCCGTGAGCGCATTCCTCACTTCAAGATTTGGATGCGAGGAAATAAAGATAAAAAACTTGTTAGTAATCCGACTTTAATTCGTCATTTCCAGGTAATCATTACAATATGATCAATATGTTTTATATTTCTTAAATAATCGAAAATACGTTTATTTTGTACGTTAAATGAAAACTATATTTCTTTACTCCAATGTTATCAATTTGAGCTTTCGTCTTATAATTTTGGGAGCGAGTTAAATTATTGAAATTTATTGAGTTACACTGTTTCTGGATTTCTTTATGTTATATTGTTCTTATATGTATACTTGTCAAGTCTTTATTATATTTAGTTTAGAATGTTTTGTATCTGTCATATTAACTCACTTCAAGATTTGGATGCGAGGAAATAAAGATCAAAAACTTTTTAATAATCCGACTTTAATTCTTTGATCACAAAGAGAAGCAGCCCACACGGCGGCCCGGGGAATCGACACACCCCGTGGCCCGCCACCCCCCATCGTTACAGAATCAGGGTCCAACGAAGGATCGACCCGTTATTAAAGACAGAATAAAATGGAAAAGTTACAAAGAAAGATTACCGAAATGGCGACCCTGGGGTTCGAACATTTTAATACCACGTAACCGAGAATTTATAGAGAAAAGGGCGCGCTCGCAGTGTCGACTTTTCGTTGCACACAGTGTGCAACAAATTTTCACTGTGTCAGTATTATCTTATGGCGCTGTCCGTGAGTCCGTGTGGTGTACCCGTCCGTCCGTCCGTCTCCACGTCCGAGGTTATGTTTTCCGGATTTTTTGCTGAAGCCTTTTAAGTAGTGCTGTATATTGAAATAAATTGTTCAATACAATACAATACAATACATTTTGCTTCAATACTCAATATTTTCAATACAATACACATTTTTCTCGAATAAATCATAATAATGAATCAATAAATGGAGTTTTTATGCTTTAATCAATTAAAACTTCATAAAACAGAACAAAAATAAATAGCAAATGGGTGTTTTCCATTATTTCAAAAGCAAAAAAAAAAAAAAAAAAAAAAAAAAAAAAAATGAATAAAAAGATGACAATGGCAGGTATGAAAAGTCTTTCTTTGTATACCAAATAAATCTGGTTCCGTGAATCGCGAATTATACACCAATGAACACCAAAACTAAGACATTCAATTTTTTATATTTATTAACATTTCTCTAAATATTAGACACCCTATTTTTGCACGAACATCGCAAGCACAGCGAATTACAGCGTCAAAAGTATATTCTAACGTTGGCAAATTCTTCCTAAATTCAAAATTTGGACGTAACGTCACATCGGCAACCTGATTTATCGAAATATAAGTACGGTAGAAACTCTATTTGAACTCGTATACGCGTCTGAACGTTGATGTGATCAAAGATTAAGAAGAAATATGAAAATAAGAACCAAAAACGAATTAAACGTTTATGATTATATTTTCTTATCATATGTATTGAAAGTATCGATACTCAGCATTTGTGTATCGATAAGTATTGAAAATCTTAAAGTATCGATACTCCTCAATATTCCAATATCAATATACATCACTACTTTCAAGATATTGGATTGAAACTTTATACGTAATTTGACACATGACCTGATATAAAGCGACGTAAGATCCAGTTCGAGTTTCGGTGAAATTGACCTATTTTTAGCAGAATGATGGCCCTTGAACATAGAAAATTGTCAACAATTTCACAGTTTTCCGGACTTTTTTTTTTTGCAGACGGTTATTGAATTGAAATTTGATACATGCATTTCATAATAGGTAACTACGCAGGTCCACTTCGAAATTCGGAAATATTGACCTATTTTTAGCAGAGTTATGGCCCTTGAACATAGAAATGTTCAACAATTTCACAGTTTTCCGGACTTTTTATTTTGCAGCCTTTTCAGCGATTGAATTGAAACTTGATACATGCCTTTATAATAGATAACTACAGATCCAGTTCCAGTTTAGGAAAAATTGACCTATTTTTAGCAGAGTTATGGTCCTTGAACATAGAAAATTTCAACAATTTTCCTGACCTTTTTTTCGCAGCCTGAGAAGCTATTGTATTGAAACTTGATATATTCCTTCATAATAAATAGTTACAGATCCAGTTCGAGATTTAGAAAAATTGACCCATTATTAAGTAGAGTTATGGCCCTTGAACACAGAAATTTTCAACAATTTGAGTCTTCCTGACTTTTTTTTTTCGCAGCCTTAGAAGCTATTGAATTGAAACTTGATATATGCCTTCCTAATAAATAGTAACAGATCCAGTTCGAGATTTAGAAAAAAATGACCAATTTCTTGCAGAGTTATGGCCCTTGAGCATAGAAATTTTCAACAATTTACAGTTTCACAGACTTTTTTTTGGCAGCCTTTGAAGCTATTTAATTGAAACTTAGTATATGCCTTCATAATAAATAATTACAGATCTAATTCAAGTCTCTGAACAGTTGACCTATTTTCAGCAGAGTTATGGCCCTTAAACTATTAACAATTTCACAGTTTCTTGGACTGTTTTGCAGCCTTTGCAGCTATTGAATCGAAACTCGGTATACACCTTCATAAACTCGGTATGACATAATTTCGGTATCTTAATCATTCTGTTTGAAGGTCAAGTCACTTTGAGACTAAAACTGATATAATTGCATTCTCAAAATTATTCATGAGAAATTAATACCCAACGGGCGTATCTTGCAGCGTTGGCGTTGCTATTTTCTCTCTTGATTTCTTACCGACAGCAATTGCCTGAAACCTGGATGGGCAGCCCGGCTAGCTTTCATTCTATTGAAGCTGAACCAGGGACGTATATATATACGTCCCTGGCTGAACCGAACTATAATTAACTATATGAGATAGATCTGCATAGCTGTAAAGAGTTGATTTATGCGCAAAATAGAAACTGTCATTAATGCTTGAAGACGTTGAACAGGATTAGACCAAGGATAAACCCCTGACGTACCCCTAAAGTTTTTGGTTATACATGTAGGTACAAAAATGAAGTCAGTCGTGAAGTTATTTGAAAGTCTCAAGTTATTCTCGCTGCTCTATAATTCTCAGTGTTACAGAATCAGTGGCGGATTCAGCCGGGGGGGGGGGGGCACCCGTGATCTCTATAGTTTGTAAAGGAAATTAATCGTTTACAAGGGATTTTTTAGGGTCAATATGGGGCCGAAATTCGGTAAAAAGAGGTACTTTTCCCCAATTTTAGACCTAAAAATTCCCAATTCAATCTTTTCTCCAAAACGAGAAATTCATTTCCAATTTACACCGGGTACAACGCAGCATTACGGGGGCTTGTTGTGCTGCGACCCGGGGACTTGTGCTGAAGCGATGAAAAGCAGACCGAGTTGTACATTAGCTTCTATAACTCCAGAAGTATGATACCTAGGTTCCTAAAACTGATTTTACGGAACTCAGCAGATATCAAGGAATGTTCCCATGTGTTAAATTTTGTTTCAGAGTCGTTTGTTCTTAAAACTGATTTTACGGAACTCAGCAGATATCAAGGAATGTTCCCATGTGTTAAATTTTGTTTCAGAGTCGTTTGTTCTCTCAAACACTTCAACACTATTTCGCGAATTGGACGGTCTAAATAGGGAAATAATTTCATTAGGACATTAATGTCTTAAAATAGGATTTTACGCACATGTTCATACCTGGAGACATGGAGAATGGTCATATATTCCTATTTTGAATGCTTTCATGTGGCAATCCAGCGTAATAAAGGAAACATTCTACAACTTCTGCTGATGTTGTGTATGGGGGCTTGTATCCATGTTGTGTATGGGTGTTTGCTAATTCTATGTACGTGCACTTGTTTCAAACGTTTCAAATGTATTTTGAGACTTTCCGGAACCATTTTAAAATTATGATACGAGGTAATTTGAAATATTTCTGCCAGAGGGAAGGGATGATAACAAATAAAAACACAAACACTCAAATACACAAATTTTCGGCCACTTGGCCTTGATCGTCGTTTTTTACACTTGATAAAGGCCAAGTGGCCGAAAATTTGTGTATTTGAGTGTTTGTGTTTTTATTTGATACGAGGTAAGATATTGAATGATGTCATTCCAAACGAATCTTATATAACCACTGGCGGATCTAGAGTCCCTCCCATTTTCGCTACCAATTTAGATAAAATAGTATGAATTCCTATATTAAACCATTCATTCTGAGAAATCTGAATCGTTTTCATTGTCATCGTTAAAAAAAATCCTTAGCTCGCTCCCACTAGCGGTTTACAACTTTATCAATTTCAAATATTGCAGCTTTCCCCTAGCTTCTGTATAACAATTACATAACTCCCACCAACCATCCCCCTCGCAAGTGATTTCCATAAAAATTGTATGTGCCCCCCGGCAATTGGGGTTCTGGATCCGCCCCTGAGAATGGAAATCTTGAATTCGCCCTCCAGTTAGAGGGCGAAAAGAACGAAATTTAAATAAGACGACCCCCCATATTATAGGGTCATACGGGCGAGTTGACTGTGAATCTAGTTGTCCGAAACATTGTCCGATATATATATCACAAGATTGACTACAGTACACCAAGGGTCCGAGTTGTCCGATATAAGGGTCCGAGACTGTCAAATAAGTTTCCGATAATCAGATGTCTGGGAACGGGCCGAATTTTCTTGATTCCGAGATGTCGGGGGTCCGAGATGTCCGCGTTCCATTATGAAAGTGTAAACGCTAGAGAGGTCCGAACATAAGGCTCATATCCGAACGTTTTGGAAATGCAAGTGTTGAGTTTTAATTTTTGACCCCTACCTTCTCTAAAATGTTGTTAAAGGAGTACAGAGTTTGCATGCCTATGACAGTAGAGGAGGTGAACATTTTTCTGAGTCTAATATAAGATCTGACATTGTAAAGATTTAGTGAAAGTGAAAAAGCAAATGTAAGATGGGCGAGTTTAGGTTATAATTTCATCACATAAGTTTTTATAATAATAAAAAAGTAACCAATGTATATACTTAGATTTGCACATCTTTACAATGAATTAAATTATTTTCATGTGATAGATCTAGTACAATTCCATGAGTTTGTTTTGTGCAATTGACAGGTAGGGGAAAGGTACTGATTGAGCTAATAAACCTCAATTCACAGGCACATGTAGAAAGAGCGTCAATATCTTGTATGACACCCCTTTACAGGTCATAAGGGGAATATATGTATAGAGAGACAAGGCTTCCAACGAATTTTCAGCTAGAAGTAGCATCTGAAATGTTTGCATTTGTCATGTTTGAAGGGCAAAATGGGGTATGACCATAAAGATTTATTTGTATACTTCCTAGAAACATCTGTAACAGGACCCGGTTGGGGTGGGTGCCTGTCTTCAGGTCCGTAGGATTCCTATATTGCAGCCTAATTGTCTACCTAAGTTGGACTGTTTTCTACTTTCTGTCTTGAATCTCCATTGCCAGATTGGACAAATACTGAATCATTCAGAGGCTTTACTCTGCTTACTGTAAGCAGAGTAAAACTCCTGGATGATTCAGACTAGCTAATCTGGCAATGGAGGTTCAAGACAGAAAGTAGAAAACAGTCCAACTTAGATAGACGATAAGGCTATGTTATGAGATTTTTTTTGGTGATTATTGATGTTTTTAGGAAGTATACAATTCAATCTTCATGGTCATACCTTATTTTGCCCTTCAAATGCTAAAAAACTATAGAAATGCTACTTCTAGCTGAAAATTCGTCGGAAGCCTTGTCTCTCTATAAGATAACAGTATATTCTCTTGTGACCATACAGGATATTGACGCTCTTTCTACATGTGCCTGTGCCTCAATTGAGCTAATATCAGTGGCAGATCCAGCGCCCCCTTTGCCGGGGGGGTCAAGGGGCGAATTTTGCTGATTTTTACTGAAAATGGGCCAAAATACACCTGTTTTTGGAAAATTTTGGGTCATTGCCGTGGGGGGGGGGGGGGGGGGGTGGAGGCGGACACCCCCTCCGCACCCCCTTAAATCCGCCACTGAATATACCTCGATTGGGCTAATCAATCTGAATATTTTCTGTAGTAAAAATTTAAATATTGCACATCTGTACAATAAATTAAATTATTTTCATGTGATGGATCTAGTACAATTCCGTGTGTATGTTTTGTGCAATTGACAGGTTGGGGAAAGGTCCTGTAGGCTGTACTGATTGAGCTAATATACCTCAATTGGGCTAATCAATCTGAATTATTTTCTGTAGTAAAAATTTAAATATTGGCCTTTGTTCAGTTTAGGGGACAAGGACTATATAACTTTTAAAAAAAGACGACTTTAAGGTGAATTTTTCAACCAGAATTTTTTTCGGAGAATAAAATCTTTTCTACCAATTTAATAGTGTTGCGTTTTTCATTTGTACTGTGAATTATAATCATTATTTTTTTAGTTTTACTCTTTAAAATTGCTCTTGATTATCTTTAGGATATCATGACTGTTAAGGACAAAATAGACGAAAAACATGAACATATTTCAGATATATACTTCGTTTCTGTAACTAAAGGAACAATATAAATCATTATTGTAACTGACACTTTTATGGGGCTACTGCCCCGATCCCCTATTAGATACGCTCAAACAGTACTTGGCTTCGTACATTTTCCCTCTTTTAAACGTGTCTTTGTGGTGCATACTTACCATTGTCCCACCCTGGACAAAAATTGTCCCGCATTTTCGACCAAAAAAGTCTGGCCTGGCCGGGACACGGAAAAATCATGATTTTCAGCTCTACTGGTCTATGACCAGTCGAGCTATGCCATCGCCCTGTGTCCGGCGTCTGTCCGTCTGTCTGTCCGTTAAACATTTCTTGTGGTTTCCAGTCCTCTGAAACTATCGGTGATGGAAAGTTAAATCTTTTTGCAACATGATTGGTCTATGGTCTAGTTGTGCACCTGATATTTTGTATGAGCCCCTGACCCCCAGGGTCTTAGAAAATGGGTGTGGTCATTTTCTCCTATGTAACTCTATATAATCTTGTGGTCACCATTTCTCAGAAAGTATAAATGACAGAAAGTTAAATCTTTTTGCAATATTAAAGGTTGATGATCTAGTTGTGCACCTGATATTTAATCTGAGCCCCTGACCCCTGGGGACTTAGGAAATGGACATGGTCATTTTCTCCTATATAACTCTATGTAATCTTTTGGTCACCATTTCTCAGAAAGTATAGATGATAGAAAGTTAAATCCTTTTGCAATGTAAAAGGTTGATGATCTAGTTGTACACCTGATATTTCGTCTGAGCCCCTGACCCCTGGGGTCTTAGGAAATGGGTGTGGTCATTTTCTCCTATATAACTCTATATAATCTCCTGGGCACCATTTCTCAGAAAGTGTAAATGATAGAAAGTTAATTCTTTTTGCAATATTAAAGGTCTATGATCTAGTTGTGCACCTGATATTTCATCTGAGCTCCTGACCCCTGGGGTCTTAGGAAAAGGGTGTAGTCATTTTCTTCTATATAACTCTATGCAATCTTGTGGTCATTATTTCTCAGAAAGTATAAATGATAGAAAGTTAAATCTTTTTTCAATATTTAAGGTCTATGATCTAGTAAATTGTGCACCTGATCTTTCATCTGAGCCCCTGACCCCTGGGGTCTTAGGAAATGGGTTTGATCATTTTCTCCTGTGAACCTCAATGTAATCTTGTGGTCACCATTTCTCAGAAAGTATAAATAATAGAAAGTTAACTCTTTTTGCTATATTATATGTCTATGATTGAGTTGAGTACAAGATATTTTGTTAGAGCCCCTGACCCCCAGGGTCTTAGAAAATGGGTGTGGTCATTTCCTCTTGTATAACCCTATGTAATCTTGAGGTCACCATTTCTCAGAAAGTGTAAATGATAGAAAGGTATTTTTAGCTCACCTCGACGAAGTTGAGTGAGCTTATGCTATAACCCCACGCGTCCGCGTCCGCGTCCGTGTCCGCGTCCGCGTCCGGTTAAGAAGTTTGGGGTAGCTCAGTATCTGACAAAGTACTAATGCTACAGTAACCAAACTGGCACAAGTGATTTATCTTTGGATGCTGAGGTGAACCCATGCATCGGGTGCAGCATCTGACCTACATTTTCCGCTTGAGTGAATTGGTTAAGAAGTTTGGGGTAGCTCAGTATCTGACAAAGTACTAATGCTACAGTAACCAAACTGGCACAAGTGATTCATCTTTGGATGCTGAGGTGAACCCATGCATCGTATGCAGCATCTGACCTACATTTTCCGCTTGAGTGACTTGGTTAAGAAGTTTGGGGTAGCTCAGTATCTGACAAAGTACTGATGCTACAGTAACCAAACTGGCACAAGTGATTCATCTTTGGATGCTGAGGTGAACCCATGCATGGGATGCAGCATCTGACCTACATTTTCCGCTTGAGTGACTTGGTTAAGAAGTTTGGGGTAGCTCAGTATCTGACAAAGTACTAATGCTACAGTAACCAAACTGGCACAAGTGATTCATCTTTGGATGCTGAGGTGAACCCATGCATCGGATGCAGCATCTGACCTACATTTTCCGCTTGAGTGACTTGGTTAAGAAGTTTGGGGTAGCTCAGTATCTGACAAAGTACTGATGCTACAGTAACCAAACTTGCACAAGTGATTCATCTTTAGATGCTGAGGTGAACCAATGCATCGGATGCAGCATCTGACCTACATTTTCCGCTTGAGTGACTTGGTTAAGAAGTTTGGGGTAGCTCAGTATCTGACAAAGTACTGATGCTACAGTAACCAAACTTGCATAAGTGATTCATCTTTGGATGCTGAGGTGAACCCATGCACTGGATGCAGCATCTGACCTACATTTTACGCTTGAGTGATTTGGCTAAGAAGTTTGGGGTAGCTCAGTATCTGACAAAGTACTGATGCTACAGTAACCAAACTTGCACAAGTGATTCATCTTTGGATGCCGAGATGGACCCATGCATCGGATGCAGCATCTGACCTACTTTTTCCACTTGAGTGATTTCGCTTTTAAAAGCCAATATTGAGCAAAGTATAAGTGCTACATGTACCAAACTTGCATATTGGATGTATCTTTGATCAAACTTTCATAAAATGACCTTGACCTACTTTTTCCGCTTGAGTGATTTTGCCTTTAAAAGCCAATATTGAGCAAAGTATAAGTGCTAGATGTTCCAAACTTGCATATTAGATGTATCTTTTATCAAACTTTCATAAAATGACCTCGACCTACTTTTTCCGCTTGAGTGATTTTGCCTTTAAAAGCCAATATTGAGCAAAGTATAAGTGATACATGTACCAAACTTGCATATTGGATGTATCTTTGATCAAACTTTCATAAAATGACCTTGACCTACTTTTCTGCTTGAGTGATTTTGCCTTTAAAAGCCAATATTGAGCAAAGTATAAGTGATACATGTACCAAACTTGCATATTGGATGTATCTTTGATCAAACTTTCATAAAATGACCTTGACCTACTTTTTCCGCTTGAGTGATTTTGCCTTTAAAAGCCAATATTGAGCAAAGTATAAGTGATACATGTACCAAACTTGCATATTGGATGTATCTTTGATCAATCTTTCATAAAATGACCTCGACCTACTTTTTCCGCTTGAGTGATTTTGCCTTTAAAAGCCAATATTGAGCAAAGTATAAGTGATACATGTACCAAACTTGCATATTGGATATATCTTTGATCAATCTTTCATAAAATAATCTTGACCTACTTTTTCCGCTTGAGTGATTTTGCCTTTAAAAGCCAATATTGAGCAAAGTATAACTGCTACATGTACCAAACTTGCATATTGGATGTATCTTTGATCAAACTTTCATAAAATGACCTTGACCTACTTTTTCTGCTTGAGTGGTTTTGCCTTTAAAAGCCAATATACATGTACTAAGAAATATGTTTGAATTGAATTTTGCTGTCACGAGGTGAGCTTTGTAATCTGTGATTACCTATGTTTTTTTGTAATGTTCAAGGTCTATGAGCTAGTTGTGCACCTGAAATTTTGTTTGATCCCCTTACCCCAGGGTCTTAGACATTGGGTGTGGTCACTTTCTTCTTTATGTATAACTCAATGTAATCTTGTGGTCACAATTTCTCAGGAAGTATAAATAATAGAAAGTTAGATCTTTTTCATATATTATAGATCTATGATCAAGCTGTACACAAGATATTTTGTTTGAGCCCCTGACCTCAGGGTCTTCGAAAATGGGTGTGGTCATTTTCTCCTATATAAGTCTATGTAATTTTGTGGACACCATTTCTCAGAAAGTTTAAATGATAGAAAGTTAATTATTTTTGCAATATAAAAGATTTATGATTTAGTTGTGCACCTGATATTTCATCTGAGTCCCAGACTCCCAGGGTCTTAGGAAATGGATGTGGTCATTTTCATCTATATATATAACTTTCTGTAATTTTGAGATCATCTTTTCTCAGAAAGTATAAAGGATACAAAGTCAATTCTTTTTGCAACATTATGGGTCTATGATTTAGTTGGGTACATGTACCTGATGTTTTGTGTGAGATTCAGACCCCAAGGGTCTTGGAAATTTGGTGTGGTCATTTTCTCCTAGAATTCCGGACTAACGAATCATCACTGTATATAATATGCATTCTTTTGAAAACCACTTCTCAGAGTGCATAATTGGGTCTTAGTATTTTACTAAACAACCAGGAGAGCTTCAGTCTCGTCAGAGACTTCTACATGTAGTTGGACATTCCATCAATAAATTTTTCAGCACAATATTGCATGATTATTCTGTGTTGATTTCAGTCAGCCTGTCTTTTCATAAACTTTCACTGTTTATTTAAACATTACCAATTATCTACGCTATGTACAGTAATCAGTTGGTGGTTGATCTATGTTTTGATAGAAATAGGTTGATAAAAGGTCGGTTGTCCCACAAACAATGGTCAATTAACATCGCTAAATACATGCATGTGGGCCTTCTCGCGTTGGTTTATTCATTTTTTTTTGCTTACAAAATAATCCGGTAATTGAAATAAATAAAGCAATAGCAATAGTTATACGATGTTGTAAGCCAAGATATAAATTCATTTTCATGAGAAGAAACAATGTTATGTAAAAAATGTAAACAAGATAAAAAAGAAAGAAAAGAAAATACGGCAACCAAGGAACGCTCTAAAGTTATTATCACGTCGAAAACCCTCTGAGTCAATATTAATCAAGGTATGTTAGCTTAGTGTCGTTTTTAATACCCGAGTCGTTCAGTTATGGATTGTGTATTTGATTTGAATTGCTATTGTTCGCCAACGTCATTACGGTCAACGCAGGCAATGGCACAGGTGTTTAATACTTATGTTCAGAAAGTTGTGAATATGAAACGTGAACAATGTAGTTAAAGACTTTAACCTTCAAAGAGAAAAATTAAAAAGGGTGGACAAGTTGGCTGAAACGCCACTTTTAGAAATGCATCCGACCAGGAGCCGTCTATGTAAACAGCGCATGTTAATAAGATTTTTTTTTCTCTGACGTTCTTGCATTTGCAGAGGGCAATGATCTAGTGCAATTTTGGATTGCAATATCTGAAGTTTAACCTTCTAATGTTAAGTTACCTCAAACATAATTATGAAAGTTAGCTTTGGATGTGTTGTCACTGCGACACACTCAGATGCTGATAGTGAGATAGATTTCAGTATTTTCAGAAAAAAAAAATAAAAAAAATTAAAGAGGAAATATGAGAAACAAATACTGCATGGTCCTTTCTTTTGAAAATTTTACACTTCTTAATGTTTTGACTGTATTGCTCATTCTAAAGTGAAGGGAATGCTAAAAAAAAGGCTTGCAATTATAATGAAAAGGCCTTATTTTAGTGATGAAAAAGTGTCCCTCTTTATGTCCATCATTGGCATTATATTTGTTCCTCTTTTTTTTGATTATTTTTCCCTCTTTTGTCCCTTTTTGCAAAGACAAAACTCTGAAAAATTATGACAAGCATGGTGGTGGATTTCCCATACAAAAATGATGGTTTCCCTTCTTTGTTTAAGTAGCACCCACAGAGCTAAAAAGTGTGCAGAATACCTTAATGATATACTAAAATAAATGACTTTTGTTTAAAATATGTCATAAGATAAAAAAAGCCTGTGTTTGTGAAACACAAATGCCCCTAGTGGCATCTTTGTCAGTATAAACACCATTTTCTGTTAGGTACTGTATATGAAAGGTCAAGGTCAGGGTCACTGGGTTAAAAAATGTTGGTATCAATGGAAAAATCTTGTGACAAGGAATACACACGTGAAATATCAAAGCCCTATCACTTACCATTCAAAAGTTATGACCAAGGTTAAAGTTTTTGAAAAGTAAGTAAAAGGTCAAGGTCAAATTCACTAGGTCAAAACTTTTGGTATCAATGGAAAAGTCTTGTCACAAGGAATACACATGTGAAATATGAAAGTTCAATCACCTTCCATTCAAAGATTATGGCCAATGTTAAAGTTTTTGAAAAGTAGGTCAAAGGTCAAGGTAACGAGATCAAAAATTTTGGTATCAATGGAAAGGTCTTGTCACAAGGAATACACATGTGAAATATAAAAGCCCTAACACTTACCATTCAAAAGTTATGCCTAATGTTAAAGTTTTTGAAAAGAAGGTCAAAGGTCAAGGTCATGAGGTCAAAAATTATGGTATCAATGGAAAGGTCTTGTCACAAGGAATACACTTGTGAAATATGAAAGCCCTATCACTTACATTTCAAAAGTTATTTCCAATGTCAAAGTTTTTCAGACAAACAGACAGACAGGCCAAAAACTATATGCCCCTGAATTCTTGATTCCGGGGGCATAAAAAATTACCTTAACTAAGATAAAAAACCGAAGAACTAAACGATAGAATAGTAAGAAAGTGTGGTGAAAAGAGAAAAAACATGTTTTTGAATTCTATAACCTAGCATATTTACAGTAAAAGAAGTAATTGTTAAAATTCAGTAATGATGTTTCCCGTACGAAAATCGTATTATGATGTCAGGATTTCCGCATGAAGTGACAGTTAAATTCGAAACAAAATAGTGACAATTTTAGCTCACCTTGACGAAGTTGAGTGAGCTTATGCTATACCCCCCTCGCGTCCCCGTCCTGTTAAAAAGTTTGGGGTAGCTCAGTATTTGGCAAAGTTACTGATGCGGATACTGATTGCACAAGTGATTCTTCTTGGGATGCTGAGGGGAACCTTTGCATCGGATGCTGCATCTGACCTACATTTTCTGCTTGAGTGACTTGGTTAAGAAGTTTGGGGTAGCTCAGTTTGACTTGGTTAAGAAGTTTTGGGTAGCTCAATATCTGACAAAATACTGATGCTACAGTAACCAAACTTGCTCAAGTGATTCATCTTGAGATGCTGAAATGAACCCATGCATCGGACGCAGCATCTGACTTACTTTTTCCCTTGATTTTGCTTTAAAAAGCCAATATTGAGCAAAGTATAAATGCTACATGAACCAAACTTGCATATTGGATGTATCTTTGATCAAAGTTTCATAAAATGACCTTGACCTGCTTTTTCTGCTCGAGTGATTTTGCCTTAAAGTATAAGTGCTACATGTACCAAACTTGCATATTAGATGTATCTTTGATGAAACTTTCATAAAATGACCTTGACCTACTTTTTCCGCTTAAGTAAGTTTGCCTTTTAAAGCCAGTATTGAGCAAAGTACAAGTGCTACATGTACCAAACTTGCATATTAGATGTACCTTTGATTAAGCTTTCATGAAATGACCTAGACCTTCTTTTTTCTCTTGAATGATTTTGCCTTTAAATACAAATTGAATTTTGCTGTCACGAGGTGAGCTTCATAATCTGTGATTACCTATGTTTATGTTGAGTTACAGCGTACAACCACAATTTTCCCTATCATATCAAAACCGTCCCTCTTTCCGGAGGGTCTGCGACGCAAGACACTTGGATATAGGAACAGGACTAAAGCCCCCTTCACACTTTCATGGATCGAGCCACGAATCCGCTACAACTCCAAAAAAGGTCTATCCGTGGCGAGTTGGGACACAAATTGTTCGGTGAACCATGAACCTGTGACTCCAGTACCGATTTCTACAGGTTGATAATAATCGAGTACGGATAGCTACGGATAGCTAAGGATTGCTACGGATATTGTCCCAACATTGCTACTGATTGCTACAACACGTGTACGGATAGATACGGATTGCTACGACACGTGTACCGATAGATACGGATAGGTACGGATTGCTAAGGATTACCACGAGTCAAGTACGGATAGCCACGATTAGCACAAGGATAGTTATGACTTCAGTACGGATTGGTAGGACTGGCTTGAATTTCCTATGCATTCTTAATCCATAATTATTTACTTAAACACCGAATATTTTTAAATTGAATTAGTCTCACTTGTTTTATAACAGTATTGAGGTTTTATACATACCTTTATATCATGACCTGAAATTGAATAGTTGAAGTATTAACTCATATATTGACCGAAAAATGCACAGAAACCTAGTAAATTTGAAGTATATATAAGACACAATCCTTGGCTTTCCGTAGCAACCCGTAGGTGAATCTGAGCGCTTCGCCTCCTACTCCAATACATGTGTTATTTATCTTTTAACTTATTTATGTTCGTTTGAGTAGATTAAATTTGAACATAAGACACAATCCTTGGCTATCCGTAGCAACCATAGGTAAGTCATAACAATCCGTAGGACAGTTGTAACAATCCGTAGCAGAGTCGTAGCAATCCGTAGCAGAGTCGTATTGCTATTTTTAGCTCGACTGCACTCTAGTGCAAAAGAGCTATTGCAATACCCCCGGCGTCGGCGTCGTCCGAACTAGATGATAAGGTAAATGTTAAGATTACACATTTACCTTTCCTATATTCATATTCTGTTGGGTTTTTTTGTTGCAAATGTTAAATTATACATCATTTAATATATCCAGATGAGGATATAGCCCCTGGGGTTGGGATTTTTAAAATTATTTCAAATGATAAGGCAAATGTTGAGATGATAAGGTAAATGTTAAGATAGCAATAAAGTCTTTAAAAGCAAATATTGAGCAAAGTATAAGTGCTACATGTACCAAACTTACATACTTGATGTATCTTTGATCAAACTTTAAAAAAAAAAAAAATGACCTTGACCTACTTTTTTTCCGCTTGAATGATTTTGCCTTTAAAAGCCAATATTGAGCAAAGTATAAGTGCTACATGTACCAAACTTACATATTTGATGCATATTTTAGCAGATCGGAGATATCCCACTCCCCACCGAAAGGGTGGAATTCGAGTGGGGAATTTTAGCATCTTCACTCAGTCAGTGGCAATCCACTCCCCACTCACCACGGTGTCACCCAGCTCACCTGTACAGGTGTTAAACAATCTCTTTGATCCTAACCGCGCACAGGTAACATCGCCAGTCTACTTTTGTTGTTCACCATCTTTGTTGATCGAATATTCCTGGTAGTGAATCGGGGAAGTTAAATGTTTTTCTAAGTTAGTATCAAAAGTTTTCAGAATGAACTAGGCCAAGAAAAAAAAAAAGAATTGGTTCTCAGGACGCATTCGATTTTTTTTTCAACCAAAATAACGTAAGAAAGTAATCGTAAATTCCGGAATTCGACAAGGTACCAAATCGAAACACAGGTAAAAAAAAATTCCCGTTTTCCAGCTAATTACCGTCTGGCTTCACCTTTTCACCTGTCAATCATTGTAAGGGAGATAGTATGGAGTGTTATTTTAACACTACCGTGGATACCCCTGTGTAGAATTTATGCAACGATATTGATTTTTTAAAACTAAAATAGATAGTCCGAAGTGGGTGTATTCCATGTCGTGGCATTAAACGATCGATTTGACCAACACGTCTTAATTAGGCCTCGCTAAAATATCAAATTATAAAAAGCATTATGTCGGTTTCGTCTTCATTTTTTAATGACCGGTCGTTGGTAAAACTGTTGTACGACTCAAAATTACCAAATGATGAGCCGATCAAACATTGATTTATCCTCTATAAATTACTGAACATGAAAAACGGAGGCTTGGCATAGAATTTTATGCCAATAAAAACGACCGTTTACTTCCCATCCGTATCATTCAGTCCCGATCCAAAGATTGAAAAGAAAAAGAACAGACATATCGTGGCCGATAAGTACAAAGCAGTGAAGCTCCCGGAACAGAGGAACCCCCCCCCCCCTTCCCCATATATAGATTGCCAAGAAATTCGCAGTCCCAAATATCCAACATCTTCAAGAAAAGCGATGTCATCCGCGAAATTCCAACCAAGACTAGCAAAGACGTCGATCTGGCAAGACAGTTGACATGGAGGGAGCCCTGACCTAGTGGTTTACGGAAACCGTATCAAGAGAAATCCCCCTATCAGCCCTGTTCTGACAGAGAAGGCGACAGATCTGGTTGAACAGCTGAACGAGCCTAACTTCTCCACAACCAATGTCCGACTAGAGAAACAGAAGTCCTGGGATAACATCGAATTCAAGAGAATTTACGGAATAAGGACGCCGATGACGGAGCAGGCACTACGTTGAAAGCATAGCTATAAACGTAAAATATTGATTTTCTCTATGACATTCTTTTGTATTCTTGTTCTGTGCCTGAGATTTAAGTCTCTAACGTCCACTTATATCTTATCTAAATGTACATGTACTTGTGTATGCGTTCGTCCGTAAAATTTTCATGTCATTTCAAGTGGTCATTCATTGAATACAAAAAGTAATAAATCTGGGCAGAAACATCAATCACACGCCTAGAAAACAAATTATCGGCATCAAAGATGTCAACAGATTCCAATTTGCAGTTGTTCTGAAAATGTTTGATGAAAAAAAAAAAACTGCATGCCGCATATGATTTGAAAAAATTAGGCCTGAGAACCAACTTTTTTTTGCTTGGTCTTATTCTTCTGCCCTTTTTTTCGGGTGAATTACAATGAACACCAGTAAATCATGGTAACTGAGATTTGACATTTTTTTTTTTTTTTTTACTTTTATTAAGA
This sequence comes from Pinctada imbricata, assembly GCA_033119305.1. Lineage (NCBI taxonomy): Eukaryota > Metazoa > Mollusca > Bivalvia > Pterioida > Pteriidae > Pinctada > Pinctada imbricata. The sequence continues at coordinate 81,174,819 of VSWD01000010.1, forward strand.
TTATTTGTGCGATGTTTCCTCTATTTGCAATTGTCTTTGAATTGCTAATAAACTTTATTTAGTTTATTTTGGCCAGACGACTCAGATTTATTTTGGCCAGACGACTCAGATTTATTTTGGCCAGACCGACAACTAAAATTTTCAAACTGAGAGTGTGCATGAATTTAAAACACCATATAAATGGTACTGGCACGACCGGTCAGTAAACTTGAAGTCAAAAAGGTTTTGTTCCCGTATTGGCTTTTGATGTGCAACACACTGATAAGTTTTTAAAATGGAATCGGAATCGCACTCTGTGAAGTTTGCAAAATAAAAGCAAAAATGTTATTTTTGTTTTGTTTTGTTTTTTTTCATTTCTTTTCTCTCTCTTTGAAAATAACGATAATTGTTCGATAAGCCGGGAAATACAACAGTAATAAATCATGATGACAATTTTCTGCAAAAGAAAAAAAAATAAGGTGTAAACGTACGGATTTATGAAGAAGTCTACAGTGGTCATATTGGTCCTATTACAACCCCCCCCCCCCCCTCTCGTCTATTAGAAATATATCGGTGACGTGCGTACTCTGTTGAAATCACACCTGTAACCCGCTCGGGCAGTTCACCTCGTTTTACCTGGCGGCATGTCGGTAGCATATCAGAGAGAAGCCCAGGTTACTTTACCCCTAACATGCTTAGTCCTCTGCAGTTTAAAAGAAAGGAGAGGGATCTATTTTAAAGATGTGAAGATTATAAAAACTGCAAGGAATTATTCTGTGATAAATGTTGCGCTCATTAATTTTTATATGAAGCTTTTGTAAATTATATACGGTCCAATATATACATTAATCATTAAATAAAATTTTGTTACGTACATTCAAATTACTCACTCTTACATATGAAATAGAAATATTCTTTTTTCATACCCCAAACGGATGAAACGATGATTCTTTTTAATTTATTGAAAGCTTATCTCTTTCCTGAGTTTCCTCCGTCTCAATTCGGACGACCAAATGATAATTATATTACCTTTAAATCGAAAATATGTTCCTTCTCTCTTTGTCATATTTTTCATGCATTTTGTTTTTGGGGTAGGGTCATACTTAAAAAAAAAATTAACTTGTGATTGCAGTCCGTTAGATCGTCAATGAAGAAATACATACTTTGATATTTTTTTTGGGGGGGGGGACTCCAAATATAATATTAGAGCGATTATGAAACTTGAGTCAGAAGCATATTTTGGAAGGGAAGGAGGCCAGAAGGGGGCTCTTGTATTTTCCATCTCTCTATTTTTTGTTTGCTTAGATATCTGTAGATAATACCCGGCGATGTTTTTACGCTCGGGTGAATTCACACCTGGTAATGCGGTACCTTTTAGGTACTTTGCATGTTTTATTGACAGGTGTGTATACTTGTCAAATCACCTTTGTTAATTGGGTAATAACCGTACATGTATGAAAGTGTAGGCATAGAAAACTGTCTTTGAACGAGTTACACTCTGATTTAAAGACAAGGTCGTCTGCTTTTCCGTTATTAGAAAAGTGTTGGTCCTTCTGTTGGAAGCGGACATTCCCCTCGCACGGCAGAAATAATAAGTCATTGTTTCAATATATAGAAACTTCTATACATTCGAGATGAATTGTGAAAAATCCCGGCCAGTGAATTATAAAATATATCGGCCAGCGTATTGTTTCCTGATGTCTACTGGTCGCTGACAAGTTCCCGTTTAAGAAAATAAGACAAACGTACGTCCAAAATTTATACAAAAGTCATATATTTTGAAAATCTCCATCGGTCATAAAAGAAAAGCACATTCGGAAAAAAAAAACGGAGCAAACTGTCAAAAAAAAAAAAAAAAAAAAAAAAAAAAAAATTAAAACGATCACAAACAACAGATTTTGAATGAAATTCGCACAGAAATATATTCATATGAAAACTTTTTTTTTATTTCGTGAATTTTTAGTACATAACCGCCCTTTTTATTTCATGCATATTTGAAATACTCGGAAAACGATTGTTTAAGCGATTGAACGTGAAATACATCAGGATTTTCTTTTAAATTCTGTACATGTATGAATGACTCAATGAGCTCACATACAAGCAAATTCTCAAGTTTTTGATCCATAAAATATTGCTATTGCAAGTTTAAATCTGTTGCTTAGAAATATTTTCCCATTCATTTTCCTTCAATGTCTCTAGAATCAACCTGGACGTTATATCAGGTGAGATCAATCGTGTATTCACAATAAACAATGATATACATGTACGCTTGAACAGGTGCAAATCCAGGTGAGTGGCGGATCCTGGTGGGGAGTGGGGAGTGGGAGTTCACTCAGGTAAACGGGTGGATTTCGAGTGGGAGTCATTTCAGTGGGGAGTGGGATATCTCCAATCTGCTAAATTACTGCATATATGGGATTTTTAAAATTAAACTTTCAAAAAATGACCTTGACCTACTTTTTTCCGCTTGAATGATTTTACCTTTAAAAGCCATGTTGAGCAAAGTATAAGTGCTACATGTACCAAACATACATATTTGATGTATCTTTGATCAAACTTTCATAAAATGACCTTGACCTACTTTTTTCCGCTTGAATGATTTTTCCTTTAAAAGCCAATATTGAGCAAAGTATAAGTGCTACATGTACCAAACTTGCATATTGGATGTATCTTTGATCAAACTTTCATAAAATGACCTTGACCTACTTTTTCCGCTTGAATTATTTTACCTTTAAAAGCCAATATTGAGAAAAGTATTAGTGCTACATGCACCAGACTTGCATATTGGATGCATCTTGGGTTAGACTATTGAAATATGACCTTGACCTACTTTTTCCGCTTCAGTGATTTTGCTTTAAATTGGCAATATTGAGCTAACTATAAGTGCTACATGCACCAAACTTGCATATTGAATGCATCTTGGGTTTGACTATTGAAATCTGACCTTGACCTACTTTTTCTGCTTCAGTGATTTATGATGTGATATATGTTGTTGCCTGAGAAAGGGAGTTTAAATAAATTGGCTGTCATGAGAGATATTATGCTATGCAGTCGAGCATTAGGTGACTCTGGCAACCATTTCTATCACAAAAATAGTCTCTGATTGCTACAGATGTGCTATGGGTTACTACAACTCCCCTAAGGATAGCTACGACTCCACTACGTGTTGCTAGTGACTCCCCTACGACTCTGCCACGACAAATCTATCCGTAGCGGAGTCGTGGGAATTTTTGAACATGTTCAAAAATTTTCTGTCTCATCCCCGATAGCTACGGATTGCCAAGGATAGCTACGACTTGTCACGACTAGTGCCGGATGGAGCTACGGATCGAGCTACGGATGTAAAATTTTTCTTGATCCGTGGCCCGATCCGTGAAAGTGTGAAGGGGGCTTAAGGTAGGATTATTTTTACCCTTTAAAATTGTCTCTTTTTACTTATGTAGTCCCGGTTCCCTAAACTGAACAAAGGCCAAAACATTTTCAAAATTAGTCTTTTGTGCTAAATCGCATTAGTTCCTTATAAAAGAAGTAATATTAACAAAAGAAACACAGCTGAAAAGTGAATGGTTACTGAGAAAATATACCTCCATTTTCCTGAAGGAGCTGTAAGAATAAGGGCTTGATTATGTCTCCCCACCAACGGGGGGGAGACATATTGGTTTTGCCTTCGTCGTCCGTCTGTCTGTCTGTCCGTCTGTCACACATCGTGTCCGGGCTATATCTCCTGAACCGTTTGCCTGATCACTTTCATATTTTAGTATGTTGTTGCTTATGACCCGAAGGTTTCACATCACCTTGACCCAAGGTCATGTGACCAAGGTCAAGGTCACTTAGTGCATTTTTAATGAAATTATGCATACATTAATGTCCGGGCTATATCTCTTGAACCATTTGCTGGATCACTTTCATATTTTAGTATGTTGTTGCTTATGACCCAAAGATTTCACATCACCTTGACCAAAGGTCATGTGACCATGGTCAAGGTCACTTAGTCAATTTTTAATGAAATTATGCATACATTCCTGTCCGGGCTATATCTCTTGAACCATTTGCCGGATCACTTTCATATTTTAGTATGTTGTTGCTTATGACCCAAAGATTTCACATCACCTTGACCAAAGGTCATGTGACCAAGGTCAAGGTCACTTAGTGCATTTTTTAAGAAATTATGAATACATTCTTGTCCGGGCTATATCTCTTGAACCATTTGCCGGATCACTTTCATATTTTAGTATGTTGTTGCTTATGACCTAAAGATTTCACATCACCTTGACCAAAGGTCATGTGACCAAGGTCAAGGTCACTTAGTGCATTTTTAAAGAAATTATGAATACATTCCTGTCCGGGCTATATCTCTTGAACCATTTGCCGGATCACTTTCATATTTTAGTATGTTGTTGCTTATGACCTAAAGATTTCACATCACCTTGACCAAAGGTCATGTGACCAAGGTCAAGGTCACTTAGTGCATTTTTAAAGAAATTCTGAATACATTCCTGTCTGGGCTATATCTCTTGAACCGTTTGCCGGATCACTTTCATATTTTAGTATGTTGTTGCTTATGACCCAAAGATTTCACATCACCTTGACCAAAGGTCATTTGACCAAGGTCAAGATCACTTAGTGCATTTTTAATGAAATTATGCATACATTCCTGTCCGGGCTAGATCTCTTGAACCGTTTGCCTGATCACTTTCATATTTTAGTATGTTGTTGCTTATGACCCGAAGGTTTTGCATCACCTTGACCCAAGGTCATGTGACTAAGGTCAAGGTCACTTAGTGCATTTTTAATGAAATTATGCATACATTCATGTCCAGGCTAGATCTCTTGAACCGTTTGCTGGATCACTTTCATATTTTAGTATGTTTTTGCTTATGACCTGAAGGTTTTGCATCACCTTGACCCAAGGTCATGTGACCAAGGTCAAGGTCACTTACTGCATGTTTAAAGAAATTATGAATACATTCCTGTCCGGGCTATATCTCTTGAACCGTTTGCCGGATCACTTTCATATTTTAGTATGTTTTTGCTTATTACCCAAAGATTTCACATCACCTTGACCCAAGGTCATGTGACCAAGGTCAAGGTCACTTAGTGCATTTTTAATGAAATTATGCATACATTCATGTCCAGGCTAGATCTCTTTAACCGTTTGCCGGATCACTTTCATATTTTAGTATGTTTTTGCTTATGACCCGAAGGTTTTGCATCACCTTCACCCAAGGTCATGTGACCAAGGTCAAGGTCATATAGTACAATTTAATGAAATTGTACATGCATTCCTGTTCGGGCTTTACATGTATCTCTTTAACCGTTTGCATGATCGCTTTATATTTTAGTATGTTGTTGCTTATGACCCAAAGGTTTCACATCACGTTGACTCAAGATCATGTGACCAAGGTCAAGGTCAATTAGTTTACATGTATTTTAAATGAAATTGTATTTGTTATGTGTATTATGTCCAGGCTTAATCTTTTGAACTGTAATCGGATCATTTGATATTTTAGTATGATGGTGCTGATGACCCAAAGGTTTCACACCACCTTGACCAAAGGTCATATTACAAAGGTCAAGGTCAAATATTACATTTTTAGCTCACCTGAGCCATAGGCTCAAGTGAGCTATTGTCATAGTGTTGCGTCCGTCGTCCGTCGTCCGTCGTCGTCGTCGTCCGTCGTCGTCCGTCGTCGTAAACTTTTCACATTTTAAACTTCTTCTCCAGAACGGCTGAAGGGATTTTGATGAAACTTGGTAGGTATGAAGTACTCATGGTCCCCTACAAGTGTTGTTGTTTTTCGTCCGGATCTGTCATTAGGTGGCGCCACCACAGCCAAAAGTAGGTCACGGGGGGTACCCTCCTTTGACAAACTTCTTCTTCAGAACCGAAGCATGTATCGACAAACCGAAAGCATCAGGATGATATAGAGAGATGTCTTAAGAAGTGTTGTTATTTTTGGTTCCACTTCGAAGTCAAATTTTTGACGCGTTTTTGACGTCTTTTCGGACTTTGTCAGAAATGCACATTTTTGCACTATTTCTTTAAATAACTCAATAAGTGTATGATTTTACACACTCATTTACTACATATTTATCATATTTAACTTACTTAATGCTTTGATATGTATTTTATGCTTAAAATTTATTTTTTTGATTTTTTATGAATTTTTTTCTTATGTAAAAAGGAAGGGGGGGGGGGGGGGTTGATTTTCATACATTTTCTGCTTCTTTTCTATAACCACTCTTCAGATTGTCATGACAATTTGTAGGTATGAGGTACTCATGCATGGTACCCTACAAGTGAAAGAATTTTGTCAAGATATCCACTTTTGGATTTTTAAGGAATATTTTATAAGATTGTACATAGGTATAATGTATGTTTTCCATGCCAAATGGACCCATGGGGAGTAGCTTCAAACCCCGGCGGGACCCAACAATTTTTTTTTCCCTTTTTCAGTTTTTTTCTCTTTTTATTTTTATATTTATTGCTAGAAATGAAACTGTGAAAGAATTTTGTCAAAATATCAACTTTTAGATTTTTAATGATTTTTTAAATAAGACAAGCTATAGCTAGTTTGTCTTTGCGTACTTATTTTCATACTTCGAATTAACTTGGCCACATACGCTATCAAATATACGCTGAATTTATTTTTAAGATGTTGACTTTTTGTGTCGCCTGCGAAGCACAGCGACACTTAGAGATCACTTTGTCTGTTGTTCGTCTGTCCGTCCATCCGTCCCTCTGTCTGTCCGTCTGTCTGTCACACTTGGGTGTCACACCCCATAACTTTTGATTGGTAAGTGATAGGGCTTTGATATTTCACATGTGTATTCCTTGTGACAAGACCTTTCTACACATACCATAATTTTGACCTCATGACCTTGACCTAGATATTTGACCTACTTTTCAAAAAAATGAAGATTTGCTATATCTTTTGATTGGTAAGTGATAGAGCTTTGATATTTCATATGTGTTCTACACATATCATAACTTTTGACCTCATGACCAAGACCTAGATATTTGACCTACTTTTCAAAAAATCTTAGATTGGCTATTTCTTTTGATTGCTGAGTGATAGGCTTTGATATTTCACATGTGCATTCCATGTGACAAGACCTTTCTTCACATACCATCATTTTTAGCTCACCTCGACGAAGTTGAGTGAGCTTATGCTATAACCCCACGCGTCCGCGTCCGCGTCCGTGTGTCCGCGTCCGCGTCCGGTTAAGAAGTTTGGGGTAGCTCAGTATCTGACAAAGTACTAACGCTACAGTAACCAAACTGGCACAAGTGATTCATCTTTGGATGCTGAGGTGAACCCATGCATCGTATGCAGCATCTGACCTACATTTTCCGCTTGAGTGACTTGGTTAAGAAGTTTGGGGTAGCTCAGTATCTGACAAAGTACTGATGCTACAGTAACCAAACTGGCACAAGTGATTCATTTTTGGATGCTGAGGTAAACCCATGCATCGGATGCAGCATCTGACCTACATTTTCCGCTTGAGTGACTTGGTTAAGAAGTTTGGGGTAGCTCAGTATCTGACAAAGTACTGATGCTACAGTAACCAAACTTGCACAAGTGATTCATCTTTGGATGCTGAGGTGAACCCATGCATTGGATGCAGCATCTGACCTACATTTTCCGCTTGAGTGATTTGGATAAGAAGTTTGGGGTAGCTCAGTATCTGACAAAGTACTAATGCTACAGTAACCAAACTTGCACAAGTGATTCATCTTTGGATGCCGAGATGGACCCATGCATCGGATGCAGCATCTGACCTACTTTTTCCACTTGAGTGATTTCGCTTTTAAAAGCCAATATTGAGCAGAGTATAAGTGCTACATGTACCGAACTTGCATATTGGATGTATCTTTGATCAAACTTTCATAAAATGACCTTGACCTACTTTTTCCGCTTGAGTGATTTTGCCTTTAAAAGCCAATATTGAGCAAAGTATAAGTGCTAGATGTTCCAAACTTGCATTTTAGATGTATGTTTGATCAAACTTTCATAAAATGACCTTGACCTACTTTTTCCGCTTGAGTGATTTTGCCTTTAAAAGCCAATATTGAGCAAAGTATAACTGCTACATGTACCAAACTTGCATATTGGATGTATCTTTGATCAAACTTTCATAAAATGGCCTTGACCTACTTTTTCTGCTTGAGTGGTTTTGCCTTTAAAAGCCAATATTCATGTACTAAGAAATATGTTTGAATTGAATTTTGCTGTCACGAGGTGAGCTTCGTAATCTGTGATTACCTATGTTTTTCCTCGTGCACTTGCCCTATATATTTGACCTACTTTTCAACAAATCTATGATTTGCTATATCTTTTGAGTGCTAAGTGATAGGGCTTTGATATTTCACATTTGTATTCCTTATGAAAAGACCTTTCTAAACATTCCATAATTTTGAACCTAGTGACCTTGCCCTTGATATTTGACCTAATTTCAATAAAAAAAAAAATCCGCTACGCAGGCAACACAAGCATTCCTTGGATTGCTTTTTTTTCATACATGCATATTTCAGAACAATTTCCCTATTTAATGATTATTTTCTCTGTCTTATTTCTGTATCTATGGTAAACATAGTCGCCATATATCTTGTGTTACAGATTTGATTGGTTCAATACCTCCTTGCCCCTTTAGTAGGGGTAACTACAGGAAATAAAAAGGTGCACACTAAAAATTTTGACTGACTTGAAATGCCCGGAAGTCTGTAAAATTGGTCTCTTTTGATTGCGAATCTTTGGCATGCATAAAAATGTAAAGAAAAAGGGGGGGGGGGGTCATGCATGTCCTTTTTTCGCAAATTTCACTTTTTTTACAGGAACTCTGCGTCCTCATCGAAAATATTCCGAATTTTGCATATTTTCAAACCTATCTGTAGATTGCATAAAAGACAAGATCAAGTTCGAAGTTAAATTTATCACGACTATTGATTCAATATGCTAAAAAATACATTTCCAAGCACCGCATTTCAGCATATTTACCGAAAATAATTTGTCCAAGTGGCTTCACTGGGTCATGAGGTTTGATACACCGTACACTGCTGTTTGGAAAATAAATTGGCTCAATTTCTGCACAACTCACTTGAATTAATATTGTCCGCGAACAACTTGTCTGTGTTAATTGGATTACGATTTTGACTGTACGTTACATGTATTAAGATGAAATCAATACTATTCAAAAGCTCTCATTCATAGATTTCTGTATAATTTAATATGAATAAAGGCAAAACCGAAAAGTCTTTGTTTTTTATGCTTCCGGAATCAAAGATACAGGGGCATATAGTTTTTGGCCTGTCCGTCTGTCTGTTTGTCCGAAAAACTTTACATTGGGCATAACTTTTGATAGGAAGGTGATAGAGCTTTCATATTTCACATGTGTATTCCTTGTGACAATACCTTTCCATTGATACCAAAGTTTTTGACCTCGTGACCTTGACCTTGACCTTTGACCTACTTTTCAAAAACTTTAACATTGGGCATAACTTTTGAATGGTTAGTGATAGGGCTTTCATATTGTACATGTGTATTCTTTGTGACAAGATCTTTCCATTGATACCAACATTACTCTGACCCTGACCTCTCAAATACTTAACAGAAAATGGTGTTTATACCAACAAAGATGCCACCGCGGGGCATTCGTGTTTCACAAACACAGGCTTTATTATTTTCTGGCATACTAGCTATTAATAATGAAAGGTTTGGTGTTCAATTTTAAATAAACTTAATTTATGAAATCATTTCATTGTTTTATTCTGTTTCTGTTGCACATTAATGTGGAATTTTACAAAATGATTTTATTTTTGATGTTGCATAATCGAACTATACTAGCTGGGCATATGACTTTGGATCGCATAATCCATCTTTTCAAATCAGTAAAAAAGTTGTTGTTTTGAAATGTGACTATTTTCTCTTGCTTGTACTTTTAAAGGTTGTCTGAAAAAAAAACTTGTCTGCATCCGGCAAAAATCTTGTTAAAAAGGTTGTGGGCTAAAATCCTGGTACTGGCACTATCAGTATTCAATGTCAGTATGTCAATTAGAGCGTGCATGGGTATCAGGTGAGCGTTGTGCCCCCTGGGGCTCTTGTTTAATGAAATTGTAAATACTATTGAGTCTGGACTTTATCTGTGGAATTGTATACTGGATCGCTCTGATACTTTAGAATGCTGTTGCTCAGGATTGGAAGGTTTCTTATCATCTTGACCCAAGGTCATGTGCCCAAGGTCAAGATCATTTAGTTCTTTTTAATGAAATTGTACGTACTAATCTTGTCTGGGCTATATCTGCTGAACCCTTCTTACTATTGTTTTCATATTTTAATACGTTGTTTCTCAGGACTAAATATTTCTTATCACATTGTTCCAAGGTCACATGATTAAGGTCACTTCTTACTTTGGTAATGAAATTGTATATGCTAATCATGTCCAGGCTGAAATTGTTATGCTTATCATGTTTAGGCTGTATATTTTGAATCGTGTATCCAATCACTAATTCAGTTTTTTGTTGCTCATGATCCATACCATGTATTTTTCAGATCACCTATATCCAAGGTCATGTGACCAAAGTCAATTTCACTAAATATGAAATTGTATATGCTAATCATGTTTGGGCTGTACCTCAAACAATACAATGAATCACTTTCATGTTTGAGTTTGATGTTGCCCATGACTCAAAGGTTTCACATCATCTTGGCCCAAGGTCAAAGTAACTTAGAGGGAGGGGGGAGACATCTGTTTTTTTCTGAAAAACATTTGATTTAATTTAGCCTTGAAATCATTTGATTATTTCTTGTGCGCTTTCCTTCCTTTGATGGAAAAGGTTGTTCAGGATAAAAATATGTTGTATTAGAAGAATTCTCATAAGTATTTTATTTTAAAAAAATTGATGGAATATCTGCTAATTATGGCTTGAATAGGTAGGGGATAATATTGTCTGAAAACGTCAAATAAGGAACGAAAATATACAAAAAATGCATTTTTTTACATAAATTTTAAGTGTTTTATGTTTTGATCCTCTCTTATTTTTAAAATGAAAAAGGAAAAATAACTTTAAAACCAGTATGTCAATGTAATTGTTAAAATACGCATTCCGGAAACTGAAAACTGTCATATTGTAAGCTTTCAGGCGCAAAATACACACTGTATAGAAACAGACATCTTTATATCGTTTATTTCATTTGTGTATGTTGTATATTTCATCAGAATCCACTCAGAATAGATTGTTCCATTGTATAACAAGAAGAAATGGGCAACTTTTATCTATCTATTCGCTTTTAAGTCAGGTTCTTAAAAAATAGCCCATCCCCCCTTTTTTCGTTTTTCGCCTGTGGGACATCGTTCCAACCCAAGTTACAGAACTCAGCTAAGTCAGAAAATTTGTATGAATAAAATACACCTTTGGTAAAATTGGCATTCTGTAACTCGGGGGTGGAACGATGTTGTAGAAAACTTTGCCGTTTTCCATTTAACCCAAATATCGGTATTGTTATTGATAATTTATTCAACAGGACATTATATTCAGGTATGCATTAAGTTTGTTGATATTTCTACTGAAAATTTTCTTGAAATTTCCCATGTTGAAATTTTGACTTTTTCAATGCAGATTTTACGTCTTATTCCTACAACTCCTTTATTGGGTGAGATTTCTCTAAATATTAAAAGTTTTCAAGCATAGTTGCTTTTAACATATTGTTTCTTGATATAAAAGCTTGTGCGATTTAATGCACCCAAATATGATTTGGAAGAAAAACATTTTTTTCTGAATAAAACAAGTCAGATTGATTAGCTCGATCGAGGTACATTAGCTTGATCAAGGTATATTAGCTCGATCGATACCTTTCCCCAACCTGATTGATCTTCTATTACATGTACAGTACTGGTGTCTGAACAGTTTCCAGATGATTTTGAAGGTTTTTTGGGGATAACACCTTTGTCCTTTAATGGAAAACATTCAAATTTCTCAAAATAATAATTTCTCTCAAATAATGCACCAAGGACTGTTGGGTGTATCATACATGGCAAGCAGACAGAGATCTGCAAAATATGGAACATTTAAACTGCTACTGCGCATCTGTGTGCTTCAAAAATTTGTATGGACTGCTTCATGACACTAATCAGTGAATGAGAGTCATACACAATACCTGAAATCAGTTTTAAAAAATCACAATCAAAAGGCTTACGTATTCTTGAAAAAATAAATTATCTATCACAACTTTCTCATGAGAAAAGAAAATAGGACAAAGAGACAGAGACAATAACACAGCTTAACGATAATTGCTAGTCACTCATACAAAATGCAGGTGAAAATATGGCATGGTTATAATCATGCTTCTTCATTATTCGATAACTTTGGTCTGTTAACATTCATACATGTACAATTTATACATGATTTCAGTACAAGATAGGACAACTTTATATGATAGCCAAACATAGCCATGAGCAAAGTGAGAACGGGGAAGGTGTAGAAGTTGTCACAAACGAGGAGTGTGATCATGAAACTCACGGTAAAGGACAGTTCACAGAAAAACGGGTCTACCTCTCAAGGTTAGTTTGATTTATAGAAGTATCTATCTTATTGTGATACTAATACTTCAGAATGTTGTTCATTCCAGGGTTTGCAACTGTTCTGATGGGAATGAATTCTCACGATTTGGCATTGCCTTCTCGACTTTGAGACTGAATACCTGTTAGGCAATAGGCACTTCTTTGATGTTTATTATGAAATGAATACATAAAAATCATGCATTTATACATATGTTTAGAGGTGACTGGTATCTCAGATCATCTATGAATTCCTCGTGACACAATTAACCTCTATAATCTATATGTAAATTAGCTAAACCTCACTCCATATGTTAAAATTTGATAGGGTTTCGATATTACATTAATGTGTTTAGCCTTGAGAAATGTAAGTTTCAAGTTCTGACAATTTTTGAATTCTTGCGATTATTTTTGTACTATAGTTTTGGTACTTTTTCTGTTTCAGTCGCTTACCATCATGGATCCGATCTTTAATTCCCAATATATTCTACATCACAGAGAAAGCCTGGAATTTCTATCCATTCACTATTACAGGTTAGTTAGATATGACACTTCTTGTATTGTATCTTGAATTGTTGTAAATATTTACCTTATTGTAAGGTTGTCCAAATTGGAAAGGCAGATTATAAAAAGTATAAACGGAAGAAATTCAATTTGTTTTTGAATCCCCATATAAAACATTGTATAAGAATTTATCCATCTTATGACCTGCTTTTTATATATACTCAATAATGATTTTTTTTAAGCCTCATCAATTTAATTTATTTAAGATAATGTTGTTATACTACAACATCAAAATTCTACATTGTCTATTTATACATGTAGCTATGATGTTAAACTTGAATGTTGTTTTCCAACTTGCAATTCAACAATTTACATTTATGCTTTGATTTTCTAGACCTGTAATATTTTCTGTTCATGCTTCTATATGCAAACAAGTAAAATACACAAGTATCTATACAACAAGTACATGTACTCTTTAAAACTAAACCTCTAATAAACATGTGTAGTTTAGTTTTTCCTTCACTCTGATTATTGTTTCTTTGATTGATTAGTATTACATGTGATAATGTGTGTACAAATTTTATTTTCCATGTGTGGTTCCACTTTGGACATAACAGAATATACTGTAAGTAAATGTATAAGTAAAATAGTTACATATGTTTGGAAAAAGAAAATAATAAAACAAATATTGTCAAATTATTCAATCAGTATAAGTATATTTACTTATGACTACTATAGGGAAATCTAGATCATTCTTATTGTACATAAAGAGCAAGTGGTACATGTAATTGCATTGGTAATATTTTAAACTGTACAGTATCATCCTTTGTTTTGTATGATTCTATAAATGTATGTAATATTTCAGTGCTCCTTCATGCCCAGGTTTACCGTGTATATAGAGACCAAATATGCCAACAATAACGGATGCGATAATAATGTAAGTAAGAACTATTTAGCATTTTAATTTTTGTGTCTCCTGCCAAGCAAAGCAACACACAGGGATTACTTTTAACGTCTTCTGTCAGTCTGTTGCAAAAAGTGATCCGTTCAAGTCTCTCTGCATTTCGCAGGCGTCACATGCATTCCATTCATTCCTTGGGATGCAAGAATTAAGCAACTTGCCTACATGTATGGTCACATTTGTATTCAAATATCCAACTTTGGTGAAAGTTGATTTGATGGTATACTTAAAACCGTGGACAACATATGGACCTGCAATCCAATAAGCTTACCATTGTACTATCACTTCATTTGATCTTTACACCATTTAACAGTGATAATACATGTTTCACCGAGGGAAAGTCTCATTCCATATGTACTTTATGAACACTTGGCACCACACTACCAAAGGTATAAGTAGGTCACATCAGTTATCTCTAGCACGCAGCTACGTTAAGGCACTCCTCAGAAATGACGTCTTCAAATATGGCGCGAAATGACGTCAACCTCAGATTTTGACGTCATCAACACGGAGTCTACTGTCGTTTGCAAATTTTGATACTCTTTATTGTCATTTATCATCGAGTTAGATCTTTATACATGATTGAATTTTTTGCTGAATATGTTATAAGTTTTATCTATAGTAAAAATTCTTGAATGGCATAACGTACTATACAAGTATTTGATGAAAATGCTTGCCTAGCAACCACGTGCGGATGTTACTCAGAGTCTTAGAAAAGCTTGAAGGCTTTATGGATTCTTTTCTTTAAATAATTCATTCGTTTTTAAACTGACGTTAAACTAACTGAGGATACAGCCTTTCAATCTAAACAAAGTGAAAGCAAGGAAATAATAATGATAAGATTATAATAAATTCTCTATATTATATTATATAATATTCTCTATAGGCCAAATTTAAAGACGGGAGAGAAAATACTACCGACGACAACTTGAAAAAAAGGGCTTAAAAATTAAAATGCTGGAAGTTACTAAGTAAGGTGGCGTGCGTAACATTCAGATTGGACTTTGACGACTATAAATAATTGTACGACATGCATTTTCTTCGTGGTATTCTTTTAGATTGTAATTAGAATGAAAAAAAAAAATGATATAAAATTTTCACGTCTCCCTGTTTGTTTTTTTTTCTCTCTCTCTCTTAGACCACGTAAATTGAATATCACAGGCTAAAATGAAAATTATAATTTATATGTTAGTAACGAAATGTTACAGAATTAATCATCTCTTTCCTGCATGATATCACATATTTTATCTGTACTGTACAAAGCTCTTTTAATAGGTACAAGCATATACAATATACGTAAACAATGCCTATTGATATCATGGTGCCTCTCACTGAGTCAACAATTAAAAAAGCAAGAACTTCGTAAAAATTTTGGAAAATAAAATGATCTCTCTGTCAGGATCGAACTCGCGATCATGGATTTTGCAGTTCTGTGTCATCACCACTACCCCACCGCACCGTTGCTATACAGCGATGAAATTGTAAAATAGATTTCAGTGATTGCCGAAGATTTAATCTTTTCACTTTTTTGATTGAAATACGATAAAATTTTCCTCAATTAAACAACATAGAATTTATTTCATCTTCTCAGGTAAACATTTGTGTTTAAAGGCCACAAAACTATGAGAACGAAATCGGCGAAGTCGACCTTGATTGTTATAAACTACGAGTTGCTTCCCTTCGCTAGTCACATATACGTTTGAAAAAGATATCGTCGTAGGGTGATGGTATAAAATTGCATGGCGCAGGCTGAAATTACAATGCTATGTGTTGGGGTCAGGTTAAACTAGTCCGATAGATTGATGTCCTCCATAATCTAAGTAGGCACTTTGTCGATTCTATCTATGACTATTTAAAATATATGACAATACTGGGAGTTTAGTGCTGTTCTAGTCATTTTTAAGATAAAAATCGTCTTTTATTCCAAAAATATAAAGAAGAAGAAAAGTGCGCACTTGAACTCATAAATGGCAATACTTACAAGGTATTTTGGTAGTAAGCATAGGACTGTAACTGCAGGAATGGCGTTGCGCCAGCTCGTTTTTTACAATTCATTGTTTGCATGTTATAATTAGTTGTCACGTGACTTGTGATGTGGCACATGACATCACTATTGGCTGAATGTGTAGTACAAGCTTAGTGTTAAACACTGATACCAAATACATAAAGAAATTTTATTGGAGGATGTCCTTTTTTCATTATTGAAAATGTCTTTTAAAAATGTCACTAAAATTGCAACGTAAAAACGAGGAGTGCCTTAACGTAGCTGCGCACTGTTGCATGTTTATGTGTTTCAACTTTCCTGGTTTTGTTGTAGATGTGTGAACTCAGTGAGGAAGATTTGGCTGTAAGGACTGTGGAGCATATTGATATAGCTTATGATGAAATAGCAGAGAAAAATTATAAAGAGGCAGAGGTAAACTTGTATAACTTACAACTGCTGTTCAGTAGAATAACAGACCAATTCAACTTATGTGATACGACATTGTCAAGGTCTTTATGCTGTTGCTTGCTATATGAAATAGAGCATTTTAAATGTGCTCATACATGTAAATGTGAAATAAGAAGGATAGAAGAAGAATAAAGTACATAGAATTGTACTGAACCTGCATCAAAAATTGAAAAAAAAACCTTATTTGATTACATTTTTTAGGATCCAGTGAAGTTTAAGTCCAAGAAGACAGGGCGGGGTTTATTACAAAAAGACTGGAAGGTAAAATCTTCTAAAAGTGCAGCTGTTAAGATGTTAATTACTTCAACATGAATAACTCACTTACCTTGTGATCAAATAATGTTGTGGTGTTGACCCTTATTTCTTTTTTTAGCTCGCCGGGACGAATGTCCGGAGAGCTATTGTCATACCCCCGGTGTCGGCGTTGGCGTCTGCGTCTGCGTCTGCGTCTGCGTGCGCGTGCACAAAAACTTTAACCTTGCTTATAACTTTTAAACCAATACAGATTGGGCTTTCATATTTCACATGTGCATTCCTTGTGACAAGACCTTTCCATGGATACCAAAATTTTTGACCTTGTGACCTTGACCTTGGAGATTGACCTACTTTTGAAAAACTTTAACCTTGGCCATATTTTTTAGCTCGCCGGGACGAATGTCCGGAGAGCTATTGTCATACCCCCGGTGTCGGCGTTGGCGTCTGCGTCTGCGTCTGCGTCTGCGTGCGCGTGCACAAAAACTTTAACCTTGCTTATAACTTTTAAACCAATACAGATTGGGCTTTCATATTTCACATGTGCATTCCTTGTGACAAGACCTTTCCATGGATACCAAAATTTTTGACCTTGTGACCTTGACCTTGGAGATTGACCTACTTTTGAAAAACTTTAACCTTGGCCATATTTTTTGAATGGTAAGTGATAGGGCTTTGATATTCCACATGTGTATTCCTTGTGACAAGACCTTTCCATGGATACCAAAATTTTTGACCTTGTGACCTTGACCTTGGAGATTGACCTACTTTTGAATAACTTTAACCTTGGCCATATTTTTTGAATGGTAAGTGATAGGGCTTTGATATTCCACATGTGTATTCCTTGTGACAAGACCTTTCCATGGATACCAAAATTTTTGACCTTGTGACCTTGACCTTGGAGATTGACCTACTTTTGAAAAACTTTAACCTTGGCCATATTTTTTGAATGGTAAGTGATAGGGCTTTGATATTTCACATGTGTATTCCTTGTGACAAGACCTTTCCATGGATACCAAAATTTATGACCTTGTGACCTTGACCTTGGAGATTGACCTACTTTTGAAAAACTTTAACCTTGGCCATATTTTTTTATTGGTAAGTGATAGGGCTTTGATATTTCACATGTGCATTCCTTGTGATAAGACCTTTCATGCCGTACCATAAATTTTGACCTAGTGACCTTGACCTTGAAATTTTACCTACTTTTCAAAAACTTTAACTTGGGCCATATTTTTTTAATGGTAAGTGATAGGGCTTTGATATTTCACATGTGCATTCCTTGTGATAAGACCTTTCATGCCGTACCATAAATTTTGACCTAGTGACCTTGACCTTGAAATTTTACCTACTTTTTGTTGTTGTTGCAATTTACATATGGTTGCCACCGGCGAGCTATGTTGTCATTCTGACAAGTCTGGTTTTACATGCAATACACTTTTATTAGAAGAAATTATATGACAGTGTATTCTTTTTACTTTTTAGTCCCCTACTGGCAACGCCGAAGGGGACTCTTAGTTTCCTCTCGGTCTGTCTGTCAGTCTGTCCGTCTGTCAGAATATCAGTTTTCCGGACTTTTTTCTGCAACGGATGGAGATATTCAGATGAAATTTGATACACAGCTTGGTCTTGGATAGTTACAGAGCAAGTTCGACTTTCATCACGCTTGACCTATTTTTCGAGGAGTTATGCCCCTTGATGACTTGGAAAATTCAGTTTTTGTCAGTTTTCCGGACTTTTTTCTGCAACGGATGGAGATATTCAGGTAAAATTTGATACACAGTTTGGTCTTGGATAGTTACTGAGCAAGTTTGACTTTTGTCACGCTTGACCTATTTTTCGAGGAGTTATGCCCCTTGATGACTTGGAAAATTCTGTTTTGATCAGTTTTCCGGACTTTTTTCTGCAACGGATGGAGATATTCAGATGAAATTTGATACACAGCTTGGTCTTGGATAGTTACAGAGCAAGTTCCACTTTCATCACGCTTGACCTATTTTTCGAGGAGTTATGCCCTTGATGACTTGGAAAATTCAGTTTTTGTCAGTTTTCCGGACTTTTTTCTGCAACGGATGGAGATATTCAGGTAAAATTTGATACACAGCTTGGTCTTGGATAGTTACTGAGCAAGTTTGACTTTTGTCACGCTTGACCTATTTTTCGAGGAGTCATACCCCTTGATGACTTGAAAAATTCTGTTTTGATCAGTTTTCCGGACTTTTTTCTGCAACGGATGGAGATATTCAGATGAAATTTGATACCCAGCTTGGTCTTGGATAGTTACAAAGCAACTTCGACTTTCATCATGCTTGACCTATTTTTCGAGGAGTTATGCTCCTTGATGACCTGGAAAATTCAGTTTTTGTCAGTTTTCCGGACTTTTTTCTGCAACGGATGGAGATATTCAGGTAAAATTTGATACACAGCTTGGTCTTGGATAGTTACTGAGCAAGTTTGACTTTTGTCACGCTTGACCTATTTTTCGAGGAGTTATGCCCCTTGATTATTTGGAAAATTCTGTTTTGATCAGTTTTCCGGACTTTTTTCTGCAACGGATGGAGATATTCAGATGAAATTTGATACACAGCTTGGTCTTGGATAGTTACAGAGCAATTTTGACTTTCTCCACGCTTGACCTATTTTTCAAGGAGTTATGCCCCTTGATGTCTTGGAAAATTCAGTTTTTGTCAGTTTTCCGGACTTTTTTTCTGCAACAGATGGAGATATTCAGATGAAATTTGATACACAGCTTGGTCTTGGATAGTTACAGAGCAACTTTAACTTTCGTCACCCTTGACCTATTTTTCGAGGAGTTATGCCCCTTGATGACTTGCACAATTCAGTTTTTGTCAGTTTTCAAGACTTTTTTCTGCAACAAATAGAGATATTCAGGTAAAATTTCATACTCAGCTTAATCTTGGATAGTTACAGAGCAAGTTCAACTTTCGTCACGATTGACCTCTTTTTCGAATCCATAAAGCAGATAAAACCTCAGAACTGAGCTGCACAGACAGTAAGTTTAATCAGCACTCATGTTTAATTGAAGAGTAATTCATAGGCAGACTTGCAGGACATAAATATATGCCGCCGGTAGGGAACTTATATCGCTCAGCAATCATAACATTTTTCAATTATTCTTATTCTCACAATACATGTTTTAAAATGTGCATAATCTACCATTTCCAAAGTACATGTGTATATTTTTCTTTGAATAACTTCTCTTATTTTCCTGTTCTGATAATACAAAAATTCATTCATTCAAAACCCTTATCAGTGATTGTTTATAAAAGTTGTTTTTTAAAGGAGATGTGCTTTACATTTCTAGGAAAATACCTCACCAATCATGTGTTCATATAAAGCTGTAAAGGTCAAGTTTGAGGTGTGGGGATTGCAAACAAAAGTGGAAGATTTTGCCCATAGAGTATGTACATATAGCTGTATTGTAGTTACGACTGACATCATAGAGGAAAATCTGTTTATTAATGAAGCTATGATACAAATGTAGGCATTGGATTTTTTTTATGTACATTTATTATACATGAATATCTAGATTGAACATAAATAATCAATGTTAATATGATATGTTTATGCATATTGTCAATACTGAAATAATTCATGCAATTCAAATAATCGATAAAATGAAAATAATTCCACCATTTCTCTGTTTAAATCCTATCTACATTCTGCAATACATCAGTATTTTGTACCTCATTATTTCCTCGTTTTTCAGTCAATACGTGATATATTATTACTAGGACACAGACAGGCTTTTGCTTGGATAGATGAATGGATAGGTATGTACTCACATGTAGCTGACAAGATTTTTGACCTGTGTCCTTAACCTCTAAGTTCATCCTACTTTAATTGTGACAAATCTTTAAAAGATGGCATCTACAATTTATGCATTTTTGTTCATTTCTTACTCTCAAGGTTCCTACCTTTATGGGACATGTTCACTTTAAGTTTGAGAAATAGTTGTATGACTCTCAGATGAGATACATAATTATTAGGATCTATCATTGGATGAGATCATTGTTTTATGAGATCAATGATATCACCCTGTGATATTTTTGCCCTTTAAAAATAACCAAAATGATAATATTTCATGCTTGTCTGTCCTGTTTTGGTTCAGATTTACTTATCTGTTATGTTTTGGTTCAGACTTACTTATCTGTCATGTTTTGGTTCAGACTTACTTATCTGTCATGTTTTGGTTCAGACTTACTTATCTGTCATGTTTTGGTTCAGACTTGCTTAACTGTCATGTTTTGGTTCAGACTTACTTATCTGTTATGTTTTGGTTCAGACTTACTTATCTGTCATGTTTTGGTTCAGACTTGTTTAACTGTCATGTTTTGGTTCAGATTTACTTATCTGTCATGTTTTGGTTCAGACCTTATTATCTGTCATGTTTTGGTTCAGACTTGCTTAACTGTCATGTTTTGGTTCAGACTTAATTATCTGTCATGTTTTGGTTCAGACTTACTTATCTGTCATGTTTTGGTTCAGACTTACTTATCTGTCATGTTTTGGTTCAGACTTACTTATCTGTCATGTTTTGGTTCAGACTTGCTTAACTGTCATGTTTTGGTTCAGACTTACTTAACTGTCATGTTTTGGTTCAGACTTACTTATCTGTCATGTTTTGGTTCAGACTTGCTTAACTGTCATGATTTGGTTCAGACCTTATTATCTGTCATGTTTTGGTTCAGACTTACTTATCTGTCATGTTTTGGTTCAGACTTGTTTAACTGTCATGTTTTGGTTCAGATTTACTTATCTGTCATGTTTTGGTTCAGACCTTATTATCTGTCATGTTTTGGTTCAGACTTGCTTAACTGTCATGTTTTGGTTCAGACTTAATTATCTGTCATGTTTTGGTTCAGACTTACTTATCTGTCATGTTTTGGTTCAGACTTACTTATCTGTCATGTTTTGGTTCAGACTTACTTATCTGTCATGTTTTGGTTCAGACTTGCTTAACTGTCATGTTTTGGTTCAGACTTACTTAACTGTCATGTTTTGGTTCAGACTTACTTATCTGTCATGTTTTGGTTCAGACTTGCTTAACTGTCATGATTTGGTTCAGACCTTATTATCTGTCATGTTTTGGTTCAGACTTGCTTAACTATCATGTTTTGGTTCAGACTTGCTTAACTGTCATGTTTTGGTTCGGACTTGCTTATCTGTAATGTTATGGTTCAGACTTGCTTAACTGTCATGTTTTGGTTTGGTTCAGACTTGCTTATATGTCATGTTTTGGTTCAGACTTGCTTATACATGTATGTCATGTTTTGGTTCAGACTCACTTCTCTGTCATCAAACCCATCTTTGGTTAACAATCTGACCATTTTGTACTTATTGTTAGGTTATGGAAACTCTTTTGAGTATTGAAAGATCACCTGTCTCATTTGAACATCACATGATTAAAGATTCAATCATTCAATTGTTCTTTCAAATATTTGGGTCTTTAAATCTCTATTCAATTTCATGGGAGTCAAACTCATGAGAAAAAGAAAAAAACCAGCTACACTCTTTTTGTTACACGTAGTTTAATGATTGATTTACAATAGATTTGAAACCAAAATTAAGATTTTTTGTTTGAGATACTGTATCAAAGAAAGATAGTCAGTCTATTTCATTGTTACTCTGTTTTTACAGATATGAGCTTTGAAGACATAAGAGATTATGAGAAAAAAATGCATGCAGAGACCAATGATAAAGTACTGAATGGAGTATAGCAGTGGACAGAACACCAAGTATTTTAGTGACTGTGTGATTCTGTAGAACTTTTAGTGTATAGATTCTGTAACAGTGGAGTTTTCCATAAGTTAAACAAATATGAAAACCGATACTGGTGCTGAATGGTTATTACTTACTGAAGTTACTTAACTTACTTTTACTTGTTAATTCCAATATCTTCTGCAGAATTTCTCTGATAACTTACTCTAAGGCAGTTCTTTAAATCATACAAAAAAAAAAAAGAACAACTCCCAAATCAGTCTATTTACATTGATTCATGTACATATACATGACTGTATTTTAATTTAAAATTTAAATGAATTAAACAGTTTGTGAAAATGTCCAATTACAAAGGAAAATTTGTCATTTTAATGCATTTGACATGTTATATGTAATGCATGTATATTCATAATATTTATGATTTATAAGTTAGTGTGCTATTTTTGTCATTGAAACTTGACTTGACTTGACTTAGACATAAATAAGTGTATACATGTATAACTTTAGTACAATTTAAATTGTATGATTAAGATAGGGTTGAACACACTGTCCTGAAATTTTTACGGAAAACACACATCCAAGTGTCATTCAGCATGACGAAGAACCTTAACTGTTGGCCAATTTTATTAAAATTTGTTATTTTCATTTGAATCATTTCATAAAAAATATGAAGACATCTGTTGAAATACGTTTGGTCAACATGATCAAGACCCGCTTCATCAGGGGTCTGTATCAGCTATAGATATCTGTGTACTTGTTTTATTGTTTGAGTGATTGTATAAACATCTTTTTCATGCTTACATAGAAGTCATTCCATGTCAGTATTACCTGTATAAATTGTCTGTTTCTTCAAACTCTGTACCATCCTTTTACTCATGACTGTTTTTATTTTGCAATATTTGTGAGGTCAGCTGATTAAGGTGTTTACAGTTTATATAAGCTATCACAGCAAGAGGTGTTACATGTATTTTCTTTGATGAGATGATGCTTGTTTTTTATATCACCATGATAAAATGTGTACATGTATTTGATGTAGCACAGAAAAATTGTACTTCTGTACTTGAGATAAGGTATTTAGTACAAAATCTTCCCAAATCTGACGTTTTGTGCCAAATGTTCCATAGTAATTTTACATGTCAACTGCAAAGCAAAAGTGACATGTACATGTAGGTATCATATTGTCTAGCTTCTGTCTATCTGGGAAGCACACTTTAATATTTTGGTGCTAGCTCACTTTTTATGCGTTATAGCTTCTTCAAACCAGGAATGTTCAAGTATGTTGAGACTAAACACACAATGAGGGTAAGGTCTCATTCAAGGTCAAACATATATGATTTGGTCAGATCTACACAAAGTAGCCTACCTGCTCTTGAACAGTCAAATCTCATTTTATTTTGGTAACAGGGATGTCCTTTTACATCTGTTAAGGTTTCCTTTCTTGTTGTAAAAGCTTTCTAATATTTCCATTTAAAAACTCTGGAGATGCATTAAAATATTTGTGCTACAGCAAAAATTTTTCCATGGAGAGATGAATTATTTTCTAACAAATACATGTATGATATAATTCTATAATTTATGTTTTCTTTATCTTTGTTTTGCAGATTTGCTACCCCCATATTCTGTACATATTTTATTTTGAATTTACATATGATGCTCACTTAAATCTTAAAATTTTCACAATTTTGCCGACATATATACAGGTATTTTATATTTTGTAAATATTATTTTTAAACAATGAACACTAGGTGATATTTTATTCAGGAATCATTACATACACAAACACGTATATCCAACAGTCCTTGCCACTATTATTTATAAGCATGTCCTGTATTTAATTTTTCCGTCGAATCAGAATGAAATCTGACGTGATTTTCTATCTTTATTGTCCTTGTGCCATCAAGCTATGGTCTTGAATATTCTCTCTGCACTGTGAATGACATTAACATTTATCACTTCTGATTCTGCCATTTCACAATATCTTTCTATATGCTGCAGCTTATACATGTACCTCTATTGATTTATCCCCCTTTAAGGAAATCAGGGCATTATGTACATGTTCTTTCTGTAAGCATGGTATGTAGAGATGTTTGACTTTGCCTATGTATTTCAGATATCCTTTAAAAATGATAATGGAAACTGGTAGCTCATTTTCCAGTAGTCCAGACATCAAAATTTGGCAATGATTTTAAGATGTAACAAAAGAAAACATGACAATGCATCAAGACAGTGAAATTGACCCCAAAAAATGCCAAATTTCATGATGTCACAATACTTTTACTTCTGACAAACAAGCTTCGAACCTCGGTCAAACATCTAAATTGTATTTGACCACATGGAATTTCTCAAATTTTTCCCGTGTTCGGAACGGTAAATTGCAATAAAATATTATGTCACAGTGAACAAAATTGCCAAATGATATGATGAAAAGTTTATGCATATAAAAAGTAGGTTAGGAAAGATGACATTTAAACATGGACCTTTAAAATGGACGATTTGATGTTATACATGTATGTACAAACTGCATATTACATGTACACGTAGCTCCTTTAAATGAAATTAGAGCCATCAATCCTCAATACCAATGTCCTAAATTTTCATTCTCACTGGATGTAATAAATTACTTGTCACCAATTAGTTAATTCCTGATTTTAAAAAATACCTTTAAATTACGTGTACACATATTTAAGATAGACTGAAAATGTACTGCCCCTGCTGATGTTGAGAAATGACTTCACATCATAGTCTTTAAAAGATTGTACCAACATCTGATTAAAAGCGCTAAACCCTGCTGATGAATATTTGTATGCGACTGTTCATGACAGTCTTATTGATGACTGTAGTGATTGTAAGACAATGCTTTGGTCGTTCATTGTGACTTTGCTTCCATCACCTCTATCTGTTAATGCTATATTGACTTTGTGTAGCACCGATCCCTGCTGATGAATATTTGTATGTGAGTGTTCATGACATAGTCTTATTGATGACTGTAGTCATTATAATACGATGCTTTAGTCATTCATTATGACTATGCTTCCATCACCTCTATCTGTTAATGCTATATTGACCTAGTGTAGAAAACATCATGCTTTTTTGTCCCAGCTTATGATACCTCTCTCAATATTCCTTTTATTTTTGTGCATCGTATTGACAGCTTGGGAATTACTAGTCACCTTTTATTTTATGTATAGTAATTTCATTCTTAATTTGATCTCAGAGCATGTGTAATACTTCAGTTAGTATTGTAGGCAATTAGAACCTAAACTGTTTTTGTAGTTTAGATGAGTACATGTATTTTAGATACATGTAGATCATACATCACAGTTACCAAGTTTTTTGTTGGCCTAAAAAGCTGAAAGCATTCCATAATTCTAGCTGATTAGGTTTTATAAATTAATTGAACAAATACTGTACATTTTTAACAATACATGTATTGGTAAATGAACTGATCAAAATACAAAAAAAAATCATTTTGCAATCAAACTTTTGCTGGTGTCTGTCAATGCTTCACAGGCAGTTCTTGTAATCACATGTCCTGAAACTGTAAATATAGGTTTCTTTTTTGCATTTTGTTTTTCAAGATACATGACTTTTGTGTTGATGTTTTGTCTATGTCCTTGTTGTACACCTGGAATTTTTAAGCAAGTGGACAGTTGTATGTGGGTTTGGTATCTTGCAGATAATTTGATGGGCTTCTACAGATGGCTTCCTGACCATAAGTCAAATGCAGTGGAAGATATTGTAATGAAACTTGATACACTAAAAATGCTCTCTGTGAGTCAAAAAATTGCCAAATTGATTTTTTAGGTCAAAATGATTGTTAAATGGTTTCTGAATCATAACAAAGTTTAATTCATCTCATTCCCTATCTTGAATTTCATAGATTTGTCCACCAGGAGTCAAGGATGAACCCTATTGATTTTGTGGCAAAGGTCAATTGTCAAGATCAATATCATAGGTCATTGATGATAGAAAATTATATTAAGATCTTTAAAATAAAAACTTTTACTTCACAGAAGGAATACCCTGTATGCGGAGTCCCTATGGTGTATTTGTTATGCAAGATCAGTACTACCACATTCTGTGGTTATGGAATACTTTAAAAAGTCAAACAATATTTTACTTTCACTTATCATGCAGCCAATACAATAATTACTCACTTTTTTGTTACATTGTATTTACTATTTAAAATATTGTCTCAATCATGGTAATTTTGAAATTACTTATTTAATTTCTGTAAGTACAAGTATTATCTATATGTATAGAGACTGCAGTAAATTCTACATTCAGTATAACATTCCACCTTGCAGCTATTTTTAAGATAAAAGGATTCTACTTTTCTTTACATGTAACCAAAAAAAACCAAAAAATTATGGCAATGTAGTGTAAACAGTAATTTTAGTATCTCTATACATGTGTATACAGTAAAGTTATTTTAAATGTATCTGGTACAAATGTATTTGTATTTATTTTTGTACATGGATTCAGTGATATCTGTATGTATTCAAGGTACACTTCTGTATCAATCTTTTTATTGTCAGATATGTATATTAAATGGAAAAAAATTGATTTGAGTGTTAACAAATGATTTTTTTAATGTCACATATGTTCAGTCAAAATCAGTGTAAGAGAGAAGTTTACAAAAGTCGTTAAAATGTGATGATTCAGCAATTTTTCAACCTTGATGACAGTTACAGACATTGAGTGAAACATCACATGACTTTAGATTTTAAACAAAAAGGTCATAGATCAAGGTCATTATTGGACAAAGGGGTAGGGCAAAATAGCCAAATAGTCGCCCAAAGAAATTGAACATTATAGATGTGTTGCCTGAGATGAACTTGGTAATCTTCGATTGCTTGTTTAGATTTGTAGATCAAAGTCCAAGATTATGATAATCAGATAGAGAGTCACTTGTACCAAGCAGAAGTTCTGCATGGTCAGACAATATGCAACAATTATGAAATATCAAAAAGCCATAAAGTTAAAAGTTATAAAATGTAAGGTCTTGCAATGAACAACATATAATCGTGTGTCTCCCCTTTTTTCTGTTGAAGAGGACGTCATAATGTACAGTAGGTGGGATGTTGGACATTTGGCAATCACTCCAAAAGGCAGGCGACATTTACAAGTTGTCAACTGAGAATAAGGAATGGACAAGATAGCTCAGTTGGTAAAGGCGTCTGTTAGGGTTTCGGGTTTGGTTCTCAGTATGGTTACATGTACCACAGAAGCTTGACGCCAACCATCCACAATGACATTCGTCTTGACTTGTCATCGAGGGTTGTTAGCATTGAGCTCCAGTGATATTTACCCCTCAGGCTGGACCTTCTACAACAGTAAGATGTGAAATACAGGTCAAATTTTCAAGTCAAGGTGCATGGATGTCATGTGGGTCGTTGACATTGAGTTCCTGTGGTAAATAATCAAACCAAAGACCCTCTTTGTATCTTTATATATTCCACAAGAAGACTAGTCTTGACATTGGTTTATACCAAATCAGAATTATTGTAGACAGTCATCTTCAATTATTTTTATGCAGAGAAGAGGCTAACATATGAGTGAACTTCTGACACTATATTTAATTTAATAACAGTACATGTACAACTTAAGGGATTTAATATAGAAATCCCATTGGAAAAATCACTGAACTATAATGATTCTTGTAGTAATGAATTCCATTTAGTGTAACTACATATATACAGTGGCGGATCCAGCGCCCCCTTTGCCGGGGGGTCAAGGGGCGAATTTTGCCGATTTTTACTGAAAATGGGCTAAAATATACCTGTTTTTGGAAAATTTTGGGTCAGTGCCGGGGGGGCGGACGCCCCCTCCGCACCCCCCTGAATCCGCCACTGATATAAACGTTATATATATGAACTTTGTATAAGATACATGATAAATAACAATGAAAACAAAGCATATGGCAAATAATCATTAAGCACACGTATGGCAGAATAATCTATTTTTTTAGTGCAGAATACTTTCATTCATCTACAAAAAAATTAATATTCTGCTCTAAAGTGTAAAAACCTCATGGTGGTTTTGATAATTAAATCATCGTTTGTACAGGTCATGAAATTTGACCTGGGTCTTGAAAAGTGGAAAAGTCATAGAATTTAGCATCAAGTCCTTGAAAAGTCACGGAATTTCTCTGTCACATGGTTTCTGGTCTTCCAAATGATGTTTAATTTCCTCTAAGATCGTTTTAAAACATCGCAAAATGTGGAATTTCTTAATAAGCTACTACATTTTATTGTTAATATTTACATTACTTGTAGATTTCCCATTTTGAACGCCTATTAGGCAACTAAAATTATATTCCAATAAATCGGGTTGCCTATTGAGACATCATGTCCATGTTTTGTACATAGGGAGAATTTACCAACGTTAGAATACTTTTGATGCTCTAATTCGCTGCATAAACGATGTTCGTGCAAAAATAGGGTGTCTAATACAAATGTATTTAGCAAAAATGTAAATATAAGAAATGACTGTCTTACTTTTGGTGTTCATGGGTGTATAATTCTGGTTGGCACACGTGCAAATCATTCCGAAAATCTTGAATTTGCACGTGACAAACCAGAATTATACACCCATGTCACCACCAAAAGTAAGATGGTCATTTCTTAAAAATGTGCACAATATCAGTGAAAGGCTTAACATAATAAGGTCTTAGCAATCGGTTGCTTGTCTGTCTACTTAGTCAGGGAAAATGTGTTATGAGTCATAGTAAAGGCATATGAAATTTCTGTATAAACCATGTAAATGGGGATTTTGCCCAAGGAAAATAAAAAAGAATGTTAAGGTCACCATTATCAGACAAATCCAGTATAAATTACGATTCATATTTATTATATGGAATGAACTGAAATTCTACCCGTATATTTGTGTACCCATTTATAAAGATTACCAAATCAAAAACATTACATGCATTGTGATACAGAGCTGATAGTCTTTACAACATACAAATTTAACAAATTCACACAGAAATTCTGTCATCAGGATACACTCAATCTTGGTCTTTCCTACTACATGTATAAGTAAAAAAATATCTACATTTTAATACCAATATCGAATAGTCATTTTCCAATTTTTTCTAATCCATTATAACATTTTTAAAACAGTCATAAAAAAACCCTATTATTTGTTCTTGAAGTTAATAATTCAATGAATAATACGTAGTAATAAGTAAGGTATGTAAATGTCTAAAATGTATCAATTTAAGTTCATTAGTATCATGTGTTTTTCTACATGACATTTCTAACATCTGGGCTCAGTCAAATTACAGCATTGAACTACAATGCAATAGATACAGACCTCAGTATGACTTCATTTGATGCTAATTCGATTTTGCGAGAGAAAGGAAAGAGAAGAGAAAGTGATATTACACATTTGAATTGGAGTCACATCTGATATGTTTGATAAGGATCAATAAGGCCTTGTTGTCGGTTTTGTAAATATGATGTCATACATTCATATGAAAATGCTGGTACATGTACATCAGGTGACACAGGGGAATTCCACTATGTGTTGATAGAACAAATATATGTAAGTAGCATAAATAAATATGTGAACACAGAATGAGAGTAAAATATATAGCTATTATTATAAAGGACTCTTTCCTTATCGCCACAATCTTATGGTACAACCCTTCTGATGTACCATAAGGTATTTATACATTGGATACACATCTTATGTTAGCCTAAAGTAAAAGGTATAAAACATGTTTTAGGTGATATCTCATACATGTGACATGTATATAATGTTGGTCCTCTAACTGATAAATGTAGATTGTCTGTAGATGAGTTAAAGATGTAGGAAAAGTATCGTAGCAAAGAGCACACACACATACATAAACACTACAGTGATTCAATATAATACATGTAATTCACAGACATTCATAATCCATGTATTCTTTCATGTTTTCACCTTCTTATCAGCATGGGCATCTGTAATATTACAAATTGAGAACAAAGTGTAACTAAAATGAACCTAGCATAATTGATTGTACATTGTATTCCCATTCCGTTCACAAGTGTACTTGATTGTTTTTTATCAGACTTGGAAAACTAGCGACTGAAAAGTTATTAGTTCAAAAGATCTAAATCTTCGAGCTATGGCCTTGGATGACGTACATTAAGTGTTTTGGCTTATTTACAACTTAGTTTACAGTTAATTTAGATTTATACACTCTCTGTCCCATTTATAAATTTAACCTGTTATAATTACAGCTGAGGGGAAAGAGGCACATTTGGTGTTCACAAGATTACATGGAATTATATAGCAGAAAATGACCACACCCATTTTACAAGACCCTGGGGGCCAGAGGTCCAAACAAAATATCAGATTCATAACTTGACCATAGGCCCATTATAATGCAAAAAGAATTTATTTCTTACAATGCACAGACTCAGAGGATTCGCATTCACAAGAAAAGTTTAACGAACGGACAGACAGACACTGGGTGATTGCATAAGCTTGACTGGTCTTTGACCAGTAGAGCTAAAAACTGAAGTCTATCCAACTTGTTTAAATAGTAAATAATTAATCTACAGCTTACCAATACATTGTAAGGGAAAATACAAAAACAAGATGTGTTTGTGAAACATTCATTCCACTGATGACACTTTATCTTTTGTATGTAGGCTTAGTTAATCACCAAGGTCAAGCTCATTAAGTTTAAATGTTGGTACAAAGACAAAATTCTCGTCACAAAGACAATACCTGAGATACATGTACATGTACCATTCAAATGTTAATTACAAGCTTCAACTGTATGCCCTCAAATCTTGTGAAGCATAAAAGGTTTGGCCAAATGTTATTTATTGTGGTTGTAAATATTATTTGAACATTCTATAATCACATTCTCCATACACTAATTAAACTTTTAAATACCTGTACTTTGAACTGTCATTTATCTACATGTAGTTTTGATTATATGTGTAATTCAAGGCACCAAGTTGTTATAAAGTTATCTAAATAATTAATTCATTAACTTAAAGTTTCACAAAGAGGACACAACGAGAATCTAGTAAACATAGTGTTATACTAAATAATGATGACATATTTGAATGACATAGTGGGATTTCTCAGGTTATGTAACTTGTGTGTATGTAATCTGTAGCAACTTTTGCTTAAAACAATGTTGACTTTTAATCACTGAATCTTATCACAATGCTAGTTATATATATAAATAGGCTCAACAAATCTAAACGGGCTTTTTTATGGAAGAGACCTACATATACATTAAAATTTCAAAGAGTATTTACATGTACATTAATAATGATTTTTGCTTGTTACACATATACTTTTAACAATCTACTCTGAGAAAATGTATTATACTGTCTGAATGACTAATTATCAATACAAGCTCTTCATATAAAGATAGCGTAATGTGAGATCAAAGGTTGTGCACATATAGAGGTAAAGGGAGCAATAACAGTCATTTTTAAAGGTGTGATATTATAAAAGGCAAAACGGCAAAAAATGATGCTAATATTCAGAAGATTCTTTTCGTGAAAATACAAAATCAAAAGACATAATGTCCCCAAAGACAACCAGTAATGCACCAAAAAAGGGAATGTTTCTCATCCAATCCAAGGTAAAAGTTTTCATGAGGGAACGTTTTAATTCAACCATTAGCTAATTATAGAGTACTCTACTAATTATTACGAGTGCTCTGAAAATCAGTTCAAACCCTAAACAGATTTTGATTGCCTGATCAGAACAATTGACAACTGCAAAGCGTTAACAGAGGTGCATTACATTTAGTGCCTACCTCTCTGTATACATTGCAAGTGAATGTACATGTATATATATTGTAAATATATCAAACACCATATACATGTACTTGTTTGTATGACTAGCACTAATAAGTTATATTCTAAAGCACTATCAATAATTATAAAAGAAACATTCAAAATTCCACTCTCCTACAGGGGGTCTTGAATGAATAAAAACACAAAGTTGACACTCTAAAATAATAGAGACAAAAATCACTGGCTATCATTCATATAAAAAATCTTGATAAATCACAGATCCAAATAATTAAAATTGGTTTTCTTACAGATGAAGCATTAAGATATGAAAACCGAGATTAACTTTGTAAATAAGTAAATATCACAAATATTTTTTCTCTGATAAAATGTTAATGTATATTGAATAAAAACAATAACAGGTAGATAAAGGAAAGCACATGTAAGATTTTGCCTGAGCCTGTTGTAATGAATGTTCTTTTGAAAGAAGAGAAAAAGCTGCATAAAGAATTGCACATATACAACAAAGGTAATACATGTTATAATTTGACGGAGACAATGTTTTCTTGTGTAGGTGAGGCAGGCCTGTGGGTGGGGGAGTTGATGGAGGATCGTAGGGGGGAGGGGTAGGGCGTGTTCTCCTCAGGGTTATCATGTAATTCACCTTCCTCCTTCTGCCTCTTTGCAAATTCAAGGAAAACCTATAAAAGGAGCAAAATTAAATTTAAACAGACAGATCTAGAAAGTTAAGAACTGTAACTTCAGAGAAAGAGGGTAATGTCCCTTTCTATGGCAACAAAGATGTAAAATTCTCTGACAAATACACCTCACATAGGTATGTACAAAAAATACCATTTGCTGAAGTACTTTGACCATTTGAAAAAATCTTTCCCTTCTTATAGATTATTCATATGCCAAATATAAATGAATCTATGATAATAATCTGATCGTTTTGTATAGGTCACTCATATTTTAGCAGTATTTGTCCTAAATAATGTTCCTGCCTAATCATTAACCTTTAGCCTTTACTTCTTTCCTCATACTCACCTGTTCTAATGTTGACTGACTGAAGCTGTATTCTTCTACACTATGACTTTGTTTGGCTGAAGAAAACAAATTTAGCTAATTATTCATTTCTTTCAGTGAAGTTAGTTGGCTGAAGAAAACAAATTTAGCTAATTATTCATTTCTTTCAGTGAAGTTAGAACTATGATTTTGTGAAAAGTAATAGAAATGGGGGAATAAAAAAAAACGGGACCTTTTCATTACATATCTGTACTGCTTTACCACTTTCTAGTGATGTAAATTCTTGAGCAAGTGATTTTATATTACTGTATGATTTTATGAAAATTAGAAGAAATAAAAACTAGGAAAAATGAGACTTGATCATATCTCTGTATTGCCTTACCACTTTCTAGTGCAGTAAAGGCTTGAGCCAGTGATTTGACATTATTTTTAGGGACCTTGTACTGAGCACGCTCATCAAACTTCTCTAGTAATACTGCATCAGGGAACAGCTGTAGAACATATCCTTCTAGTGATGTCATTTGTTCTGCTACTTGTTCATCTGAAAGATGGCTGTAATGCCGTAACTTGACCTCTAATAAATAACCACTGCCGAACTTGTACTTCAAATGTTGAGATGCACCAATACATCTGTAAAACATGTTTGTAATCCTTAATGTTATTTCATGTGATGGAATCATAAATTGTATATAAATGTGATGAAATTAAAAGACATACTTGAAAAAAAGAATGTCATCATATTTCAGTAATCTTAATCTACACTACAGATTTCATTAAATACCAAAAGAATTTCTCAGGGATATTTTTTGAATTATGACCTTTTCACCTACATTTGCTCATTCTGCTATTGTCTTTCTGTGACCTTGACTTTTGATCTATGACCTTGAAAACCAATAGGGTTGAATTATTGGATCACAAGCAATGAGTGGATGAAATTTGAAAAAGACCTGTTGAAAAAAAGTAGTCTCTAGAGTGTATGCATAGATTTTGGTTAAGTCCCATGAGTGACCTTGACCTTTCATTCATAACCTTTAAAATCAATAGAGTGCTTCCTTCTGTAATATGCAAAAAGTGTATAAAGTTTGAACAAGTTATGATGAAAAATATAATCTGTAGGGTGTATATAGGGTTTTTGGTTAAGGCACAAATGTGACCATGACTTTTCACCCATGAAAATCAATGTGATTTTTCTTCATAGGCAATGTATAAAGTTTGCTGCAGTTCTGATGAAAAATGTGTCCAGCATATAATGTAATACAATGACGGTCCCAGCTGTGATCTTGAATACTGACCTTGTCATAAGCAATAAGTGTATAAAGTTTGAAGAAATAATTTGTTGAGAAATGTGGCCTCTAAATTGCATACATGGATTTTTTACCAAGTCCAATCTATGATCTTTACTTTGACCTTGGAAGTCAATAGGGTTCTTCTGTAAGTCATAAGACAAGAATTCAACAAAAACTGAGCCAGCTTCAAGGACAAATGACCCTTCTGGGTTGTATACAAGAAAGTGTGATAGTACTTACTCATACAGTCACTTACACACGGATAGACATTACATTACATGTACTATCCATTCAGCCCAAACACTTGATCAATAACTTAGTGTTTACATCGTTTCTTATTTTTTCAGATTAACAGTTTATATTCCATTGCCTTTTTTCAAAAATTTCTTAATTTTGAATAAATCTTGAGTACTTGTTTAAGGTAAATATAGATCTTTGACTAAGGACTTTTGATTTTACTTACTCCATTTTTCCATTTACCATGATGGCTATTCTTGTACAGAGAGCATCAGCCTCCTCCATGTAATGTGTGGTTAATATGGCTCCACGCTCTGAACCACTAAAACTTAGACTTATTGTGTCCCTGTAAAGATCAAACACTAAAAACACTAAAACTATGACTGATAATGTTCCTGTAAAGATCAAACACACAAAACACTTAAACTAAGACTGATAGTGTCCCTGTAAAGATCAAACACACAAAATGCTAAAACTAAGACTGATAGTGTCCCTGTAAAGATTAAACACACAAAACACTAAAACTAAGACTGATAGTGTCCCTGTAAAGATCAAACACACAAAAAGCTAAAACTAAGTCTGATAGCGTACATGTAAAGATCAAACACACAAAATGCTAAAACTAAGACTGATAGTGTCCCTGTAAAGATTAAACACACAAAACACTAAAACTAAGACTGATAGTGTCCCTGTAAAGATCAAACACACAAAACGCTAAAACTAAGACTGATATTGACCCATTAAAGATCAAACACACAAAACACTAAAACGAAGACTGATAGTGTCCCTGTAAAGATCAAACACACAAAACACTAAAACTATGACTGATAATGTTCCTGTAAAGATCAAACAAAAAAACCTACTAAAACTATGACTGATAGTGTCCCTGTAAAGGTCAAACACACAAAACACTAAAACTGATTGTGCCCCTGTAAAGATCAAACACACAAAATACTAAAACTAAGACTGACAATGTTCCTGTAAAGATCAAACACACAAGACACTAAAACTAAGACCGATTGTGTCCCTGTAAAGATCAAACACACAAAATGCTAATTTAAGGCTGATAGTGTCCCTGTTAAGATCAAACACACAAAATACTAAAACTAAGACTGATAATGTACCTGTAAAGATCAAACACACAAAACACTAAAACTAAGACTGATAGTGTCCCTGTAAAGGTAAAACACACAAAACACTACTGTCCTGTTCACTAATTCCAGAGCACCCTGTTTTCCCGGTTTTCTCTAAAATATGATAATGTCATCTTCCAAAAAGATATCAATTTTATAGTACTCCTTTAGTCGTAACAGAAAATACCATTGTTTTGGCTGTGCGTCAGTTAAGTTAGAAATAGGACGGAAAATAAAAAGTCTACGGGGATTTCCTATAGTAAAATCGCTGAAAATGTGTGACGTCGGAGGCTTTGACGTCACTGTTTACTATTGTTGACACGGAGAACAAGATGGCGGCGACTTGAAATTAACATGGGAATATCCCGTAGACTTTTTATTTTTCATATTGCGGTTTGAAGGCAGTTGATAGGGTAAGTTGAAGTTAATTTCCAGTTACGACTAAAGGAGGTCAATTCTCGGAAACAATAATTTATAGCAAAATTCTTCAGACGACAGAATAAAACGCCAAAACAGGGTGCTCTGGATTTAGTGAACAGGACAGTAAAACTAATACTGATAGTGTCTCTGCAAAAGTCAAACACTCAAAACACTAAAACTAAGTCTGATAATGTCCCTGCAATAGTCAAACACATAAAACTAAGACTGATAGTGTCCCTGTATTGACCAAACACATAAAACACTTAAACTAAGCTATAAGGATCAAACGCATAAACCACTAAAACTGATTGATAGTGCCCCTTTAATGATCATACATATAAACCACTAAAACTAAGCTGTACGGATCAAACACATAAACCATTAAAAATAAGACTGATAAAGTCCTTGTAAAGATCAATGACTTAATCAAAGTTTTTAGTTGATATGGCATATATACATGTATTTCTGAATAAAGTGTGACAGGCAGAGACAGGCAGATGACACAGGTATCCTTAGGAGTCACTACACTATGCAGGCAAGACAAATAGAAAACTGAACAACTTTTTTTGTTACGTTTGAATGGTTTAACAACAAAACCTACTTACCAGAGGAATCGTTTTGACTGAGGGTCCATGCCAGTGGAAGGTTCATCTAGGAGTACTGCCTTAGGATTACCCAACATACTGATGGAGTAACTCAGCTACAATGTTAAAATTGTTGTATAAATAATAAACAACTTATGTGTATAGTAAAGAGACACTATTTACACATGTATGTCGAAACATCACACACTAAGGAAAATAGGTTCATTTTATTAAATGTGTTCACTGCTTTCCATTCACCATTTGTTCTTTTTCAGTATTTTGATTTTTGCAATGCTTGATAATGTTAAATCAAGAGTAAAGCTTAATATCCTTATAATAAGATAAATTTACCTTCCTCTTGGTACCTCCAGATAAATTTTTGGCAAATTTCTTTTTATGCTCATCTATTTTCAATGATTCCATGAACCTGTAAATGAAAAGAGTTATAAGTAATGAACAAATACAAAGGTGGATGTGTACTTCTTTTTACATCGTCAAGATTCATAAGAAATTAAACATTCGTGGATTAAAAATGGTCAAGATCAATACCAAATCTGAGTTTTTCCAAAACTCTTACTATCATGTTCATTTTAAAATCCCTATTGCTTATTATATGCATAGTTTAATTAAACAAGATAATTCCGCTTAAAAGCCCTTACAACTTCATTATGAGATACCTAGCTCTTTGATGAGATATAAAACTTATGTGATTTTTTATTAAATAACATGGCATATTTGAAGCTTCATGAAGAATAATGAGGTTAACAGAAGTTCACATTCATTATACATACTTTCATTTTACAGTATGTATAACACCTTTATCTTTGTAATTAAAAATGTAATGAGATTCATATCACATTACAAGAATACATGTACATTTGCAGGAATTTACCAAAATATCTCCAAAAAGAACTTGAACAACCTTAGAATGCATTTAAATTGAATAATACCCCTAAATCCTTAAGATTCTAGTACAACAAACAGATACTAACCATTCCACTACAGGTCTGATCTGATCAGAGGGGATTCCCTGTATGGCAGCGTAGATTTCCAGGTGTTCTTGTAGAGTCAGCATATCCCACAATGCATCATGTTGAGGACAGTATCCCATACATGTATAGGCGTCAGACGCTGCCGATCTTATGTTGTGGCCAGCTATCATCACCTACAGATAAAATACCACAGTACATAACTACATGTAGCTAACATAGCCATTTGACATGGAATACATGCATCACAAATTGCATAAATAAATGTGCATGTATGTTAGAGAAGTTTTAAGTAGGGAAAATGTTTAGTCTAAACAGATCAAACGATGAAATTTTATATGTCTGATTGATCATGTGTTATCATTCGATATTCTGTGGAGAGAAGTAGGTTATATTAGGGTACCCCTTTTTTAAGAAATGCATGTACATATATATTGCTGTAGAGGAAATGTGATATTGCTGTCGCTTCATTTCTTAATTTAGTTACCGTCAATAATGCTGTATTTATTTTAGAGATTCTGAGAACAGTATTCATCTTATTAAAAATTGCAGAACAGTTCTAAACTAAGTACCCTTTTCCCCACCATATAAACAATCATTTGCCTAGTGCTTAATAAGAAATGTTTCAAATGCTTGTCCATAAATAATAATTTAGTACCTGATGACACAATCTTAATAATTGAGTACCTGATAACACACTCCTGTTTTATGAACATACCTTTCCCTTAGTTGGGGATTGTTCTGCTATGACCATGTTCAGAGTTGTAGTTTTTCCTGCTCCATTGGGACCTAGTAGCCCAAACACTTCACCAGCATCTACAGCAAATGTGGCATTACGCACAGCTGGATATAAACGTCCCTCTAACTTCCTACACTTACTGTCCCTTCCACAACACCCGGCTTGTTTAGAATCTTTGACATATTCCTTTCTTAGTTCCTCCACTAGAATAACTGGAGGCTGTCAGAAGAAATGTTGAAATATTACACTTGGATACCAAATATTAATTTCTGAAGTAATTAGCTTTCAAGATGATATTTCTAGTGTATTACCTGTTCAGGTAATGATTCTACACAATCATACATGTAGGTTTACTTGATATACAATAATGCTGAATAAACTGATATTGATTAAAATTGAATATCTTGATTTACACAGTTGCTAAATTTAAGCGTTTTTGTGATGTTTCTTTGGCACTGAACTAAATATTGTTTTGAAACTTGCACAAAATTTAGGTGCGCTCATTATCTATCATTAAATGCAATTTTCATAAAATTTCTTCATCTCAAACAAATCTTTGGGTTGATTTGGTGTGATAAGTAAAAACACCATTTTTCATTTCTACTGGACCAGTTCCCGGCTTATTCTTTCCTGTTTATTCAGAACTTATCATTTTTAACAAATTTCTGGACAGAAATGAAATTTAACACCTTTGTAACAATTTCAAACAAAAAATTTGCAGAAAATGGTGCCAGTTATTATACCTAGAGAGGGACTGATCCACTCTCTTTCCAACCTCAAAATCAATGTCAAAATCTTCTTCAGATTTAGAATGACATTACATACAGGATCCCTCATATAAAATTTCTCCTCAAAATTTGATTGACAAGACCTTAAAATTAGGGTTAGCCGGGAACTGGTCTTAGCCAGGAACTGGCCCCGACCAGTATAGGTGAACTATGAAAATCAAGTCATATTAACATGTTTATCTTAATGGCAGGTAAATTAGAAATAATCTGGATCATAACAAAAAAGAAAGCATTCATAATAAACAAATATCTCCTACCTGATCATGTGCTTTGTTATGGAGTGACGTAACCCTGCCCCTCTCCTCTGCCACATCATCATCCTCGTCCTCTATCTTGTCAGTATTACGTTTATACTGCATGTCCTCCGACACTTTATTCTTACCCAGACAATTTGTGGCGTCCTTCATGTCTCCGCCCGTCACCTTGATGTCCAGGAGACGTACAATGAATAACAAGACTGGGATATGGATCAGGGCCTATATACAATGTAAAGTAAATACATTTTCACAGACTTATATGTATAAATAAGCAACAAGGAATTTATGCTATGGATAATGCTAGGATTAAGAATATGTTTTCAAAGCAGAGGAATTAAAGATGATTTTCCTGGAGATACTATCAATATGCAATCTTCTCTTCAGTCAATAAAGATATGCAGATTTTATAACATCTCTTTCTGTATTATAGATGATCAAGACTCAAGAGTAACCTACAATCTGAAAAATTCTGTAGATTTTCCCATGCTTTGTCAAATAAAATCAAACATTCTTAAAATTTGTATCTTTTTAAAAACGCTATTAAATTCACTGATAAAACTTACAATAATATATGTAATAGGTATGTTACTATCCCACTTGAAGTAATCCCCAAACGCCACATCCACATTGGTCAACTTGCTCACTCTGTACGCCTGTAACCAAAGACATAAAATACAATAAGAATTTGTACGACTATAGAATACTAAAAGAAATACATAAGTTAGTTCAACAAATATGGAAGTTACTATTTGGAAATTGAACCATAAAGTACAAAACCTACAAAGTTATCATATCACAACAGAAAAGATTCAACAGAAAGACAGACAGATGGACTGACAGACAAACAGAAATTGTACATGTGATTCAGATAATGTTCCTGTATTTCAATACAGGGCCTCGTCATCATAAAAATCAAATGTAAGCATTCTGAAACTTGGTATTTCATTATTTTCTTTTTTATTAGAAAAGTACATGTAGCTTTGACACTTCAGAAACATTCTACATGTACAAGTTTTCAAGCTATACACGATGAACTATTTTGCACCATAGGGATTTATTGCGCTTCCTGGTTGCTTGATGTAGTATGGGTTATGTAAAGGGTTCTAACTTGGAGTCTATCAAAACCTCAACAAGTCATCGTTTCGGTCTTCAGAAATAGGCTAATCAATGTCAAAACCCATTTTCTTCAGTATATGTAGATATATTAACTCATACTGGATCTGCATACCAAATTTGAAATCAGTACCTCCCGTACAAGCTGGGATATATGCCTCCTTCCGCGTCTCTACGAGTGCCACATTTCTAGGTCAGACACAAAGGTGTCTGGTGATAATCAGGCAGTATAACGACCAGATTTGGGCACCGTTCGAACATTAAATGATTCAAACACTTCAAAGACATACAACTGCATGATGTCAACACTTCACATGCATGGTACTATCTCAAGTATCACTGGTATATCAAAACCCCTCATATAGCTACCTCAATTGTGCATAACTTTCCATGTGTTAAATTTCAACTCTTGTCTTATTTCAATATTACGTCTTTCAAGTTAATCAGTAAAAAATGCTTTATTGAAAATTTAACAAGCGTATAAGGGGCTATTAAATGTAATATTATGTATTTGAGATGTTCGAATCATAAAATGGTCGAGCGGTGCAATTGATCACTGATGCTTGATTAATGATTATCGCCAGACACCTTTTTGTCCGACCTAGAAATGCCGTGCTCGTAAAAGATGCTGTAGGGGATACACTGGGTATCTCGGTTTCTAAGGGATGTACTGATTTCAAACTTTGTATAAAGATCCACTATGAATCAATCTATCGAAATATACCAAAGAAAAGGAGTTTTGACATTGATTAGCCTATTTCTGAAGACTGACAGGAAAATTTGTCGATTTTTCGATAAATTCAGAGTTGGAACCCTTTACATAACCCATGGTACATCAAGCAACTAGAAAGTGCAATAAATCCCTGTGTTTTGCACTATTGTAATTTCATACATTTAAAATGTCAAGTGCTAGGTGATTGAAACTCCTGCTTTCATTTAAAGGTTACACGTATATATGTGATAGCTAATAGTTACCTTATCAATATAATACAGAGCACCAAAAACCAGATATGGAGTGTCTAAAATCCCCAGTACAATGTGTAAAATCCTGCCAGTGTCACCACCAGCTATCAAATCAACCAACATCACAGCAATACCTGGCATAAAACCAAACTGTAAGAAAAGTTTAGAAACAATGATATGAATGAAATTTACAAGTGGTAAACACAAATGGCTTAAGATTTAACTTCAATTACAGATACTTGGAAATCCAGGCTTTTCATAAGGAAAGAGTTTATACATGACCGTAGGAGAAAGCTGTATATACATATGTACGATAATTTTTTTGTATTGTCATGACTTTAAAACCCCTGTCCTAGCTAATGCATATTGTAATGACAAAATTTATCATTGAAGAACAAATTGATTTTGCATAGTTTATTATGGAATTCAGTATGACATGCTTTGTATTCAACTTACAAAGAAGAATATTGTAGTTAAGAAAGCCTGGCAGGTTTCAAACTTCTTGAAGGCGAATGACCACATATATGAATACAAAGTGACTGCCGGCATGTAGGTGACAAATATCAGAATCAAACTCAGTATAGCTCCACCATTTTTCAACGAGTCAAGCTGTAATAGGAATTGAAAAATAAGATAACTAAAAATTTCACACATAAATATCGAAAAGCATACTAACTGATCATTATCAGATAGATTGTCGAATCATCAACTCATGTTTCTTATCAATCAATAAAGAGTGATAAGAATGAAAATTAAAACTGACCTGCATAGCAAGAGCTAGGATAAGAATCAACACTCCTGTGACAAGAAACTTGGCAATGTCTACACAGAAGTTAGATAGCCAGTAAACTGTCTGAGTGACTCCTGATACCCGCAGCTGACAACGAGCTTTCCTCTGTAAGGTATGTTCAAAGATAGACATTGAGGACAATGAATTTTAATTTTAAGATATCAAAAAATGTAATCAACAGATAGAAAAACACAATTTTTGAAATACTTCAATAATAAATTTACAAAACACTAAAAATTTTCAGGATAACTGAACATATGCCTCTTATCTATTTTTAGCAAATTAATCTAGTATCTCAATGTTTGAGTACTGATATTCTAAGTAAAATGGTCCATTTATAACTTCTCAGACTAGAAACCATTAAAACACTTGATTTCACACATCAGACTACAGACATGTTTATCATAATTCATTCAAGGCTTTTCATTTCAATGATTCATTTGTGACATCATCATGACAAAACGTCATCAATGTATTGATTTCAGAAGTAAGGCTCGGATGTAAACAGAATGTATTTACCCAAACAGTTCTGTTTAATCAACCTTCTCCTCTATTGTGCTATTTTATCTAAATAAATCCTTAATCCCTAGTCAGAGCCAATTGAAATACTTGAGGTAGTTATAAATTCATTCATCTCATACACCTTATATCCTATCTATTTAAGGTCTGAGTTTTTGCATGAAGGTTGTATGTGACCAGCAATAATAATAAAATAAATTCATTGAACGAAAATTCTTGTATGACATATTTACAAGCTACATGTAGGTATACATGTAAATACATAATAATATTCATTGTACTGCTTAAACGTTTACCGCTTTGCTTAACGTTTACTGCCTGTAATGTAAATAGTACCGGTTAACATTTTAAAACTTCCTAGCCTTAGTGTGGCTATCATATAAAAAATCTGGAAAATGGTCTTCTGCCTTTGGGGATGAAAAATACCTTGTAGAGAGTTAATACATGTACATGTAGTCAACCAACCTCTCTGTCTATGACTAAATCTACAGCAAATCCTGGTGCAATCACCAACAGTCCTACTCCCAGGAGAATGACAGCAGAAAAAGCACTTTGATTGTACTCTAGTTTCTTCTCGGCAGGCCAGGGTTTGCTGTATCCCGCTATCTGTGAGGTCACGTTGTTACCAGTTATAGCGGAGTAGCCGTATAAAAGTCCGTTACTGAGCAGATTGACCAGGACTGGAATACTGTGAGCCGCTGTTGTGTTATATAGTAAGGCCCAGCTACTCTGTATTACATTTGTCTGAAATATATATCATAATGTAAGAATTTGATATACTAGGTATCATTATATCAGAAAAATGTTAGTAAAAAAAACCTTCTGACCACACAATTTTAATATATGTAACAACATGACATACTCATAATGCTGCCTAATATTGTATGAATTAGCTTAATTTTCTATACAATAGAGTTATTGCGCAACAACCAAAGTGACTACAGAAAGAAAGATGATCTATAGGATCGACAGGAATTAGAATTGTTTTCTATAGGGATCCTAACAAGTGCCTTTCGGCATTAGTTGGATCTTTTTTTTGCCAGCCATGGTATCATTAATGAAAACTGCCCCAAAGGGACGAAATTACCTCCCGCAGCAATTCAGTCTTTTGGAAATACTTCCCATTTGTGCAGGTATCTGATGTTAACGCATTGTGACGGCATCAATTTTTATGGAAACCAACATGAAATTCAGGGAAACAGTGTTACAAATATGACGTTTTCAAAGGAATTTAATGACGTCACAATGCTTTTAGTCAGATACCTGCAGAAATCGAACGTAGGCATATAAAATCGAAAAGACGGAATATTCTTTGAAAAGTTATCTTGGATGTAGGTCAAGCGTCTATTGTGACACTGGCCTTAGACCTTGGTTCAAGGTCATGACATACCCTAGAAAGGTCCTAAAGAACATTTATGTGAAATATTATTGAAATCCATAAACAGGGGGAGGAGTTATGCCCCAGACAAGGTTTTGAACATGATACTTATTGTGACCTTGACCTATGTTCAAGACACACACTTAGGTCCTAATGAGTTAAAGAAGATCCTGACGATAATCTCAACAGCGATAACCTCAACAACGCTTCTGTGAAATATTATTGAAATTTATCAATAGGGAGAGGAGTAATGCCCTGGACAATGTTTAACTAATGGTTTCTATTGTGATCTTGACCTTTGACCTACGACCTTGGTTCAAGGTCATGACACACCCCTAGGTCCTAAGGAACATTTCTGTGAAATATTATTGAAATCCATCTACAGGGGGAAGAGTTATACTCTGGACAACGTT
This sequence comes from Pinctada imbricata, assembly GCA_033119305.1. Lineage (NCBI taxonomy): Eukaryota > Metazoa > Mollusca > Bivalvia > Pterioida > Pteriidae > Pinctada > Pinctada imbricata. Next base: position 81,219,654 of record VSWD01000010.1, read on the forward strand.
TTACCAACTGTGTCTATTGTGACCTTCACCTTTGACCTTGGTTCAAGGTCATGACACACCCTTAGGTCCTAAGAAAAATTTCTGTGAAATATCATTGAAATCCATCCATAGGGGGAAGAGTTATGCTCTGGATCAGGTTTTCCTAATGGTGTCTATTGTGACCTTGAACTTTGTTATCTATCTTGAATTCCGTAAAATTTCCTTCGTCTCTGCTATAGATTGCACTTGTACATGGCAGTTTTGTCTGAAGATATAACAAATCCTTTTGTGCTATCTTTTTACGAAAACACTTGACCACAACAGAAGGAAATCTTTACTTACTGGGGGAGTTGTATCTTGCATCTTCTGTACATCAATTCCAAGATAATGAGTACCAGCAGCTAAGAAGTTAGTAGTGTTGCTGTAAGTTTCATTTTTGAACATACTACGTACTCGTGTAGTCCAACTGGCACTATATGTGCTACCTGATATAGGAAGAAACATTGACACATATAAGATTGCTAGGACTGCAGCCCTCTTCAGCAACTAAAATAATTATTCAGCACTTAAATTCTGTATCTTGTACACCTTTGCTTTTATTTTCACATTACCAAAAATCGAAGATCTAGTGTGTAAATCACACCACTTATATTTCATATCTAGATAACACAGAATTACTTTCTAGATATTAAAACTTCTTCTGAATATGGAGTTTAATCTATGATATGATATTTCTCATTAAATTTCCTAAACTGTTAAACTAATAAACTGCTCATGATCTTAAATAGTAAATTTTAAAATTTCTGCCAATATGTATGCATTAATTTAAGAATCTAACCTGCAGAGTCTCTGAGATAGAGTGCAGGGAGTCCACTAGTTGCACTACCAGAGTAGGTATATATAGCAGTGTCCATGTTAAGTGGTGTGGGGTCAGAGTTGTCTGGCCCTGTATTTGTAGATATCTGACTGACCACAAGTCCCACTACCACCAGAATCACAGGAACAAACAGGTTAATAACCAACAGGGGTTTGTTTCTCCACAGCTTCAATGCCTTCAGTCTACACATTGCTTTGAACTGGCGTAACTTCAGATTCTCTTCACTGCGTGGGACATTCAAAAACTTATCGGTATTGGTCTCTATTTCCGGTAGATGGATGGTTGTATCGCCATTATCATGTATGCTGAGTGAGTTGGACTTTTTCTTACTCTCGTAGTTATCATTAGCTGTGACAAGTTCATGTAGGTCTGTAATAGCGTCATCCTCCTCTGTAATGTAGAGTTACAGAGTTAACATAAAATATAATAGCGTCATCCTCCTCTGTAATGTAGAGTAACAGCTAGAGTTAACATAAAATGTAATAGCGTCATCCTCCTCTGTAAAGTAGAGTAACAGAGTTAACATAAAATGTAATAGCGTCATCCTCCTCTGTAATGTAGAGTAACAGAGTTAACATAAAATATAAAAGCGTGATCCTCCTCTGTAATGTAGAGTAACAGCTAGAGTTAACATAAAATATAATAGTGTCATCCTCCTCTGTAATGTAGAGTAACAGAGTTAACATAAAATATAATAGCGTCATCCTCCTTTGTAATGTAGAGTAGAGTAGAGTAGAATGTAGAATTACATAAAATAAACACATCAGATTTTTTAAAATTGTAGTCAATCTACAACATTCATAAATTTTCTAAACTCTCAATTTCCAACACACAATTCATCATCCTTGATTTGTTCACATGTTCATGTATATGCTTAATTAATTACTTGAATACAATTTACATTTTTCAGTTTCAGTTCCTTTCCGTAAAATGTACAAATTTCAGAATTCTACAAAGCATCAAGCTTACAATTACATGTATGTATGTACCGGTATCTATTTAAAAAGCTCATAGCTAAAATTGTATATACTATCACCTTCATTATAAGCTTGTGTCAAGGAATGAAAAAAAAAACAAGTTAAAAGTCATGTTTGTAAAACATGAATGCCCCCCTACCCCTTCTGTGATTAAAGTCCTTCACAACTTTATACTTGCATTGATACAACCTATGGGGGTATAAAGTAACAGTTTCATTTCAATATGTAACTCCACTCAAGAGATATTGAACAGAAACCCTGAAGTTTTGGTATTTTTCAAAGTGCAAGGGGCATAACTCTGCCCAAATTTTTTTGATCGGACCTAAATATGAACTTGACCTAGATTTTCATTTGATGTGTCTGTATACAAAATTTCATTTCTATATGTAACTCCACTCAAGAGATATTGAGTTTTGGTATTTTTCGAAGTGCAAGGGGCATTACTCTGTCAAAATTTTGTTGATTGGACCCAAATAAGAACTTGACCTAGATTGTCATTTGATGTATCCGTATACAAAATTTCATTTCAATATGTAACTCCACTCAAGAGATATTGAACGGAAACCCTGAAATTTTGTTTTTTTTCGAAGTGCAAGAGGCATAACTCTGTCAAAATTTTGTTGATCGGACCCAAACATACACTTGACCTAGATTTTAATTTGATGTGTCTGTATACAAAATTTCATTTCAATATGTAACTCCACTCAAGAGATATTGAACAGAAACCCTGAAATTTTGGTATTTTTCGAAGTGCAAGGGGCATAACTCTGTCAAACTTTTTTCGATCGGACCTTAATACGAACTTGACCTGGATTTTCATTTGATGTGTCTGTATACAAAATTTCATTTCAATATGTAACTCCATTCAAGAGATATTGAACGGAAACCCTGAAATTTTGGTATTTTTCGAAATGCACGGGGCATAACTCTGTCAAAATTTTTTTGATCGGACCCAAATATGAACTTGACCTAGATTTTTGTTTGATGTGTCTGTATACAAAATTTCATTTCAATATATGAATCCATTCCAGAGATATTGAACGGAAACTGATGTCGCGGACCGACCGACAGACCGACAGACCGACCGACCGACCGACAGCGGCAAACCTATATGTCCCCTCTTCTTCGAAGGGGGGCATAAAAAGTAAAATGAAATTACAAATGGACAAGCTAATACATACATGTACATAGTTAGTATAGAATATCAGTTATTAAATTTCATGACTTTTTAATGACTTGAAAAATAGATAACACAAGATAAAATTGTTACAAGGACACAAAGGTAAAGCACTATTAATACTTGTACACATTGGATCTTACAGTACATACCCAGCTTAAGGAAGACCTCCTCCAGTGTTGTCATGGATACACCATAACTCTTTATACCCATAGCTTCAGCATGGGTGGACACACTGGTTGACTGTTTCTCTAGCTCCGTAAACAAATCTACATCAACACAGAATATGTCAAAGTCAGTATTTACTCAGAACATTCCCTGGACAATCATATTTTAGCTGGATGAAATTCTAGCAGAGGTAGCTTTATCATGAATGGGAGCTTATATTCATATTTGTAGTATATTATGTTAGCAAATAACATAATTATTATACACTGCCATCCATAAATAACTTTATCACATGATACACCCATTATGCAGTTTCATAAAGCCATTTCAAAATCAAATGTTATGATAACATGTTACATATCACTCTGCTTGATTGCGATTGGTTAAGTTTGGAGCCTCATCACCTACACTGTGACAAGTATGACCTTTCAAATATCGGTCAATTGTTAAATTGAGACGCAAATTTAATATCGATGATTTAAAGTGTTGATGTTGAAATGATTTTTGCATTAAAGTACTAAACAAAGTTGAAATATTCTTCTCTTTACGCACAGAACATCTATACGATGAGGAACTACTTCTCATAGCGTAGCAGACGACTTCTAGCTCATGGCGTGGTTCGCCTCTAGTTCTCAGAATCGTTGATTTCACGTTGGAAATAAACATTTTTTTGGCAGAATCATGTGATAAAAAGAATCTCAAATGAATTTTCATTTCATACGATGCATTATGAAACTCGTTGTGCGTTTTATATCCCCTCGCCAAGGCTCGGGGATATAAAACACACAATTTGTTTCATAATACATTATATGAAATGAAAAATCATTTGAGATCCTATATATACAAACAAGGAAATCATTCTAAATTCTTTATAAAGTTATCCTAATTTTTCAATTCTGAACTTGAAAGAATCATAAATATTGGCTTCACATAATTTTTTATCATGAATTGGAATAACGAAATGTAAAAAGATACTTTTTTCATCAGCACAATTTTTTTTTCAAAAAGTGTCATTCTTATATAAACAAGAGGCCCAAGGGGGCCACATCGCTCACCTGAGTCACAAAGGGTTAAAAGTCACAAAAATACTTCTACAGATCAAAGCCCTTGACAGCCATATTTGTTGACCTATCGACAAGAAAAACACAAACTTGGCAGAGGACCTTGAGTACTTAGCTTGCTGCAAGGTTTCGTGAAATTCTGTGCAATGGTTGCAGAGGAGATGTCGAAAATGTGTCAGCCAATCAGAGCCCTCGGCGGCCATATTTGTTGACCAATCAGCACGAAAAAAAACAAACGTGTTGAAGGACATTGAATACTTCCTTCCTGTAAAGTTTCATGAAATTCTGTGCAGCGGTTGCAGAGGAGATGTCGAAAATGTGTCGGCCAATCAGAGCCCTCGGCGGCCACATTTGTTAAATGATCGCCACGAAAAACACAAACTTGGTAGAGGACCTTGAGTACTTCCTTCCTGTAAAGTTTCATGAAATTCTGTGAAGTGGTTGCAGAGGAGATGTCGAAAATGTGTCAGCCAATCAGAGCCCTCGGTGGCCATATTTGTTGACCGATCAGCACGAAAAAACACAAACTTGGTAGAGGACCTTGAGTACTTCCTTCCTGTAAAGTTTCATGAAATTCTGTGCAGCGGTTGCAGAGGAGATGTCGAAAATGTGTCAGCCAATCAGAGCCCTCGGCGGCCATATTTGTTGACCTTTCGGCACAAAAAACATAAACTTGGTATAGGATCTTGAATACTTCCTTCCTGTAAAGTTTCATGAAATTCTGTGCAGCGGTTGCAGAGGAGATGTCGAAAATGTGTCAGCCAATCAGAGCCCTCGGCAGCCATATTTGTTGACCGATCGGCACGAAAAAAAACAAACTTGGTAGAGGATCTTGAGTACTTCCTTCCTGTAAAGTTTCATGAAATTCTGTGCAGCGGTTGCAGAGGAGATGTCGAAAATGTGTCAGCCAATCAGAGCCCTCGGCGGCCATATTTGTTGACCGATCAGCACCAAAAACACAAACTTGGTAGAGGACCTTGAGTACTTCCTTCCTGTAAAGTTTCATGAAATTCTGTGCAGCGGTTGCAGAGGGGATGTCGAAAATGTGTCAGCCAATCAGAGCCCTTGGCGGCCATATTTGTTGACCGATCGGCACGAAAAACACAAAATTGGTAAAGGACCTTGAGTACTTCCTTCCTGTAAAGTTTCATGAAATTCTGTGCAGCGGTTGCAGAGGAGATGTCGAAAATGTGTCAGCCAATCAGAGCCCTTGGCGGCCATATTTGTTGACCGATCGGCATGAAAAACATGAACTTGGTAGAGGACCTTGAGTACTTCCTTCCTGTAAAGTTTCATGAAATTCTGTGCAGCGGTTGCAGAGGAGATGTCGAAAATGTGTCAGCCAATCAGAGCCCTCGGCGGCCATATTTGTTGACCTTTCGGCACGAAAAACACAAACTTGGTATAGGATCTTGAGTACTTCCTTCCTGTAAAGCTTCATGAAATTCTGTGCAGCGGTTGCAGAGGAGATGTCGAAAATGTGTCAGCCAATCAGAGCCCTTGGCGGCCATATTTGTTGACCGATCGGCACGAAAAACATAAACTTGTTAGAGGACCTTGAGTACTTCCTTCCTGTAAAGTTTCATGAAATTCTGTGCAGCGGTTGCAGAGGAGATGTCGAAAATGTGTCAGCCAATCAGAGCCCTCGGTGGCCATATTTGTTGACCGATCGGCACGAAAAACACAAACTTGGTAGAGGACCTTGAGTACTTCCTTCCTGTAAAGTTTCATGAAATTCTGTGCAGCGGTTGCAGAGGAGATGTCGAAAATGTGTCAGCCAATCAGAGCCCTCGGCGGCCATATTTGTTGACCGATCAGCACCAAAAACACAAACTTGGTAGAGGACCTTGAGTACTTCCTTCCTGTAAAGTTTCATGAAATTCTGTGCAGCGGTTGCAGAGGGGATGTCGAAAATGTGTCAGCCAATCAGAGCCCTTGGCGGCCATATTTGTTGACCGATCGGCACGAAAAACACAAAATTGGTAAAGGACCTTGAGTACTTCCTTCCTGTAAAGTTTCATGAAATTCTGTGCAGCGGTTGCAGAGGAGATGTCGAAAATGTGTCAGCCAATCAGAGCCCTTGGCGGCCATATTTGTTGACCGATCGGCATGAAAAACATGAACTTGGTAGAGGACCTTGAGTACTTCCTTCCTGTAAAGTTTCATGAAATTCTGTGCAGCGGTTGCAGAGGAGATGTCGAAAATGTGTCAGCCAATCAGAGCCCTCGGCGGCCATATTTGTTGACCTTTCGGCACGAAAAACACAAACTTGGTATAGGATCTTGAGTACTTCCTTCCTGTAAAGCTTCATGAAATTCTGTGCAGCGGTTGCAGAGGAGATGTCGAAAATGTGTCAGCCAATCAGAGCCCTTGGCGGCCATATTTGTTGACCGATCGGCACGAAAAACATAAACTTGTTAGAGGACCTTGAGTACTTCCTTCCTGTAAAGTTTCATGAAATTCTGTGCAGCGGTTGCAGAGGAGATGTCGAAAATGTGTCAGCCAATCAGAGCCCTCGGTGGCCATATTTGTTGACCGATCGGCACGAAAAACACAAACTTGGTAGAGGACCTTGAGTACTTCCTTCCTGTAAAGTTTCATGAAATTCTGTGCAGCGGTTGCAGAGGAGATGTCGAAAATGTGTCAGCCAATCAGAGCCCTCGGCGGCCATATTTGTTGACCGATCGGCACGAAAAACACAAACTTGGTAGAGGACCTTGAGTACTTCCTTCCTGTAAAGTTTCATGAAATTCTGTGCAGCGGTTGCAGAGGAGATGTCGAAAATGTTAAAAGTTTACGCCAGACGGACGACGACGACGACGACGATGACGACGGACGGACGGACGACGGACGGCGCGCTATGACAATAGCTCACTTGAGCTTCGCTCAGGTGAGCTAAAAAAAAAGTAAAAATTCAAAATATGCAAATATTTTGGTCAAGTTTGTTACAAATGATTTCTATAAGGTATTCAGAATTATACAGCAATGGATTTGAAGCTGTGCATTTTCTAACAGCAACATGAACAGAAATGGTTTATACTAATTTATGGATGGCAGTGTATATAAATCACAATTACACATCTAATTTTTTCCTCTTTGCCACTTTCAACTTTAATGCTACATTTAAAGAATGGTATGCAAGCCATATGAAATTCATTCTCCAAAAAATGGTTATGCTTAGAATAACTTTTCAGGAATTTTGGTCAGCTTTGGTAAAAGACAATTTAAGTCCATTTCATATACAATCATGTAGATATTCTGTCATCACCTGAGAAGTTAGAGACTTTATCCAGAGGTAGTGTATATGCTAGTTCTTTTCCATGTGTTCTTTGCATGTTTGATCCCGGTATTATTCCCTGTATGAATTCTGTTACTCCATCCCTGTCACATGCCGGCTCAACAACCATACTGTAATAAAAGTATCACTTGATATGAAGGAGATGAACACTTAGTCTAGAAATTGTGGTTTATTCATAATTATTACATGTACGCAACATTATGTATCATTAGAATGACTAAATCTCATACTGTGCATATCTTCAATAAAATAAATCTGTATTTTTGTATTGAAAACCATGAAGTTTGTAGGAATTTACCCTTTGTAGGGAATTTACCCTTCCAATCGCATTTAAATCTACTATGAAAATTTTAATAATGAAAGTCCATATTATATCACATTGCATTTTTTTTAAGCCAGATCGAGGTTAGCTGCTTTTTTTTTCATGTAAAACATTGTGATTCTGACATACAATGTAAGATGCTATCCTTTTTGGTTACACATAATATCTTACTTTAAATGATATCCTATTCCAAACTTGTTTTTAAGGAACAAGGAAGATCCACAGCATCGTAAGCGACCTTTACTGATGATTGCTTTCCTATCTGAAACAAAATAAGCAATAGTCATTTATAGAATTCAAATGTACATTGTACTTTATTATCAATACATAAATCTACAGGTACACAATACATGTATGTATGAATTTTTATACTACTAAAGGAACGAATAAGCCAATTTTCCATTTAAACGAAGAGGACAGAGAGAAATGGTGTGATTTAAGAAATGAATCTTATATTTTTTCTGTTGATGCAGGTATCACCCGAAAAATTGGACAGAAAACTGCATCAATGCGCTATAAGATTCATTTCTTATCATTTAATTATTGAAAACAGACTGTTTTCTTGGATCTAAAAACAATCAATCACCGCACTACATTTCGTAAGTCGGAAGGTTTTTCAGTGATACGTCTGCCAAAACAAGTTATGGCAGCCGCCATGATTCAAACAGCGAACGATTGTCCCTCTATATCTTTGGAATAAGGACTAGTTTGAGCAAATTCTACATGCACTATTAATTTTTGAGTAAGTAGAAAAGTTATGGTACCCTTGAAATGATCAGCAAACATCAACAAATTGTATTTTCAGCAACGAGTTCATTCGTGTTTGAGGGAACCCCCGGTTCTAAAAATAGTGCTATTAATAGACTTCCGTGAAAAATTGTGTTGATCGATGTATCAACAAAATTTCTCAGCCAATCAGAAACGTCTTTTCTTGAAAATGACAATGGAAATTAAATAATATGAAGATAAAGCATATGATGTGATGGTTTAGAAAGAATTATTTCTAATTAACGTGTAATCATTAATTGTGTCTCACCGTTTTCCTATAACAAATCTAAAGTTCAAAACCGGCATTGGACACTAACCACTAACCACTAACTTCATTTTTCTTTGATTTATACTCCCTTTCTAATCCCTGATTTTTTTAAGTATCATAAATTTATAAATACGATTCTTGCAAGACATTTCTCATATCAGCAGGAGGCTAATTTAGCCACAATTTTTTTCGAAACAAATTCAAGATTCCATACTCGTTTTCTGAAATAATTACAATGTACAATCTTACAATTTTATTTTCCATAGAACATTCGGGAAAGTACTAATTTTACAATGCCTTTTCCATTGAAGTCTATGGAGCATCCACCTCTATTCAATTGCATATCCCTCGTCTCTCACAACATTTACCCAGAAGTTTCATTTAAAAAGTTTTGTACACGAAGGTTTATGATCCCTTAAAATAATAACAAGGAAAAAAGCTGACCACAGAGTCTGAAAAGATCTAGCCAATCGAAGATCTAGGACCATTTTTTGCAGTCAAGTCTAAAATGTGATTTTCGATTTTCACAGGACTTCTTTCAGATCGAAGTTTTAATCAATAGCTACAATTGATATTTTCACAAATGACCCGTGTTTCAATTTCTTACTGCTTACTGATAGGTCTATTATGTGATATGGCCTATTATGTGATATGATTAGATTATTCAAATTCAGGGGCACATTATCTAAAACATGCATCTTTTATAAAAATAGAGATACTGTGCTTAATGATGAAATACATGAATAAGAAATACATCTGAAATTATCTGTTTCTTTGGAAAAATTCAAAATGTATTGTTTCTTTGTCAAATATCTCCACAAGACGACCATAACTGCAAAGCTGGAAGGCTGTAACTTCAAGCAATGACAATGAAAATTATATTATTCCAAATTCAAGTGGTAAATTTATTAATATCACTGCCGAACGATATGTGATAATGTCTATAAATCAGAAAAGAATCTCCATGAATTTCATACTAGAGTCAACGTATCTATGACAACCTTTCCAGCATGTGTGCTGATCCTTTTCCAGTACACAATAATTTTAAACACTGGGGAGCATGTGAGTCTCTATACATGAGATTTATGCAGTAATTTAATATGTGACTTTTCCTCACAGCAAGAATACCTGCAAGAATATCAGCTTCATCCATAAAGTGTGTTGTCAGTAGAATTACTCTCCCCTTCTTTTTCTCCTTTAAAACTGACCATAGATGGCGCCGGGAGTACGGGTCCATACCAGCAGTGGGTTCATCCAAAAATATTATCTACAAATAAACTTAAGAGGGTATGAGCGTGAACAAATCAAACGTAAACCGTATCGATGTCTTAAACAAAACAAAATCGGAAAACTTACTGAACTAAAGGTTGAATATACCTCCAGATTAAGGAGCAACGCATTTCGAATGACAAGCAATATATATCCTTGCTTACATCTAAAATACGCTTCTTTCACGACATTGTTTTACCCTTGGCATACAGTTTACGTCATCAACGGGAGTTTATTTGACGTCATACTGAATTATGACGTTGTAATATTTTTCCGCGAATTATCATGAAAGCGCTTTGTGCTTGTTCTTTAGAAGTCCGGTAATTCAGTTTGTCTTATATTATTTCACGCCATGACAAATTTACGGAGCGGAATAATTTGATTGCGAATGAAATTAGTAAGTTAATACTTCAAATTTATTCTTGCATAAAAAAAGACACAAATTAATTCAAAAGAACGATTATATTTTATAGTTCAAGTTGACGATGCGGCGTTTCTGACAACGCAATTTACCTCAAATATTGAAAACATGTAAAACTAATATATCTTGAAAGTACTTTTCTTTCATTTACAAAAGGTATTTGTTATAATGATTTAGCTAAAATTAATATCGCGAGGCCTATTGATTAGTAGTTGTAATAAAATCATCAAAAGGACCAAAGATCACGTACATGTACGTTGTAAAATAAATCGATCCGAAGGACTCTGTATACACACTTCCCATGGTACGCCCTATTGAAAAGGGAATTATTCCGTATCAATTTTACTAAAGTATGATATATAACGACATTCATTGAAGAGAACATGTGAAGGAAATCAATGCGGAAGACAGGGTGTGCGTTTACTACCTTTCCTATCATACCAACATCCCCCCCTCCTTCTTATCCCAGCACTTATTAAAATGAAACTAGAAATGTGCCTCAGCTAACTTTAGATAAATTATTTCAAAGCAAACTTATCAAGAGATTAAGAGATCCTTCGTATCGTTGATCGTTGTTCTACTCAAGTTGCTTATTATTATTTTTTTTTAGTCTGGTACAATATGTACATGATGTTCCAATGTCAAAACTACATGTACATGAATAAATAGATACGTGTAGATGCCGCAAAATCAATTTTGAGAGAAATGATATACAGAAGAAGCATACAGATAAGAATCTAAAACATCCATTTTTTCTCATTCACTGAGATTAACAGTACACAATATCGCCGAGCATTACCTAAAGTGAGCGTCACGATGTGCTCTACGTCAGGTTACGTTGTCGGTGCTTAAAAGCGCTAAGTGTTGGGAAAATGAATGAGAAATTGATCAGAATATGACTAAAATTTTTAGCCTGAAGTCCAGGTTATAAGAAATCTCAGATAAAATGTATAGATATATAAAAACTTCCCGTTTTCAATCATAAACAACGGATTTATCATATCCAGAGGCTTGGTCAGAGGAATTCTAAGCTAAATTTCTTTAAAACGGCTACACTTTTTTTTTCTATTAATTATTTTTTTATCTTTAGCATGTATCACTAGATGATAAAAGAAACATTTTATCAAAATTCTATTATGCCAACTACTTCGAAAATGAATGTTTTTAAACTTTTCATACAATTTTTACTGTCAAAAATGGGATGAAATAAATGTCCTTCTCCAGCATGGTTACCATGGCAACAAAATTATTTTTTTCGAAAATGATAAATTTACTTCATTTGCTACGTGAATGGATAAAAATTTACTTCATATTGCATTATGTTGATTTTTAAAATAAAGTCCAAAGTTGGGACATTGTTTTAGAAAAAAATGTGCAGAGTTACCTCCCTTTTTTGTTTGGGTATAGGGGACAAACGGCTACACTCTTTTTTTCATAAAATATTGCAATCGACGAAGGAAGGGGTATTCTTTTATATGTAGACAATAATTTTCAATTTCTATTATTCCCTGAAAATGCGGTTCATACTCATACCTCCTTAAGGATAATTTCTAAGCTACATAAGTTAGTGTTCCGTAGATTAGTCTAATGGTATTTATGTTGTCTAAACCATTGCCTCCTTACTTATGTGTTAAGTTTGTTACTCAGTGATGCATCATTATCAAATACTATATTTCTTATCCAAAATATCCTATTCCTCAATAGAAAATACATGTATGACATTATTAAAATTACCATCCATCAATTCTCAATGAAACTGTACAGCTACTTGCTAGTTGTTGCATTAAGACTTAAGATCAATGTAATCTACCTACCTTTGGGTCGCCTATAATAGCTATTGCTACAGACAGCTTGCGTTTCTGTCCACCACTCAGGTCCTTTGCATATTTATTTTTCTGATCCGCTAAGCCTACATGGTCCAAAGCTTCATCAACCTTAAACAAAAACATAATTCTAATTTACTCCATTTGTAACGCACATTCTAATTGGTTGAGCAATTTTAAAACAAACTGCAAGGGGAACCACATTCACTGCAGTTTTTGCTTATGACGTCATGCGTTCTTATGGCGACATCATCAAAAGCAGACGTTTTCTAGCTCCTTACTGACTAACACATTAGAATAGGGTTACCATACTGATGTTTTACAAAAACTGGCAGGGTATCGTCGAATCCCCTTTCAGAAATATCCGTTTTACAGTTTCTGACAGTGGATTCACCGATACCCTGTCAGTTTTTGTAAAACACACGCAAGGTAACCCTTAAATTTCAAACATCTAAGAGTATTCTTTCAAAGAAGGAAATTCCTGCATGATGTGCAGTAGAACAGCAGTCTCTTCAACTAATTATCTTCCAAACAAACATTTCCACCAAATATTTCATGATGTACAGATTTTTTAAACCTCACATGTTAGGAGTGGGATTCAATGAAATTACTGTCCTGTTCACTAAATCCAGAGCACCCTGTTTTGGCAATTTATTCTGTCATCTGAAGAATTTTCCTATAACTTATACAGTTATAGTTTCCGAGAATTGACCTCCTTTAGTTGTAACTGGAAATTAACTACAACTTACCCTATCAGCTGCCTGTAAACCGCAATATGAAAAAATAAAATGTCTACGGGAATTTCCCATGTTTATTTCAAGCCGCCGCCATATTGTTTTCCGTGTCAACAATAGTAAACAGTGACGTCAAAGCTCCTGACGTCACACATTTTCAGCGATTTTACTATAGAAAATCCCCGTAGACTTTTTATTTTCCGTCCTATTTCTAACTTAATTGACGTACAGCCAAAACAATGGTATTTTCTGTTACGACTAAAGGAGTACTATAAAACTGATATCTTTTTGGAAGATGACAGTATCATATTTCAGAGAAAACCGGGAAAACAGGGTGCTCTGGATTTAGTGAACAGGACAGTAGGAATTTTTTACTTGAAATGGGAAAAATAAGCATATCAGAATAGTCATTGATAGTCATTTTCATATTTCCCTGAGCAAAAATAAATGTATGATGCCTATGGTGATCATACATGTATATTACAATATATGATTAAGATAGTTGTCATAAGACAAACCATTTTGTCTATGCTGTCAGGAGGGAATCCCTTTATCGCACCATACATCACTAGGTGTTCTACACATGTCAGTAGATCATGGAGTATGTTATGTTGTGGACATAGAGTAATGTACTGTGTAGATGGTTGTGACATAACTCACCATTTTGTCTATGTTGTCAGGAGGGATTCCCTTTATAGCACCATACATCACTAGGTATTCTACACATGTCAGCAGATCATGGAGTATGCTATGTTGTGGACATAGAGTAATGTACAGTGTAGATGGTTGTGACATAACTCACCATTTTGTCTATGTTGTCAGAAGGGATTCCCTTTATAGCACCATACATCACTAGGTGTTCTACACATGTCAGTAGATCATGGAGTATGTTATAATGTGGACATAGAGAAATGTACAGTGTAGATGGTTGTAACATAACTCACGATTTTGTCTATGTTGTCAGGAGGGATTCCCTTTATAGCACCATACATCACTAGGTGTTCTACACATGTCAGTAGATCATGGAGTATGCTATGTTGTGGACATAGAGTAATGTACAGTGTATATGGTTGTAACATAACTCACCATTTTGTCTATGCTGTCAGGAGGGAATCCCTTTATAGCACCATACATCACTAGGTGTTCTACACATGTCAGTAGATCATGGAGTATGCTATGTTGTGTACATAGAGTAATGTACAGTGTAAATGGTTGTAACATAACTCACCATTTTGCCTATGCTGTCAGGAGGGACTCCCTTTATAGCACCATACATCACTAGGTGTTCTACACATGTCAGTAGATCATGGAGTATGTTATGTTGTGGACATAGAGAAATGTACAGTGTAGATGGTTGTAACATAACTCACCATTTTGTCTATGCTGTCAGGATGGACTCCCTTTATAGCACCATACATCACAAGGTGTTCTACACATGTCAGCAGATCATGGAGTATGTTATGTTGTGGACATAGAGTAATGTACTGTGTAGATGGTTGTGACATAACTCACCATTTTGTCTATGTTGTCAGGAGGGATTCCCTTTATAGCACCATACATCACTAGGTATTCTACACATGTCAGCAGATCATGGAGTATGCTATGTTGTGGACATAGAGTAATGTACAGTGTAGATGGTTGTGACATAACTCACCATTTTGTCTATGTTGTCAGAAGGGATTCCCTTTATAGCACCATAAATCACTAGGTGTTCTACACATGTCAGTAGATCATGGAGTATGTTATAATGTGGACATAGAGAAATGTACAGTGTAGATGGTTGTAACATAACTCACGATTTTGTCTATGCTGTCAGGAGGGAATCCCTTTATAGCACCATACATCACTAGGTGTTCTACACATGTCAGTAGATCATGGAGTATGTTATCTTGTGGACATAGAGTAATGTACAGTGTAGATGGTTGTGACATAACTCACCATTTTGTCTATGCTGTCAGGAGGGACTCCCTTTATAGCACCATACATCACTAGGTGTTCTACACATGTCAGTAGATCATGGAGTATGTTATAATGTGGACATAGAGTAATGTACAGTGTAAATGGTTGTGACATAACTCACCATTTTGTCTATGCTGTCAGGAGGGACTCCCTTTATAACACCATACATCACTAGGTGTTCTACACATGTCAGTAGATCATGGAGTATGCTATGTTGTGGACAAAGAGTAATGTACAGTGTAGATGGTTGTGACATAACTCACCATTTTGTCTATGCTGTCAGGAGGGATTCCCTTTATAGCACCATACATCACTAGGTGTTCTACACATGTCAGTAGATCATGGAGTATGTTATGTTGTGGACATAGGGTAATGTACAGTGTAGATGGTTGTAACATAACTCACCATTTTGTCTATGCTGTCAGGAGGGACTCCCTTTATAGCACCATACATCACTAGGTGTTCTACACATGTCAGTAGATCATGGAGTATGTTATGTTGTGGACATAGAGTAATGTACAGTGTAAATGGTTGTGACATAACTCACCATTTTGTCTATGCTGTCAGGAGGGACTCCCTTTATAGCACCATACATCACTAGGTGTTCTACACATGTCAGTAGATCATGGAGTATGTTATGTTGTGGACATACACCTGTACTCCTCCTCATCTCATGTATGTCATCTTGATTACATATATCCTACAATAATTGAAATAGCTTGTTGACACTTAAATGTATAACTTGCTGAGAATTCCATCCTAATTACATTGTTTAAACTATATGTTCTGTGGTTCATGGGGTTAAAATTTTGAAAATTTTTAATAATTACATGTACATGTACTGCATAAGCATTCGCATTTCCTAAGCAGTTATATGAAAGTAATACTTTTCGCATCAACAATGATTCACAGATTTTTCTCTCATACCTGTGTTTATGTTACAGAGTAGATCCATGAAATATGGCTATATGCGCTACATGTGTATCACATATCATGTGACAGCTGTATCACACATCATGTGAGCTATTGTTTCAATTGTTTACGTTACTGTGACTCATGATTTCTGCCCACAAAACAAACAAACTAACGGCGAAGTGGCAATAAAACATTGATTTTGATATTGTTTTTTCTGTGTATTCTTGTGTAATATTTTGACATGCCTTATATTCGTAAATGTATTTTATTCCTATAGAATAAACCATTTTTGGGAAAGCTGATTTCAAATATCGCAAATTTTTTGCGATTAGATCAACTTGATATATTTCAAATTTCATAATTCTCTTTCAGTTTTGACTTTGGCCGCTAGATATGAGAGAAAAATACTCTGTAATTGGCTTCTATGAAAGATACATCGTTTCTACCATTGGGGTCTCAAATCTTGCAAACACCCCCGTAAGTATGAGGGACTTTAAATGATTTTGAGACTCCTGGTGTGGAACCGATGTATCTTTCATAGCAGATCATAAAAGAGTCCTATAATCTCTGGTTCCATTGAGTTATGCCTTTGGTATTTTAAAATAATTCTCAAACTTTTGCGATAGATAAAGGCCAATCAAAAAAGTAGCAAAGGTTAATACACAGCAAATGATTCTATATATATAGTATCTAGAGACATTTGAAATGTACAACAATGTAAGCTTATTTCATAAAATGATGAAAAATAAACATTTCAATTCAGTCATATCAACAGCATTTGGATACATTCCTTTAACCCTAATCTTGTAAACGTGGACATTTTTTGCTTGGGGTAATTTTTGCATATGGTCTTTGGGAAAAATTTTCCCCATGCGAAAAATAACCCTGCTGCATTCTTACAAAGGTGTTTAAGGTACATTATAACTTGAATTCCAATAAGTTACACTTACATATCCCAATACTGATGCATTTCCCTTAGTTGGCTGCATCAGTCCACTAAGCATGTTAATCAGAGTTGTCTTCCCTGCTCCATTATGTCCCAACAGGCAGGTTATCTGCCCTTCATAGATTTCAAGGGACAGACCTGTATTAAAATGAATCAAACTATGCTAATTTTGTTAGATTCTTTCAGGAGACCTACAACTTTAATACACTATAATGTTAATCTGGCTTTCATTCCACCGAGCAGTTATTCGAAACTGTTATATCCTTAGCCTCATCCTCTGACTTATCAGTAAATTCAAAATTCAATTTTAATTCAAAATTCAATTTAAACATGACAATACAATGTAATAAATATTAACTTCATATACATTCAAAAGTTAATTGTACTAACTCTTACATAGAATATAAATTCAGTTTCAGCGAATCTGTCTCAGATTTTCAATGAGAGACAACACATGTATTTTGTGACCAAAAATTTTCTGTTGAAAATGCAGATCTATTTTGAAAATAAAAGTCAAGTATAATGACACTTACCATTTACAGCTTTGACAGTTTCCTCTTTAGTTTTGAATTCTTTGACAAGGTTGAAAATTCTGAAATGCAGAAAACATATTGGTAAAGAGACTTAAAGTATTGTCAATCACCTCACATACATGTAAATGACAATCGAAGTTATCCAAATCTACAGTCACAAGTAACATCTGTCTTAAAACAATACATAGACAAGGACATTTTTGGTATATAACACTGAACATAAAGTGTATATGTTGGCCAACCCATGGTCCTAGTGAGGATCGAACCAGCAACCTTTCGGTCACTAGCCCGATGCCCTATCCACTAGACCATGGTGCTGACACATCTGTCTTAACTTGATAGAAATAATGCACAAGTCCAGCTCTAGATCATAGAAGGAATTATTCAAAATTCAAAACTTTTGATATTTCGTTTCCTGTGCCAATTTCAGAGCATGATATTGTATGACATTACCTGACAGCACTCTTTTCTTTTAGGTCTGAAGGCACATCTTCTATATCATTACCAAAAAAAGTTGTGGTATCGTCAAAGTGTTTCTGACTATGGTCCTTTTTACCACACCAGTAGGACGGCATAAAGATGAACCAGGGTTTATGTCGAGCTCCGTATTGTCCTGAAACATGAAACGAAAGTCACATGTAAAGTTATTGGTCTGTTTCGAATGTTGCAATGTATTCAGCAAATTCATAGGACTCAAACACAGAAATATAACTAGAACTGCCCAAAAGTGGACGAGTTATTCCCCCCGCAGGACGTTTTTTATCAACGGAATCATTTATCACACAAAAGTAGGTCAAACTCCAGGGCCAAGGTCACAAGGTAAAAAATTTTGGTATCCATGGAAAGGTCTTGTCACAAGGAATACACATGTGAAGTATCAAAGCCCTATCCCTTACCATTCAAAAGTAATGGCCAAGGTTAAAGTATTTGCGGACAAACAGACAGACAAACGGACAGGACAAAAACTATATGCCCCCGAATCTTTGATTACTTGGGCATAAAAAACCATCATTCAGGTTATGGAGTTCATTAGTTCTTACATAAGTCCAAGTCCAAGTCATCATACCAAAATGTAGTACTCTTGGTGGTTAATATGTCAATGAATTGTGAAAGGCATGCCATTTGTAGTATGAAAGAAATCTGCTTTCAAATATTCTTAACCAATAATGCAATAAAGGCTAGTAAAAGTCAAGGTCACAATACATGGTAAAAAAAAATGTAGTACTTCTTCTGGTGAATGTGAGTATGAAGTCAAGGTCAAAGTCACAAGGTCACAAGTAATGGTAACAAAATGAAGTACTCCTTAAGTCAAGGTCAAGGCCACAAGTCATGGTAACAAAATGTAGTATATGTAATGGTAACAAAATGAAGTACTCCTTAAGTCAAGGTCAAGGCCACAAGTCATGGTAACAAAATGTAGTATTCCTTCTGGTGAATGTGTGTACAAAGCCAAGGTCAAAATCACAAGGTCACAAGTAATAGTAACAAAATGTAGTACTCCTTCTGGTGAATGTGTGTATGAAATAAGAAAGGCCTAACATTGATATTGCGAAAGAAACCTGCTTTCAGATCATCTCAACCTTAAAAGTCAGGATATCAAACTGTAGTACTCTTTGTGGTGAATGTTTGTATGAAATATGAAAGGCCTATCACGTATAGTAAGAAATAAATCTGCTTTCAAAATTTCTTAACCTATTGCACCATTTGCCCAAAGTCAAGGTCAAGGTCACATGTTTAAAATTCATAATACCAAACTAGCACTCTTTGTGTTGAGTATGTGTATGAAATATGATAGGCCTACCATTGATAGTATAAAGAAATCTGCTTTCAAACTTCTTAACCTAAAATGTTGTATAGGGTGAGGGTCAAGGTCACAAGGTAGTATAAAAGAAATCTGCTTTCAAAACTTCTTAACCAGACAGACAGAAGGACGGACGGACAGGGTGATTCCTATATACCTCCCCAAACTCCGTTTGTGGGGGTATAATAAGATACACTAAATGTTTGATTTTTTCTATTTACTGTGTAAATAACAATACCTGGGAGTACATTTTCCAAATAGCGTGCCAGAAGACCATACAATACTATGTCTACTACCAACATCAGGATTGGAATGTATAATGGAAATTCTCCGTCTGCCACTGTCTCAAAGTTCATACCCCCTGTGATGTCCAAGTATATAGCCTACAAATTACGGTTAGAATATCATAGGGGAATAACATGTAATAGTTCAACATTATAAATTTCCTGCGTAGACAACAAAAACTTATAGACAACTAGCTCTTTTTCTAGGCATTTTCATAACAGATATACATAGGTTCGTGTGATTTATTTTAAATTCAATTTTGTACAGATACATGTACATGTAAATATCCTCAAATGACAAACTGCCTGTCACATGTTTGACTTAAAATTTGTAACCTTGAAGTTAACCTTGACCTACATTGGGTGTTAACCATTTACTTGAAAGTGTGTAAACTGCATGCAGAGTGAACAACAATCGTTTCCTTCATTGCCCATTTACTTGCCCCAAAACACTCAAATATGTGCCTCTGCCTCTGAATCTTTTGCACTGTTTACGTCAGAAGTCCGAATGATGTCACTGTGACGACATGCTGTACCTGCGATGCCTCTCGGGTTTTATCATTGCGTGAAATGGCGTAGGATAATAGCCATGACGGCAAGGTTATATTGCAAGTCTGTGCCGCCAATAACCTTGTTGCAAGTTGATACAGTATATAATGACTGTGATAATGATTACCTGATCCATAGCCAGGGCTACGGCTACAGGAGAAAGTAGACAGAGGAATCCACGACCCACAGGAGGGATAGTGTATGACAGCTCTCCTGTAGAAGACGTAGTCCTAGTAAACTTATATAATGACTGTGATAATGATTACCTGATCCATAGCCAGGGCTACGGCTACAGGAGAAAGTAGACAGAGGAATCCACGACCCACAGGAGGGATAGTGTATGACAGCTCTCCTGTAGAAGACGTAGTCCTGGTCATACTGACGATCAAATACAGACAGCTGATCACCATCGTCCCCAGACTGGACACGCCCCCAGCAGTGTTAGCCTTGGTGAAAAATGGTGCCATTACGTAAGCCAGTGAGATGAGGGATAGACCAAATAACAGAAGGATGATGTAGAAGATGAAAACATTACTGTTCTCAAAGAACTTAGAGACGACGGCAATGATAGTCACAATGACAGTTACTCCAGCTATCATCACTGAGTATATCACACCTATAGCCATCCTGTAAAATAATGGTATAATGTGATCAAATTCAAAAGAAATTGTTATAGCAGTTCCCTTACCCCCAACTTCTCCATGAATTTTGATCAAATTCAGCATTTGCATTATATGCATTATATTTATCATGTCAGATACTTGACGATTTTAAAAGACCCAGCATTTGATAAACAAAAGACTAGCTACACAAATCTCATAGTAAAATTCAACAGATAATCTTATATTTTAAGGAAACATAGGTGCTTACGAATGAGCTACTTCATTCAATCCCATCATCTGCATTCCCTCCTTGATTTTCTTTTCTTTTTCCACCACTAAGAGGGCACAAAGAAAGCTTATAAAAGGTGCATACGCCATCACAAAATATATGGCAGACAGGATCTGTATATATGAAGTACTGGGTTGGTACTTGTCCTTTGGCATCATCTGTACTGATATGTCTGGATACGCGGCTGCAGCATTACCAGAAAAGTCCTGATAAAACACAAAATTCAATAAGTACTGACTTCATATAACTCAATTCTCTGTGAAGTCACGCATCTGATCAACATCTGAGACAAACATACATGGAAAAGATACTGTATGTGCACTTATTTTAGTGCTGCCAAATTTTAGTGCAAGCAGGGCAAATTGACATATTAGCGTAACTATGAACACTCGAATTGTCTTCCATTATAATACATCATAGGTAAATAATTTAAAATGCAGTCTTTATAGTGCTAAGTCCAGTAAAATATGAATCGTGTTAAAGCAAGTACACATAGAGTATCTATCATCCTATGCATCTAATCTTAGGTTATACACATAAATATAATTACCCTGAGTAAAGCCGTGTTGATTGCTGTCTGTAGTAACGTGAAGCCTTTATTTAGATAGGTATTGGCAGCACAGCTACTAGCACTGTTATCTGCTCCACTGCCGTCACGACATTGCTCTGAAAATGAAAAGTTCTCATTGATGATTCTAAATTTCTAAGCCATGTTAAAACAATGATCAACATTGTATAAGTATACAAAGTCTTTGGTAAAAGTGATGTCTTATCATTAAACCTTTTCTACACCTGAAATTTGATACTTACCTAATCCTTTATAGTAAGCTGTTGTGTCTGCTATATCATTAAAAGGCAGTCGTATGGCATAGCTGTAGTTATTAGAGCTGTCAAACCTGAATATGATGCCTGCAGATACATTGTCAGTCTTGGTCATTTCACTGGAGCTTGTAAAGTACTTAATGGGTGGGGCGCTGGCCATTCCCGTGATCTCCTGAAGGATCCCTGCCGTGGAGCTGGCAATGTTCTGTGTGAATGCATTGTTAGGTGTGACATACAGGGGCCGAGTGAAGTCTATTCCTCCTGATAGGTTAAGGTAGTTATACACTGGGTATTGTGGAACCTCGGGTAGTGGATTGACTTTAGCCGTACCTCGTACTACAGCCAAGATCACCACAAAGTATATTGGTGACAGAATTTCCTGGAATACATTAAATATAAAATACATGTAATTACTGTAAACATGATATTAACAGGGCTTTATTTCATAAGTATAGAATGTAATACTATATGGCTTAATTTCTGACTTTTTTGTTGTTGCATTATTGCAGTTCTTAAAACACAATGTACAATGTATTTCAATCCATTAGGCAGGGCATCACTTAATATTACATTGATTTCCATTTTTTCCATTTTTTCCTTTTTATCATAAATTCTTAAGTCTAAATTTACCATATACATGTAAAGCACAGCAATTTATTTTTAAAAAATCAAGGCCATACTAGTTATAGAATATTAAAGTTTTATTCAATGTGCATTCAATTGTATGAATATTCAAAATCATCCTTAAATACTAATTAACCCCACTATTTAATGTTTGATCTTTGACTCTTCATATTCATTTAGGGGTACAACAATACATCAGATTATGGATATATTGCAATAGTGAACCTTCCAATCGCAATTATAGATTGTAGATTCGAACCAGCAATAACTAGAACTGCTTTTTAGTTCAAGTGACAAATTATATCCTGCAGGATTTTTTTTCTAAACGGATCATTTGATGATGAGACAATATTCAATTGTACAAATTGAAACTGAATGTTTTGGTACAAAAATTAAGTACTAAGTATTCTGCTTTCAGAACTTCATAACCAAAATACTATTATGAAGTCAGAGTTCAAGGTCAGTTATGTACAAAAATTCTTTATCAACATTTATTAGTTAAGTTGAATCTGCATATGAAATATGAAAGCCCTATAACTTATACCGGTACCTAAAGAGTTATCTGCTTTCAGAACTTCTGAACCAAATAATTCTTTTTATGTCAAACTTCAAGGTCAAGACCAATAGGTCAAATCTCTTCATATCAAAATGTAGTACACATGTATCTTTGTGGTGAATGTGTGCATGAAATAAGAAAGACCTACCATAGATAGTATGAAAGAAATCTGCTTTCAAAGTGTCCTAATCTAAAATGCCATATAGGGTTAAGGTCACAAGGTCAAGAGGTAAAAAGTATCCTGCTTTCAAGTTGAAGTCACACTAGTTGCAGTAACCTTGACACTACATTTCGGATTTGGACCTCATATTTCAGGTATCATTCTTACAAGTTTTAAACCAAAGCAAACCCATATAACACCATTTGAAAAGATGTGTTACAACTTAACTTAAGCATTGATACAAATACTTTAAGTCAAAGATATGGCCTTCACTGTCTGATCTTAGAATCTATATAGGCATCATCTTCACATCTTAGTAATAGCAAGAGCTTATAAACAGTTTATAAGTCCTTGGTACATTTAATAGTGCACCCATCTGTAAAATATGAAAAGTTCTAACCGAGGCCGGTAAACTTGCTTAACTTTAAACGTTAGGGGATCACAAGCTCTGGAAATCACTTAATCGTGCTAATGTATTCTTCATCTTATAAGATGACAAAGAAAATTTTTGTAGAGCCCCTGAAGTTAAGGCTGGACAATCCTGTTTACCAGTCGTTGTCTTAAAACACAAGTCAACCAAGTCTCATAGTCGGAAGCCCGTCGTCGGATTCGAAGACCCACCTTCGGAAGCCCAAAGCCACAAAACTGTCAAAAACCCTTCCGTAAGTTGGTATCGTGGATTTCCGATTTAGAACCATCCCTGTATATACTATTTCAATGTAACGATGCAACTTACGAATTAAAACTGTACAAAACGGCCATTTGTTTGCGCATCAGATTACCATTGTCAAAAGCACTTGGCTAATATTCTATCTGCTAATAACTATGTACGGATTGCTAGCAATATTCCATCATCACATATACTGCTGTCTTACCTGGATCAAAGATGATTTGACTCTCGTCTTCAGTATGAAGTAATATTTAAGGAAAGTCTTGAATTGATAGAAGAACCCTGCCATTATCCTCTATTTATTGACTATAAAGACCTGAAAAAAAATAAAAAAAACTGAATAACATTTTAAATTAAAAAGGAAGTCACTATAGCTCAACTCCAACTCATCGGCGAATTTAATTATTTCTTGGTAAATTAACATGATTTCATTTCTCGTTCTTTTTTAGCTCACCTGAGCCAAAGGGTCATAGCTCACCGTCTGTCGTCCGTCTGTCCGTAAACTTTTCACATTTTCGACTTCCTCTCCATAATTTTCTGATGAAACGTTGTAGGAATGAAGTACTAATGGTCCGTCCCCTACAAGTGTTGTTGGTTTTAAAGTATTTTGTAAGTCCCTATTTCTTTGAATCCGCCAAGGATACCATTTCATGCGTCACCACAAAATCAGTGGTATCTGTTGAGCCCGGCTGAGAACAATGTACATTGACGATTGGACATACGTGTCATATTATTGTCAGTATTGCCACATTTTTTTTTCTTGAGAAGAAATTCGCAATTACAGTGAGACGAATATGTTGTGAATTGGAAGTCTTAGATACAGAGAACCTTCACTTTTATTTC
Organism: Pinctada imbricata; assembly: GCA_033119305.1. Taxonomy (NCBI): domain Eukaryota; kingdom Metazoa; phylum Mollusca; class Bivalvia; order Pterioida; family Pteriidae; genus Pinctada; species Pinctada imbricata. The sequence goes on from VSWD01000010.1 coordinate 81,244,349, forward strand.
TGTCACCTCGAATGAGACGAGAAAGAGAAGAATATGTCACACAAGAAGAACATGTAAGAGATGCGTCACGAATGCGTTATGGTGTAAGGACGCTAAGAGGAATGTGAACCGCACGAAGAAGAAAATAGAACAGTTTGTTAAAAAAACTACTGTATGTGGCCTGTTGCAGGTTTGACCCTAAATATGTTACCTTTTGATCATGTAGGTATAATCTTGCCCCTCATTGAGTGTCGATTCTCATCTTGTTCAACCATCCCTGCAAGTTTGATGGAAGTACTAGTACACATGTAATGTATATAAATTAAGTTATATCCATCTATGTGAAAGTGTGACATCCAGACAGACGGACGCCGGAGAGTGATCCGCATGCAACATAATATTTATAATAAAAATCAAATTCAAGGAATTGTGGTCCCCCGCTTTTGGGTGTTTGCCTTTAAAGAAATGCTAACAGACACCCCTACTATTTCAAAGTTTTCAAAATATATCTCATGTACTATCAAAGTTCTTAATATCAACAAATTAAACTGCAAGTAAAGGTTCAAACTTTGCTACCAAGGCAAAGGTCTTGTAAAAAGGAATGCACATGTGAAATATGAAAGTTATGGTCGATGTTGAAGTTTTCAAATGTTGGTCAATCTCCAAGGACGAGGTCACAAGGTCCGAATGTTGTTACTGACGGAAAGGTCTTGTCACAAGGAATACACATGTAAAATATGGAAGCCCTATCACTTTCCATACAAAAGTTATCGTCATGATTAAAGTTTTTGAAAAGTAGGGCAAACTCCACGGTCAAGGGCACAAGGTCAAAATTTTTGGTATCCATGAAAAGGTCTTGTCATAATGAATACACATGTGAAATATGAAAGCCCTATCACCTTCCATTCAAAAGTTATGCTCAAGGTTAAAAATTCTGAAAAGTAGGTCAAACTTCAAGGTCAAGGTCACAAGGTCAAATTTTTTTAAATCTATGGAAAGGTCTTGTCACAATGAATACACATGTGAAATATGAAAGCCCTATCACCTTCCATTCAAAAGTTATGCTCAAGGTTAAACATTCTGAAAAGTGGGTCAAACTTCAAGGTCAAGGTCACAAGGTCAAAAATTTTGGTATCCATGGAAAGGTCTTGTCACAAGGAATACACATGTGAAATATGAAAGCTCTATCACTTACCATTCAAAAGTTATGGACAAGGTTAAGTTTTGCTGACTGACGACGGACAGACGGACAGTCAGACATACAGACGGTTTTAATGTCCCCGCGCTTTCGCGAAAGCGGGGGACAATAATATAGACATAAACGTGAACCGATAATCCTACGAACATGACACGAATGTGGGAAGAACAATACGAAAAGAATAAGACTATGATCGCCGAGCGATATTAGTTGAAAAAGATATGGAAAATTGAAATTTTCATATAATTTGCGATGTTAAAGGGCCATAACTTTTGTAAAAAATACGTCAATCACAATCCAACTTAAACTTGACCTAAATAACGCTGTTATATATTCACATAGCAAAAATCGGTTCAATATCTACAACAGCAGCCAGGAAAAGTCCAGAAAACTGAAAATTTCATGAAATTTGTTATGTATAAGGGACAAGACTCTTGTAAAAATAGGTCAATCAAAACGAAACGCGAACTTCATCTGTACCATTCTAAAAAGGCCGGAAAATAAAGTGTGACAGACAGACGGACGGACGAACGAACGAACGGGGTGGAAACTTTGAGTCCCCTCCGGAGAGCCGGTAGAGGACTAACAAAATTAGGCACAAGACTTAAAACAAGCCTTCAATCATCATAATCATATGTCGAAATTAAGTTATTTTTCCAAAGCGAATACACAGTATAAGATGTAGAAGAAAGCGACGCGAATAGACAAGAACGCAAACCAATGCGAGAGGAATATGTTACCTTTGTTCTTTATTCTTCTAGACATCCTCAGTTCCCCACGATACGCGAAAATACAGATATGAAACCGAGTTTTATAAAAGCCCGACTACCAAACTGTCTCGAAATTGTGATGAATGCAGCGGAAAATGAGCATAAAAAATGTAGGTAGAAATAGGATGAAAAATTTGTGCGGGCTGACTGTTTTACTGAGAGTATAGTATAATTCATCTCTTTCTCCACAATGTTGAAGGATATTTTAGATAAGAACCATCCAAAATGAATGTATTCAACATACCAGTATGAATTCCTTACATTCGGCATCAGCATCAATGATGAAGCATTATATCTTGAATGGATAACACGATACTACCATGTATGATGACTCTGGACATCCTCTTTTCCTCAGGGAAATATAATAATAAAGCATGTACGGATCTACAAGGGAAGGGTTGGGCATCCCCCTCGAATTTGTTTTAAAAACGTAATTTTCAGATTGTGAATCATACATGTAGAATGGGATATCTGGCCAACTATACCCCCCTTTCCGAAAATTATTCTGGATCCGCGCACGTATAGAATAATTCTCGAACGTACCAACCGTTTTTAGTTCGCATCGTTTTAGATAAGGGGGATTCTTTACGTTGATTAGATTTTTTTTATCAAGAATAATTCAAGAGATCGTACAACATACTTTATAGAATTCACAGCATAAGCGAAAACAGAAGGTTGGCGTCCCAATTAATCTACCTCAATTTTTTTTTTTTCATTTTATGGAATGACTGGGAACACCCACCTAAACTAGTGCCCCTCTTAGTCGGACAGGAATTTTCAATATCCTTGACTAGCTTCTCTTCTTAATGCCGGTTCGCCTATAGCAAAGATCAAGATAGTCCCAAATTCGCATAAAATCGATGAAAAAATAGTCCCATATTGTCCTACATCAATGAATCAAGAGTCTCAAACTGCCATAAAGGGATGAAACATTTAAGTCCCAAATTAGCATACATTGATGAATCAAGAGTCCCAAATTGTCATACATTCATGAAGTAAGAGTCCCAAATTGTCATACATCCATGAATCGAAGAGTCCCAAATTGTCATACATCCATGAATCAAGAGTCCCAAATTGTAATACATCCATGAATCAAGAGTCCCAAATTGTCATACATCCATGAATCAAGAGTCCCAAATTGTCATACATCCATGAATCAAGAGTCCCAAATTGTCATACATCCATGAATCAAGAGTCCCAAATTGTCATACATTCATGAAGTAAGAGTCTCAAATTGTCATACATCCATGAATCAAGAGTCCCAAATTGTCGCACATCCATGAATCAAGAGTCCCAAATTGTCATACATCCATGAATCAACAGTCCCAAATTGTCATACATTCATGAAGTAAGAGTCCCAAATTGTCATACATCCATGAATCAAGAGTCTCAAATTGTCATACATCCATGAATCAAGAGTCTCAAATTGTCATACATCCATGAATCAAGAGTCTCAAATTGTCATACATCCATGAATCAAGAATCCCAAATTGTCATACATCCATGAATCAAGAGTCCAAAATTATCATACATCCTTCATCTAAAAAGTCAGCCACAGGGAATATTGTTTTCTACGCCTACAAGAAGTCTTTTATAAGAGGTAAAAGCAGTTTACAGTGGAAATATACATTTCCTTCACAAACATGACAAATTAGATAGAATGGGATATTGTTTACTCTCTGTAAGTGTCACAGGCAGTCTTGCAGTGTTTACAAATGAACAAGCATAACCATAGGTAAAAGTTGGTCATAGAGAATATAATTCCTACACAAAGTAGGTTATGTATGATATAATCACTATGTTTGAGTAATGAACATACAAAAATTCTCTAAGTTTCATGGTAAAATTCTAGGTATATATGCACTTTTTTAATACACAACGTAGATCACAATGAACATATTGCTTTCTACTTACTTAGCCTACAGGCATTTTCCTATTTACAAAAATCACAGGTAAAACTAAAAGTAGGACATGGAGGATTATGGATAGCATTTCTTACACAAAGAATTTACAGCCTACAGGCATTCTGTGAAAGGTGTAGCATGGAAAATTGCATTCCAGGGTTTTTTCAAGGTCTAATTTATTGTCAAAATTCTAAAGCATTCCCCATCTAAAATTAGTCAAATTTTGAAAGAAATTAATGTAATCCAATTTTTGGTGGGATTGCAAAGCAAAATCCAGCTTCTGAAATGGTGATGTCTGTCCGTCTGCATCAACAACTTGGTTTAGCTGTTGTGTTTAGGTGAGTTGTGAAAGAACTGTATGGGGTACCATCTTCAAACTTGGTATAGAGATCAAGCATGGTGAGAGAATCTAAACGCAAGTATTGTCTTTCACCTTGACCTTGAGGTTTGACCAAGACATAAAAAAATGTAGTTTCGATTTAATCTCTATTGTACAAATACTATATGGCATTTTACATTCAAACTTTGCATAGATCAGTTGATATAGTAAATGATGAGTTGACTTTATTTCAGGTATTGACCTTGACCAATCTAATTAAAATTCATTTGACCTTGAAGATACAATTTTGAATTTGACTTTACCATAGAACATGTAGAAAGGTACCAATAATATATCAAGTATCACATTTAAACTTAGCATGGAGATAGATCTAAGCAAGTAAACCTGATTTCAGGTATTGACCTTGACCTTGAGATTTGACCTCAACCTTTTAAAATAAGATTTTGAAGTGGACTATGTTGCACCAATATTTAATACATGTACTTGTATATGAAACCATGAGTACTGTAAGACTTTATTGTACTATATTAGATAGCACATTAGCACACTGTCCTTGTCCTGGACAGTTTTATTATGAACTGGTCTATGAAGTATGCCTTTAAAACTTGTCATAGAGGTAGAATATGGTTAGTGGAACTGAATTCTGGCACTGAATTTAACCTTGAAGATTGTCCTTGACCTTGAGGATATAATTTTAAATTAGACTAAAGTGTGTTAAAACTATATGGAATCTCATACTGAAACTTTGAATGGAGATACATGTATTGATATTGCACTCTGTTGCTTTCGGTGGACATAGTCTTTCAAAACAGAATCTGCTGACAGCAATCTGGCCATTAATACATTTACATTCTGTACCACCTTTAGCATTGTCTTGTTAAATTATCAAATAATGTAGTGAATTCAGCAGGGTGGCCACAGATTTTGATAAATGAAATTCCCTGTATTTCCATGATTTCCCCTGACTCATACAAGATTTCCCCTGACAGAATGCACACAAATATAAGTCTATTTTACACTGTTTTAAGTTCAAATATGTAATGAAAGTTCCTTTACTGTACATGTACTTGCTCATTTCTGAACGAGTGAAGAACATTTTAAGACATACATGTACATCAGCAATAAAATGTCTTATTTCTTTGCTCAAATGTTTATTCAATTCCATTAGGTACCGCCATACTTCTTATTATTTTTAAACATAAGCTGAATAAAATTCCCTGATTTTTCCCTGATTTTCATAAAATTGTCAAATTCTCTGATTTTTCCCTACAGGGAATTTTTATTCAGGATTTTCCCTGTTTTCTTGAGTCTGTGGTCACCCTGTTTTAGTGCTCAGTTCGAGTTTTGAAGACTCAATTTTTTCTCCTTTCTTTGGTAATGGGTAGTAAATAAAATAGGATATAAAAATCCCTACATTAAGTTGCTACAAGAAGTACCTGTCACAGGGGTAATATAATATTGTGTATTATGAAGTGTCACACTGTAGTATTGTGCACTATACAGACATTATTCTCCCAGATTACACCAGTCTACAATGACAAAATAATATAGGGTCTATAGCTTTAAATACATTTAAATACACAATTTATACATTCCATAGCTTTAAAAGGAAAACTTTAGATGATCTCTTAAAATAAGATTCCAATTTGGTTTAATTATGGCACACAGAAAACCTCCATAAGATCAGTTGACTGTAGTGATCTAGCTTACATGTATTATTTTGTTTACTATGTCACATCATAAGCTTTGGCCAACAGGTATTCCTAAGTTGTTATCACATACAGGTAAGGCAAGGTCACAGGGATACATACTGTTTATCTTAAGTCATAAATTTCTCACAGATAAGTAGAGCAAAATTGACACTTCTCAAAAGTAACACAACATGTAAAAAGTCTAATAGACATTTATATATGTTTTTAATTTACCACACGGGGTAGGTATCATCTTGAAGTCCGCCCCTCCCTATTAGCTATTCAAAACATCCTATCTTCCATATAAAAAAACCCTGTGTATTTTATCCACAGTGTAACAAACTGAACAATGTTGGAATGCCAGGTATGATCCATAACGAATCTTTTGTGACCTTCTTTTAGTTTACGTTACCTGGAGATGTTGGTAAATGATAGAAGACCTGAGCGGTGTATGTTATTGTTATCCCTAAATTAAGCTTTCATCTTGAGCAAAATGCGTTGCTTCATAATTTGACACATGGTTCTTAATATGTAACATGTTGCAGCACCCTTTTCTCATATTTCTTTTCAAGTCATATCTCATATGTATTTACATGTACATGTAATGATGTATATATGTACCAAACATCATCATTGATCATGTACGTAATGCCACATCGCTAACACCCCCCTCCCACCATCACAAACACTCTTTTCCTGATTCATGCAGTGTACTAGTATGCACAGCAGCAGAATAGATTTACAGTTTCCACCACGTTCATGGTGGTACAGTAGTACACAGGCATGCAACTGTCAAAAACTGAAAAAGATAACTATTATTTTTATATGTCAGGTCACTTGTAAAAGGCGTAGAAAATAATTAAGAGTTCTTTATACTTACATTTCTTGTTTTATGAATATTCGATAAATCAAGTCCAACTTGCTTCTTGCTTTTTATACATTATATGCGGTACATTTTGCAATTAAAATTGCGCAAGGTATCACATGGTAGTTACAGTACTGTTCCGCCGCGACCGTAATTTTGATCGATATTTTTAAGGCACTGACTTTATTTTATTTTTAACACTTGGATGTGTAAAATACGAAGCAAAGACGGACGAGGATATTGACGGATTTTCAATTTGCGGCAGCGTAGCCACCAAAATGTCTACTTCAAACATAAAAAGATAAATAAAGCCTGAACATGATGTTACCATACATAAATTTATCAGATAAAGGGAGTGTGAAACCTTAACTTGGATCATGATCAACAATATTACGGTTTTATACCTTGGTCTGATTAGTCGGTTAAAAAGCTCTACAGAGCTTATGTTATCTGTATATATATATCCGACTCTAAATAAAGATTACTTACTTACTTACTTAAAAGGACTATCAATTCTAAGAAAGCATTAAAGAATGGTAATCAGAATTGCAATATTATCATTATTGCGGCTATACTAGATATAACGTCATCTAGACAATCTTGGTGAATAAGAAGTCCTAATTACTTCAGCATAGCGAGTTTTAATTTTTATTCCCCTTCAAAATTTCATATAAGGTGAAATTTTAACATCCCCCTAGTTTCCGTCGACAAAACATAGTGGGAATAGTAACAAAAGGGAATAACGTATACATTGTTGAAGAATATCAGGGGTTGGTATATCTATAAGTAAAAACACAAACACTTCTTCCCTCTGGAAGAAATATTTATATCTATAAAGATTAACTCGTTTTCGAGCGTTTTGGTCAACAATCAATGACACTATGTGGGTTAAACCGTATCGGGACTTCAACTCGACCGAGCTCAAACAAAAAGGTAGGTTAAATACCACCATTTACTATAATAGGATTAGCTACTGGTTATCAGTTCACCATATTACGGTCAAAGTTTGACATAAAGACCAGGTCGTATAAGGCCAAGTTTACATATTGATAACTTTCTGTAAGAGTTAAACCCTGCATTAATATACAGTACAACAAGATCGAGCCATCGTTGTCAACGAATAAAAAAGCAATTGATCCTAGAGTTACAATCCTCAAAATATCACAATCACGTACATGTGCGTTCAAAGTTGCGAGAACAGGTCTTGGACAACATTTCTTTTTTAAATCAAATCAAATGAAATAATATTTATTTAGAGTCGGACATGTCAATAATACAACATTAGCTCTTTTGAGCTATTTACCGACCGAAAACAATGAATTAATCAATACTTTATATGCGACCCTGACCTTGCTATCAAAATGTTGGCTCAAGGTCATGACACACTCCTAGATGTCTAGACAAGTTTAAAATTATGTGCAGGGTTTTAAAAAAATGCATTTAGTTGAAGATTTTGTCATTGCTATGCAATTCAGAACTTGAGGGTACTATTTAACATATTATTGTGTAACATTGACCTAGCATTGGCTTGCAGACATAACTTTGGTTCAAGGTCACGACAAACTTAAGACCCTAATTACATTTATGAAAAATATCAAGAAGTTCTAACCCACACAGGATTTGACCATACATATACACCTTAACCTTGTAGATATGACCTTTATTCAACTTCACTACAAGGTACTCTTTACACATGATATTCTGGTACCATATGTCCTTGCTGATGATTTTTGACTTAGATTTGAACAACTTTCATACAAGCAATAGTTTGCACAGTTTTGACTTCAGACATCCCTCTAAATTATTTAAATGTTTTTGGTTCGCTTTTCGAATTTTTGAGAACTTTTGAAGACGGAATCCATTCTGCAAGATTTTTAAAAAAGGTATAAATTAAATGCAAGTTATGAGTATACTTCCCAATCAGCAGAAGGAATCGATGGTTGCCTTTCCAAAGTGAGAGCCTTGTATGTGAACTGGTTCAGTTAAAAGTTTGTCAAAGGAGTAAGATATTTCTTGGCCACCAATTTTTGCTTGTGTCCTCAACACCAAGGATATTTCTTGGTCACCAATTTTTGCTTGTGTCCTCAACACCAAAGATATTGGAATGTGAAAGTGACCAAAGTACTTCTACCCTTCAAACATTAACATGACTGACTCCTTTAAGTTTTAATTAGAGCTGAAAATGATGAAGTTTCAGATGGACAATCAAGAAAGAGATGATATATTATTAAATGAACACCCTATAACGCAAAAGGTAAGCAATTAAAAAAAGTATTCACTCTTGTTGGGAAATAAAGCAAACAAAGATTTAGTTTGAATTGGGAATATTTATTGACCATAAAGAGAAGGTATGGTCATAATGCCAACATGACAGTCTGTGTAGAGGTAACAATACTGATACAACAATATGATGGCCATAATATATGGTTTTATAAATACAAACACAGATTTATTATTGAGGCCAACTGTATGAATGACAATATCAATATATTAATTTTACTTGCTATTATTAGTTTTTTTTTAAGTATGCTAATTTTTTCCTCCATTAATTTCTATTCCAAGTTTTCTTTTGCACTCGATATTGTGACTCATATTACTTAATAAGTTTTTAAAAGTAAACATTTCAAATTTCACTAGCATACTCAGAAAAGAAATTATAAATATATACTATACAGATATGCCTACACAAGAATATAAAATTCTCTCCTTTAGAAATATAATAATTATATACTTGTAAAAATATACGTCCTAGGTTAAAGTGGTTCATTGTATTGTGCAAGATGTTTTTTTTTTACAATGTACATGTTCATTTACACTACAGCCTATTTCATTAAAATTCCTACACAGAAATAATTACTTTTACTTTTAAAGTTTTGCAATAAACACAACAATACATGTAAAACGATTTAGATTTAAAAAAAAAATTGGTGGTCATCACATATTTCTAAATCATCCTTCTACAAGTATGAAAGGTTTATCAAAAAAGACAAATAAATAAAATCTGAAATTTTGATCATTGACAGATAGGTGGGCAGGAATTCTTTTTTCTTTTTGCATTTTTAAGAAAATGTTGCTGAAAGCATGTGGCAAACTAAGCATGAACAATTAGAGTCTGTTCTATAGCACTAATGAAAATGTGAAAAAAAATCTAGAATTGAATCTACTCTGCATCCTGCACGAATTTCTAAATTTACTACATGTAATGACATAGAAAGCACAACAAAAAATACAATATTTGCTAGAATCGTGAAATGCATCCATGAATTTTTTTAAGTATTGTTTAAGATTGAACGGACTTTAAACAAAGATCAGTACCAAGTATCCTCTTACTGTACATTCATGTTATGAAGTATAAAGGCTTTCCACTATTACCACAAATTGTGAGTTATAAGTAACTTATTCGATAAGTTTTACTGATATTTGACATAGATTTCTGCACCAAAGTCAATGAAATATACATGTAGTTGAAATATTGAAAATCAAACATCTACAGGTGGCTCCCTAATGGAAGTCTTATCAACATAATGAGCCAACATTCTACCTAGCACCAAATAAACAAAATAGGCAATATACAGCATATTACAACCATCAGAATGTGTGCATAAATAAACAAACAAAACATAAAAATAAACATCTGTCATCTGGTGTGTGTTCCATTTCCAGAAACAAACGAAACGCTACAAATAGAATATTATATACCATTTTACAGGACAAAATCAACATTGTCTAGAACCAAAATAAAACTGAAGCTTTTATTCCTTACAAAATGAAAGATACTAACTATCCTGCACTCAATAATGTATGATCCCTAGTATGAATTCACAGAAAATGTGTAGAGATTCAGTCTAAGTTATGGTCTATAATTAGTAAAGCTCTATATATAGGGAAGCTGTCTATCAGCTACCAATCATGTTGCAAATGTTCTTTCAATAATTTACAGCTACAGAGAAAATTTGTTTGGAAATGAATATACCGGTAGTGGTATTTGGCAGAAATTGACAATGCCCTTTCACTTGATCACTTGGGAACCAGGGGCTTAAACAAAATAAACATAATAAAGTACACAACAATGCCAGGGACTGAAAATAATGCAAAAAGAAGTGTAAACAGAACCTAGAGGAGCTGTGCAAATAAACAAAGGTTATTGAAGGATCACATTTGTATATTTGTATCATATTTACCGTTTTGGAGAAATTGACTTCAAAAGAATTTTACTAAAAATTAAGTTAGATAGAAAGGTGCCATAAGATTTGATGTCAAAATCTTGACTAATCATTGAACTCTTCATATAGAAATTTGTTCTTTAAGATACATGTACAATAAAAAATTATCAAGTGAAAGATAAAGATGGGAACTATTATAAATGGTGCATTTGAAAAATTATTTCACAAGGAGATGACAGATTTTCCTAGTTATACTTTTATAATATTATTACCTTTGAAATGTAACAACATGAGATATACAATTATGCTTAACATCACCGCAATATAATTTAGAATCACAGCAGCTGTGACTTAATATCAGATCTATTACAAATAACGACAAGTAATGATGATACATGAGCTCAGAAACTTACACTTCTCATACCATGGTACATAAATTAAATTATCGCCTAATTTAAATATTTGCCTAATTACAAAATATGATATTAACTCTTAATAATGTATATTGCATCTGCTTACATACATGTGAACCTTTTGCCTCCACTTATATGGAGGATTTTCAATTTTCATCTGGATATTTGGTGAAATGAGGGAAAAAACTACAATGTAAATGTGCTATGATGTTTATTTAACACTTTCTACTTTGCTTGTATGCAAGGACATATGCTACAGGTCAGACCCCCCCTTTCCATCTTTCCCCAGATAACAATCTTCTAGAAACTTGCACACAGTTTATGTCAAAAGGTGAATAACTACTCTTCTTGACACAATTTTCTTTAAAACACTGGTAAAGACTGAATATGCTTAGAACTGCACATTCACCATACTGAAATCAGCCCTTGCAGTCAGAAAAAATTCTGATCAACTTTACCATTTCTTTAAAATAATTCTTTCGCAGTATGACACACATCTTTCATTCATTTTTCAATGCTATTCTACCGCCAGTCAACAAGCAGGTCAGAGATCTAAATATAGCTAAAAGGGGAATACCAGTTATGAGCAAAAGTCTAGTACCCATGACGGTGCAGGTGGTGTAGAGAATGCTGCACAAATTACTTTGTTTGTCCAGCAATATAATTATACATGTAAGTATAATTAGCACTTAATAATTTGTTTGAAAAATTGATTGTCTGGTCTCTACTGACAGCATAATGCGTAACGTAATACACAACTGGGGATTTTGCATTTCATCTGGAGGATTTTCGTTTTCGTCGGGAGGATTTTGGTTCATTGGGAGAATCTTTGTTTCGTCGGGAGATTTGTCCTCCTGGAGGTTCACATGTATGTGCTTAGGCAGAATGGTGAATTCTTAAATCGATAAAATATGAAAGATTTATCAAAGAAGTACCGGTACAATTTATAATTCTTAAAGTAATTTAGGACTAATGTTTAGACTTAAATTTTCATTGCGTCTTAAATAAATTGAATTTTAAAATTGTTCTTTCATACTGATGTAATGTAATACTAGCTATAAATAATGAGACAGTGAATGGACTATGGAAGTCTAACAATACAATACATTTATGTAAACAAACAACAAAAATCTGATGTACCATTTTGATCTCTCATGCCCTGCTGTATATTATACATGTACATATAATAATACACACTACATGTATGTGTACATGATATACATGTAGAGTGTACATACAATATACCCCATTAATTGAATTCTGCTCAGCTGGAACGTTCAAAATTAGGACTTTTTGACAGGAGCAAGTTACATGGGTGTATGAAAACAAACTCCACGTTAAGGTGTCTTTACAAATTTGGGTTTGCTCATAATTACGATAATCAAAGCTATACACCTTGAAAGATAGTGCCTTTAAAAAGTTAAGATATGATTCGACCAGCTCTTGACAGAGAGATTCCTGGTATGACTAGAGGCAAGTGAAGGCTAGCTAATACTGCAGCTACGGCGGCAATTGGCAGGTGGTGAGTCGGAGGGGTTCAGATACTTGGATTTTTTATGCATGAAGCTCTGCATCCTGACTCTGGTTTTGTTGGTCAGGGCGTAGGACTTGAGATGAGATTTCAGGGCCATTGGAAGCGGTAAGTGGTCAATGCCGTATATGGTTGTGTTTGCCACTATACATCGACAAGCAATTTCCTGTAGGCTTAGCACTGAAATTAATATCAATAGTGAGAGTTATATTTGCATGTACATATACTTATTTTCAGAATTAAGATATGAAATATGAATTGAAAATGCATAAACTTGCCAAATAACCTAATTAAAGATGATGCATATTAATCATACAAACCTTTATTTGGGCCCCACGTCCTCCTCATGCCATTCCGTTTTAGAGCAACTCGAGAAAGCTCTGCAAACGATTCAGTCACATTAAAGTCACATAATGGGCTCACTTCAAAAAATGCCATATCATTCTTCAGGGCATACGATTCTGCAGTTTGTTCACTAACTTGTCTCTTATACGCCATATGTAAACGATTGCCGACCAAAATCTTGGGAACACCAGGTGCATGCTGTATAAACAATACATTGATAAAAAACAATAAAACATTGTAATAGGAAACAGTAAAAAGATCATGCATAACAAGGCTGTCAATCAAGGCTGTAGAGAACTGTTGACATTGTACACGAGGAAAGCCGGAAATCTTGTGCCTAAATTCTGTTCAGAAATATAACAATATTATGGGCCATTTCAAATTTATCTGACATCATACCTGTCAACTCTGAAATCTTAAAAAGAGGGAGATCTCCCTCCTTGGCACTTGAAAAAGAGGGAGATTACGCATGAACCCATTTTGCAACATTCATATTTTGTGCTAAACCAATTTTCAAATAATTTCATTGTGCTGACATTTCCATGCAAAAACATTTATAAACTATGAAATATGGATCAATAATTTATTGCATTCTATATAGATTGTTTCTTGCATTTTGTCATGCAATTTCTCATGAAATGCTCTGAATGTCCTATTTAGATTCATTCTTCTTTGGTAAATATGCCAAAAGAGGGAAAAAGAGGGTGATTGGGCCAAAAAGAGGGAGATTTGGTCTCCCTTGAGGGAAGAATGCCAAGGAAGGAGATGAGGTCAAAAAGAGGGAGTCTCCCTCCAAAAGAGGGAGGGCCCAGAGAGTTGACAGGTACGTGACATAGAAGATGTGAGAATGAGTGTCTCTGAACAAGTACATGTATTACATGTTTAATATATGGTTGTGATTTCAGAGTCATGTATTAAGATATGGGACTGTTTATTTTTTGTTTTATAAGAAATTAAAGGATGCTTTGAATCCTGATAAATTATATGAGTTTTCATATCATATTAGCTGTCTTCCGAGCATTCATCGTTTTTTTATTTAAAGTTTTTATAATATAAGAGATTGAGGTTTGCAGAAAGAAACGTTATTGTTTATGAGTGATTTTCATTGTCATATTTAAATCCAATTTATTGAACAGCTTTGGTACTTTCATTGTACCATACAGTGACAGCCCTGCATTTCATTGTTAACAATGAACATGAAAGAACTAGGTATTCTGAAAGAAATAAGTAAATAAAAATATGACAAAAGAAAAAACTCTCAATTTATTTCTGTCTTTCAACTAGCATCTTCATGTATAATACAAAATTAATGGAAAATGTATTTCAAAGTTAGTATTAAACTCAACAAGACACACATACCTCGTCAATTTCTTTGATCCATCGCTCAATGCCGTCAAATGACCACTTGTTGGTGATATCATACACCAGTAGGATTCCCTGAAATCAGAATAGGAATTAAATACTAAAATCAAACATCTGCCTTACAGGTACATATCTGCAGAGGCCTTGGGCCATAGCAAAAGCTCATTCAATTTTGTCAAGGTGAGCTAGAAATGCAGATCATGTCCAATAACTTTCAAAAAGGGATACTAGAAAATGCTTGAAAAAAACATGCCCTTGCACTAGAATTTCGACTCTTGCAACAGCACATAGTTACTTATTAGGATGGAAAAGTTCTATTTACTGTTGTGTCAATACATAGCATGGTCAAAGCGAAAAGTCATACTGCCTTTGCTGTCACAACAGTCAACTTGATGAAAAAATACTATTTTCCCACAGGGACTTTAATCTTTGGTATTGATCTCAAATCCATAGGTTTCCCTCTTTTTTTGTTAAATATCCTTACATTCAATTTGGTTTGGATAAGAGACAAGCTGGAAACTGAAAGTATGACTAAATGACTGAATGACAAAAAAGACAAACAGTTAAATAGTGCTGTGAGATAAAACCAGTTTACCTAATATTTCCATCCCCAATATGTACCGCAATACCGGTTTTTTTTTTTTTTTAGAAAAAAACGATTCAAGTTGAATTCATAATAAGGATCATGGATGCAAAATAAGCTAACAGTCTTTAAAGATATTATAAAAGGACATGGTGGCCCATTATTGTTTCGAATGTTTCTCTGGGTATATTACAGATTACTCTCACGGCCCGTAACCAATGGCGAGTTATAAAGCCTATAAGGGTATATGGTTCTCCGTCTGAATCCACCTGTTTTGCAAGTAAATAGAATTAAAATATGAAATTAACAATATTCGTACAAATTCTTGAGCATCGAAATGATACTCCGACTTGTGCTGTGCAACCCCAAATTATATCATCCATTAACATATGGGAGTCGACGGATACGTGAGTATGTTAAGATAGGGATCTCCGTACATCCAGCAAAAATGGCAGCAGATTCGTTTTCTGAACAGCAAAAGCTGCTAGACATGCGCAGACGCATGAAGATTTTCACTGGATTTCAGCCTAGTCTTCTCAATATTTCATGACTGTAAACTTTGAGGTATTTATAAAGTAAAATTATGTCTTTTAAATAATTAATTTTTCCTTGTCAAATATCCATACCTAAAATATTGCAATATATCGCAATATTCATTTGGCATATCGCAATACATGTATATCGAAATACAATTTTCAGCTGCGATACCCAGCACAACAGTTAAAGCCCTTAACACTACATGGCACAGACATAATAATGATTTTTTTTCCATACACATGTCATATTTTTGAAATATTTTCTTTTTCAGTTTCACTTTTGTTAAATATCAACAAATCTTCATCACCCTAAAAACTCTGAAGTAGGTTTCAAATGAGTGATTTATTTTATCACAAACAAAATACTGAATCCTTACATGAGCTCCTCTGGAGTAAGATCTAAATATAGTACAGAATCTTCCCTGTCCTGAGGTATCCCTGAAAAAAAAAAATACATTGTAATGTATCAGAAATAAATCTAGAACATTGCTTTATAGTGATTGAGTGAAAGCTACATGCGCATTGAATTTTCAATCATTTTGATGGTGGCATATTTCTGTCATATACATTTAAGGATAATCAATATGATCACTCATTGATTATTATCCCACCTCTGGCAAATTTCATGCAATCTGATTGGCTGAGAAGAACCAGATATTATGTTACTGATAGGATATTACTTCAGTATCCCGCTTCCACTAAGACACCTTACGCTGTTGATGTCACCGAGATGCTTTAAAATATGTTGACATGAACATACACAAACCAAAAGCCATCGGCGGGATAAATTCGTTATACAGTGTTTTACAGGGGGGATACAAAAATACATTGGGTCAATGAAAAAAGTTGTATTGGACTCGGCTTCGCCTCGCCCAATACAACTTTTTTCATCAACCCAATATATTTCTGTATCCCCCTGTAAAACACTGTATAACTAATAATACACATTGACAATATTATCATTAAGCTTTAAAGATTAACTTGAAGCTCAGTAGGGATGCAAGTTTGACACATACATGTATTGTACATATACATCTACATGTACTTCTAATCTGGATGAGACAGATTTTATGCAAACCATGCTATTGGAAAATAAACCCTAATCAGCAAAAGACAGTATGGCCAGATTGCAAAGTGTCAGTTTTAGTTGATGTATACTTTATTCATCAAAGATATTATCAAAAGGAATCGACATGTGAAATATCAAGACCATACCCTATACAGTTCAAACGATATTGCCAATTTCAATCTCTTTGCTACATGTACCATAAAATCAACACCTGCATGAACATACTGCAAATATCATGTTAGTAGCTACATGTATTTACATCAATACATGTATTAAATCCTAATTATTGAATGCATATTTATTGAATGCATATATATAACAAAACTGTTATTATTACCTACATTGTATATGCACATATGTATCTGACATATTCATGATATAACAAAAGAATAGACAAGCCGATACAGATCTATATTTTATCATAGAAATCTGAACCATGCATACATGCACTTACCATAACTGAAGTTTCACTCTTTTGCCATCTAATAATATAGTTGTGGTCTTATAATCAATACCTGAAAATGGGAGAGAGATTGATTACTCCACATCTTCACTTTCACAACAATAGTTGATAGGCTAATTCATTTACAAGTCTACATATGCATACTAGTAATAAGAATTTAGTCATTTTAAATAAAGATACTATTTTACATTGGGAATGAAGCGAAATATGGCCCCAAATCAGACTTCAGTATTTCGCCAGTCCCACACATTGTTTACTATTCAGTCATTTTTGTGCGTGTGAGAGGGCTTCAATTCCTTCCCAGCATAGATTGTTGTGACGCAAGCAGTTTACTGTGTGATGACAAGGAATTTGTGCATATCACAATAAAAGCCTCAAAGGATATTGTACTCCGATGTTAAAACCTACTTTACTAGCAAAAAATTCCTAGTCTAATCAATGTTCTTCGACTATGATAATTTTGAAAATCTTGCCTGAGAAATGCATCCAGTAAGGTTTTACAAACGGCTCTGATATTCATTGTCAAGTAAAACAATTAAGACAGGGAATTTTACCAATATGAAAGCAGAAACTTCTGCATAGTTATTACTGTAAGTAAGCACATGTAATAAGTTATAATGTAAGTTCAACTTACATATATTATATGCAACTATCATCTTGCAATTGTTATACACAATGGGCTTGCACCATAGCAGTCTATGGAAAGAAATTGAAGCCCTCTCTCACACAAAATAATGGTTAACCAAATAGAAACAATGCATGGGGAGGCCAAAATATTGAAGACAGATGGTAAGATAGATGCATGCGTCCCACGTAATTATAAATTTAATCTGTACGGGATGCAGAGCTGGATTATCCATTTAAGGTAGAGTATCCCTCAGGTCAGAATTGCTGGAAGTTTTTTGCCTGGATACCCTATTTTTTCTCTTCAGAATATTAAGATTATCAAACTAATATGGTTTTAGGAAAATACATTTGTAAACTTTTATACAAATGTAGTTACATTTTATCACCACTAAAAAGGGATTTTTCTTACTTCTCCAAAAGGGTCCAATATTAAAGTTCAAATGGCTTAAGTTCTGGGTATAATTATGAAACCACGAATTATATTTTGTTTGTTTATCAGGTTTGACATAAGCTTTGAATATATTGTAAAAGTTGTTATTTAGGACATATGGCATCTGAGACCTGAGGGATGCTCTACCTTAATTGTAGTTACTTCCTAAAGTTCCTTGGGTTGAACCTAGTATTGCAATCCGTGTAGATTTGTATACAGTATCTATATCGACAATATGGTTGTTCACTTGTTGTATCATTTCACCTTAAAACCTAATGATCATCTCTAAATTTTGAGTTTCTAATCTAGCACAGGGCCCTTTACTAAATGTATGCTGTTGTTTAGTAAGTAAGTAATTCTTATTCAGAGTCGGCAATTTGTACCGGTAAGTAAATAACAATAACATGAGCTCTGTAGAGCTCTTAAAGCGACTATATGTTTACTGATAAAGGTACCAAGTATTGAAAGTAAATAACAGCATAGTAAACGGCTGTATTGTTGTTAGATTCCAATACCCATTTTCATACCTGTCAACTTTTTTCAGACAAAAGAGGGTCAATGACCCTCTTTGGGAAATGAAAAAGAGGGTCATAGCGCGCGAAACAAAATCGCGACCTTTTGCTTGTGTCATTATGAATAAAATATAACCCCTCCCCCAAAATACATGTCAATAAAGTTCATTTTATTGTAAGACATGTAAAACATTTATTTAAATTGTAGTACTGCATAATCATGATAATGACTAGCACATGTGTAAAATTTTTAATCAAGGCCTGAAGGTTCATAGTTGAATTTGCTAGGCTACTAGGCTAGATATATTTTTATTTAGTTATTGCTATACCATGATGAAGATTTTGTATGAAATGAACTCTACATTTCAGTGTTCACAGCTTCAATTGTTTTAAACACTATAAAAACACTTGTCCCTTTTCGTCTGCATAAATCTCCATGTTACGATCGTCTTCCCATAATCCAAGCCCAGGTCGTTATAATCCAAGCCCAGGTTGTCATAATCCAAGCCAAGGTCGTTAAAACAACATGAAAGTGGCTAATTACTTCCCATATCACTAAACAAACAACCCAATTGACCTGTAACTGCAGGTGTTTTATTAGGTCTCACTGGGGTAAATAAATCCCTATATGTTTCTATAGTAACTTGTCAACTTTGATCGCCGATATCTCAGCTCAGAGGAAAAAGAATAAAAAACGCTTTCACACATGCATAGTCAAGATTTCAAACTTTTTTCTCATATAAGTCTGCAAAAAAAGTCACGCTGCATCTTTCGAGCAATTTGGCCTTGAAAATTGAGGACGATTTTAAAAGCACCTCTCAGTTTCACCCAGTGCTCTCATACTACCCTATACATATCGCATCCTTCCACGAAATATAGTGCCTCATTCCGTATCAAGTATAGTTCATTCGAAAGAATATAAAATTTCCTCAAACATGATATAAAGTTTACGCACAAAAATAGTTGTTTTCATACTTTATTTGTATTCAAAAGCTCCAGCGTTCTATCCCTTAGGAACTATATTCCCCTATTACAGGCTTCCGCGAAGGCGATTTACCCCAGTGAGACCTATTAGACAAGATTAAAATTTTGAAATTTCATGATTTTGCACTATCATTAAATTCAATCATTTTTACACTTGCCCTGAAAATTTCAAATCAAAATTCAAAGTATTTCTGGAGATATTTGCAATTTAAATTAGGGAGTACTCATACAAGAGTTTACTGCATTGAGTCAAAAGGGAAAATATCTATAAACTTCAAAATCAAATTTTATAGAATTGTATGGGACTTGTGTGAAGATTCATATATCATTATTTCATTTAAGACTTGCGTTTTACAGTATGATGAAAACTTTCACTCAAATTACAGGATTTAAAGTTTAAATTATGAATTTAAAATATGCTTAAAAATTCAAAATTTTCATTAATTTCACATTAGAATATGGGAGTTCTTGGAACAGTATGAACCAAAATGTCATCTAAAGTTAGATAAACAAGTATTCATTCACTTACAATATGTTTTATCATTACAACATGTGTGCAATTCAAGTAAATGTAATTTGATCCCGAACACATTCATATGAAGCCATTGCTCATCTTAGGGGGTTAGCATAGAAGATTGAGTTATGTGTCCATGATTTTGCAAATTAGTCTTTCAGTCTTTTTGTGAACAATTGAAAATATATTTCTCCACCTATATAGTGAATTTCAGTATATAAAATGCAGTTAGAATGGATTTAGAGCTCTATTTATATGGGCTTTATGTAGAATCTGACACCTTACACAATGGACTTCCTGTTTTGACCTTCAGGCAGTAGCTTTTACCCAACTTTGACTTTTATTTGCTCTTTGCATTACAGAATTACATTGAATAAATACTATGAAAACAGTTATCTGTGTTTATTTGTTGCTCTTGCACTGTAAAGTTGTCTTAGAAATTTAATTTGTTATATTGAGATAATATGATATATCATCCTTCCACTAATTCTATGCATATTTTGACTTTGAATACACATTTTCCAAAACAAATACTGTGAAATTAGGTTCTTTCAGGAAAGTTCACTAAACATTTTATACAAATGTACCCATTTAAATGAAAACATGACCTAATTTAAGATTTTTCCTATCAAATAAAGTATACCACATTTAACCACAATTCATTATTTGTTGTATATAGATTAAAATCTATTGGTAAATGTCATTTGCAGTTGAATTTTGAAGAAGTTTTCATTTATTTGTGAATAAGTAGTGATTTCAAGACAATTTTGATGGTTCGCATTCATCCATAAGCTTGCGGTATGGAAAATATCCTGCGGTACTTCACCGGTATGACCGGACTGTTAACCGCTGCACCGCAACTGACCGGTTTCCTGTAATTGGGGTAAAATGGGTCTTTTTTCACCAAAAGTGAGCACTGAGTTCAAAATAATGATATTCTATGCTATATTGGTATCAAAACTCATATCCACCATATCAACACTGTTATACTACATACATAATGAACAAATAGCCATAAATTTAACTAATTTGTCTATTTTTTTTAATTTTGAAAATTTTGCTTCAATGAATGTAAATTAGATGATTTAGAGGCAATATTTCTACATAATATTGTGTTTAATGTGATTTTTGGTAGGTTTTCATAGCATTTTGTACAATTCTATCATCCCGCCTATGTGGCACATTAGCTGTCTATTAGGTCTCACTGGGGTAAATAAATCCCTATATGTTTCTATAGTAACTTGTCAACTTTGATCGCCGATATCTCAGCTCAGAGGAAAAAGAATAAAAAACGCTTTCACACATGCATAGTCAAGATTTCAAACTTTTTTCTCATATAAGTCTGCAAAAAAAGTCACGCTGCATCTTTCGAGCAATTTGGCCTTGAAAATTGAGGACGATTTTAAAAGCACCTCTCAGTTTCACCCAGTGCTCTCATACTACCCTATACATATCGCATCCTTCCACGAAATATAGTGCCTCATTCCGTATCAAGTATAGTTCATTCGAAAGAATATAAAATTTCCTCAAACATGATATAAAGTTTACGCACAAAAATAGTTGTTTTCATACTTTATTTGTATTCAAAAGCTCCAGCGTTCTATCCCTTAGGAACTATATTCCCCTATTACAGGCTTCCGCGAAGGCGATTTACCCCAGTGAGACCTTAATTGAAAAGTCACAACTGGAAATTTTAAGTCCCAAGTAATAGGCGGAACCAATTCGGAATCGGGTGATTCCCGGGTCAGCAACGAAAAATCGGGTGAAAGACGTGACCCGCGCGGGTGATAAAAAATAATCGGGTCAAAGGGTAAAAAAGCGGGACTGACCCGCCGAAATCGGGTCAGTTGACAGCTATGCATTTTCATTCTTACACATAAATGTTACCTACTGTCTGTGTAGCTCACTTCAGAAATTGGAAAAAAGAAGATTTGTCTCATTGTCAAACTATTTCCCGACTAATTTAAATTCAAGTAGTGGGATAGATCTCAAACTAGTAACGATGTACAATGTACGTTATGTCTCCATATGACAAATACAAAGCTCACAGATTTATAGATGGGGATTTTTCTATGACGTCATCCATATAGACACAATTTTAAACATCGACGACATCATGCTAAAATTAACATAGAAAACTCCCCATCTAAATCTATTTTCTTTCACTGTGAGCATGGTAAGCATAGTATTGGTCATATGGACAAATAACATACACCGTTAGTTAAAAGAGTTCGAGATCTATCCCCCTATGTGAATTTCAATTTGAACATTTGCTGACATTAAAGTAGACAAAACTTCAATTTTCCAATTTCTGAAGTGAGCTGCGCAGACAGTGCAAGCAATCAAATTTTATAAACAAAACAATTTTTAGCTGGGCAATTTCCCATGCTATTTTTTCCTGCGACATCGTGACGCTCTCCATAAACTCAATGTTATACTTGGCACATTGAAAACGCCCCATCTAAAATTTATTATACCTGTAATTTGATTTACATAAATCCTCGACCGTGTAGCATATACCAAAATTTACGTCTAAACAAGGTATATTCAATGATATAGATTTTATTTTAATTTTTGCATGACAAAGTTATCAAAATCACGTTTATCCAGTTTCCGAAGTGAGCCGCGCGGACAGTAGTGCATCAGATTTCAATTTGTACATCCTAACCTATAAATGTACACCTTAATTCTGAATCTAAATGGAATTTACCGCAACTGCTGAATCCATATGGTGATTCAGTGGCACCATCATCCATGCCACTTAACAATTCCTCTTTGCCTACATCGCTATCACCAACCAATAAAAATTTCAAAAGAAAATCATAGGGTTTCGGTGTACTTGATCCAATATTGATGCTTGGGGACCTATCAACGGCCATCATTTTGTCATCTTCGTTTAAAACCTAAGTCATTTCAAACATGTAGATTGAATCCTGATGTATCTTAACAAAATATGCATTGGATCTATCCTAAATCGAACATTTTTTCAGAAAATCAGAAGGCTCTCATTTTTCCGGAAGTTCTTGACAAATTCTAAAACTCGAACCCAGAAAGCGGGCAATATGGAAAAGGAGGACGAAGGAAAGGTGCCAGTTCAGATATAAAATGCATGCTTTAATGAATTCATCTTATGATTTAAATGTTGACTATTGTCAATTTGATTTCGTTATAAACCACTTTGGGACTGTTGGACGGTTTTGGGGACGGGGTGAGATTTTTTTTTGGGGGGGGGGTGTTGAAAATAGACGGTTTTAGACCATAAAGGACCTATCACACAGCACTTGCGCATGAAATTCATGATGAATTGTGCATAAACTAAGTCAAACATTTAGGGCAAATGTGGCTATACGTGGAGATACATAATGCATGCACAAATATACATAATTCATAATATGATTTAATGCATGCACAAATATACATAATTCATAATTTACTGTGGTGTTCCACAGGGCTCTGTGTTAGGACCAATTCTGTTCCTGATCTATATTAATGATCTTCCACTCCATGTCAAAAATTCTCTTCTTGATCTTTTCGCTGATGATGCGACTCTACATCACTCCGGACACATAATTGATCAGATTGAAAGTAATTTGAATGATGACATACTCAGTGTTAAGACTTGGTGTGATGAAAACAAAATGGCCATCAATGAAAACAAATCTAAATGCTTGCTAATTGGTTCTCGTCAACGTTTATCACGCCTTGATAAAAAAGAAATTGATATAGAAGTAAATGGAAAACCTCTTCAAAATGTAGAAGCTGATAAGTTACTTGGAGTTACGATTGACAACAACTTACAATTTAACAAACATATTAGCGAAGTGTGTCGAAATATATCCTGTAAAATAAGTCTTTTAAGGAGAATTAAACAGTATTTGAATAAACATTATAGAAAGCTGTATTTCAATGCTTACATACTACCAAGTATTGACTACTGCCTCACTATTTACGGTAACGCTTCTAAAACACAACTTGATCGCGTCCTTAAGTTACAAAAGAGCGCGGCACGTGTAATTATGGATGCCCCGCCTGATTCACCATCCCAGCCTTTATTTGATGAACTAGGTTGGCTAAATATTTATGATAGATGCATGTTTAACAAGGGAGTACTTCTTTACAAAATTTTCAATAACCTGGCCCCTCCATATCTCTGCGACCTTTTCTCTAAAAATTCAAACAGCCTTTACACTTTGAGATCTGTAACCGGAAATGATCTACAAGTCCCAAGACACAAGACAGAGTCCTTCAAGCGCAGTTTACAATACAGTGGAGTCTCCTTATGGAATGAACTTCCATCCAATATAAAAGAAGCATCGTCTTTATTTAGCTTTAAGAATTGCCTTTATAAATATCTTTTTGGAAAAGGAAAGAATGAAGATCCCTTGTAATGTTAAATTTATCAAACGCCATGATTCAATATTTCTATTTATCACTTATCATGACTTTTACCATGTCTTATGTATATATATATATATTGTAAATATGTTATGTGTATTTGTTTGTTTATGAAGGCCTTGAGGAAGAATAGTGTCTCACTAATCGAGTTACCTTCTTAAAATAAAGAATTTATTATTATTATTATTATTATTATTATAATATAAGTTTTAATAAATTTCAAGCGAGTTTCATTTGCATTTCATTCATCGCTATGCGCAGCGAAGGGAGTCTGGGATGAGAATGCGTGGACATACGTGATAACGGTTTTGAGCTGCTCAAAATTTTTCAACCTCTTGGATTAACACGATCTATATTGTGTACATGTATTTAACGTAGTTTTTGCGCAGTTCTTGTGCAATTTATCCGTAATTCATATGCGTATGTACGCTATGAATACAAGATTCTTACGCAAAGTTGGCAATTTTTAAGTCCATTCCACGTATGTCTGCGTATGATTAACAAACCTTTCACACAAAAAACATGCATATAATAATTAAAATTGCGAATGCATCACTCATAGATTGCGTATACCGCTAAGAACTACGGTACACACAAAATTTGCTTTCCCATAGATATACAGTGTTCTTTGCGCAATTTATTTCTGTTTCATTCGCAGTTTCTGCGTCGTCTTGCGAGATTCATCTGTCAAAATTTCATGCATTACAACCAACTTTGTCCACGTATTCCCGTGTATGAATCCAGACTTTTAAATTTCATACGTAAATGGCCGTGTGACAGGGCCTTAAGGCAAAGCCTTGTGTGCGAGCCGAGAAATAAGAGACAAAGAACTATAATATACAATATTTGTTAAAAAAAATTTCTGAAACCGGCCTGTGTAAAGGGTCTGAATTTAGTCCTAGTTATACAGTGCAACAGAGCATGATATTTTGCTGTGTCTTATCTGAAGAAGACTCAGCAAAATATCACTTCTTCTTTGCGCTGTGACTACATAGATATAGTCCCTACCTATACACAGATGAAGTTCTTGAAATTGAGTTCTTGTCTCTACTGACCTTGAAATCCAAAAATAAAATTAAATCTTTAATTATACTTTCGCAACATACGTGCAGAGGGATACAGAAATGCAACTGTTCATGTGTAAGTGAGTGGGTATGTGTGTGCGTTTGTGAATCACACTTTTGTATACAGCCTAGAGGGCACCGTTTTTTGGAGCTTGATAGAACTTCATACACTTATTGCTTATGACAAGAGGAAGAAATGTATTGATTTTCAAGGTCAAAGGTCAAGGTCATAGATTGAAAATGGTTAAAATCCTTGTATACAGCATAGAGGACACAGTTTTATTTGGGGCTTGATCAAACTTCATACACTTAATGTTTATGACAAGAGGAAGAACCCTATCGATTTTCAAGGCCATAGGTCAAAGGTCAAAGTCACAGAATTGAAATGGTTAAAATCCTTGTATTCAGCCTAGAGGACACAGTTTTGCTTTGGGCTTGACCAAACTTAGTACACTTATTGCTTATGACAAGAGGAAGAACCCTATCGATTTTCAAGGCCATAGGTCAAAGGTCAAAGTCACAGAATTGAAATGGTTAAAATCCTTGTATTCAGCCTAGAGGACACAGTTTTGCTTTGGGCTTGACCAAACTTAGTACACTTATTGCTTATGACAAGAGGAAGAACCGTATCGATTTTTAAGGTCATAGGTCAAAGTCAAAGATTGAAAATGATTGAAATACTTGTATACAGCCTAGAGGACACAGTTTTGATTGGAGCTTGATCAGACTTCATACACTTACGGTATTGTTTATGGCAAGATGAAGAACCCTATTGATTTTCAAGGTCATGGGTGAAGGGTCAAGGTCACAGATTGAAAATGGTTAAAATCCTTGTGTACAGACTAGAGGGCACACTTTTGTTTGGAACTTGACCAATCTTTGTACTCTTATTTTTTATGACAAGAGAAAGTATTTTACTTCAAAGATACCTGTATTTGTTAAAGCCTTTGATGTGAGTATGGGTACATTGATTTTTCTTGAACTGAAATTACTTAAACGTACACCAATACACAAAGACGGTTTTCTCAAGATCAGGAAAATATTGACCACTGTTCATGTAAACATGTAGGCCGAGTGTGATTTTTTCATATTTAGAAACGTCCTTAAATATGATACAAAAAAGATCATTTAACAGTTCACATCGTTGCGGTTTATAGAGAATTTTGACCTGCAGACCACCTGGGTTTCAATTTTGAGGAGTAAAATTTTACTTATCGTGATTTAAACACTTCTCTTTTAAAAACATTTTTTCCAAATGTCTTAATATACCCTGAGGGTGGTTTGTACAAAAAAAAATGAGTAAATTTTGTTGCGCCATTAGGGCGCACACATTCAGAGATTAATCTACAATTTGATCTAAATGGGTCCTCTGGACCCGTTGAAATTTGACCAATGGGTCCCTAGCCAAAACAATGGACCCCAGTAGAATTTTTTGGGTCCCAAGTACTATAAATCGTCTTTTTTTGCGGCATCTTAAGCTTGCGAATACAAGCGATATGAATGGCTTGCGGCAATTTATGTCCGCGAGATCGTTAATTCCAGAAAAAAAAATTATTAGAAATAAAATGTCTTTCTTCCAAACTTCAATCTTTAGTCAAATTTGCTGAATCAAGTAATTTATTGTTTATTTAGTTGCTTTATTTACGCAAGTGAGGCTTAGTACATGAGTATAGTAAAACGTTATACTCATGTACAAAACCTCAATAAAGCAAATAAAGCAACTAGATAAACATTAAATTAAGGTACTTACTACATATACGTGTAAATTAAACAATTTGAATTGATTGATTCATATTATCCTGCGAAGTTTTTTCATAAATATATAGTACATATAACATGTCCTTCTGAATCTGAATGATAAGAAGTTAGACTCGCATCGGACCGCATTTAACTTTTATATTGAAAAATTTTGATGCGCAACAATTTCCCGTACAATACTATGGACATGATCAACATTCTGTATGGTTTAAAAGAGCGGACAAAATATACATTAATAAAACAATTCCACTTTCTCGACTCTGAAAGTTATGTAAACAATAAACTATTTAAAGGGGACGCATTATACGAAA
The DNA here is from genome assembly GCA_033119305.1 of Pinctada imbricata. Lineage (NCBI taxonomy): Eukaryota > Metazoa > Mollusca > Bivalvia > Pterioida > Pteriidae > Pinctada > Pinctada imbricata. The sequence goes on from VSWD01000010.1 coordinate 81,272,156, forward strand.
GAGAATAATGCTTACGGTGGGACGCAGCGATCAAGAATCAATGGGTCCTTGGCAATTTTTATGCGTCAGAGACGCAGGACGCAGAGGTAGATTAATCCCTGCACATTGCATAAAGAATGGAACATTTTCATTGTCTGTGTGCGTATGTCGCATGTCCTTCCTAATCACTGCATATCTACAGCCCTGTTACCAAACTTTTTCAGCTCTAAGAATATATATCTTATGCTCGTGCATTTTCCCATACTTATGTATACGCAGAACCATGAATGCAAGCTTTACTTGCAAAGGCCCTTTACTGCTAGACTTGCATTTTAGACACGCCAAGACCCCACATCACAATATTTGACGTTATTTCTGTCAATGACGATATTTCTGTCAATGACGTCATAAAGCTGTAACGATGTCACTGTAAAAAGTTAAATATGTCAAATATTGTGATGTCGGGTCTTGGTCTGTATGAAGTTCAAGTCTACTGCGGTAATGTGAAAATCGACTATTACTGTCCTGCTCAACACTCACTCTCAAATCCAGCACGCCCTGTTTTTGCATCTTTTGGCAATTTTCTCCAAAATCTAAAGTTATCATCTTATAAACTGATACCCATGAGTCTATAGAACTCTTAAGTCGTACAAGAAAATATCACTCTTTTTGTTGTGCATAGCTTAGTTTAAAAATATGATGGAAAGTAAAATGTCTATGGGGATTTTTCTATAGTAAAAATGACTAAAATGTGTGAAGTTGGATGTCATGATGTTACTGTTTACCATTGTTGATACGGAGAACAATATGACCATGGTTTCAAATTAACATGGAAATTTCCTGATAGCAGGTTAAAAAAATTCCTGATAGCAGGTTAAAAAGTTGAAAGGATTAAGTCATACTCATACACATTTCCTGTTACATGTACAATTAAAGGAAGTTAACATAAGGAGACATTTATTGGAAAATTCCTCAGAAGGCAGAAAATAAATTCCCAAAACATGGTGCTCTGGATTTAGTGAACAAGACAGTAGTTCAGAGGCAATGTAAAATTACAATGATAACCCCTTAGACTGAGTCTGAGGGAGTTGTCATTGTATGTAATGTTACATTAACCCTCATTCTTTGGTGTGACAGGCGACAGATTTCCAACATGACTTTTATTTACACCTGTCATACATGTGTAATGTTACATGTAATGTCTGCCTGTTTGTTTGTCTAGTCTGTCTTCTCTGATCAGATTATGAATTCATTACTCACTGGAATCAATTTATTTGTCAGAGCAGCCATATAAGGTTATGCATCAATTCCATCCCATTAATCAGCCGGTAGAAGGCCTATAGAAATAGGGTTACTGGTAGGTGCATGAATCCTTGGCATTCTTAGAATTATGTCTTCTCAAAGGGGAGGAGACATATTGGTTTTGCCTTCGTTGTCCGTCTGTCCATCCGTCCGTCTGTCACACATGGTGTCAAGGCTATATATCTTGAACCGTTTGCCAGATCGCTTTCATACTTTAGTATGTTGTTGCTTATGACCCAAAGGTTTTACAGCACCTTGACCCAAGGTCATGTGACCAAGGTCAAGGTCCCTTAGTACATTTTTAATAAAATTGTACATAGATTCCTGTCCTAGCTATATCTCTTGAACCGTTTGAACAATCACTTTTTAGCTTGCTGGGACGAAAAAGTCCAGAGAGCTAATGCCATACCCTCGGCGTCGTCGTTGTCGTCGTCGTTGTCGTCGTACGTGGACAAAACTTTAACCTGGGCTATATCTCTTGAACTATAAGGGGTTGGGCTTTGATATTTCACATGTAGATACCTTGTGACGAGACCTTTCATTTGAGACCATGACCTTTGACCTAGTGACCTTGACCTTGGACTTTGACCTACTTTTCAAAAACTTTAACCTGGTTTCTGACAAAAACCTGTATAGGCGAGCTATGTAATCTTTGATTACCCTATGTTTGACAAAAACCTGCTACAGCAAGCTATGTAATCTTTGATTACCCTATGTTTAATGAAATTATACATACATTCCTTTTCGGTCTATATCTCTTGAACTGTTTGCCAGATCACTTTCATATTTTAGCATGTTGCTGCTTTTGAACCGAAGGTTTCACATCACCTTGACCCAAGGTCATGTGACAAAGGCCAAGGTCACTTAGTACATTTTTAATGAAATTTTACATGCATTCCTTGTTCCTTGTGACCCGAAGGTTTCACATAACCTTGACCCAAGGTCATGTGACAAAGACCAAGGTCATTTAGTACATTTTTAATGAAATTGTACATACATTCCTGTCTAGGCTATATCCCTTGGACCACTTACTGGATTGTTTTCATATTTTAGTATGTATTTGCTCATGACCCATAGGTTTCACATCACCTTGACCCAAGGTCATTTAATCAATTTCACTTAGTACATTTTAAATGAAATTGTACATGCTATCCTGTTGGGGCTATATCTCTTTAACTGTTTATCAGATCACTCTCATATTGATTTAATTAGTTTGTATTTGCTCATGACCCAAAGGTTTCACCTTGACCCAAGGTTATTTGATCAAGGTCAAAGTCACTTGGTACATTTTAATGAAATTGTACATGCTATCCTGTTGTGGCTGTATCTCTTTAACTATTTATCAGATCACTTTCATATTTTTAGCTCACCTCGACGAAGTTGAGTGAGCTTATGCTATACCCCCACGCGTCCGTGTCCGCGTATTTGGCAAAGTACTGATGCTACAGTAACCAAACTTGCACAAGTGATTCATCTTTGGATGCTGAGGTGAAATCATGCATCGGATGCTGCATCTGACCTACATTTTCCACTTGATTGACTTGGTTAAGAAGTTTGGGGTTGCTCAGTATCAGACAAAGTACTGATGCTACAGTAACCAAACTTGCACAAGTGATTCATCTTTGGATGCTGAGGTGAAATCATGCATCGGATGCTGCATCTGACCTACATTTTCTGCTTGATTGACTTGGTTAAGAAGTTTGGGGTAGCTCAGTATCTGACAAAGTACTGATGCTACAGTAACCAAACTTGCACAAGTGATTCATCTTGGGATGCCGAGAGGAACCCATGCATCAGATGCAGCATCTGACCTACTTTTTCCACTTGAGTGATTTTGCCTTTAAAAGCCAATATTGAGCAAAGTATAAGTGCTACATGTACCAAACTTACATTGTGGATGTATCTTTGATCAAACTCTCATGAAATGACCTTGACCTACTTTTTCCGCTTGAGTGATTTTGCCTTTAAAAGCCAATATTGAGCAAAGTATAAGTGCTACATGTACCAAACTTGCATATTGGATGTATCTTTGATCAAACTTTCATAAAATGACCTTGACCTACTTTTTCTGCTTGAGTGATTTTGCCTTTAAAAGCCAATATTGAGCAAAGCATAAGTGCTACATGCACCAAACTTGCATATTGGATGTATCTTTGATCAAACTTTCATAAAATGACCTTGACCTACTTTTTCCACTTGAGTGATTTTGCCTTTAAAAGCCAATATTGAGCAAAGTATAAGTGCTACATGTACCAAACTTGCATATTGGTTGTATCATTGATCAAACTTTCATAAAATGACCTTGACCTACTTTTTCCGCTTGAGTGATTTTGCTTTTAAAAGCCAATATTGAGCAAAGTATAAGTGCTTCTTGTACCAAACTTGCATATTGGATGTATCTCTGATCAAACTTTCATAAAATGACCTTGACCTACTTTTTCCACTTGAATGATTTTGCCTTTAAAAGCCAATATACATGTACTTAGAAATATGTTTGAAATGAATTTTGCTGCCACGAGGTGAGCTTCGTAATCTGTGATTACCTATGTTTTAAGTATGTTGTTGCTTATCACCTAAAGGTTTTACATCACGTTGACCCAAGGTCATGTGACCAAGTTCAAGGTCAATTAGTATATTTTAAATGAAATTGTATATGTTGCGTGTATTATTTCCAGGCTTAATCTTTTGAACCATGATTGGATCACTTTCATATTTTAGTATGATGATGCTGATGACCTAAAGGTTTCATGCCACCTTGATCCAAGGTCATATGACTAAGGTCAATGTCAAGTATTACAATTTTTAACGAAATTGTAAATGTTATTGAGACTGGGCTATATCTCTGTAATCGTATACTGGATCACTCTAATACTTTAGTATGTTGTCTCTCAGGACTAAATGTTTCTTATCACATTGTCCCAAGGTTACATGAATAAGGTGGCTTCTTACGTTGGTAATGAAATTGTATATGCTAATTATGTCCAGGCTGAAATTGCCTATGCTTATCATGTTCAGGCTATATGTTTTGAACAGTGTTTCCAATCACTAATTCAGTTTTTTGTTGCTGATGATCAATACAATGTAGGTTTCAGATCATCTATATCCAAGGTCATGTGACCAAAGTCAATTTCGCTAAATATGCTTTTAATGAAATTGTTTATGCTAATCATGTTAGGGCTATACATGTACCTCAAACAATATAATGAATTACTTTCATGTTTTAGTATGATGTTGCCCATGACTCAAAGGTTTCACTTCATCTTGGCCTAAGGTCAAAGTAACTTAGAGGGAGGGAGGGGAGACATCAGTTTTTTTCTGAAAAACATTTTTTTAATTGAATTTGTGATTGCAGACATAAATGAAGAATGATGCATGGTGAATTTCTAACTTTAAATTTGCAGATGCTGGAACTTTTGGATGAGCTGAGGAAAAAGGTAGCTAAAGGAGAGAGGAAATTGAAGGTAATTATGTGTATTCCTTGTGGTAAGATCTATCAGCTGGTACCTTTTGAAATTGATCTTGGACTGTAACTTACAGTTTATTAGAATATACATTTGGTATATCTTTAAAATGGTAAGTGATAGGGCTTTGATATAACATGTGGCAAAACCTTTTTATTGATACCTAAATTTTTAACCTTGTGACCTTATCCTTTTTACAATATTTTCAATATTAGACATAGCTTTTGAACAGTGAGTGATAGGGACTTCACATTTCCATGTACATGTATTTTATATATGGCAAGATTAATGTGTAAATACCTTTTTTTTCACCTGTACTCTAGACTTACATGTACTCTTGTTAAAATTTAGTTGTATCACTTTCATGTCGTCAACAATTTTACAAACACATATTTATTATTATACCTGCCATAAAATGGTGGGGGTATATAGTGATGCACAGGAAAACAGTTACAGATAATCAATTAATTTTGTGCATATAGCTTTTACACCAAGAATTACAGGTCAAGTTCGAATATAGGTCATTTCCCTCAATTGCGTGCAGAGTTATGCCCCTTGAAACTTAGGAAAATTCAAAATATTGTGGTTTCTGGACATTTGAAAGAAGACCGTCACAGATATTCAATTCATTTCTTGGATATAGCTTTACACCAAGAAATACAGGTCATGTTCGAATATGGGTCATTTCCCTCAGTTATGTGCAGAGTTATGCCCCTTGAATGTTACAAAAATTCAAAAAATTTGTGGTTTCCAGACATTTGAAGGAAAGCTGTTACAGATAATCAATTCATTTCTTGAATATAGCATTTAAACCAAGAAATGCAGGTCAAGTTCAAATATGGGTCATGTCCCTCAATTGCGTACAGAGTTAAGCCCCTTGTAACTTAGAAAAATTCAAAAAATTTTGGTCCCCGAACAGTTTAAGATAAACCAACAGTTAAAGATCAACTGTTACAGATAATCAATTCATTTCTTGGATATAGCTTTTACACCAAGAAATACAGGTCTAGATATAATATGGGTCATGTCGCTCAATAATGTGCAGAGGTTTACCCCTTGAAGCTAAGAAAAAAACCAGTATTTTGTGATTTCAAAACATCCTAAAGAAAACCATCACAGAGAATAAACTGATTTCTGAAATTTAGATTTTATACTCAGAACTTTAGGTCAAGAACCTATATAGGCTATGTTGCTCAATTTTGTGAGGTGTTATGTCCCTTGAATCAATGTTTTGTGGTTTCCTGACATTTAAACAATTGTTAGAGGAAAACTACCTCACACAATCAATTCATAGTTCTAGATTTTACACCATGTGAAGCAGGACAATTTTAAATATTGCTTATGTTGCTCAATTATGTGTAGACTTATGCCCTTTACAACTACCATATGTATCAGGTTTCAGTAGGTTATATGAAACATACGCCCGGGGTGGGGGGTATCATTGATCCTTAGATCAACAATAAATTTCATTTATGTTACGGTATTTATTATTTTTTTTTTTTATTATTCTTTGAAATTTTGTTTTAGTTGCACTTCATTCATTTAATCACAGAACATTAAAAGGCAATGATGAAGATATCTTTATTTATGAATGAGGTTTTTTTCTCAAATTGTTTCAATCGCCTTTCAGAGAAGCGAAAGGAAGACTAAAGTGAAAGAACACAGAGAGAGGAAAATACGAGAGCACAATGAACGATTAAAAGAATCTGAAACCTAATTGTAGACTAACATTAGAGAAGACAGTAAGACAGCCTGAAAATGATGTAGAATCTATTTTTAAAACAAGAGATACTAATTATGTATCTTCAACTGTATCAAACAGTGAATTATCTGACAGAGGAAATGTGGACTTTAGGAGCAGTAAGAGAACAATCACAAACAAAGACAGGGAATTCGTAACTCAGTCAGAGAGTTCTTGGTCTCCAAGAGGGAAGCTCAAAGGTACACACTATATTTAAAGATGTCATCACAGATAGTAATTCGAAATACAAACTTTCAAGGCCTAAGTTAGTAATTGATGATAGTTTAGTGAAGTCTACCAAGTGAGAAAAATGAATCAACTAGAATCCATGTTACTATATCCCCAAATATAGAGACACTAGGCAAAGAATTAAATAAAGACAAAATATCTGAAACATATTCTGTGACTGGACCAGGGAAAGAGATAATATCGGAAAATGATGAGGCTGTACAAGATTCCTCTGGAGAAGTAAGTTCTAGATCGTCTTTAGAATCTAATGGTGGAAGGAAACAGTTGTCTCTAAAACGAAAAAGGAAAAGAACAAAAGAGAGTCCTGTTGGGAGTAAAGTGATGACAAAGGAAAATCAATATGAAGAGGGATGTACAGAGCCAGTCATCTGTATTGATGAATCATCAAAAGATGATGATGATGCAAGAGAGGAATTCAGCATGAAAAAAGAAGTGTTTATTCATTCAGAAGGAAACAAGCAAATTTCACCAGAGATATATGTTTCTGTTTCAAATGCGGAACCCTCAGCTGTTAACAACTCTGTGAAAAGAGACAGGTCTAAGAGACAAAGAACTCAGAATATCTCACCAAGGTTAGAACGTAAGCTGAGATCTCCATGTGTGGTATCACAAAGAGATTATAATAGTGATAGAAACAGCATGGATTCAATGCTCTCGAGACAACTGAAACATCAGCATAGTAATGCGATTGGAATGACGATAAAATCAAACAAACTTATTATATTATCATCTGCCTTACAATACTTGATAGATGATGCCAAACGAACAACAGAAGTTAAGGATTTTGAACTGCCTACACAAAGCTATGGGATGCAATTAACAAAAAAATATAATTATGTCCAAAAAGAGCTTTCAGACGTGAAAATTGATTCATGTACATTATTGAGGAATGAAGATCTAAATTCTACCTCAAGGTCAAGGTCACAGGATAGGCAGTCTTTAAGCTTAATTTCTGTGAAAGGTGAGGAAAGTCAAGCATCTAGTACTACAGAATGTGGGAATACATGTATTTCACTGTGTGAGAAATCTCAAGCGTTGACAGTACAGGACAGTAACGGTATGATTCCTACAGAGGAAAGTCCTTTTTCATCAAGTACTCAAAGCAGTCAAAGTACATTATGTGATGATGTTGAAACTATTTGTCGCAAGTCATCTCGCAGGAAAAAAAGAGGAAGGGGAAGAAGAAGAGCTTCTTTACAAACAAATTTACCTAAGAAATTAGATACAAGCTCTATAAACTCTACGGAATTAAATAAAACTGATGAAGGACAATTAGAGGCGGAAACCTTACAGTCGGCAAATAGTAATACTTTTTTACCAGATCGTAAGCCAAAGGAAGATATGAAGTCAGAAGTAGAAGATACATGTACTGTGTTATCAAATAATTCACAAATATTGCCGAGTTCACCGACATTGTTTTCCCAGCCAGATGACATTCTTTCACCTTCAGATTGCAAGTACATGTGGAAAATGGTAATCAAGAGATCCAAGACCTTTTAGCAGTCAATGGTGCAAGGAAAGAATTAGAGGAAAATCATCATGACTTTCAAAATGACTTTGGAGATGACCTTCTTCATCTGTCCAGCTTTCAGGTAAAATTTGAATTACTTCCTTCAAAAAAAAAAAAAGCATAGGACATAGTTTTGAATTGCTGGGCTTTTGTACTTTGTGAATACACAGCAGAATAATTTATTTAAAATGTGTGAGTATCATAGGATATGTTTTTTAACTTTATTGAAAAAGTTAGTAGAGAACATTTATGCTCGTAACTTGATCGTTTTGTGAACTTAAGTCTTTCATGAAATATGATTTGCTTATATTATAATCTGATGATCACATAAATCCTCATATTTATTGTTAAGTAGAAGAGGGACATTACAAGAGCTGACATATTTTGTATCAGGTGGCCACAGATGATGTCATAGTGATGATTAAACCTGTAGTGATGCAGCAAGGAAAGAAACCGGCAGATTTAGTAACCTGTTTTACCCAGACATCTCTGTCAATATGGCTGCCAGATGACTTTGATCTTACATGCTTACAGAGATGGGACTTCCCAGTGGTAATACGTTATGCTATTTTCACACTGACATCAGTAGCTACTACTGTAAGATAAAAAAGATTGCCTTTTACTTAAAGTAACATATTTTTTTTCAATTTGGATAACATTATAATGTTATATGTCTAAGTCTTGTTTTGTATTTAAGGATTTTGTAGCCATATCTGGGGACGTCTATGCAAGGAAAGGTAACCAAGTCCTCATTGTGATTCTGTTAGAGAAGGGAGAACACAAACTATTGAGTTCAGCTGTTTTCGAGCAGGATAAAGCACATTCCCTCACAGAGCTTAGAAGATGGGACAGCACAAGGTCAGTACTACCGTATATAGAAATTTGAAAAAATGCATTATACATATGTTAACTTATGATTACATACCACTACTGGCTCTTGATACACAAGATGTTTTATATTTATTTTATTTGTAGAAATCATTAAATAACAACTCTTACTTTAATTTGGTCACATTGGATGTCTTTAAGTAGTAGGTGTCATATTTATTTAGTGTAAACTGCTTTACTGCACACTTCCTTCAGTCTGATTAAAAATTTTACATATTGAAATTTTATTCTTTGGCACATGATGTGAATCATATGACAAACAAAATTGATATATGCTCATTATGATGAAAAGCCATGTTTTCAGTTGATGAGTCATAGAGAAGTTATTATATCCCTTTCATTCAAGAATTTACATGTATGAACTCACGATACATGTATCTGCACTTTAAGTCATGCCATTTAATTTTCTCAATCTTCACAGTAAATACAGCCAGTTAGTATGCTGTGACTCAGGAGTTGAGTTTCTAGTGTCTAGCTGTTCTCTAGAGGGAAGCAACATCACTAAGTATATCCTAGGAATTGACGGTAAACAGGTATCAAGTTCACATGACCTTGCTGCAGTATCAGGGGTATTTGACAGTATTAGCATGGTACAGAACCTTCCCACAGCAGTTATGGGACATATGTCTACAGGTGTTATTCATATATGGTGAGACTGGTCATTGGTGTTACATCTCTCTTGGATGTCATTATTTCCATATATATTATATTATTCTGTACAATTTTGCATGTCACATGCTTTACAGTATTCGAATATGCTACTTTAATATATTCACTGAACAACACAAAGGAGTAGGTGCGGTAACCTGCAATTTCAGCCCTAATTTCAAAGTTGTTCATATACATGTATACATTATAATCTAGTTTATAAACTATCAAATGTATAGTGAATCCAAATCAAGAAAGTATGTTTTGCATAATATGTCGCTCAAAACGTCTAAAAACGTTGAAATCATTGGAAATATCAATAAATGAGCGAAATTTCGATACAAAATTATGAAATCAAGTAGCACTCCAGGCCTTGCCCATGAATATTTTTCTACCAATCGATGGATTTCTGATCGGCCTTTTAATTTGCATGAAAAATGTTGCGGGCAAGGCCTGGAGCGTTGAATTTTGAGATTTGTGTGTAAAATACGATGATTTTCCTTTGTTTTGCGTCATTCAGGGCAAATTCACGCGCGTGACATTACGAGAGCTCAAAATTATGGTGTGGTATTTTCTCAAACATTCAACATTGCAAAGAGTGATAATTAATAATTCGTTTATCAAAAGCATTTTCCGTCAAAATTATAGGGCGGATCTGAGGGGTTAGCACGCCTAGTCCTTTCCATGTTCTCATACCTGCATTTTCATCGGAATTTGTGACATCCAAAAATTACCACAATATTACAACAAAGCCATAATTGCTTTTGGAAATATTGAATGCAATAAAGAATACACTGCTGTTGGACGAGAAACTCTGTAATGTTAATCTTAAAATTTTGCTCTTTCGTAAATCTGCATGTACATGTACCATTGATAACTCCATCAACAATGCGCAATTTTTTGTGTTGTAAATTTTCAACAGGAATCATGTACTTGGAACACTCCTTGTCAGTGTCAGCATTTCTTCTACCTGGCCTTATAACTCATTTCTGACATCACCTTGTGCAGAAAAGGTAAGCTTTGTTTCTATTTATCCTCACAATAAAACTCTTTTGACAAATTGAGGAAGAATTGAACTCCAAATTACACAGTCTCTTTATGATTTATACATCAATACTTAATATAAAGACTTCCGATGAAGAGATGAAAAATCTTATTTATTTTGGGTCAAATTCAGACTCAACATGTACATTACCGATTTCCCTGCCAACATCCATACAGGGACAAAATTGGCATTAAAGTAAGGACGGTGTTACATTGAGGGAGTAAAATGACGGACAGCTATACCATAATCATGAAAATACAACATCTTAGTGTCAAGAACATTTGAATTTTGATGTGCTATGTCATAATGAAATACATTTAATAACGTATACCATAAATCTGGAAATTTTTGGGTCGATTTATTTTTGCAATTTTGAGTAAAAAGCCTATAGATTTATTTTTGTGATTCCAATTTTTACGAATCCATTGGGACTAAAAAATAAAATTATAGCATATGGCATTGTGTTCATTTACTGTACAATAAATTGTTGCATGATAATTTAATCAATTGTCATAAAAAAAAAACTGGCTGAAGAGTAAAGAAATGAATTGAGAACAACTTGTTTTCAGATATGGAAATACACCATACTTAGATTTTGTATAGCAGTGTAGTTCGCACATACGTTATCCTTTTGATGGTTTCAGTAATTACAGCCTCAATCAAAAGATCTTTACACTTTGATCTTTACACATTATGAACTAATTAACTGAAATTAATTTCCCCGTTGCAAACAAAGACCCACTTCCATTGTCTACTTATTTCTTTTTCACACCTATTCGGTGATCGCAGCGTACATGTCTACTTATGTTTTGTTACATGTACACACAAACAAACGTGATAAACCTTTTGTTTTTGTAAAGTTTAAATTTCTTGTTTATGCCCCCCTAATCGAAGATTCGGGAGCATATAGTTTTTAGCACACCTCGACGAAGTTGAGTGAGCTTATGCTATACCCCTGCGCATCCGCGTCCGGTTAAGAAGTTTGGGGTAGCTCAGTATCTGACAAAGTACTAATGCTACAGTAACCAAACTTGCACAAGTGATTCATCTTTGGATGCTGAGGTGAACCCATGCATCGGATGCAGCATCTGACCTACATTTTCCGCTTGAGTGACTTGATTAAGAAGTTTGGGGTAGCTCAGTATCTGACAAAGTACTAATGCTACAGTAACCAAACTTGCACAAGTGATTCATCTTTGGGTGCTGAGGTGAACCCATGCATCAGATGCAGCATCTGACCTACATTTTCCGCTTGAGTGACTTGGTTAAGAAGTTTGGGGTAGCTCAGTATCTGACAAAGTATTAATGCTACAGTAACCAAACTTGCACAAGTGATTCATCTTTGGATGCTAAGGTGAACCCATGCATCGGATGCAGCATCTGACCTACATTTTCCGCTTGAGTGACTTGGTTAAGAAGTTTGGGGTAGCTCAGTATCTGACAAAGTAATTATGCTACAGTAACCAAACTTGCACAAGTGATTCATCTTTGGATGCTGAGGTGAACCCATGCATCGGATGCAGCATCTGACCTACATTTTCCGCTTGAGTGACTTGGTTAAGAAGTTCGGGGTAGCTCAGTATCTGACAAAGTACTTATGCTACAGTAACCAAACTTGCACAAGTGATTCATCTTTGGATGCTGAGGTGAACCCATGCATTGGATGCAGCATCTGACCTACATTTTCTGCTTGAGTGATTTGGATAAGAAGTTTGGGGTAGCTCAGTATCTGACAAAGTACTAATGCTACAGTAACCAAACTTGCACAAGTGATTCATCTTTGGATGTTGAGATTGACCCATGCATCGGATGCAGCATCTGACCTACTTTTTCCACTTGAGTGATTTCGCTTTTAAAAGCCAATATTGAGCAAAGTATAAGTGCTACATGTACCAAACTTGCATATTGGATGTATCTTTGATCAAACTTTCACAAAATGACCTCGACCTACTGTCAAGACCTTTCCATGGATACCAAAATGTTTGACCTTGTGACATTGACCTTTGAGTTTGGCCTACTTTTGAAAAACTTTAACCTTTGCGATAACTTTTGAATGGTAAGGGATAGGGTTTTGATATTATGCATGTGTATTTCTCGTAACAAGACCTTTCCATGGATACCAAAATATTTGACCTTGTGACCTTTACCTTGGAGTTTTACCATTTAACAATTTTTACTGACAAAGATGCCAATGGGGGCATTCGTGTTTCACAAACACTTTTTTTTGTAAGTTTTAGTACGAGTGATTTTTTTAGTTACTGAGCAGGACATATGCAGTGTCTCTCCCCCCCCCCCCCAAAAAAAAATGGACAAATGTGGCTTTAAAAGTAAAAAGCCACATATGCATCTGCACGATCGTATCTGTTGGATTGATGTATCGGAAGCATAATTTTCTTCATGTCGATTTATTTTTAAGATTATTATTTGTGCGAATCCATCATGCCCGCAAAATCGCAAAAAAAATAATCAACAGCAAAAATAACCAGATTAACGGTGGTACAGGCTGATGTATACCTTTAAATCATTTAACGTAAAAGAACATGTGGTCATTGACTGGTGCATTCTTTGCCCTGGCAGTAGTAAACCAGAGATACATGTGCAACACTTCCTCTAATTTTCATTATCATCATGTGCACCGGTTTGATGAGGCTTTCTTGTAGGGCTAGATGCTGGTTTCTATTCAAAATATTACTCGCTATTATTCTTTGAATATTTGTTAACTGGGGGTGATGAATCAGGGAGCAGTGTATTGACAAATGCGTTTTGGCATAAACTCTTTAAGTATTTTTATACCTACATTGATAGTAAAAAGAGAACTCCTGTTGATTAATTGGTCAAAAAGCCAAAGGTCAAGGTCTAATTTGTTAAACGTGTATATATTTACAAAGGTTTTTCCACAAAATGAATCAAATAATTTTTCAGGGTTACATTGTATGTTGCTTGATATCTAGAGTTCCTGCCAAATCAGCTGGTTGTCACATGGTTATTAATCCAACCAATCACAAGTCAATGATCTTGAATACATTCCACTGTGAAAACTGGAAAGGGTAAGTTATTACGTATTTGCATATTATGATTTTCATGCATTTATTGCTGTGTACAGTATACATAAATTATCCAATGGCATTAGATTTCTAATCCAATGAAAATCTTTCAAAATGATCACCCGAGAGTGCAATTTCTTTCATTATTTTACTTTAGAAATCTTTATTGTAACTTGGAAAAGTACAAATATCTTCCAAATTAAGTAAATTTTGATGTGCATTGTATGAGATGTCATAATGTGAACATTGGTTAAAGGGTGGTTAACATTGTTTATCCTACCTCTGGCAAATTTTTTGCAATCTGATTGGTCGAGAAGAACCGAATATGATGTTGTATTATGTTACTGACAGGATATTATTTTAATATCCTGCTTCTACTAACACGCTTTTATAATAGGCTTTTGACGTCACCGAGATTCTTTAAAATATGTTGACGTAACATACACAAATGAAAAGCCATCGGCGGGATAAATTCATCATACAGTGTTTTATAGGGGGGATACATAAATATATTGGGTTGATGAAAAAAGTTGTGTTGGGCTTGGCTTCACCTCGCCCATTACAACTTTTTTCATTGACCCAATATATTGCTGATTCCCCCCCCCCCCCCCCCCCCCCCCCCCCCCCGTAAAACACTGTATAACTAATAATGCACTCCAGAGTGACTTTGGCTTGGTAGGCATGATATATCTGCTTTGAAGATTGCGACATTTATACAAATCCTTATAGCCATGAGCAGCCTCTGACATCAAAGTCAGACTGACAAGTTATCAAAATTATGATAATCATAATTTATGTGATACGATATGAACATATTTTGTTTTTTGTTTTCTTAGAAAACAATCAATATATGTATTACAGCTGTAACATGGCCACAGGGTTGGAGGATAGTGTAGCTGCCATGGACCTGAGTGGATATGTACTAATATGGAGTAGGTATACATGGAGCTCTCACCTCCAGGTCACACAAACCAGGGTTAACCATGCTATGTACTACAAAACATTACGTTCTCACTGCCATGGACAGCTGTGTGCATGTCTTCAAAAGATGATGTTGGATGTAGAGAAACTTGCATGTTTAAAGACTTTTAAAGTGAATGAAAAATAATACATGTATCATTTAAAGAATTTGATACCCTTTTACATTTGGTATTATAACATGTATGCTTTAATTACAATTTAAGAATGGTTGTTGAAATTTTTGTTATGTTATCTTGAAATAAAGAGTTTATATTCTTCTTGTGATAGAATTTTATAAAAAGCATTTTAAATGATTTTGTAAATGTTGAATATCTATCATTAGATGCGGTGCCTAACGCTTGATACAGTGACCAGCCTTGTAGAAGTTGTCCATCTGATTTATGCATTAGAAGCTGCATCTGTTGACATGTCCACTGAATGATTCGGCAAAGTACAAGTGATACAAATTTAGAACTAGATGCATATTTAAGAAATAACAACTAGCTAGCTGTGGTTTATTGTACAGTTATTCCCCTTGACACATAAACCAATCAAATTATCATCGAGCGGCAAAGTAGTCAGGTGATAATTTGATTGGTTCATGCGATGAGGGGAATTACTGGAAATGAACCACGGCTAGCTAGTTATTGTTATTTCTATTCTAATACCGTATATCAGGTAATTTTGGCGTCGGGAAAGTTTGGCAAATTTGGTCCAAGTTGTTCTTTGGAAATGTCGGCACTTTTAAAATTGGCGGATTGTTATAAACATCCACGAAATTAATAATGGTCCAATTCATGGGTGTACCGATGTTTTATGACTGCATCAATGATTATAGAATGACTAAAAACTTATAATTTAAATGCTCGCTAATTAGATAATTTGCTAAATGTAAGGGTAAATTGTTTGTAAGTTAATTTTATGCAAAAAAAATTGGCGCTTTAAAATTTGGTGATTTTATTGCATTCACCAACAAAGCCAAAATTTCCATTGCGCCAAAATTACCCGATATACGGTATTGTTCTGCAGACAACATTGGGCAGAGCTTAGCAGACTGGAAGTTAGTTGGAGATTTTACACCAGGCGAGGGAATGGGTTGAGCTTAGCAGAAAGTTTGATGAGATTTTACACCAGGCGAGTTCTATAGTACATATAGGGAGAAAATCTGAAGTCATACAGGAATTGATGTTATTTTCTCTTTGTTCGAATGGTTTTGCTTGGAAATGGTCCTACTTTTCCTTCTGAATGAGTTTTGAACTATGTACAGAGGAATAGGATCAAGCAAAGGTCATACGTATCTGCAAGGTCAAGCTCAGTGCATACGTTTCAAATGCTTTAGATTTTACAATTTAGACTCTACATGCCCTGTAGGAGATGACCTCCAGATTGGCAGATTTTCTGTAGGAAAAGATTGTATGTCATGATATTAAACAATGGTCACATCTGCAAGGTTGTTCCGTTCATATGTTGCAAAATATTTGTCTTGGAAATAGATTGTACAATATAGAATAGACCTGCCCTATTGGATTGTCCTCCAGCTTGGTATACATGATCAGTTAGTAAAGATGGTGTGTCACAATCTGTCAGTCATGAACAAAGGTCATAATTATCTGCAAAGTCAGGACATTATGTACATAGGTAAAATCCTCTAGTCTGTACATTACTTAATAAACCCTGAACCGCTAAAGGCGGTTCGGATGGATTGCGAAGCAGCAGTTTTACTTGATGTATGTTTTATTTATCCAAGGCATTGTCAAAAGTAATCTATAGGTGAAATATTAAAGAGACCTACCCCTTATATTTAAACAGGTGTAGTCAATTTCTTTGTTTTAAATGTAGTTCAACGTTCAAGGTCATGATAACAGTCTCAAATAAAAGGTCTTTTCACAAGGAATCCTCATGTGAATTTTGAAAGCCATTGAACCCGCTTATGGTTCAAAAGATATAGTGAAGTTTTTGATGCACTGACTGGCAGACTTACTGACAGACTTTCCAAGGAGCTGTTAAGATAAGGCGTAAAATCTGCCCTGAAAAGTGGAAATTTCAAAATGCAAAAATTGAGAAAATTTTTTGGTAAAAAATTATGAAGTTAATTGGTCCAGATATGAATCTTCTGTCAGGTTGGATAAATTATACAAAATAAGACTGATTTTTGGGTCAAAATAAGCGTTTTTCCTATAGAAATCAATGGAAAACGGAAAAGTTTTTCTACAACATTGTTCCCCCCCTCGGTTCAGAATGCCACTTTTACCAAAGGTGTATATCAATAAAACAAATTTTCTTGCCAAGTGGGGTTCTGAACCGAGGGGGGGGAACAATGTCCCACAGGCGAAAAACGAAAAAAAGGGGGGATGGATAACTATTTTAGAATCAGTATTTAGAGCAGTAAAATAATTTAAAATTGCCATTTTTTCATTTAATATCATGTAACAATCTATTCAGAGTGTGTTCCGATCAAATGGTTAACCGTTAGGAAGGAAATGAACGAGAAAGTTGTCTATTTCTACGCTGTGTGTATTTCACGCCTGAAAGCTACATGTGTGGCTGATAAATACGAAATATAACCGTTTTTCAGTTTCCGGACTGCGATTTTTGCCGAAAATATTGATATAATAACATCAAGGTTAATTTTTCTTATCCAAGTTTGACATTAAAAGCTAGAGAAGTATAATAAACATAAAATGTATGTAAACTAATGCATTTTTTGTGAATTTTCGCTCGATATTTGATGTTTTCTCTCATCCGTACCCCTACCTCTTCAACCCGTAATTATAACATCTTTCACCAAATCTATTTAAATAAAATACCTACTAAGAATCTTCTAATACTTTATATTTTAATGCCGACCACTTTTTATGTGAAATAGGAGCACAGCGCACGAGAAATAATCGAGTGATTTCAGGGCTAAATCAAGCCCTTATCTTAACAGCTCCTTTCATAGACCAGATTTTGCTTCGCAATCTGGCCAAATAAATTGAACAAGGTTCATACTATAGTTATGGGAAGGTAGTGTGTTGTGACATCTACAGTACATATGGTTCTATAATCTTAAATCAATATATTGTTTCTACGTATCATGTTAGATTAACTTTAAGATTGATTAGAATTATTAGTATGAGAATGCAATGTGTCATGAAATTGACCAGATGCTGAAGAGCATATTATGGGCAAAGTATGTTCAGAGCATAGATTTTTTTTAAACAAGTTAAAAGTCATGTTTGTAAAACATTAATGCCCCCCTACCCCTTCTGTGATTAAAGTCTGTCACAACTTTATACTTGCATTGATACAACCTATGGGGGTATAAAGTAACAGTTTCATTTCAATACGTAACTCCATTCAAGAGATATTGAACAGAAACCCTGAAGTTTTGGTATTTTTCAAAGTGCAAGGGGCATAACTCTGTCCAAATTTTTTTGATCGGACCTAAATATGAACTTGACCTAGATTTTCATTTGATGTGTCTGTATACAAAATTTCATTTTTATATGTAACTCCACTCAAGAGATATTGAACGGAAACCCTGAAATTTTGGTATTTTTCGAGTGCAAGGGGCATTACTCTGTCAAAATTTTGTTGACTGGACCCAAATAAGAACTTGACCTAGATTGTCATTTGATGTATCCATATACAAAATTTCATTTCAATATGTAACTACACTCAAGAGATATTGAACGGAAACCCTGAAATTTTGGTATTTTTCGAAGTGCAAGGGGCAATAACTCTGTCCAAATTTTGTTGATTGGACCCAAATAAGAACTTGACCTAGATTGTCATTTGATGTATCCGTATACAAAATTTCATTTCAATATGTAACTCCACTCAAGAGATATTGAATGGAAACCCTGAAATTTTGGTTTTTTTCGAAGTGCAAGGGGCATAACTCTGTCAAATTTTTTTCGATCGGACCTTAATATGAACTTGACCTGGATTTTTATTTGATGTGTCTGTATACAAAATTTCAAATCAATATGTAACTCCATTCAAGAGATATTGAACGGAAACCCTGAAATTTTGGTATTTTTCGAAATGCAAGGGGCATAACTCTGTCAAATTTTTTTTGATCGGACCCAAATATGAACTTGACCTAGATTTTTGTTTGATGTGTCTGTATACAAAATTTCATTTCAATATGTGAATCCGCTCAAGAGATATTGAACGGAAACCCTGAAATTTTGGTATTTTTCGAAGTGCAAGGGGCATAACTCTGTCAAAATTTTTTTTCGATCGGACCTTAATACGAACTTGACCTGGATTTTCATTTGATGTGTCTGTATACAAAATTTCATTTCAATATGTAACTCCATTCAAGAGATATTGAACGGAAACCCTGAAATTTTGGTATTTTTCGAAATGCAAGGGGCATAACTCTGTCAAAATTTTTTTGATCGGACCCAAATATGAACTTGACCTAGATTTTCATTTGATGTGTCTGTATACAAAATATCATTTCAATATGTGAATCCACTCAAGAGATATTGAACGGAAACCCTGAAATTTTGGTATTTTTCGAAGTGCAAGGGGCATAACTCTGTCAAATTTTTTTTGATCGGACCTTAATACGAACTTGACCTGGATTTTCATTTGATGTGTCTGTATACAAAATTTCATTTCAATATGTAACTCCATTCAAGAGATATTGAACGGAAACCCTGAAATTTTGGTATTTTTCGAAATGCAAGGGGCATAACTCTGTCAAAATTTTTTTGATTGGACCCAAATATGAACTTGACCTAGATTTTTCTTTGATGTGTCTGTATACAAAATTTCATTTCAATATGTGAATCCACTCAAGAGATATTGAACGGAAACCCTGAAATTTTGGTATTTTTCGAAGTGCAAGGGGCATAACTCTGTCAAAATTTTTTTTCGATCGGACCTTAATACAAACTTGACCTGGATTTTCATTTGATGTGTCTGTATACAAAATTTCATTTCAATATGTAACTCCATGCAAGAGATATTGAACGGAAACCCTGAAATTTTGGTATTTTTCGAAATGCAAGGGGCATAACTCTGTCAAAATTTTTTTGATCGGACCCAAATATGAACTTGACCTAGATTTTCATTTGATGTGTCTGTATACAAAATTTCATTTCAATATGTGAATCCATTCAAGAGATATTGAACGGAAACCCTGAAATTTTGGTATTTTTCGAAGTGCAAGGGGCATAACTCTGTCAAAATTTTTTCGATCGGACCTTAAAACGAACTTGACCTGGATTTTCATTTGATGTGTCTGTATACAAAATTTCATTTCAATATGTAACTCCATTTAAGAGATATTGAACGGAAACCCTGAAATTTTGGTATTTTTCGAAATGCAAGGGGCATAACTCTGTCAAAATTTTGTTGATCGGACCCAAATGTGAACTTGACCTAGATTTTCATTTGATGTGTCTGTATACAAAATTTCATTTCAATATGTAACTCCATGCAAGAGATATTGAACGGAATCCCTGAAATTTTGGTATTTTTCGAAATGCAAGGGGCATAACTCTGTCAAAATTTTTTTGATCGGACCCAAATATGAACTTGACCTAGATTTTTGTTTGATGTGTCTGTATACAAAATTTCATTTCAATATGTGAATCCATTCCAGAGATATTGAACGGAAACTGATGTCGCGGACCGACCGACAGACCGACCGACAGACCGACCGACAGCGGCAAACCTATATGTCCCCTCTTCTTCGAAGGGGGGCATAAAAATGAGTAATAGAGTGCCATGATCCAAAGTGTCTGCAAGGTCACAGCCATGATCTTCAACTACCTACAAGGTCAAGGTCACATGGATATTTGAGTAAAATCAATGTACAGGACACAGACTTTGGTTTTGTTCACACTTTGTATAAATGATAAATGAGGGAAGGCATTGGTGTGTCATATCTGAATGATCAAGGTCTGCATATTGTGAAGGTAAAATGTTCATCGTATCAAAAAATAAATCTGACATTGACACTATGCACCATATGCTTTTAAAAGTTGTACAAACTGAATATAGATACACATACAAGAAAGATCAAAAGCATAAAGTTGGTATATGTTTTATTCACATAATTTCTTAATACATGTAACAAATTATCCCAACAATGGTAAGAAGGGGGATCAACAACGGCTGCCGAAAAATTACACAAAGACAGAACATGAATATCATTTTGTACCATTGGGAAATTGATTACTATACACAACTGTCTAAACAAACTGAATAACATTGCTTATCTTGCATCATTGTGTTTCAAATAAAGTTTAAGATATTGAATTGATTCAGCTTATCTGAATGACAACAAATACAGCTAAGTTTAGCATCAATCAAAATATTAGGCCTATACTCCAAGAAATAACAACTAGCTAGCCGTGGTTTATTGTCCAGTAATTCCAGGAGTCGCATGAACCAATCAAATTATCAGCGAGCTACAAAGCGGCGAGGTGATAATTTGATTGGTTCATGTGACGAGTGGAATTACTGGACAATGAATCACGGCTAGGTAGTTGTTATTTCTATTCTAATATAACATGTGAATGGGCGGAGCTAAGCGCACTGGAAGTTTGTTGGCGATTTTACACCAGGCGAGTTCTATGGTACATATAGGGAGAAAATCTCAAGTCGTATTAGAATGAAGGATAAAGCATGCATCCAGGATTTTACTTATGCAAACAATATGGGACAATTGAAGGAAAGATGCCTGAAAACAAAAGTTTTGAAAACAAAGCAATTCTATCAAGCAAATGCATGAAAAAGTATGACAAAATACAAACGGATTCATCAAAGCAACAAATCATACAGAATGCAGATCAGTTATTAAAAATGAATGTCTTAGACTAGTTTACAACATGTCAACATATAAAGCATTTCAACTTTGTCAAAATAGAAATCCATCAAATCTTGAAAAGCTTAAAATATACTGTAAAATGGTTGGCACTCCTTACATTCTTCACTAGAAATCTATAAATTCTAATATAAAACATTATACAATGTATTCTTTCTCTATTTCAAAATTAAATATGACATTTAATACCAAATAAAAAACTTATATTGTGTAAATAGACATTGAAGTCAAAGAAGAGCTGTTTCACAGCATTCAAGAGGAGTATGCTTTAATTTTCATACCATGCATTTTTTTTTAATTTTGCACCCTAGTATACCAAAACATGGACAAAAATTATTGGAGTTAGTGACCCAGATTTGATGAGTTGCAAATATACATATTTGACAAGGTCATTTACAAATGTAAGTAGATTTGCTTCTATAATATCATACAATACAGTAAGAGCTGTACCTCTAATGTATATTCCCTGAAACAAATTATATCTATTGTATACAACCAACCTAGTTAGACAATGGTCATCTCCAAATATGTAAATTCAAAGTCAGGCAGACATAAAATAAGACCAAAATAAGAATCTTATATATACATGTGTATGATCTTGACATTTAAGTGACAATATGCATGTAATCATCATTCATGTATATTTACAAAGAATCCAGAGCATGAAATCTCGTATTACACTGTATAATACTGTATGTGTACATATTTTAGCGGGATCCATATTTTAGCGGAGTTAGCGCTGCTAAGACTGCGCTAATTCAAAAATACGCTAAATCATGAATCTCTTATAGATTAATGTTGAAAATTAGTCAGAGCGCTAATTCATGATTATGCTAATATGTCAATTTACCCAATTCTGCTCTGTTTCCGCTAAAATTTGGTTACGCTAAATTAGTACACATACAGTATATCTACAGACAAACTGTGAAATATATCCATCCATATAATTTATAGTAATTCAAAGACATTATCTTGCCTGTGGCCAATGACATAGTGTACATATACATGACTACATGTACAGTCATACAGACATTCAGTAATCTGCAACAGTAAATAACAATGGTTGATCATCAAGGATTCAAACTTCAAATACTTTTTGCTCCTTGATTGTCAAGTATTCAAACAGAATTCTTCAGATCATGTTTATACAAACTCTGGAGGGAAGCTAAGGCATAATACTATAGTCTGGGACATAGAAATCTATCAATGCTAAATCACTCATTCCTGCTACAGGGATATTAATGTCATTGCAATTTTTTTTCATAATGACAATAAAAATTTATGGCATATTAAAAATATGACAGAAGAATATATATAATTTGAGAATTGGAAAGAGAAAATAATTGTGTCCTATAGTTTTGAGCAAATAATACAGAGATCAAGGTAAGTTTTGTACAAAAATCAACAATCTTGACATGACCTCAATATACAGTGTATATAAATACAGTGAACATCCCTCTTATAAATCTAGAGCAAAGTATCAATAACGAACAAAGTTTACATAATTACACATGTATTTGCCATAATAATCTTCTTTTCTTTTCTTTTAAAAGACTGATTTCATGCATTTAACAATTTGGTAATTGAAGATTTAGGATAACAGAGACGGAGATACCGTGCATCAGGTTATTTTAGCATGATGGAAATTTTGAATTTATTGGCTGATGAAAAAAGAAACCAAAAAATCTTGAAAATACATGTACCAACTTTTTTCAACACTGAACATGTACAAAAACTGCACTATTTGACAAGCTATTTTACAATGTATGTGACTGTATTAAAATATTTATGTTGTACATTATTTAATCATTCACAACCATTACATTGTATAGCTTATAGGAATGGGGTTGATAATAGACCATTTTCCAATCTTGTTAGAAAGCACAAAATGTCCTAATCAACATCTTTTGGCGTTATTGACATTATGACATCACTGTTTAAAGACGCAATTCCATTATGACCGAACAATGAAAAAGTGCACAAAAATTGCCAACCTCGGACATTTTTCTTCATTTTTTCAGCCATTATAAATTTCGGCAAGTGGCCTATTAGGGGTCAGGCTTTGCTACATGTACTTAATTAATAGAAGGAGCTGTTAAGATAAGGGCCGTATTTAGCCCTGAATCTCGTGACTGATTTCTTGCGCATGGTGAATCGTATACAGAAAAACATGAATCATTATTGAAATATAATGTGTTTGCAGACCTTTTACATGTTTTACGTTATGTTAAGGAACTCTTAAGGTTGTAAAATTAAGGTCGAAAGAGGTAGGGGTGCTCGGATAGAAAATCCGATAATATCGACAAAAAACGTGTACATTTTTGAAAATTTTATCTAAAATGGATAAATATAAGCTAAAAGACATCAAATATGTCTACATTGTGTATCAGAAATAGATTTCAAACGTTCTACCTCCTTTAATCGGTAAATAATGAAATCCGGAACTTAAAATACGGTCTTAATCTTCATTCAATGGCTACAATGTAAGCCTTTTAGCGCGAAATACACATTGACGGAGAAATGAACATCACTCTTGCTTATTTCGTTCCTAATTCTTGTATCTTTCATTCAGTCATATTAAGTACACAATGTTTGATGGATAAAAGAGGAAAATTAGTAAAATGTGCTATATTTAATGGGTCAAAAAGATCGATTCTTAATAAATGCACCCCCTTTCCATTTTTAGCTCTACTGGTCTCAGACCAGTCGAGCTTATGCGATACCCCGTCGTCCGGCGTCCGTCCGTCTGTCCGTCCGTCCGTCCGTAAACAATTCTTGTGCTCGCAACTCCTCTGAAACCATTGGTGATAGAAAGTTAATTCTTTTTGCATCCTACTTGGTATGTGGTCTAGTTGTGCACCTGACATTTTGTTTTAGCCCCTGACCCCCAGGGTCTTAGAAAATGGGCGTGGTTATGAAATTCTATGTAATCTTGTGCTCGCAACTCCTCTGACACTACAAATGATGGAGACCTAAATCTGTTTGCATTATGATGGGTCTGTGGTCTAGTTGTGCACCTGATATTTTGTTTGAGCCCCTGACCCCCAGGGTCTTAGAAAATGGGTGTGGTCATTTTTTCCTATATAACTCTATGTAATCTTGTGCTCGCAACTCCTCTGACACTATAAATGATGGAGATTTAATTCTTTTTGCAATATGATGGGTCTGTGGTCTAGTTGTGCACCTGATATTTTGTTTGAGCCCTTGACCCCCTGGGTCTTAGAAAATGGGTGTGGTCATTTTTACTATATAACTCTATGTAATCTTGTGCTCGCAACTCCTCTGACACTATAAATGATGGAGACTTAATTCTTTTTGCGATATGATGGGTCTGTGGTCTAAATGTGCACCTTATATTTTGTTTGAGCCCTTGACCCCCAGGGTCTTAGAAAATGGGTGTGGTCATTTTCACCTATATAACTCTATGTAATTTTGTGCTCGCAACTCCTCTGACACTATAAATGATGGAGACCTAAATCTTTTTGCAATATGATGGGTCTGTGGTCAAGTTGTGCACCTGATATTTTATTTGAGCCCTTGACCCCCTGGGTCTTAGAAAATGGGTGTGGTCATTTTTCCTATATAACTCTATTTAATCTTGTGCTCGCAACTCCTCTGACACTATAAATGATGGAGACTTAATTCTTTTTGCAATATGGTGGGTCTGTGGTCTAGATATGCACCTGATATTTTGTTTGAGCCCCTGACCCCCAGGGTCTTAGAAAATGGGTGTGGTCATTTTCACCTATATAACTCTATGTAATCTTGTGCTCGCAACTCCTCTGACACTATAAATGATGGAGACCTAAATCTTTTTTGCAATATGATGGGTCTGTGGTCTAGTTGTGCACCTGCTATTTTGTTTGAGCCCCTGACCCCCAGGGTCTTAGAAAATGGGTGTGGACATTTTTCCTATATAACTCTATGTAATCTTGTGCTCGCAACTCCTCTGACACTATAAATGATGGAGACTTGATTCTTTTTGCAATATGATGGGTCTGTGGTCTTGTTGTGCACCTGATATTTTGTTTGAGCCCCTGACCCCCAGGGTCTTAGAAAATGGGTGTGGTTATTTTCACGTACATGTATATAACTCGCATAATCTTGTGCTCGCAACTCCTCCGACTCTATATATGATGGAGACTTTATTCTTTTTGCAATATGATAGGTCTGTGGTCTAGATGTGCACCTGATATGTTGTTTGAGCACCTGACCCCCAGGGCTAAGAAAATGGGTGTGGTCATTTTCACCTATATAACTCTATGTAATCTTGTGCTCACCTCTGACACCATAAATGATGGAGACTTAATTCTTTTTGAAATATGATGGGTCTGTGGTCAAGTTATGCACCAGATAATTTGTTTGAGCCCCTGACCCCCAGGGTCTTAAAAATGGGTGTGGTCATTTTCACCTATTTATCTATGTAATCTTGTGCACACAACTCCTCTGACACTATAAATGATGGAGACTTCATTCTTTTTATAATATGATGGGTCTGTGGTCTAGTTGTGCACTTGATATTTTGTTTGAGCCCTTGACCCCAGGGACTTAGAAAATGGGTGTGGTCATTTTCTGTTATATAATTGTGCTCTCAACTCTTCTAAAGCTATCAATGATAAAAACTTTGTTCTTTATGCAATATAATGGATCTGTAGTCTTATTGTGTTATCGATAGGTCATTTGAGATAGCAGCCCCTGACCCCTAGGATCTTGAAAAATTGGTGTGGCATTATTTTTTGAAATCCTTTATCTCGGATATAATGAATTGTATGAGACTCAGTGATATTCTAGTTGCAGTCTAATGGATATGTTGTTTTGTTGTGCTACTTATAATTTGTTGGAGTGCCTGCTCCCTATGGTCTTTGGTTTAAAATAAAATGGAAATTGTTATTTATTTGTATGTATATTATTCACTTGTCAATGAGTGAATAAAACAAATCAACCAGGAGAGCTACAGTCTCATCAGAGACTTCTGGTTAGTTTATTGCCTCTGGGGTAGTGTTCCCCCCGGAGATACAGAACCCCACTTTGCCAAAAAATTTGTATCATGGATACACATCTCCAGTAAAAGTGGCTTTCTGTATATCCGGGGGGAACAATGTTCAATAAAACTTTTCCGTTTTCTATTGATTTCTATGAGACAAAGACACGTTTTGACCACAAAATTAGCCATATTATGCAAAATAGATAAAAAATAACTTCATATCCTGATGGGATGCCGTATAGGTATACATTTTACCAAAATAGGTTCTTGAAATTTCAATTTTCAAAATTCCACTTTTCAGGGCTGATTTTACGCCTTATCTTAACAGCTCCTTTACAAAACTTCAAGTAAAGAAAGTCATTGTATCAAAGATTCATATCATTTGAAGGCCAACCAAACACTCACTAAAATCAAGTATTCATATGATTTGCATTTGTTTGCAGTATCTTAATCTCCTGCATAAGTTTATATATGTGTCAATTATCAATACATACCTACTGTAAACGTATTTCCACTAGGAGAAATTTTCGTGAAATGGCCATTGCTACAGTACAAGTGGGGGTAATTTTGGTGAAATCGGGAGTACTTCCTTTAGTCTTTTATACTGGTTGTAATTTTCACACGGAGGTTATTTTCGCGATTATAAATCAATAGTGAAAAATCGGAAATTACTTCATGCAAAAAAAAATTTTATGATCGCTGAGCGATATAAGTCCCCTACCAGCAGCATATATTTATGCCCTGCAACTCTGCCTATGAATTACTCTTCAATTAAACATGAGTTTCAATTAAACTTACTGTCTGTGCAGCTCAGTTCTGAGGTTTTATCTGCTTTATCAATTCGAAAAACAGGTCAAGCTTGACAAAAGTTGAACTTGCTCTGTAACTATCCAAGACTAAGCTGAGTATCAAATTTTACCTGAATATCACTATTTGTTGCAGAACTGACAAAAACTGAATTGTGCAAGTCATCAAGGGACATAACTCCTCGAAAAATAGGTTAAGGGTGACGAAAGTCAAACTTGTTCTGTAACTATCCAAGACCAAGCTGTGTATCAAATTTCATCTGAATATCTCAATCTGTTGCAGAAAAAAGTCCGGAAAACTGACAAAAACTGAATTTTCCAAGACATCAAGGGGCATAACTCCTCGAAAAATAGGTCAAGCGTGACGAAAGTCAAACTTGCTCTGTAACTATCCAAGACCAAGCTGTGTACCAAATTTCATCTGAATATCTCCATCTGTTGCAGAAAAAAGTCTGGAAAACTGACCAAAACAGAATTTTCCAAGTCATCAAGGGGCATAACTCCTCGAAGAATAGGTCAAGTGTGACGAAAGTCGAACTTGCTCTGTAACTATCCAAGACCAAGCTGTGTATCAAATTTCATCTGAATATCTCCATCCGTTGCAGAAAAAAGTCTGGAAAACTGACCAAAACAGAATTTTCCAAGTCATCAAGGGGCATAACTCCTCGAAGAATTGGTCAAGCGTGACGAAAGTCAAAATTGCTCTGTAACTATCCAAGACCAAGCTGTGTACCAAATTTCATCTGAATATCTCCATCCGTTGCAGAAAAAAGTCCGGAAAACTGACAAAAACAGAATTTTCCAAGTCATCAAGGGGCATAACTCCTCAAAAAATAGGTCAAGTGTGATGAAAGTCGAACTTGCTCTGTAACTATCCAAGACCAAGCTGTGTATCAAATTTCATCTGAATATCTCCATCCGTTGCAGAAAAAAGTCCGGAAAATGGATATTCGGACAGACGGACAGACAGACAGACTGACAGACAGACCAAGAGGAAACTAAGAGTCCCCTTCGGCGTTGCCGGTAGGGGACTAATTACCACGTTTACAGTAATTTACCGATATGAAAATGTCTTTCAAAAGCCTAAATGAATACTACTTAAAAAGCAAACTTTATGAAGAAGATATTTCATGTACTACATATATTAAATGTAGAGCAAGTGACCATATTTCGTATTTTTCGTACATTTCTTAGAAAATTTCAATTCTTGGAGTCCTAATCAATAATTGCTTTTACTATAATATAATTCAACACCAATCTTGAATGAAATACTACAAAACTCATTTATTTTACTCATTTCATTGTTTTCTTATAAGACGTCAATATATTCTGTTTCCATGTTTTTGAGGGTAACCATATTTCGCCGTTTTGTTGATAAGTATCCTAGTTGAACACAAAACAGAAAAAAATGTGATTTTCTTTTCAGGAAATCTTTTTTCACCATTACATTTAAGAAATAATGCCAACTAAAATGTCTTCTTTTTTGGTTATTGTCAAAATTTTTGGATGTTTACGTACGAAAATTTTGTGTTTTCATTAATTTCCCATTGTGGTATTTTTTGTCAAAATATATTGCAGGAGATGTCAGAATGTAACAAAACATGACCGCTATGGTTATATTTGATAAGATATAGAATAAGAAACACAAATGTCCCCGTTGGCATCTTTGATAGTAAAATAGCTGTAACAAAAGAAGTATTTCATACTCCGAGGTCAAGGCCCCATGGTCAAAGATTTTGGTATCCATGGACAGGTCTTGTCACAAGGAATACACTGTGAAATATGAAAGCCATATCACTTACCATTCAAAAATTATGGCCAAGGTTAAAGTTGTTCAAAAATAGGTCAATCTCCAAGTCAAGGTCACTAGGTCAAAAATTTTGGTATCCATGGAAAGGTCTTGTCACAAGAAATACAAATGTGAAATATAAAAGCCCTATCACTTACCATTCAAAAGTTATGTCCAAGGTTAAAGTTTTTCAAAAGAAGGTCAATCTCCAAGGTCAAGGTCACATGGTCAAAAATGTTGGTATCCATGGAAAGGTCTTGTCATAAGGAATACACATGTAGAATATGAAAGCCCTATCACTTACCATTCAAAAGTGATGGCTGAGGTTAAAGTTTTTGCAGACAAACAGACACGCCAAAATCTATATGCCCCTGAATATTCGACTATTGGGGCATAAAAATTAACTTGACAAATATTTCCGATAACGAATGCAAAGCAAATGAATATGAAATGGCAAAATATGGTCATCGGCAAAAAATGGTTCCTCGCTCTCGTCAAATCCTCTGTTTTGACTATTTATACATTTGTATACATATTTCAACTTTTTACATTATTACTTAGCATTGTTTTGAAAATATTCAATGTTATCTTACATTTATATTTCATGTTTAATTTATGATAATACCCTTTATATAGGCTGCATTCTAGTTATGGTGGACCTGTACAGAAATTCAAAATACACATGTAAAAATCATCAAAGCCCAAACAGCCATTTTAGAGGTAAAATTGGCCAACATTTCCCAATCATGAAATTCCCCGATATACAATATCTCAAATTTGAAATAAAAAAAAATCAGAAAATTTAATCAAGTCATTGCGAATGATCATTTCAATTGTTCCTTGAATGTAAAGAAAATCATCTCTAAAAATTTGGTCTGGAAAACTCACAAATCAATAGCTATATAACAAACAGAAAGTAGACAAAGATCAAAATTTCCTTTCAACAAATAGACTGATAGTAATTATACTCAGTCATCTATTCCTATATCCCTGAACAGGTACGACATTGACTCGTTATTCTGGATTCTTCGGATCGCTTCCGTCAACATGATGTGGATATCCACTGTTTTTATTTTATGACACTGCATCTTCTGGATTTCATGAGGGACAGTATTCGTCACAACAACCTAAAAATAAACGGAAGAATGTGATTTCAATAGATACTTTAAACATGAGGTATTACCATTTTTTCCATCTTTCTTTTACATTCCCAATCCTGTAACACATCAATTTTCATAAAATCAATCTTTCGCTTGTTATCCATAACTACATGTACATGTATATCCAAGGAAAGCTTCTTATTACTGATTTCATAATAATAATGAGAGGATTACCATGTTCTTTCAAGAATAATAAAATTGTACAACACTTTCTGGGAGGAACACAGATATCTCAAACAAAGAGCCCATGATGACCGAGATCCATGACGAAGCTTGCAAAACCATTCATTTCAATCGACATGGACATGAAGATTGAGACTTCCTTATCTCTCCCAAAACATGGTGTTTGATCCTTTTTCTCACAATTTCTTGCAATTATACATTCATTTCATTGTGTAAACCTCAATGTAATACATGAATCATCAGAACCGGAAGTAAGTGCTTAATTAGCAACGTAAATAGCAATGTCATTTGCAAGGTATTTAGCAAGGTAAATAACAATATCATATTCAAAGCTGCAAATAAATCTAAAAAGGAATGAAAGTAAAGATTATGAAGTTGCTGTCTTCCCTCTATTTTTGCTGAATAAATTGTAACAAATAATAAGGTCAAGGTGTGATATTTTAACTTCCGGGAGGGTGAGATAAGCAAGGTGAGAAACAAATACCTTCCAAGCACTGTATTCCACATGCCCTCGTGTGACTTTTGATGTCGGGTGTATGTGACATCATGATTTTTGCACCTAAAGCAGCAACATCTCAATGAAGATGTTGCTTTAAAACTCTTTTTTCTACATTCTAATTCTTATCAAATCGACCAAGGACATTTTTGAGGGCACTGAAAATGAATATTCCTTTATTTTTCAAATTCGATAAAGTTGACCATGTAGTGATTTCCCTAGAAATGGGAGAAAAACGATCAACCATATGTTTGTCATGTGAGATGAGAAAATCCCATCCTAGGGGACTGGTTTTTAGTAAAGCCTCGTTCCCTGTCCACAAACCAGACCCCGAGGCTGGGATTTTTCTCATCCCACATGCCAACATATACATGTAGTTGATAGTTATCACCTACCTCATCTATACAAGACTCCTCTATTTGACGAGGGGCATCAGATGATAGTAAACCGTGTGTAGCCATGACGTAGACTTTATAGGCTCCCCTGTCCTTCAGAACCTCTGCTACTTTGACAAATGACATCACATCATCAATCATGTCATCCTACAAAGAATACATTATGATAATGGTAGACTACAAAGGTCAGATATGACATACTGGCAACAAGACAAGTGTGTCCCAATCAAAGGTGATGGAATGTTGAATTTATTATCACTAACTCATTATTAAGAAAATTACTTTAAACATACCAAGTATGTAAAACCATTGTCTGTTCAGATATATTGAGTCTTAATTCTGAATTCAATAGTAATATTGCTAAGAGAGAATTATTGGTGAACCCTTCTCAGATACTATAATTACACTTTTATCACAAAATATACCTACTACAATGATGGCAATACGACCTCCAACATCACCAACCACATTCAGTGGAGGTTTCTCCTTCGGTAATAAAGCTGAAAAAAAGGTAAATTGGCTGATATACATAAATTTCAATTGTAACTAAAACTGCCCTGAAGTGACCAATTATACCCCAGGCAGGATGTTTTTTTAAAACAGACTCATTAATGACGCAACATTCAATTGACCACATCGAATACTTTCATACAAGTTCTACATTCAAGGTAAAATGCTTCAGAATGAAAATGTATAGTGTATATTTGTATGTTAAATACCATAATTAAACCGAGGTCTCTGATGAGACTGAAGCTCTCCTGGTTGTTTGCTTAAATTTATCTAAGTGACACACCCATTTTCCAAGACCCTGGGGATCAGGGGTTAAAACAAAATACAAGACAAGAGAATAATTAAGTATTCACTCTTTATCAATTTTACTTTCAGAGAATTGGTGTTCACAAGATTACATGATAGAGAGATACATTTATAGGAGAAAATTACCACATCCATTTTCCAAGACCCTGGGTGTCAGGGGTTCAAACGAAATACAAGATGCACATCTAGACCACAGACTGAGAATAATGCTGAAAGAATTATCTTTCTATCAATTATACTTTCTGAGAATTGGTGCTCACAAGATTACATAGAGTTATATGGGAGAAAAATGACCACACCCATTTTCCAAGACCCTGGGGGTCAGAGGCTCAAACAAAATATCAGGTGCACAACTAGACCACAGGCCCATTATAATGCAAAAAGAATTTATTTTTACTATGTACTATTCACAGATTCAGAGTATTTGCGCTAACAAGAAAAGTTTAAAGGACAGACAGTAAAAGAGACAGATGCCGAACACAGGGCGATCGCATAAACTCGACTGGTCTTTGACCAGTAGAGCTAAATTTCTATAAGGTCGAAGTCCAAGGTCAAGGACACTAGGTCAAATGTCTTGGTATTTAAATATCATACTTGTTATGGTGAATGTGTGTATGAAATATGAAAGCCCTATCACCTATACTTAAAAATTTCGGCCCCCTACAGATCCTAACAAAACTCTGATACCTCACAAAGGAATAGTCTTCCTGATCATAATCACATCAAAAATATGTCCAGTTCAACATTGACAACAAAATCAATAGGACTCTTCCACAAGCAATGTGTGAAGTAATATTATTGAAATGGTGCTGATCCGCACTGAAAAATTTCGCTCACTTTTGCCATGATTAAGTAGGTAAAAGAAATAATTAAATTTTTTGTATTGATTTCTGGACCCAAAATCAAAAGGGGCCATCCTTAGGTCCGAAGGAAGTAAGTGTGAAGCATGTAACACATATTTACATATTTGTGAAGTTTGCCCTTTGAATTTAAATGGACCATAAAATCATTGGTGATTCCCCTTGGGTTGTAGGCAAATTAAGACTGAATTATCATCATTGTAGGTCAAGATCTACCCAAGTTAATGGTGGAAAACTATTTTCCCATAAAAGAGAATTTGGACTCCAAAATTCAACAGCGATCCATCCAATAGTGATCCATCCATAAGCACATGCACACTATGAAATTAAAAGTAGCATTGTACCTGGCAAAATTTCTATCCCATAATTCACCATTAAATGTGGAGGTGGGGAGTTTCTGCCATCTTCGCATGTTTCATCTTCATCCTTCTCTTCACCATGAATAACGGCAATACCCAAACGGAGCCTCTCAGCATATGATGTGGCACGCTTGACGGAATTAGGATTTCTTGCCACAATAATTGAATTTCTATAATCAGGTATCTAAAATAGAAAAACAGTACACAAGATTACCAAGAGGACCTTTAGTAAAATAAACGGCAAAATTGAATGTGACCAATGAAAAACTAGAAATCACCAATACAGCTTGGTCACCAGCTGACACAATGAAAATCTTTTTTTTTCAAATTATGTTCCATGCCAAATTCAGAATATTTTGTAAGATTACACTTGTTTGTAACTTTCATTATCTCCTTGCATGGCAAATGGACATGTTGAAGGTAGTCTTATAAGACCAGCATTAATATGTATATCTGAGGGCATGTTAAGTTATACTAAAAACTTGTTTATATGTACCTGAATTTATAAACATTATTGAAGATTTTTTTTTTACATATAAAGAACTTACTGATTTCTCTATGTAGTCTATAAGAAATGGTGAAGCTCTGAGATTTTCTACTGGAATGTCGAAGAAGCCCTGAATTTCTTTTTGGTGTAAATCCATTGTTATCATATGAGTCAAACCTATAAACAAAATCAATCAAAATTGTAAACAGAAAAATTTCTAGAATAATAACATGAACAAATCTATCTACATGTAAAACTTGTGATGAGAATATACCATTTTCATATAACAGATAGACTTGTATTTATGGTATAAGAGGTTACATAATAATAAAAATATCGCCGAAAAGGTAGAAATTATGTCATGTCATATCTTATATATATTTACATATATTTCTTTTTCTGTTTCATTCAACTCATCATGAAAATGTATGGTCCCGAACATAGCTGAAGTTGTACATCTTCAGCCAACTTCGTGGTATTTCAATTTTGTGTTATCAAAAGAACCGTAAGTAAGTATTATACCCCTAAAGCCTTAAGAGATAACATAGACTCAATATCACAACTTTTCATGTTATTAATTACTGTGACATCATAGATCTGTTACAAAATAAGAAATAATGTCAAATATTGCAAAGTCGAGTCTTGGTGTACAATGAAACGCAAGTCTACTGCAGTGATAAGAAAAAAGTCTTTCCTTGACTTTCTATAGATACATTATTTTACATACGCTTTCATAGTTTTAAATTCATGCTCCTGGTTGAAGGTATTTACCTGATTTGCTGAGCATGCTTGCCATAAGTTTACAGACCACAGAACCTCTTTTCCTCATTTTACATTGCTTGGAGTAGGGAATGTATGGTACCACTCCTATGATATTACGTGCACAGCTTGTCTTACAGGCGTATGATATGATAAGTAACTCCATAAGATCATTGTTGACATCTCTACCAATAATACATTGATAATGCTTTGAATGAAATCTCAAAATCTTTTAATTACAAAAGAATATGGCAGACCGTAATCTAATTGAGACAATGCAATTAAAAAAAAGCTTTTACAAGAGGGCTGAAGTCATATTCTAATTGAAAATAAACTATCTAATGAAAGATGATGTTGACATTTATGAAACAATTTTGGTACAAAATGTAACTTTAAAAACTTATATCTTATAAATTCTAATGTTATTCTTACTTTGTACCAGTCTGTAGGATAAAAACATCTTTTCCTCGGACAGATTCCCTTATTTCTGCATTTGTTTCTGAAAAATATGTCTATTTCAACAAACTCTGACATTGAACTCTGAAGGAATTATGAATATCAATGACATAATATAGGTCATCATACTACATGTATTATAATTCTAATCTCTGTTTACATTTTATACTTCAATTACTTGTATTATTAAACTTTATTCATTTTACAACATTTAACAAACAAGTTACAAAACTTATATAAATGTCTCACATTGGCTCAGATGTTGGTATGAGGGGGTCTAAGGAGCAGGAGGAAACCAGAGTACCCGGAGAAAAACCCCCTGCAGAGGTCTGGGTGGGGGACCACCTACCCTCCCACATAAGACCCTTCTCCGAATCTGGGATTCGAACCCAGGACCTTAGAGGTGAGAAGCGAGGGCGCTACCACTGCACTAACCAGGCCTATAATTACTTGTATTAACAAGAAACATTTAACTCAAGTCTACAAAATTTAGTAACATACAAAATCTATCCTATACCTCTGTTTGTTTTGTGGTACACATTGATATCTCCAAGTCGTATTCCAAGACGCCTGAAATATGAAGATTTTCAATAGATGATTTTCACATTACCGCAGTAGACTTGAATTTCATACAGGTCAAGACCTGACATGACAACATTTGACGTAACTTTTAACTATGACGTCGAAACAGATCTATGACGTCATAATAAAAAATAACGTCAAAAGTTGTGATGTCAGATCTTGGAGTAGTGTCTATAAAAATGCAAGTCTAACAGTAATATGAAAATGGTCTATTAAATGAGTTAAAGAAGATCCTGACGATAATCTCAACAGCACTCACAAAAGAGCACAAAATTGAGCATCAACGGACCCCTAGCAAGCTAGAGGTGGGACCAGGTGCCCAGGAGGAGTAAGAATCCCCTGTTTGGCTGGCCGCACCTGCCGTTGATAAAATTATGAGACATATTATGTCAATTTCTAATGTTGCAACAAAACTTATTAAATCAAAAACTAAACACAAACTTATTATCACCCCATATAAAAAAATCAATGTACTGAAACGTCTTTTTGTTGTACAGAAAACGTCTTTAGCATTGTACCGAAACGTCTCTACTTGTACCGAAACGTCCTTGTACCGAAATGTCCTTGTAGGGCTAAGCGGTTTTATCGTGGTACCAATATATTAAAATATGCTCAGACTTTGCTATACGTACCACGGTATTTGTTATCAAAAATCGATTTCTGAAGATTTTTTTTATCTTCATATTTTCATGTTGTTTCTGCTGATGTCCGGCAGCAGAATTATCACATTATCACATTAATACTTGGACAAATTTTAATTTCTTTCAACTGGATATTCATGCATGTATGATTGACTTCAAATATTATAGAGGGACTGTCAAATTTGTCTTCGCGGGAGACTCCTGCGTTTGAACCTTATCTCCTGCGTTCACATTCCTCCCACGGGGGAGTCTGAAAACTCCCGTGTTTCTACCCTATCACCCAATTCCTCCCCCGCTTCGCATAACGTAAGAAAGATAACTCTAGTAGATCAAGCGACTTTCGTCCTTCATACTAAAAATTAAAGTTTGTTTACAATGTGAACGATACCGGTTGTTTGTAATTTACAATTAGTACACGGCATTTATATATATGGATGCCTAAGGGTAATTAATTAAGCTGTGACAACAATTTATTTCATCGTGTAAGCACTTTTATTGACTAAATATCGTATAGCACTGATTAAAATTTCTTTCTGTCATTCTGTATATATCAGTAACTCGTACTGTTCTAGATAACGATCTTTATAGTCCGTATCAAAGAAAAAGAATTCAGACAGATAAATTGGAGTCAGTTGTACAAATCGATTACGGCAAGCTCAGTTAGGCTCTAACATATTTACTGTCATGAATAAAAAGATTAATCAAAATTCAAACTAGCAATAATTTGTATTGTCTCTTCACAAGAAAGACCTACTAGCCACAACAAAAGGTGTTGTACTCATGCACAATGAACAAACACAGAACAAGAAGTATTAAAATACAATCAATGAATCATGTATTATGGAAATATCTGTCATTGTTGATACATTTTCTTAGACTTGGTATGGTTACATTCAATGACATTTTTTGAAAGGTGGTTCGCATGACATGTTGCAATTTATAAAAAAAAATGTCGGGAAAATGATTCACGCGCAATCTCCTCTTTGTCAACTGCCAAAGAGGGAGATCTCCCTCTTTTGAAAAATTCAAAGTTGACAGGTATGAATATATCGCAATATTTTCCCAAATATAGCAATATATCATAATACAAATTTTATCCCCAATACTGATCAGCCTTAGTAACGTCCTTGTACCGAAACGTCCAGCATTTATTCAAAACAAATATAAGAAGTTGAATAATAATAGTACATTGTATCTCCAACAAGACCACGTTGCAGTGACCTCAGCAGAACACACATACAAGAATTTTAAAAGCAATCCACAGTCACCACGGCACATGAATGTGTAATCGGTTCACACATTCATGTGCCACGGTGACTGCGAGCAAACCAATTACCAATGCATGCACCAATACCACACAAAGCATTATTACACCAAACATCAGACCAAAAATAGTATGTTTTCCAGAAGAAAAAATGTTGTTAAAATTCATCTTAACGAATTAATATCGACTGAAATAAAAATAAAGCCTGTGTTTGTGAAACATGAATGCCCCCGGTGGCATCTTTGTTAGTATGAACACTATTTTCTGTTAAGTACATGTATGTGAGGTCACTGGGTTAAAAAGTCAAAGGTCAAGGTCATGAGGTCAAAAATTTTGGTATCAATGGAAAGGTGTAAATTGTCACAAGGAATACACATGTGAAATATGAAAGCCTTATCACTTACCATTCAAAAGTTATTTCCAATGTTAAAGTTTTTGAAAAGTAGGTCAAAGGTCAAGGTCAAGGTCACGAGGTCAAAAATTTTGGTATCAATGGAAAGGTCTTGTC
Organism: Pinctada imbricata; assembly: GCA_033119305.1. NCBI lineage: Eukaryota > Metazoa > Mollusca > Bivalvia > Pterioida > Pteriidae > Pinctada > Pinctada imbricata. The sequence continues at coordinate 81,310,357 of VSWD01000010.1, forward strand.
ACAAGGAATACACATGTGAAATATGAAAGCCCTATCACTTCCCATTCAAAAGTTATGTCCAATGTTAAAGTTTTTCGGACAAACAGACAGACAAACAGACGGACAGGCCAAAAACTATATGCCCCCGAATCTTTGATTCCGGGGGCATAAAAACAACTATATTACTGATATTATATCAGTGATACACTAGGATGTAGTCAGAGGAAATTCGCGCTTTTCATGAAGATGATAGATAATCAAAGAAACAAATAAATGGATGACTAACGTAGCAATTAGCTCAGCAAGTTCTGGATGAGAGTTACCAGCAAGTAACACCATTGGGCAGCGCTGTCCTGGACTGAATGCCATGCTGCTGCAATGTTGTTTGTTGATGTTTTGCGACCTTGACCTACTTCATGTAAAATATATGGAAAACGAAAGTAAGAAACGTGATTGATCGCGGGAAAATCTGTTGCATAAAACAGGATTCATATATTGTCATATATCGTCCTGCTGGAAGAAGTAGCAGATATCGGATGACATGCTTTGTATTCAATATCTTTCATAGATCTATTGGCAAATCTTTCCTCAAGATGACAGAGTCGCCATACTTCCCTGCAGTCAGAAGAGTGACTCGCTCCTCGATTCCAAATGAAGGCAATGTGCAAGCTATCAAAAGGAAAAATGTCCCTTCTAAAGTACCGATCAAGAAGGAGAAAATTGAGATTTCATATGAAGGCCCTAGTACACTTGTTCACATAAAACAGGATCCAGACATTCAAAACGTTGAGAGCACAAAAGTGAAGAAGGAACCACTGCTTTGGCATGAGCAGTTGATGAACATTCAAGAGATGAGGAAGTTTGCTGATGCACCTGTAGATTCTATGGGTTGTGATGTGATTAGTGATGAAAGGGCATGTCCAGAGGTATACACAGTGTTATATGCTTATGTGTTAAGTTTTGTTAATACATATATATAAAAATCAATACAAATTAATATATATTAATATTAGCTGTTACATTTTATTTACAATTTGTTGTTGTTGTTGTTGTTGTAGGTATATAGGTACCAGGTGCTTGTTTCACTAATGCTGTCAAGTCAGACCAAAGATCAGGTGACATCAGCAGCTATGACAAAGTTAAGGGCACATGGTTGTAACATATCCAATATTCTATCTACTCCAGATGAGAAGCTCGGAGAACTCATTTATCCTGTAGGATTCTGGAAGGTATGAAAAAATATATAATGATCGAAATAATGGCATTTGTAATTTGTTAAAGATGATAAATTAGGACAAGTATTAATAAGCTTTTCATTACTGAGAAGCAGATAATCATTGCATTTATGAAATTAACATGATTAATATGAATTAAAATCAATTATGCTAATTTTGTTCTATGTAATGCATTTGTTTCATCCTCTTGAAATAGTCCATGTAATTTGTTTCCACATGTAGAGAAAGGTTGAATACATTAAAAAGACCAGCAAGATTCTACAGGAGAAGTACAATGAAGACATCCCAGATAGTGTAGAGGGCTTGTGTAAGCTGCCAGGAGTGGGACCTAAGATGGCCTACCTGGCTATGAAGTGTGCTTGGGGTCAGGTTGTAGGGATAGGCGTCGACACCCATGTACACAGAATCTCAAACAGATTGGGCTGGGTCAAAACAAAACAACCAGAGGATACTAGGAAAGCTCTTGAAGACTGGTTACCAAGGTTATTTCCATAATTTAAATATTCTGCCATCATTTTGTTTTTGTCATCCTGTCGCACATTTATTCAAATAAAACCTTAATAATATTATTTTGTTTTGATGCAGATGCAAGTTCTTTTCCAATTGGATAGTTAAAATACAAAAGTACTTTTGTCTTTCAGAGAGCATTGGTCAAGTATAAATCATCTATTAGTTGGTTTTGGACAGCAGATCTGCACACCAGTTGGTCCAAAGTGTGTTGGATGTTTGAACAATACTATTTGTCCTGTTGGCAAATCAGAGATGAGATCCCCAAACAAGAAACTCAAGGTGGAGAAGAAAGAAGAGACATGAATTGAGATAAATGTAGCACAATGTTTTACCCATTAGTACATTACTTTTTGCATTTGTTTATAATCAAAGTCATATGTAAAAAATGTTTATGCATACTGTCTACCAACCATGTTTTGGACATACATATGCCTATCCATATGTCTGTTTGTCTTTCTGTCCAAATCTTAATGAAAGAGAATTAAGGCTTCATATTCCAAAATGCTTACTCCTCTCAGTAAAATTGTCTTGGTAATCTAAACCTTTAAACCCTTGAGCTTGACTTTAAAGTTGACCTACTGTTGATCAACTGTAATATTAGCCATAATGACCATGTCCCAGTCTGGTTAGAATTGGGGTAGCTCAGTATTTTGCAAAGTACTGATGCATCAGTAACCATACTTGTGATTTTGGATCTAAGCATGAGATACTGCATCTGACCTACTTTTTTTCACTTCAGTGATTTTAAAAGCCAATTGAGCAAAGTATAATTAAGTTGTATATTTACCAAACTTGCATATTGAATGCATCATTGGTCAAACTTTCATGAACTTACCTTGACCTTCTTAGGCTTGAGTCATTTTGCTTTAAAAAGCCAATGTACAAATTTGTATACTGGATGCATCTTCAAACTAATTTTCAAAAATTGATCTTGACCTACTTTTTCCATTTGAGTGATTTGATCATAGTAGGAAATATTTCAGCTGTACTCGTACAAGAATTTAACTTCGATACATATTTGATCAAACTTTATTGTCCTACTTTTTCGCTTGAATGTACAAGTGCATATCATTTTATTTTTTTTACCATGTAGAATACAGTACAAACCAGTGTGCAGAGGTTGTATTTTGCAAAACTCTCACAAGGTTATCTTCTTCTAGTTGTTTACTTTGAAAAGTGATTAATTGAATTTGCTGCCATGATAACATGCTGTAATGAGGAACAGATTACCTGTGTTTCCTATTTGTACTTGGTACCAAGAACACTTAAACACTTGTATATTCTGACTTCTACAGGGATAACAGCTTTAAAAAAAAATAGTATAGCACAGACGCATCATGTTTTATATCAACCAATATTGTTATGGCTGTTAGGTTAATGAGCATTGGTGTTATTGAGAGGATTGGATGTGAAACATTTTTAAACTTTTCTAAGAAATGTCATTTTTAGTAACAGAATTAAAATTTTACAATAATTTGAATAAATGTTAGCCTAATTAGCATGATAATAGAATTGTCAACAAAATATGTATTTTCAAATATTCTTTGTGGATTCAAGTGGGATATTATGGGGATGCTCTAGGGACACCATTCTTACATCCTAGTACACATCAGTAGCAATTGCCTTTCATTAAAATTTAAGTGTTAACACTTGCCAGATCTATTTTAGCTTTACTGGCTGCATGCCAACAAACATCAAAGTCCACCAGCAGATGTGATGTTGCATGCGTCTCAATCGAACAATGAAATGCCATACATTACTATTCAAAGTAATATAATTTTAGCTCATTTATGTGTCAGTCTGTCTGTCATTCAACACTAGATTGTAACATATACATATGTTATAAAGAAAAAAAAGTTAAAGGTCAAGGTCATCTCTTTGAACTCAAGTTTCAGACCTTCAACACAACTTTGTGTTGTAATACTCAAAATGCAGAAATGGGTTATACAAATACAAGTTTGTAGAATTTATGTTTTGCAAAACTTTGAAAAAGATTAACATCATGTATGTGATACAGCACTGTCTAGAAAGTTGCTGTCACGATGACATGCAAACGCAAATTGGGCTAAGTATAATCTTTAACTTCCATGTATTTCTATGAGACTATGACCTTACTTGTGATCTGGAAAATCAATGAGTTTTTCTTTTATAGTAAGCAAAACTTATACCAAGGTTGTAAGGATCTGAAAAGGCAACTTTATAGTATGCACATTCAATTTGATTTTGACCAATTAATTTTAAAATCTGACCGCTTTTTTTCTCAGATCATAACCCTATAAAAGATTGAAATTTTGATAGCATTCATAGGCGGACCTAGAAAAAAAATTGGGGAGGGGGGTCAGCCTACAAGTGAATCATCCTATGGTTTTGTGTAAAACAAGCTGGCATTAATTGGCAAATTCAAGGAGGTCTCCTGACTCCCTGAAATCCTCCCTCTAGATCCGTGCTCTTTTAAAATAAGATAGGTTTCAGATTTAAGAGATCTCTGGTATTTGAGTTTCTGTCAACTTTACGTTCCAAAAACAGGTGACATGTTTCAGTTACCAAGTTGACAATGCTTAGTTGAATCAGGGTGGATTAAACTTTGATGCAGTGCGATGGCCATTTATGTTAACTGCTGTTGTGCTACCCCCCCCCCACCCCCCCACCCCTCTAAAAAATTGAAGATGACCAAATAATCAAATTCAAGGAATTGCGGTCCCCCACTTTTGGGTGTTTGTCTTTAAAGAAATGTTTAAATGTAAGACACCCCCTATTCTTAAGTTTTCATGATATATTTCGTGTATTATCAAAATTCTTAATATCAAAAGATTTAACTCCAAGAAAAGGTCAAAAGGTCCAAACTTTTGTTTCCAAGAGAAAGGGTTTGTGAAAAGGAATTCACATGTGAAATATGCAAGTCCTATCATTTACCATCCAAAACTTATGGTCGATGTTGAACGGAAAGGTCTTGTCACAAGGAATACACATAGAAATATCATATCACTATCACTTATCATTCAAGATTTATGGTCAAGGTAGAGTACGTCCAACTCCAAGGTAAAAAATTTTAGTATCCATGGAAAGGACTTGTCACAAGAAATGTACAAGTGTAATATGAAAGCCCTATCACTTTCCATTCAAAAGTTACGGCCAAGGTTAAAGTTTCGGAAAAGTATGTCAAACTTCAGGGTCAAAAATTTTGGTACCCATGGAAAGGTCTTGTCACAAGGAATACACATGTGAAATATAAAAGCCCCATTACTTACCATTCAAAAGCTATGGACAAGGTTAACGTTTCTGTGACGGACAGACGTACAGATGAACCGGGTGTAAAGTGGGAGACAATAATCACCTCTTCTACTGCGTCCTTGGTCAGGTTGCAGTGACAGATTTTACAGATAGTGTTCGTTTGATATTATAATGGGGTTTTTTAGTCTATGGGATATGGTTTAACACAATTTCAGAATATGGAAGACTATTCTAGCACTGACCACAGAGGAACACACACGCGGAATGCACAAACTACTAACAGCTGAGGATGGGACAACATGATTCAAGATTATTTCCAAATCTCAGGATCCTTACAAAACAAACAACAACACCCACGCCAAACGATCCAACAAACAAATCAGATTAAAAACAGAACAAAACACTAGTCTAATGACAATACATTGCACCGGTGCCGACTTTGGACGACTAATTCTGTAGATATCCGGATGATGTGCGAACCCCCATCCCCCCCTTTTTTTTTTAGCTTTGATACGCGGATACACTGGCATGCTATGGTCTTCAGATAGTTTCAAGTTTTTTTTTTTTTTTTTCATGACCTTTTAGAGTGAAGGCTATGCGGCGCTCGTAAAAGACGCGATGGGGGTATATCTTGGCTTGCAAGGGAGGAACTGATTTCAAATTTTGTATGAAGATCTAGGGGAAAGGAACCAGGGATCCGAACACCTAGATCCGTGCATGACTTCATACTGAGATTTTTCAAGAGGGGTAAACAGACAATTTTTTTTTACATTTTATTCCCCCGTAACCGACTGTCTGTCTGTTTCTCTGTTTGTTTAACCTTGGGCATAACTTTTGAATGGTAAGAGATAGGGCTTTCATATTGCAAATATGTATTCCTTGTGACAAGACCTTCCATGGATACCAACATTTTTTACCTTGTGACCTTGACCTTGGAGTTTGACCTACTTTCGAAAAACTTTAACCTTGGCCATAACTTTTGAATGATAAGTGATAGGGCTTTCATATTTCACATGTGCATTCCTTGTGACAAGACCTTTAGATGAATACCAAAATAATTGACATTGTGACCCTGACCTTGGAGTTTGACCGGTATCAGGACACTTCGTAACCAAGACAACTCGTAACAAGACAACTCGTTACCAAAAGAGGACAACTCGTAACCTGACCATTTTTGGTGACGAGTTGTCTGATCAATTCGTAACCAGGTGACGACTTGACCAGACATCTCGTCACCAAAACTTAGAAAAAATCTTGATAAAAAGTCGTCACCGAAACTTAGAAAAAATCTTGATAAAAAGTCGTCACTAAAACTTAGATTTTTTTGTATCAAAAAGTCGTCACCAAAACTTGGAAAAAATCTTGATAAAAAACTCGTCACCAAAACTTAGACATAAAAATCCTCGATACAAACTCGTCACCAAAACTTATCATAGAAATTTTGATAAAAACTCGTCACCAAAACTTGAAACATAAAAATCGATAAAAACTGGACCGATATTGCGATAGAAATCAGTCATATTTCTAACACAGTGATCTTCTAACCAAGCAAAGACACTTACACCTGAACAAGCTTTTCTTCTTTTCTTCTCTCCATTCTTAAATTTCTTCTCTCCATTCTTTGATTTCTTCTCTCGATTCTTTTTAAAAAGTCCATATTTCACAATAACATAGGAAATATGAATATTATTTTGTAAAAATACAGTTATGACGTGCGTTTCATATTGTATATTTCTTATTAATTTACCGATTTGTAGCCATTTTCAATATCAAATTAATCACAATCGATAAAAATCTTATAGAATTAAAAAAAAAAAACTTTTGGAGACGAGTTTTCAAAACTTCAACTTTCAAAACAAATTGTGAACGATAAGTTGAAAAGATTCAAAGCTACATCGGTCAAATTATCTAAGTTTTGGTGAAGAGTTTTAAACAAGATTTTTTTTTGTTGGTGACGGCTTAAAAACACAGAAAGTGTGACCAATATGTTGTAAGATTCAAAACTACATCGGTCAATTTTTCTAAGTTTTGGTGACGAGTTTTTATCGAAATTTCTACTATAAGTTTTGGTGACGACTTTTTATCAAGATTTTTTTTCTAAGTTTTGGTGACGACTTTTTATCAAGATTTTTTCTAAGTTTTGGTGACGAGATGTCTGGTCAAGTCGTCACCTGGTTACGACAGGGCTTTCATATTTCACATGTGTATTCCTTGTGACAAGACCTTTCAATGGATACCAGAATTATATTTACCTCTTGACCTTGACCTTTGGGTTTTACCTAATTTCGAAAATCTAAACTCTATCCATGACTTTCGTATGGTAAGTGATAGGGCTTTCATATTTCACATATGAATTCCATGTGGCAAGACTTTTGCATGGATACCACATTGACCTTGACCTCAAAATGTGAAACTACTTTTCAGCTGTTTTACTGCCAAAAATGCCAACGGGGGTATTCGTGTTTCACAAACACATGTTTTATTCGCTCTACTGGTCTCTGACCAGTCGAGCTGACTTCATCGCCCTTCGTCCGGCGTCCGTCCGTCCGTAAACAACTCTTGTGCTCTCAACTTCTCTGAAACCATAGGAGATATATTGGTGACGACTTTTTATCAAGATTTTTTTGTAAGTTTTGGTGACGACTTTTTATCACGATTTTTTTCTAAGTTTTGGTGACGACTTTTTATCAAGATTTGTTCTAAGTTTTGGTGACGAGATGTCTGGTCAAGTCGTCATCTGGTTACGACAGGGCTTTCATACTTCACATGTGTATTCCTTGTGACAAGACCTTTCAATGGATACCAGAATTATATTTACCTCTTGACCTTGACCTTTGGGTTTTACCTAATTTCGAAAATCTAAACTCTATCCATGACTTTCGTGTGGTAAGTGATAGGGCTTTCATATTTCACATATGAATTCCATGTGGCAAGACTTTTGCATGGATACCACATTGACCTTGACCTCAAAATGTGAAACTACTTTTCAGCTGTTTTACTGCCAAAGATGCCAACGAGGGTATTCGTGTTTCACAAACACATGTTTTATTCGCTCTACTGGTCTCTGACCAGTCGAGCTGACTTCATCATCGCCCTTCGTCCGGCGTCCGTAAACAACTCTTGTGCTCTCAACTTCTCTGAAACCATAGGAGATATAGAAGGTTAATTATTTTTGCATTCTATGTGGTCTAGTTGTGCACCTGGCATTTGGTTTCAGCCCCTGACCCCCCAGGGTCTTATGAAATGGGTGTGGTCACTTTCTTCTATGTAATCTTGTGGTCGCAACTCTTCTGTCACTATAACTGATGGAAACTTGATTCCGTTTGTGATATAATGGGTCTGTAGTCTAGCTCTGCACCTGATATTTTGTTTGAGCCCCTGACCCCCAGGGTCGTAGGAAATGGGTGTGATCATTTTGTCCCATATAATTATATATGTAATCTAGTGTGCTCGCAACTCATCTGACACTATAAATGATGGATACTTCATTCTTTATGCAATATGATGGGTCTGTGGTGTAGTTGTGCACCTGATATTTTGTTTGAGCCCCTGACCCCTAAGGTATTAGAAAATGGGTGTGGTCATTTTTCCTATATTAACTGTGCTCTCAACTCTTCTAAAGCTATTATATTAGTGATGGAGAGTTAATTCTTTATGCAATATGACTGCTATGTAATCTTGTTGTGTCATTGATAGTTCATTTGAGCTAGTATACCCGGGCCCCTAGGATCTTGGAAAATGGGTGTGTCATTCTTTTTTGAAATAGGTTATGACACACCCTTAGGTCCTAAAGAATATTTGTGTGAAATATCGAAATTCATCAACAGGGGAGGCATTATGCCCCGAACAAGGTTTCACTAATTGTGTCTATTGTGACCCTGACCTTCGACCTTTGTTCAAGGTCATAACACATCCTTAGGTCCTAAAGAATGTTTGTGTGAAATATTGAAATTCATCAACAGAGGGAGGCATTATGCACCGGACAAGGTTTTACTAATGGTGTCTATTGTGACCTTGACCTTTGACCAATGACCTTGGATCAAGGTCATGACACATCCGTACGTTCAAAGAAACATTCTGTGAAATATCATTGAAGTCCATCAACAGGGAGAGGAGTTATGAGCCGGACAATGTTACTAATTGTGTCTATTGTAATCTTGGCCTTTGATCCATGACCTTCAGTCTAAGGTCATTACACACCCTTGGGGTCTCAAGAAACATTTCTGTGAAATATCATTGAAATCCATCTACAGGGGGAGGAGTTTCTGCTCTGGACAAGGTTTTACTAATGGTGTCAATTGTAATCTTGACCTATGACCTTGTTTCAAGGTCATGATACACCCTTAGGTCCCAAGAAACATTCTATGAAATATTATTGAAATCCACCGACAGGGGAAGAAGTTATGCCACGGAAAAAGTTTTGACCATTGTGTTTATTGTGACCCTGACATTTGACCTATTACTCAGGGTCAAGGTCACGACACACACTTAGGTCCTAAGAAACGTTTCTGTGAAAATTATTGAGGGGGAAGAAGCTATGCCCCGGACAAGTGTTTATTGTGTGAAACATTGAAATCAATCAACAAGGGAAGAATTTATGCCCCGGACAAGGTTTTGACCATGTTTATTGTGACCTTGACCTTGGACCTATGACTTAGGTTCAAGATCATGACACAAACTTGGGTCCTAAGAAACGTTTGTGTGAAATATTGAAATCAACCAACAGGAAGAGGAGTTATGCCTCGGACAATGTTACTAAATGTGTCTATCGTGACCTTGACCGTTGACCCATGACCTTGGTCCAAAGTCATTACACACCCTTGGGTCCAAAGGAACATTTCAATGAAATATAACTGAAATCCATCTACTGGGGGAGGGGGGGGGGTATGGCTCTGGACAATGTTTTACTAATGATGTCAATTGTAACCTTGACCTATGGCCTTGGTTCAAGATCATGACACACCCTTAGGTCCCAAGAGACTTTCTATGAAATATTATTCACCGATAGGGGCAGGAGCTATTTCCTGGACAAGGTTTTACTAATGGTGTCTGTTGTGACCTTGACCTTTGACTTTGGCTCAAGGTCCATCCTTAGATCCTAGGAACATTTCTGTGAAATATTATTGAAAGCCATCCACGAGGGCGGGGTGTATGCTCTGGACAAGGTTTTAATAATGGTGTCAATTGTAACATTGTAACCTTGAACTTGGATTTATGACCTTAGTTCAAGGTCATTTAACACCATTAAGCACCAAGGAACGTGTCTGTTTAATGTTTTTGAAATCCATCAACAGGGGGAGGAGTTATGTCCCGGAGAAGCGTTTGACAATGATGTCTATTGTGACCCTGACAATGTTTTGTGACCTTGATCTTTGACCTATGACTTTGGTTCAAGGTCATTACAAATCTTTACATGGGCGGATCCAGGATTTTTTTTTTCAGGGGTGGTCCGAAAGATCATGCAATTTTTAGAGCAAAAAGTACACACCAGAAAATTGAGTCCTTGATTAATGGTTGTCGGTTCTGTTTCGCAGTTGCCTGGCGAGCTTTTACTTGTTATAGTATTAGGATACAGCAACGCCGTCGTTTATGTGTAAGTGAGTGTGGGAGGGTGTGTTAGAGGGTGTGTTACCATGGGCGGATCCAGGATTTTTTTTTTCAGGGGGGGGGGGCCTAAAGTCCGAATTTTTTTAAGAGCAAAAAAAAAAAAAAAAAAAAAAAAAACCCTGCAAACGTAAGAAAATAAAGTGCATGTCAGTTCTGTTTCTAATTATGAATAAAACAGGAAACTGGAGAGCAATGGCCAGCAAAAAGCTTAAATTCTTGAATTTTCACATCATAGACATAGTACTTGGTTCTAATACGTAAATACAACAAATGGCGAGCGATAGAGAGCCAGTGAATTTTGTTTTTTTCGTGAAATGGAATAAAGTCCGCTATTCGTGTACTTTTCAGTTTCTTTTCGTGTTCTTAGTACCTTTGTTTATTGACCCAGGTGCAATGTATATGTATATGTGTGTTGTATATAGGAAAGCACAGCATCACTTGAAAATAACGTACATGTATGTAATAAATTCTGGCGAGCGGTAGCGAGCAAGAGAAAATGTTTGAAATGATGACGTCAAAATATTATCAAAATGAAAGACTTCTAATACAAATGCATGAAATGCATGATATATTTTTCAAATATTATGACAACAAAATGGGAATTGGGACTTAATCTTATGAAATATGTATATTAATATATTTTTATTACCCAAAACCGTGGAACACCCCTATCTCCGTTGAGGACATTAACCCCCCCCCCCCCCCCCCCGAATTTTGTTTTAGATCAGCCTATCATATACTTATCACCGGGGTTACAGACAATGCATTATATAGCAATTTTCAAAACTTGTTAAGTTTGTGTGTATATGGATTTATATACAAGTCCTTTCTTTTGACATTTTCTCCATGGAAAACCCTAAGGAAAGCCTATATATATATTGTCCGCGCGGCTGTGAGTACGTACACTTGATATAAAATTCAAGTTATGTTGAGAGTGTTCGATTAGACTTTTATTCAGCAATCGCACATCCCAAGGCCTTTCCGAATGTGTCACGGAAAGACCCGATAATGCGCGACCTGGAGTTAGCCTCGTTGACGTCATAAATGACGTAAATTCAACATGTCGGAATCTGATACAGATTCAGATGATCCAGATTATTACGAGAACGACGAGGAAGCTAAACAAGAAGATTCTGAGATTGATTCTGAGCAAGAAACGGACGACGATGAATTGAAACCAGATGCACATGACGATGACAGGCCTTGGACAAGAAGTCGCGGGGTTCCACCACCACCACCCGATAGTCAACCAGTCCCAGAGTTTAGGGACTACAATGAGGTTAACTTGAATCAAGAAAAAATGGATGTCCAACTTAGCAAAGCATTGGATGATCTAGAGGTGACAAGTACTTTTCTAACACCCCCCCCCCCCTTTCTCCCATAAACGCTCAAACGACGAAGACGAGCACCGGCATTCTTAGTAATGGCGACGCTTGAAGACAAAGCGATTTGGGATGACGGAGAAGTTTGTTATTTTGTTTCTCATTTAATAAGGGATTTGGAAATTAATCTATAAGAGACTGCAACCACATCTTGAAAGTTATTTTGAGATTTGGATCATATGTTTTAGATTTTCTTATCATAAACATATTATCACGACGTTCACGATTATTTATACTTTCAATTTCACATCGTCATGCCCTAGTTATGTATATTGTGCTTATCATTTTAGAAACACATCAGAAAAGCTTATTAACTATTCTCATAGAGAATAGTTACAAAAACTTATTGAAGTCCAAAACTATTGAAAGTGGAAGAATAGCAAGTTTCGAATTTCCTCTGATATTGGTATTGTCAATTGAGAGGATGACAACTATTGATTTGTAGTAGTGGACGAGTGGTGATGCGTGTAAAACAGACACAACAATTGTAATTTACTTTGCTCTTTCACAAGTATATTCTTCATTCAACAAAACCAAAATATATGTAGGAAACAAAGTTGTCGTAAAAGCCAAATCAAGTTCTAAATCAAATCGAATGCCAAAATAACCAAATGATATCAAATTTGTTTCAAATCATTAACTAAATCGTTCTCTAATCAAATCACAAAAACCAAATGGCAAACAAATTCAAAGAAACTAAATGTTTCAATTCCTTATTTCGAGTAGGAAGCCAACTAGAGAGGCTTTACCAGGATTTTTTTTATGTTGGGAAAGGTGCCTGTGCCTGTTCCATTTGGGAAATATTGCGAAATTTTGCTTAAATTGGGAAAATTATTACACAAATTCTCACCAAAGTCTTATAACCCTAAAGTATCATTTATTAACACTGCTAATCCATTGATTTGCTTGGACTGAACAAGGGATTAATATAAACCTTAGAAATACACTTAGAAATAAGACGTCATTTTGTGCTGACTTCCAGGTTTTGCGTCTTATTTTCTCATGTGATTTTTTCATAATTCCTTTTTGGGAATTTCAGAGTGATTTTTTGGGAAAAAAAGGAGGAAATTTGGCATGGAAGGGGCTGAAATTCGGCCCAGAAATACATACATGTACCTGTCAACTCTCCCTCTTTTGGAGAAAGATTCCCTCTTTTCGATCTCATCTCCCTCTTTGGCATTCCTCCCTCGAGGGAGACTAAAATCTCCCTCTTTTTGACCCAATCTCCCTCTTTCTACCTCTTTTGGCATATTTACCAAAGAAAACTACTTTAAGTCACTAGCGACATTCAGAGCAGTTCATGAGAAATGGCATGACAAAATGTAAGAAAAGATGTATAGAATGCAGGGATTTTTTTTTGCCCCTTTTTGGGGCCGTTATTCGGCCCCATTCCCAATGAAAAATAGTATCTTTTTTTCCCAATTGTGGCTTTAAATTTTCCCAATTTCATTCAGATGGAATTATCAGCGAAAATAGTGAAATTTACTGGTTCAAAAGTAGCAAATTTACTAATTATTTGCCATTATTGTTGTAAGCATAAGAAATTAAATCATATTTAAAAGAAAATGATATGATTAAACATTCAATTCTGAACTTTTGATTATATAAACTGTCATTTTACTTTCATATTCAGTATTAAATATTTCCCAAATATTCCCAAATGTCGTTAATTTTCCCAATTGCACGGGTCCCGACCACATTCCCAAATTACTGAAAAAAATCACTGGAATGCAATAAACTATTGATACATGTTTCATTGTTTATAAATGTTTTTGAATTTAAATATAAGCACAATGAAATTATTTGAAAATTGGTTTTGCACAAAATGTCACGATTCATTAAAAATGTAGCAAAATGGGTTCACACGCAATCTCCCTCTTTTTCAAGTGCCAAGGAGGGAGCTATCCCTCTTTAAGATTTCAAGGTTGACAGGTACGAAAACAAGGAAAAAAACTCTGCTAGCCAGAAAGTCTGGCAGAACACTGCACTGAGCTCGCTAAATGCTCGCTTTATATACTGCTTGATCACATCGCAGTTACCGAACTGTGAGTTATACGATTAATCTGATTGGCTAAAGATAACAGTTCTTATCTATGTATCTATAAATAGTGTAAAGGTAAAAAGTAAGAATGAGAATAAATTAATATTGATGACATAGGTCCGTTCTGCTACAATTTCCAGGAATAAGAGTCAAAAGTAAAGTTAACAAATTGCAGTCAAAGTACAGTGGCAGGGGGGGCATGGGGTCGGCCGCCACCTGGAAGGAAAAAAAAAAAAGTTTGTTAACAATGTTTTTCAAGTTTAGTCATTTTTACTGCTAATAAAACCTGTAGGCAGTACCAACAAATGGATATCAACCAGATTACACCATTTTAATCTATTTTTCAAAAAATTTCCGCTGGAGTTCCCCCCGGACTACAATCTTCACAACAGGAGACCTCCTGAACGACCATCCCCTACTCGGCACTTTATGACTCGAATCAACCATGAAATAGTCTTGCAGGGATTTTTCAAGTCCGTTTTTGGGTCCGATTATCGGACCCATTCCCAACGCCAAAATGGCCTGTATTTTCCCAATTTATGATTGAAATTTCCCAATTTGAACCTCTTTATTTTTTGTTAAAGTGTTCTTAAATAAAGAGCAAAATAATGTCAACTGAAATACCTAGCAGAAATACGACATTAATGATTGATATGTAAATTGGTCAAAAATCTTTTATCCGATATAGGTTTTAATTACATTTTAGTCATCAAATCGTATCTCCAGTATTGGGAACCCAGGACCATGTCGTCTCGCAAAAAGCAAATCTGATACCAAAAAAAATACAAAAGGGAGTACATCTTCTTTGTAGAGGATAGATACGTTCTTCAAAATAAAATCTTGGATAGTGACTATAAAAGAAACAACAGAAAATAGTTAATGTTCAGTAAACAGAATGAGGCGACTCGGACAGTGGGAATGTCCCCCGTAAAACACTGACTTTGAATCTGAATCCTGATTGATCATGATCATTAAAGTAGCCCCTCTGACTCTGAACAGATGCCTGTTCCAGATCCTAGAAGTTGATGTCCTTTGAAGCACAATCTAAAGAATAGATGGCTTTACTATTACTTTGTTTCTTTTATTGAAGACACTTTGAATAACTTCAATAAAAAGGAGTTGTATCTCTGTGTAATGATTTATTCCATTGAGAATCAATTAAACTGTTGGAAATTCCCAATTTTATTGAAACGCCGCGATTTTTCCCAATTTTAATGGACCCTGGACCCAAAGTAAAATACCCTGAAAAATCCCTGTCTTGAAACCAGAGTATGAATAGGGCACTCTCTCAATTTTGGGGATTGGTACATGTACTTCTACTACATGTACCGGTGCATGTACCTGGGTTCAAGGATCTGTAGTACTGATACCATTTCGTACGAAGATTTTTAGTTCGGATCATTCGTACCTGTTACTTGGATCTTGCGTACTGGTTGCAGAAAAATGTTATGTTTATGCTATAAAGATCTGACTAACTTGAGCTCATAATAGGGAGCATAGCTCCCGACCAGTTCGCAAAGCGACCCTATAAATAGGAAAGTCTATACACATATGTAAGTTCCTACTTTACATTGACTTTTGAAAGATACTAAACTTTCAGAATCTGCCTATACTGAAAGCAAATTTCTTTCTGTATTCTTTCCGCCACTTCCGCCGGAAACCAGCAGAAATTCATATTGTGATGAATGAATAAATTTTAGTTCGAAATCAGTAAAACGATCAGAATATCTACTTATCCAATTTTTAGCTCTACTGGTCAAAGACCAGTCGAGCTTATGCGATCGCCCTGTGTCCGGTGTCCAGCCGTCTGTCTGTCCGTCCGTTAAACTTTTCTTGTGAGCGCGAATCCTCTGAATCTGTGAATAGTACAAAATAAATTCTTTTTGCATTATAATGGGCCTGTGGTCTAGTTGTGCACCTGATATTTTGTTTTAGCCCCTGACCCCCCAGGGTCTTGGAAAATGGGTGTGGTCATTTTCTCCTATATAACTCTATGTAATCTTGTGAACACCAATTCTCAGAAAGTATAATTGATAGAAAGATAATTGTTTTTGCTTTATTCTCAGTATGTGGTCTAGATGTGCACCTGATATTTTGTTTGAGCCCGTGACCCCCAGGGTCTTGGAAAATGGGTGTGGTCATTTTTAGCCGAGTTGCAAAACTCGGCTCTTAATTTGATGTGAGACGGGCCAGGCGGGCGGGCAGGCGTCTGGGCGGGCAGTTGGGCGGGCGGTTGGGCGGGCGGGTGGGAGGGCGTCAACAATTGGTTTCCGGACTATAAGTCAACTACGAAAGAGGCTATAACAATGAAACTTCATACACTTACTCACCATTAGTCAAGGATGAGCCCTATTGATTTTGGGGTCAAAAGGTCAAAGGTCAAAGGTCAAGGTCACAGGACTCAGATGATTGAAAATGGTTTCCGGACCATATTTCAGCCTGTATTGCACCTATAATCATGAAACTTGCCAGAAATGTTTCCCTTGAATCAAGGATGAGGCCTATTGATTTTGGGGTCAAAAAGGTCAAAGGTCAAGGTCACAGGACTCAGATGATTGAAAATGGTTTCCGGACCATATTTCAGCCTGTATTGCACCGATAATCATGAAACTTGCCAGAAATGTTTCCCTTGAATCAAGGATGTGGCCTATAGATTTTGGGGTCAAAAGGTCAAAGGTCAAGGTCACAGGACTCTGTTGATTGAAATTGGTTTTCGGACCATATTTCAGCCTGTATTGCACCTATAATCATGTAACTTGCCAGAAATGTTTCCTGTGAATAGAAAATGACCACTTTTGATTTTGGGATCAAAAGGTCAAAGGTCAAGGTCACAGGACTCTGATGATTGAAAATGGTTTCCTGGCCATATTTTAGCCTGTATTGCACCTAAAGTCATGAAACTTGCCAATAATGATTCCCATGAATCAAGAATGACCCCTATTGATTTTGGGGTCAAAAGGTCGAAGGTCAAGGTCACAGGACTCCGATGATTGAAAGTGGTTTCCAGACCATATTTCAGCCTGTATTGCAATTATAATCATGAAGCTTGCCAGAAATGTTTCCCATGGATCAAGGATGACCACTATCAATTTTGGGGTTAAAGGTCAAAGGTCAAGGTCACAGGACTAAGATGATTAAAAATGGTTTCCCGACTGAATTTGAGCCTGTATTGCACCTATAATCATGTAACTTGCCAGAAATGTTTCCAGTGAATAGAAAATGACCACTTTTGATTTAGGGGTCAAAGGGTCAAAGATCAAGGTCACAGGACTTAGGTAATTGAAAAATTCAAAATGGTTTCCAGACCATTTTTGAGCCTGTATTGCACCTATAATCATGAAACTTGCCATTAATTTTTGGGTCAAAAGGTCAAAGATCAAGGTCACAGGACTCAGATGATTGAAAATGTTTTCCCAACCATATTTGAGCCTGTATTGCACCCATAATCATGAAACTTGCCAGAAATGTTTCCCCGTGATTTAAGATATGAATTGTACCTTATTCTGTATCTTTAGAGTATGCTTTGTTAAATCATATTGTACATACAAATACATAAAGTATTCTGTATGATGAGATTGAAAATCTGTATCCTTGAAAATATATTACACGCTGATATAGAATAAAGAGAAGACCATTTCTTGATCCAGAAATTTTCATTTAGGACCACAAAATGTTGTTACAAACCATACACATTTCATGTTAGTCTGCATATTCATACTTACATTCCAGTTTTGCAACTTGGCATTTTGCATCTTCGATGCATTTTGAGCTTATCTCCTATATAACTCTATGTAATCTTGTGAGCACCCATTCTCAGAAAGTATAATTGATAGAAAGATAAATGTTTTTGCTTTAGTCTCAGTCTGTAGTCTAGATGTGCACCTGATATTTTGTTTGAGTCCCTGACCCCCAGGGTCTTGGAAAATGGGTGTGGTCATTTTCTCCTATATAACTCTTTGTAATCTTGTGAGCACTAATTCTCAGAAAGTATAATTGATAGAAAAATGATTGTTTTTGCATTATTCTCAGTATGTGGTCTAGATGTGCACCTGATATTTTGTTTAAGCCCCTTACCCCCAGGGTCTTGGAAAATGGGTGTGGTCATTTTCTCCTATATAACTCTATGTAATCTTGTGAGCACCAATTCTCAGAAAGTATAATTGATAGAAAGATAATTAATTTTGTTTTATTCTCAGTCTGTGGTCTAGTTGTGCACCTGATATTTTGTGTGAGTCCCTGACCCCCAGGGTCTTGGAAAATGGGTGTTGTCATTTTCTCCTATATAATTCTAGGTAATCTTGAGAGGATCAATTCTCAGAAAGTATAATTGATAGAAAGTAAATTGTTTTTGCATTATTCTCAGTATGTGGTCTAGATGTCCACCCGATATTTTGTTTGAGCCCCTGACCCCCAGGGTCTTGGAAAATGGGTGTGGTCATTTTCTCCTATATAACTAAGTCTAGGTTATCTTGAGAGGACCAATTCTCAGAAATTATAATTGATAGAAAGTTAATTGTTTTTGCATTATTCTCAGTCTGTGGTCTAGATGTGCACCTGATATTTTGTTTGTGCACCTGACCCCCAGGGTCTTGGAAAATGGGTGTGGTCATTTCTCCTGTACAACTCTGTAAACTTGTGAGCACCAATTCTCAGAAAGTATAACTGATACAAAGATAATTCTTTTAGCATTATTATCAGTCAGTGGTCAAGATGTGCACCTTTTATTGTTTGAGCCCCTGACTCCCAGGTTCACGGAAAATGGATTTGGTAATTTTCGTCTATGCATGTATTACTTTATCATGTAATCTTGTGAACACCAATTTTAAAAAAGTATAATTGATAGAGAGTTAATTCTTTTTCCATTATATTAATAATTCTCTGGTCTTGTATTTTGTTTGAGCCCCTGATCTTAGGGTCTTGGAAAATGAGTGTTGCACTTAGATTAATTTAAGCAAACAACCAGGAGAGCTTCAGTCTCACCAGAGACTTCTGGTAATTTAATTACCTTTGAGTTTCTTTGTTATACACAGCGGAATAAAATGTACTAAACCAATGTTACTCCAGCCTTCTTGCAAAAAGTAAAAGGTGACATAATGATGTCAGTGCTCAAAAGATGATGACGTCAAGTATGACGTTACAGTACAGTGTATGTGCTACTTTGCACGTGAAGTCTGATGTTTGTGATCCGAAGGAATAATATCTTTATCTATAATTTGATTATTTAGGATAATTATTTTACGTATACTAAAGAATGAATAATGAATTCAGAATCAACAGAATTTGAATAAATTGGTAGATGATCAGACAAACGGGTGCTTCAAAAGTAAGACAATAACTTGGAAACATGCTAAGCTCCCTCGTAGGCAATGCCTAGATTCATATTAAATTTTGATAGTGGGATAGTTCGTACTTGTTAGGTGGAATAAAGAAATACTTCCAAAATTCCAATATACAGCATAAAACAATTGTTTTCATTTCAAGTTTGTCTTTTTAGGGAACAGGCGCCTTTAACCCATATTTTCAGTTAAAACATGCATATTTGAACTACATGTAACTAAAATGAATCGGACCCTTTGAAACTTAGTATGCGACCACCTGTCCTAATCATACATTTTGCACTTCAATTAGTAAAGAAGATTCCAAACACAAATATTGTTATTATCCCCTCGCAACAGTGTTAGAGATTGACAATTGAAGTCTTATACGTAGACATTCCTTAGTGATTTTAGACCCTATAGAATGCAGCAATTTACTGTAGACCAAAATAGAAATAACCCCAAAATCTAATCTTTAATGCATTTTATCCGATAAATTTTTTTACTTTTTTTAAAATAAAAATAGAATCATGCATTGACAATAATTCAAAATCCATAGAAATTCTTATAATCTTATAAATGATGTGACCTTGATGCTGAAAATTCCTATAGACAAGTTGGTCTATGACTTTTTCAATTGCTATAGACCGATCCAATTTACTATAGAAATTGGCCATCAGGTCAACGTTAATTTCGCACATTGTTGCAACATAGGTGCAGGGGGATATAGTAATGCAGTCGTTCTTGTGCTAAGTGAGTGTGTGCATCACAAATTCCTTGTACACAGCCTAAAGGGTGCAGTTTTGATTGGATCATAACCAAACTTCACACGCTGATAGTTTATGACAGGAGGAAAAACCCTATTGATTTTCAAGGTTGTAGGTCAAAGGTCAAGGTCACAGACTGGAAAAAGTCAAAATCCTTGTATACAACCTAGAGGGTGCAGTTTTGTTTGGATCTTAAGCAAACTTCATACACTGATAGCTTATGACAAGAGGAAGAATCCTATTGATTTTCAGGGTCATAGGTCAAAGGTCAAAGATTGGAAAAGGTCAAAATTCTTGTATACAGCCTAATAGTAGAGTGTGCAGGTTTTATTCGATCTGAATAAAACTTCATACACTGATAGCTTATTACAAGAGGAAGATACCTACTGTTTTTCAATTTCAAAGCCAAAGGTCAAGGTCACAGATTGGAAAAGGTCAAAATCCTTGTATATAGCCTAGAGGGTGCTATTTTTATAGGATCTTAATCAAACTTCATACACTGATAGCTTATGACAAGAGGAAGAACTGTATTGATTTTCAAGGTCATAGGTCAAAGGTCAAGATCACAGATTGGAAAAGGTCAAAATCCTTGTTTAC
This sequence comes from Pinctada imbricata, assembly GCA_033119305.1. Lineage (NCBI taxonomy): Eukaryota > Metazoa > Mollusca > Bivalvia > Pterioida > Pteriidae > Pinctada > Pinctada imbricata. The sequence continues at coordinate 81,331,021 of VSWD01000010.1, forward strand.
AGCCTAGAGGGCACAGTTTTAAAATCTAATGGTACCGGTAGCTTGATCAAACTTCATTCACTTATTGCTTATGTCATGATGTATATACCTATTGATTTTAAAAGTCATAGGTCAAAGGTCAAGGTCACAGATTGGAAATAGTCAAATCCTAGTATACAGCCTAGAGTGTGCAGCTTTGTTTGGATCATAACCAATCTTCATAGACTTATTGCTTATGACAAGAGAAAAGACCCTATAGATTATCAAGGTCATAGGTCAAATGTCAAAGTCACAGATTAGAAATTGTAAAATTCTTGTACATGTATACAGCTTTAGAGGGCACAGTTTTGATTGGATCTTAACCAAACTTCACACACATGTTGCTTGTGACAAGAGGAAGAACCGTATTGGTTTTCAAGTTCAAAGGTCAACAGTTGAGAAATGGTCAAAATCTTAGTGTACAGACTAGATAGATCCTCATGCCATGCTAATGGATGCTACGCTTTGCATTGCCTAGGTTTTATTATAAGTGTGGCAGAGCAGGGTATATGGGCCCAGATAGTTCAGTGGTTAGAGTACTTACCTGCAGGTATAGAGGTCCCGGGTTCGAACCCCGGTCTTGACCCATCTTTTCCTACCCTACTACATTTGGTGACGTTAGAATGAGCCTCGAGAAGAACCAGGGCTGTTGTATTGTTGTGAGGTTGAGGAAACCTCAAAATTTGATGTGTGGAGGAGTGTGGCAGAGCCGGGTGTATCGGCCCGGATAGCTCAGTGTTTAGAGTGCTTACCTGCAGGTATAGAGATGTAAGCCTATGGCCTACAGGTTAGGTGTAGTTAACGTTGTGTATTAATCAGTCATTTTCAAAACTATGAACAGAAGTCCGAATAAAAGTTCTAAGTTTATTTAAATCGTAACATCTTAATCATAGCAGTACATGTATGAGACTGTTACAGTCTAACTAAACCGAAACTGCTTGGCAAAACGATGCACCGAGTATATATGTGGACGATTGGAAATTGCTAACACCTGCACAAAATACATGTAATAAGTACATGTAATTGGTTTTTGATTAAAAAGACATTTTGGAAATTAGATTCTTCCAAATAGAGAACCTTAATGGCTTTTACGGAGAGATTTCCAATTAGCTTTCAATTAACTCATATGGAAAACAAAGGCTAAAGTACTTGCAGGTGTGCCAATTACTGCAGTGTTTTCAGCATCATGGGAATCGAATTAAACAGATATAAGAATTTACAATATAAAGTTAATTATCTCAATGTGAAGTTCGAACTTTAAGTCATGGAATTAAGTTAGAGTGATTCCCCTTTACCATTAGTTAAGTCAACTTAGCAATTTCCATATACATATTCTTAATTAATATGAATAATTAATTACCATAATTATTGTGGGGGAGAGGCCATATGGTTACAGAGGTCCTGGGTTCAAACCCCTGTCTTGGTACATCTTTTCCTACCCTGCTACATTGTACATAAGTATCAAAATACTTATCTTTCATACCGTTACGAATGATCCCACCGATTGGTGCAAAAGATCCCAATTTTTGAAATGAAAAGTAGGAAAAAATTCAGTATGAAAAGAGATCCATATGAAAAATCCCGACGCCTGTACCTGTACCCCAGAAAGGGGAACTCTTAACTGCTCTGATAAAAACCAAATTATCAGTCACTATGTATTGATATGAAGGGATTAATACATGTACTATAACTAGATCATTCAGGCATTTGTTTTCACTGTCAGGGACGCAGCCAGGCATGCTTTTGTACTAAAAAATGTCCACATCGTTTTCGCAAAATAAAGCTGACCTCGGCAATGTCAAAAGAAAGGGGCAATTATGACATTGTTTCTAAGGTGCATCATTGGTCACGATTTTGGACCATTCTTGCGCATCTCCTGTTTTAGCACTCATTGAGCTTGAATTTTATAATTATTTCAATTTATTATGGCCAATGCATCATTTCTGACTACATTTAAGACTTTAATTCATTACATACTTAACAGTGGATAAGTTTGACAATTTGATCTCGATTTGCTAAATATTTACCACATTTGAACATGGTCTTTAAAATAAGTTGCAGTATAACTGTATACAACCCATCCTTCTCTACATTTAATTTCTTTTCGATTTGCTAAATATTTACCACATTTGAACATGGCCTTTAAAATAAGTTGCAGTATAACTGTATACGACCCATCCTTCTCTACATAAAATTTCAAAGTGATTTTAAGGGTTGGGCAAGTAATTGAGTGCCTGTGGCAAGTAGATTTTGAAAAGAATTCAAAATCCCCCAAAATTGTCTCAGATTGCACCATTTGCATCCATTGTTCGCAGAAATTCCCGGACCCCCACCTTGACCCCCCCTCCCCCCCTTGGTGCTTTGCACCTCGACATCAGTTCTGCTCCCCCCAAGCAATGAACCCTTTGGATCCGCCACTGTGGGATTAAATGTGTGGATACTCCAGATTCTGATATTTGTCAAATTTTGTTTAGTTTATACTGTACCCAATACCCAAGGTTGACTAAACTTTTTTTGCCATGCATTGGGGATATAGCATCCGATGCTACCGGTACACTTTGTTGACTTGATGTTTCTATTTGTATATAGACTGAATTCTATTTTGACACCACTGCATATGTTATTGTATAAAGAAACTTGTGGTATTAAGAATATGTATTATTAATTTATTCTTTTCAGGAAAGTTTGGGCGAAGAAGTCCTCAAACTTAACACAGATGAAATTGTCACACGCACAAAACTATTGGAAAATGAAATTAAGGTAAATAGTGAGAATGTACATATAATATTTGTTAAAAAGATCTGACAGTTATAGATAAAATCTAGAATTTTATGGTTTTCTTCTTTCCCCAATATAAAGACCATATTAATTTTCTTCATTTAATTTCTATTTGAAAGATTAGTAGGAAAAAATGTTTTGATTTTGTAAAGGAGCACCAGTGTTTAACAAACACACTTTATTTGCATGTAAATACATATTCTGTAAAGTTTACTTGCATATGGAAATGAGGAATGTAAGGACACATAGAAATATCTAAGCCCACGAGGTCCTTCTCTTTCGTGGTTAATTTGATTAATTAGTGATGAGAAATCAGAAAAATTTTACTATCGATTATTGGGACACTTTCGAAACTACAGTAAGTAGCTGATATATTATTGGAACTATCAATTTTTCAAAATTGTGTTCGAAACCAGTTACAAACAATTGAGGCTGCGGCCTTTTTATTAGTCCCCTACCGGCAAATCCAAAGGGGAATCTTAGTTTCCTCTCAGTCTGTCTGTCCGTCTGTCTATCTGTCTGTCCCAATTTCAGTTTACCGGACTTTTTTCGGCAACGGATGGAGATATTCAGATGAAATTTGATACACAGCTTGGTCTTGGATAGTTACAGAGCAAGTTCCACTTTCGTCACGCTTGACCAATTTTTCGAGGAGTTATGCTCCTTGATGACTTAGAAAATGCAGTTTTTGTCAGTTTTCCGGACTTTTTTCTGCAACAAATAGAGATATTCAGGTGAAATTTGATACACAGCTTGGTCTTGGATAGGTACAGAGCAAGTTCGTCTTTCGTCACGCTTGACCTATTTTCCGAGGAGTTATGCCCATAGATGACTTGGAAAATTCAGTTTTTGTCATTTTTCCAGACTATAGAGATATTCAGGTGAAATTTGATACACATTTTGGTCTTGGATAGTTACAGAGCAAGTTCGACTTTCGTCACACTTGACCTATTTTTTGAGGAGTTATGCCCCTTGATGACTTGGAAAATTCAGTTTTTGTCAGTTTTCCGGACTTTTTTCTGCAACAAATAGAGATATTCAGGTGAAATTTGATACACAGCTTGGTCTTGGATAGTTACAGAGCAAGTTCAACTCTCGTCACGCTTGACCTATTTTTCGAGGAGGTATGCCCCTTGATGACTTGGAAAATTAAGTTTTTGTCAGTTTTCCGGACTTTTTCCTGCAACAAAGAGAGATATTCAGGTGAAATTTGATACTCAGCTTAGTTTTGGATAGTTACAGGGCAAGTTGGACTTTTGTCACGCTTGACCTATTTTTTGAGGAGTTATGCCCCTTGATGACTTGGAAAATTCAGTTTTTGTCAGTTTTCCGGCCTTTTTTCTGCAACAAATAGAGATATTCAGGTGAAATTTGATACACAGCTTGGTCTTGGATAGTTACAGAGCAAGTTCAACTCTCGTCACGCTTGACCTATTTTTCGTGGAGGTATGCCCCTTGATGACTTGGAAAATTAAGTTTTTGTCAGTTTTCCGGACTTTTTCCTGCAACAAAGAGAGATATTCAGGTGAAATTTGATACTCAACTTAGTTTTGGATAGTTACAGGGCAAGTTGGACTTTTGTCATGCTTGACCTATTTTTTTAGGAGTTATGCCCCTTGATGACTTGGAAAATTCAGTTTTTGTCAGTTTTTCCGGACTTTTTTCTGCAACAAATAGAGATATTCAGGTGAAATTTGATACACAGCTTGGTCTTGGATAGTTACAGAGCAAGTTCAACTCTCGTCACGCTTGACCTATTTTTTCCTGAGGAGTTATGCCCATTGATGACTTGGAAAATTCAGTTTTTGTCAGTTTTCCGGATAAATAGAGATACTCAGGTGAAATTTGATACACATTTTGGTCTTGGATAGTTACAAGCAAGTTCGACTTCCCTCATGCTTGACCTATTTTTTGAGGAGTTATGCCCCTTGATGACTTGGAAAATTCAGTTTTTGTCAGTTTTCCGGACTTTTTTCTGCAACAAATAGAGATATTCAGGTTAAATTTGATACGCAGCTTGGTCTTGGATAGTTACAGAGCAAGTTCAACTTTCGTCACACTTGACCTATTTTTCGAGGAGGTATGCCCCTTGATGACTTGGAAAATTCAGTTTTTGTCAGTTTTCTGGACTTTTTCCTGCAACAAAGAGAAATTTAGGTGAAATTTGATACTCAGCTTAGTCTTGGATAGTTACAGGGCAAGTTGGACTTTTGTCACGCTTGACCTATTTTTTGAGGATTAACCCTTGGTAACTTGCACAATTTAGTTTTTGTCAGTTTTCCAGACCTCTTTCTGCAACGAATAGAGATATTCAGGTAAAATTTTATACTCAGCTTAGTCTTGGTTAGTTACAGAGCAAGTTCGACTTTTGTCATGCTTGACCTATTTTTCGAGGAGTTATGCCCCTTGATAACTCGCACAATTCAGTTTTTGTCAGTTTTCCAGACTTTTTTTCTGCAACAAATACAGATATTCAGGTAAAATTTGATATTTAGCTTAGTCTTGGATAGTTACAGAGCAATTTCAACTTTCGTCACGCTTGACCTCTTTTTCGAATCGATAAAGCAGATAAAACTTTAGAACTGAGCTGCACAGACAGTAAGTTTAATTAAAACTCGTGTTTAATTTAAGAGTAATCCATACTAGGCAGAGTTGCAGGACATAAATATATGCCGCCGGTAGGGGACTTATATTGCTCAGCGATCATAGCATTTTTAGTTTTTAACATATACATACTGGATACATTACAAATGCATAGAAATACAAATTTAAAGTACAACCAACAATTTAATGTGTTTTTCTTGACCATTGTTATTTTGGTCCTTTTAGCTCAGTGTCATATTGATTGCCTTTAACGTGTACTTTTATCTCTGTCAGTTTTACAATCAGGAATTGACTATCGAAAGTCGTCAACTTTCATTACATCACAAGTTTTAATATTAAGATATATTCTACTGAAGAGTAAAGTTTCGTTTTGATTTTTCTTGCAGATAATGAAAAGTGAGATCTTGAGAATAAATCATGACTTGACAGCAACAAAGGAAAAAATTAAAGAGAACACGGAAAAAATCAAAGTTAATAAGACCCTTCCATATTTAGTCTCAAATGTAATTCGAGGTAAGTACCTGTGAACATAGACAAAACACAATGTGAATCATCCTAATTATATTTTCTTCTTGGATGACCCATATCAAAGAAATTAGTGTTATTGCTTAGTAGTCAGTTAAAAGTAATAATGCTCCAAAGCAGGGATTTTTCAAGTCTGTTTTTGGGTCCGATTATCGTACCCATTCCCAACACCAAAATGGCCTGTATTTTCCCAATTTATGGTTGAAATTTCCCAATTTGAACCTCATAAATTGTTTTTAAAGTGTTATTCAATAAAGAGCAAAATAATGACGACTGAAATACCTAGCAGAAATACGACATTAACAGTCGATGTGTAAACTGGTCAAAAATCTTATATCCGGTATAGGTTTACGTTTTAATCATCAAATCATATCTCCAGTATTGGGAACCCAGGATCATGTCGTCTTACAACAGCAAATGTGATACCAAAAAATGACAAAAGGGAGTACATCTACTTTGTAGAGGATAGATACGTTCTTCAAAATAAAATTTTGGATAGTGACTATAAAAGAAAAAATGTTCAGTAAACAGAATGCAGGCGACTCGTAAAGAGGGAATGTCCCCCGTCAAACACTGACTTCTGAATCTGAATCCTGATTGATCATTATCATTAATGCCTGTTCCAGATCCTAGAAGATTATGACCTTTGAAGTACAATCTAAAGTATAGATGGCTTTACTAGTACTTTGTTTCTTTTATTGAAGACACTTTGAATAAGAAGGAGTAGTATATCTCTGTGTAATGACTTATACGTCGTTTCCTAGATGTCGAAACTCTTATGTAAGGAGGCGCAAAAAGGTTACTTAGGTCATGTGACCGCGACTAAATTTAGGGCATATTTTGATTACATTAGAAACGACGCGGCAATCTATAAATGCCAGTCCTAAATCGGAGAAATTGAAATTTATACGATGTTGTGATGTTCATAGGATTGTTAAATGTCCATAAAATTCTAGTATTTAAAAATCCTATATCCCATGTGGATGATGCGGAGGTAAAAAAGGGGGCCGGGGGTTCCCGGGAGAGATTCTTATTGATATACATTTACAATACATTAAGTATTATGCTATATAATGATGAAAGTTCATTTTCGCCTTACTCTGATATATTGAACAAAGAATATGACCAATATTGATAAGACCATCCCGACCAGCCTTGAAAGCTGCCGGGCCTAGCCGGAAAGCTCATCGCGGCCAGGTGCTGCGACCATCAACCCTACCCCCTACCTGGGCTATGCTCGATTTGTAGTTTCACAAAAAAATAAAAATAAAATCTCTTATCAAACTAGTAAAAAGAAAACTTTTAGTGATATTCCAAATAGTCTAATCTATATGCATCGACCAGTGATAAACTTAGAGAAAAAAATAGCCGTGGACACAGATAGAAGCCGGATAATCAGAGATCAACATCTAATTTAAAGGGCTCAGCCATGCTTTTGGCGAAATAAAAATTTTTATCTCTCCAATTTAGTTGGAATAATCTACAATGATTCTAACAGTATTTTTAGAACGGCGTAGAAAATAGGCCATTTGCCGCAGATATTTATACTTCAGATAACCCCCCCCCCCTAGCCTCCAAGTTTCCAGGATCTTTACCGATCAAATCTTGGTCAAGTGGGCAAAATATATTAACATGAAACGGATACTTGAATGCATTGACTATTTATAATGTGAAAAATTAATAGATAAAAAATATTTGGTTTGTATTGCTATACAAATGAAGACAGGAAATTGACTTGCATGAAGAATGCTTGATGCACCTTTGATTCTTCCAATATTTAGTTGCAATATCGTCAATTATGCATTAATTATTTCATGTATTTAATATTATTTTAATTCATAATTCATAAAAGGGGGCTGGGGGGGGGGGGGTTTCCCGGGAGAGATTCTGGAGGACTTATTATTGATATACATTTACAATACATTAAGTATTATGCTATAAAATGAATTATGAAAGTTCATTTTCGCCTTACTCTGATATATTGAACAAAGAATATGACCAATATTGATAAGACCATCCCGACCAGCCTTGAAAGCTGCCGGGCCTAGCCGGAAAGCTCATCGCTGCCGGGTGCTGCGACCAGTCAACCCTACCCCCTACCCGGGCTATGCTCGATTTGTAGTTTCACAAAAAAATAAAAATAAAATCTCTTATCAAACTAGTAAAAAGAAAACTTTTAATGATATTCCAAATAGTCTAATCTATATGCATCGACCAGTGATAAACTTAGAGAAAAAAATAGCCGTGGACACAGATAGAAGCCGGATAATCAGAGATCAACATCTAATTTAAAGGGCTCAGCCATGCTTTCGGCGAAATAAATATTTTTATCTCTCCAATTTAGTTGGAACAATCAACAATGATTCTAACAGTATTTTTAGAACGGCGTAGAAAATCGGCCATTTGCGCAGATATTTATACTTCAGATAACCCCCCCCCCCCCTAGCCTCCAAGTTTCCAGGATCTTTACCGATCAAATCTTGGTCAAGTGGGCAAAATATATTTACATGAAACGGATACTTGAATGCATTAACTATTTATAATATGAAAAATTAATAGATAAAAAATATTTGGTTTGTATTGCTATACAAATGAAGACGGGAAATTGACTTGCATGAAGAATGCTTGATGCACCTTTGATTCTTCCAATATTTAGTTGCAATATCATCAATTATGCATTAATTATTTTCATGTATTTAATATTATTTTATTTCATAATTCCTAGGAAGATGATTTCTGTATATAACTAACCTCGAAAACCTATGATCAATTGCGCAAAACGGAGTGCGACAGAGCGTGCATGGGTTACCGATGTATAAAATCTCCCCCCCCCCCCTCCTTACCTAATCTGAAAAGCATGAGGATCCAATGATGACCGACAGAGGTGTTTCTGCAGCTGACATCTCTCATTTACCATATTATTCTTTGGTCCAATCAAATTGATATAATAGGGGTGGGGGGAGTGGTGGGGAGTACAACTGCGGGCCTAAGACGGGCTTTGTCCATGATGTGACCCTCTCTATCCTTTATATTTATTTATTTATTTTTTTTATTTATAAAATTCTTTACATACATTCATATTTATTTATTAATATTTCTGTTTCTGATGAAAATCTAGCACTTTATTTCCTGTTTACATCCATCTATGGATGGTTAGTAATAAGTGACGCCATTTTGAACAAAACATGCCCTAAATGACGTCATAAAAGGATGAAAGTCACATGACACATTGTGACGAAAGCGGGATCTCCGAAATGACGTATTCCATTAAGACTCAAATTAAACTGTTGAAAATTCCCAATTACATTAAAACGCAGCAATTTTTCCCAATTTTACCGGACCCTGGACCCAAAGTAAAATACCCTGAAAAATCCCTGCAAAGACAAAACTTACAGTGGTTGCCTTTATTAATTTAGATGTTCTAAAAAACAGTTAAACAGATCAAAGTTGTAGCATATGATGTAAATGATTATGTCTTCATATGCCATTAAGGGATCTTTCAGTGTTCTAGAAATCTTTGAAAATGCACTTACCAAGGGGTAAGTGACTCACTAAAATTCACTAGCCCGTAGTCAAAATCCACATACCCGAATGAGAAACTTCACCAAAAAAAAAAAAAAAAAAAAAAAAAAAAATCAAAAATAAATAAAGAAAGAAACTTGAATAGATTATCATGATCCAATTTTAATGAAACAAAGAGCATATATATTTTATATATATTTTTCAATATTGCCTTTTATCCTTAAATTTATGTAATACTCTTCAGTATTGGGAAAGTAATGGTATTAGAAATTAAAATCAACAGATATGCCTTATAACCCCTAACCATCCTGACCTCTTTCTGTAAAAAAAATCATAAGATTCCAGCATGTTAGGGGAGGGGGCTATAGTCAATAATAATAGTAAAAAAAACCTCTGAAAAACAAGAATTTGTTGAAAAATTTCAGGGGTCATATCCCTCCTCCCTCCCTGAACACCCCCAAAGATCTGCGCTTAATCAGATTGTTGAAAATGTAGTAAACCCTTTGATGAAAAAAATTACCAGACATCTAATTTTCCTACTGTCTAAAAAAGTCACTGAAAAAGAATATTATGCCCTTTCTCGGTTTTACTAATCTTAAATGACCCCGTCATACAGGTAATGTGGTCAGATAATCACTTTAATCCTATTGTTTGGCCACTTAAGAGCTGCCCACAGCCAGCTACTCATGCAAAACGGATTTTAATCTACCTTGTGATCAGAGAAGTCCTCACTATGGAGTGTAGAAAGAGAGTTATGTAATTGATGAAGACTAACTGTTTGAAAGGAAATTCAAAAGTGGCAGGACGTGTCTGAGACTTTTAAAACTTGCCTGTGTCTGAGCATGAGAAATAGAAAAGTATTTATATAATAATATTCATGTGAATAATTTCATGTTTTAAAAGAATTCTTGACTGTTTCAGTTGTTAGACATGGAGCCCCAGGATGGGGGAGAAGAAGACGGAGCCAATGTTGATCTGGATGCCCAGAGGAAGGGAAAATGTGCCGTCATCAAAACATCTACAAGACAGGTTTGTTCACTGATGGCATTTACACGTGTAGACTACATGAAAAAAGAAAATCTTAAACAGAGTAGTACATATTATTGACTTATCTGATCAATCCTGGACACCATGGTTGGATTTCTTTATTCTTGATCTAATTATGTGATTTATTTTATTTAACCTATCATCTAAATGGTTAAAAATATTGGTATTTCTACTCACTCTTCATCTACTAAAATGTATGTATTTATACATTTGGTTCAGTATGACATTAAAAGTGATCACTTAAAAACAAGAAATCAACATGAGAATGCTGTCATATGATCAGAATTCTGACGACTTCATCTGTGATTTTGATTCATGTATGTGAGCAAGTCCAAATATGTCGCATTTCTAGAATGAGTCCAACATGTTTACCCTTGAATGAAGTATATTTACTGCCTTGGCAAGACTTCCCACTTATAGTGTAGTACAGGGATTAATCTATTTATTGAAAGATTGCATTTTTGTCCATTATACATGTACATGTAGAATAATTAAAGTTATTTCATAAGTGATGTTGGTAAAGATTCATTTTAACAGGATATACAAATGTATGTAACATTCTACATTGTGTTGTGGTAGAGTGAAATCAAAGATGACCTATATGTTTATTTGTTACAGACATACTTCCTACCAGTCATAGGTCTTGTTGATCCAGAAAAACTCAGTCCAGGAGATATTGTGGTATGTGAAATAATAATAACATACAAATCATGAGTATTCATGCTTTATTATACTTACAGTTTAGAGTGATCTATCAGTTTTTAGCTCACCTCAGGAAGTGAGAGGGAGCTTATGCTATCACCCTGTTGTTGGCGTCTGAACTAGTATGTTAAAGGCCGGGTGGGGACTATAAAAGAAGACAGGTAAATTTCCTGTCATGTCCTCACTGACCGGTCCTACATGTATGTATCCTTTATAACCCTCTCAATTTTTGATTGACAGCTTCAAATAGATACTGTATTACATCTAATTATACTAAAAACTATTGTTGTGTCTTTGATGTCACACATCGCTCGCATCTCTAGGAATATCACTGGTCAGTAGACGCCACTTATATCATACCTACCAAGCTAAGATCCATCGGATGTGCATGTTAATGACCACTCGGTTGAAAAACCCGGCCTTTAAGAAGTTTTATTTCTTTATTTTAAGTGCAAAGGCGGCCTAACTTGCACAGATGATGTGTTTTTATGAGTAGATCACAAATCTATGTTCAAATGTAGGTCATGACCCTTTTAATGAGTTGATCACAAATCTATGTTCAAATGTAGGTCATGACCTATATTTCTGCTTGAGTGCACATGTTAGGAAGAATTCGGTATCAATTATTCAATGTGAAGAAGTTTTATTGTGTCGCCTGTGAAGCATATCGACACTTAGGGATCACTTTGTCCGTTTGTCGGTTTGCTTGTCTGTCACAATTTTGGTGTCACACCCCATAACTTTTGATTAATAAGTGATAGGGCTTTGATATTTCACATGTGTATTCCTTTTGACAAGACCTTTCTACATATACAGTAATTTTTATCTAATAACCTTGACCTAGATATTTGACCTAGTTTTCAAAAAAAAAAAATTATGATCAGCAATATCTTCTGATTGGTAAGTGATAGGGCTTTGATATTTTACGTGTATTTCCTTGTAACAAGACCTTTCTACACATACCATAATTTTTTACTAATTGACCTTGACCTAGATATTTGACCTACTTTTCAAAAAAAGAAAATGATTGGATTCATCTTTTGATTGGTAGGCATTACGGCTTTAATATATCACACTTGTATTTCTTATGATGAGACCTTTCTTTTGTTACCAAAGCTTTTTACATAGTGACCTTGACCTAGATGATTGACCCTCTTTTCCGAAAAAAATTGAGATTGACCATATCTTTTAATTGGTATTAAAGAGGTCTGATATTTCACATGTGAATTTCATTCGACAAGACTTTCCTACTGATACCAATAATTTTGAACCAAGAGTTTTGATCATCTTTTTAAAGGTAAGCCCATTCGCAGATGACACAAGCATTCCTTGGATTGCTATTTTTTATTTTATTTAAAGTGCTAGGAAGGCCAAACTTGCACAGATGATGCGTCTTTATGAATAGATCACAAATCTACATTCAAATGTAGGTCATGACCTACATGTATATTCTCCGCTTGAGTGCACATGTTAGGTAGATTTGGGTATCAAAGTTAAGAGGTTTTATTTCTTTAATATATTGTTTGTCTTTGCATTGAACGCTTATTGATTAAATTGCTATTTTTGCAACTCAAACATTCCTAACACATATGTGTACGATCGTCTGTTGTCTAATGAGGGTAATTAATTCTAATGTAAGTAAAGCTTTGTAAAGGAACATGACAGGCTTGAAATTCGTCAAACCTCATATCTCTTTCTTATCTCTTGGACAGACTTTCTATTAGCGAGGACTTTATTTTCGTGATGCAGAGTATATCTGAAAGTTTGTCTATGTTAGGAAGTTGCCAAAAATCAAGAATCAAGTTGGTAAACTGAATGCATCAATAATTGATGTAAAAGACATGTACTGAAATCAATATTACATTTCTTACAGGGAGTAAACAAAGATTCATACCTGATATTAGAAACCTTACCACAAGAGTAAGTCGTATTACATAAACCTTAAACTTGTAATGCTAACTCAAAATCATTATGTAGGGTATTCAGTATTTGCATAAATGATAAATCAAAGCTATATCCAATTTGAGATAGTATCTGACATAATCAAATTCTATTCTAGTTTAAAGCGTAAAGAAATTGTTTAAAATGGATTTGCTTTATGATGTTCAAAATAATACATGTACAATGTGTATGTATGATCCAGTACCAGTATTATAAAATTCATAATCATTTTATATGATATGCACATGTATAATCATTTATGTATGGTATTATATAATATGTACATGTATACATGTATGATAAATATGCATCTTAGTTTTATGCAAGTATCTCTATTAAGCTGATTTTGTGTCATACTTGCATCTTGAATGTATATTTGTTATTATTGATGACTTTGTGATACAGATACGACTCTCGTGTCAAAGCTATGGAAGTGGATGAGAGACCTACAGAACAGTACTCTGATATTGGTGGACTGGATAAACAAATACAGGAGGTTAGTATGTTTACTACAGCAACATGTTGTGTAGTATACTTACAGGCCACATACCTGAATGTTATATATGGATTAGATAATGAAAGATAATCTAATATGGTTGAAAGAACAAAAATCACAATTCAGCTAACTTAGGTATATAGAGTTGCTTTGTATTTTCCTGCCTGCTCTTTAATTTCCTCCTAGAAGCTGTGGTTGTAATTTTTTTGTTTTTGACAGTTAATAGAGGCAGTAGTGTTACCTATGACACACAAAGAAAGATTTGAGGCATTAGGAATACAACCTCCTAAAGGTAACAATTTGATATTGATGTTCAAAGAATTAAACATCATCTACTGCTATCCTGTTCTTGTGTACAGTTACTTTTGCCTTTGGGATCTTTTCTTTACAAAGATTACTGGCAAGGCGAAGGAAATTTTTGATGACTCTATTTTATTTCCTCACTGTATCGTTATTTCTAAAGCTAAAATGTTCTCTTTCCATGCCGTATGGTACTTTCATCTCTCACCTCCCTTAACAAATGAACTTAGCTTTCTTTACATGCTGCTCTTGAGATAATTAATTAAATATTTTCCTGACATGTAATGATTTGTATTCAAAAACATGACATGTTTACCAGTCCTGCCGGAAGCAGAGATAAATCCATGAATCATTGTCCATGCGAAAATGCTTTCTTTCATAAAACCGCAATACCAGCAAATGATTGTTCTTATACAGTATGTGAATTCCACCTTTTTCGCGTGTACCTGCAAAATGTAAATTGATGATGGTTGCAAGTATAAAAATTTGAGATGGGAGATAACTCACAGAATTAACAAATTAAAACAATGATTATAATCTCTGATCTCTTAGATTAACTACATTCTGTATACATTTATGTGAATATTGATGAAGAGGCTTGTTCTATCATGATACCCCGAGATACTTTTGAACATCTTTTATGCTTATTTACTCATCTTCTCATCTCGTGTGTGTTTTGCAGGAGTTTTACTATATGGTGCACCAGGTACTGGTAAAACGTTACTTGCTAGAGCCTGTGCAGCGCAGACAAAGTCCACATTCTTAAAGCTAGCTGGTCCCCAACTTGTACAGATGTTCATAGGAGATGGAGCCAAACTTGTCAGAGATGCCTTTGCATTAGCTAAGGAAAAGCAACCAGCAATTATATTTATTGATGAACTGGATGCCATAGGTATCTTTTTTTGCACTCTACAATTGTTTAGAACACCTTTGCATTTACAGATTGCTTTGTTGTACATGTATAATCAAAAACAATAAGCTTTGAATCACTTGTATGTGTACTAAACTATCTACCTCAGGTAATTAATCAAAGCTCTAGCAATATTAACAAGGTCAAAAGGTTATCAATTGTATACATGTATATAAACATCTATAAATCATTAAAAAAGTATGAAATATTATAACATATACAAATGTTTATATCATGTACAAATGTGCTACCAACCGTGTCGAAGGTCATATATGTACTAAACTGTCAAAAATTTTAAAATATATGTTTCATTGTTAATCAAATGTACATATAACATGTTCTATCTAGGTACAAAAAGATTTGATTCTGAGAAAGCTGGAGATAGGGAAGTACAGCGAACTATGTTAGAACTGCTTAATCAGATGGATGGGTTCCAGCCTAATGCTCAAATAAAGGTAATTTTTAAAAAACCCTTGTTCTGTAAGTAACTCAATCTAATAAAACATACATGATCATCCTATAAATACATGTACATGTATTTCTTATCAAATGAAAAATTGAAACTGGATGTCCTATGAAAGCTTGAAAATTTCACCTCGCATCACCCAGAGCTTAAATTTTTTGTTGAAATTTCATTCCATCCAGCATCTGTCCTACAGAAACTCTTCATACATGAAAATTATCCACCAGCAGTGCCACAGTTTTTGTGTCGCCTGGGAAGCATAGGGATCACTTGGTCTGTTGTCCGTCTGCATGTCACCCCTACATAAAAGTGATTCCTAAGTGTCACCATGTTTCGCAGGCAACACATGCTGCATTTCTTGGAATGATTTTCATGAAAACTCTCTACTAGCCCGACACCTTGAGCGACCAGAAATTCTGCCGGGCTGGTAGAAATCACCAAACATAACAAAGTACGCAATTTGCCAGTAGAATTTGTTTTTTGAGCTAGTGTTTCAAAAAAGTTATCTTGAAGACTGGTACCAAGTGTATGTATTATTGGACTGGATCCATGAAGAAAAGCTTCCAAGGATTCTGATCAGAAGACACGCTTTTAAATTTTTTGCTACTTAAGTACAAATTTCACCAATTTGGCTGTCAAGGGCTTTTAAATTCATTCCCGATACTGCGTTAATGAAGTGTTCAAAATCCTCATTGTACATGTACATACTTATGTGTATATCCTTAAATCATGTTTGTAGGTTATTGCTGCAACAAACAGAGTGGATATATTGGATCCAGCTTTACTGCGATCTGGACGATTAGACAGAAAAATAGAGTTCCCTCATCCAAACGAAGAAGCCAGAGCAAGAATATTACAAATTCATTCCAGGAAGATGAATGTCAAGTTAGTTTGATAATTCTACTAAATTTAAATTTCTATTTCACTAAAGAAAATATTTTAAACAGCATTAAGTGTTATTAAGCACTTACTCTCTAATTGTTCTTCTCTTACAGCAAAGAAGTTAATTTTGAAGAACTTGCAAGGTGTACAGATGACTTTAATGGAGCCCAATTAAAAGCTGTTTGTGTTGAAGCAGTAAGGAATAGCTCTTTACCTCACATATTATTCAAGATATATCTAAAGACCTCCTCGGCAAAAATATAACATATTCTTTTTAGTCCTTCAGCATCAAACATTTTAGTAGTAAACGTGGAAGCAAAAAATAAGTTCAACATTCATGTGCAGTCTCTTAGAGGTGTACTGTGTTTTGATTACAACATCTTGTGAAGTAGCCGGAATTTTCACATTAAATTTATCCACATTGACCTTTACCTTTGAATTGTTCAAAAAAACAGAAGTGGAAAAAAAGTCCTCTTCAGGTGAATTACAATTACTTGAATTACAAGTAAGAAAAAACATGAATCAATACAAATTTAATATTTAAGGTGGCTCAATAATCCAGGAATTCTTTGTCAGAGCAAAAAAAAATATTCTGTTTATTTGACATCCATGTCTGATGATTTATATTTGTAATTAAGATTATATATCATCCTTCATTTGATTGACTAGTGGTCCTCTGAATATACATGTGTAAACCAATTCCGAGATCTGTCACAAAACAATGAAATTTGATAGATAAATACATGATATAGGGATAATAATTTCACATTGAAACCATTCTTGTGATTATTTTCACCATGATATAATCAAATATGCCTATTTCTTTATAGATAATGCTTTCAAAGAGTGAAATAGCTAAAACTGTTCCCGAAAAGTACATTATATGCACCCCCCACCCAAAATGAAAATCTAAAAAAAAGTACCCAGTACCCTTATTTGTTATCAAAGCGATAAGAAGTCTTTGTCAGAAGTTATTTTCTTTTACATATTTCTCAACGACAAACTCTGTTCTTCAAAAAAAGATATGAAAAAGTACATGCTTTCATTCATCCTGATTCAAAATACTTGGTTGTCACAGTAGCGATTTTAAGGGGGGGGGGGGGGTAAGGTTGTCAATAATGTTTAAAGAAGGGGGCGATTTTGAAATAAGTAACACAGAAGTTTATATTTCTAGATAAAGTTATATTTTAAAAGGCATTAACAATGTAAAATAAGCGATTTTTTTTTCAAAGTTAATAACAACGATCGCCGGGTGTCGGAGATACGGAAATATGAAAAAGAGAAATAGAAAAAGAAAACGGAAGCGTTTTTATACATTTTGACGTTCAAGGTCAATAAGTGGACGTCACTCACTTCCCTCGTTCTCGATAATGCGTGCAGTTATCTGTAAAATGGATATATCTTTGAACAAAGCAGGGTTAAAACTAAAATTCACTCGCTCAAAGTTTGTAAATAGGGAAACTTTATCTGATAACATCTCGCTGCAAAGTACGAAAGTTGACAAAATTGAAGAAAAATTATTTTAACGAGAAAAAATAGCAATCCAAGGAATGCTTGTGTCGCCTGCGAAGCGGTTTGATTATTATTGTAGAAAGTGGATCAAAATTCTTGAAAAGTAGGTCTAGGTCAAATATCTAGATCAAGGTCAAAAGGTCAAATTTTATGGTCTGTGTAGAAAGGTCTTGTCATAAGGAATACACATGTGAAATACCAAAGCCCTTTCACTTACCAATCAAAAGATATATCCATTCTTAATTTTTTTGAAAAGTAGGTCAAATATGTAGGTCAAGGTCAAAAGGTAAAAAAAAATAATGGTATGTGTAGAATGGCATTGTTACAAGGAAAATACATGTGAAATATCAAAGCCCTATCACCTACCAATCAAAAGATATAGCCAATATTACTTTTCTTGAAAAGTAGGTCAAATATCTAGATCAAGGTCAAAAGGTCAACTTTAATGGTCTCTGTAGAAAGGTCTTGTCAGAAGGAATACAAATGTGAAATATCGAAGCCCTATCACTTACCAATCAAAAGATATAGCGAATCTTATCTTTTTTTCAAAAGTAGGTCAAATATCTAGGTCAAGGTCACAAGGTCAAAAATTATGGTATGTGAAGAAAGGTCTTGCCACAAGGATTGCACATGTGAAATATCAAAGTCCTAACACTTACCAATAAAAAGATATATCCATTCTTAATTTTTTTTTTTCTTGAAAAGTAGGTCAAATATGTAGGTCAAGGTCACTAGGTCAAAAATTATTGTATGTGTAGGAAGGTCTTATTACAAGGAATACAGATGTGAAATATCAAAGCCCTATCACTTACCAATCAAAAGATATAGCGAATCTTATCTTTTTTTCAAAAGTAGGTCAAATATCTAGGTCAAGGTCACAAGGTCAAAAATTATGGTATGCGTAGAAAGGTCTTGCCACAAGGATTGCACATGTGAAATATCAAAGTCCTTACACTAACCAATAAAAAGATATATCCATTTTTTAAATTTTTTTGAAAAGTAGGTCAAATATGTAGGTCAAGGTCACTAGGTCAAAAATTATTGTATGTGTAGAAAGGTCTTGTCACAAGGAATACATATGTGAAATATCAAAGCCCTATCACTTACCAATCAAAAGATATAGCGAATCTTATCTATTTTCAAAAGTAGGTCAAATATCTAGGTCAAGGTCACAAGGTCAAAAATTATGGTATGTGTAGAAAGGTCTTGCCACAAGGATTACACATGTGAAATATCAAAGCCCTATCACCTACCAATCAAAAGATATATCCATTCTTAATTTTTTTGAAAAGTAGGTCAAATATGTAGGTCAAGGTCACTAGGTAAAAAATTATGGTATGTGTAGGAAGGTCTTGTCACAAGGAATGCACATGTGAAATATCAAAGCCCTATCACTTACCAATCAAAAGTTATGGGCTGTGACACCCAAAGTGTGACAGACAGACAGACTGACAGACGGACGGACAGACGGACAACGGACAAAGTGATCCCTAAGTGTCGCTATGCTTCGCAGGCGACACAAAAATGGAGAGAGTAAACTTAAAATATCTTATCTATGATACCGCTGAAATCTCCAAGAAATATCCTGTTTGATCATTGACTTAAATTTACCTACTTCATTTTGTTCCGAAGTAACAAGCGGTTGAATTTCCGATGATGACGTTATAAAAATAATACGTTTACGGCAGTAGCCAGGGTGTCTCACTTACGGGATATTTTTAATATATAGATTTAACGATTCATTTGACTATAAATATATTACACTCAGATTGTAGATGATAATTTTCTGGTTCCATCGATACCAAACTTGTCGAAATCCGTCAAGAAACAAGCGAATTAGAGGAGTTTGAAGACCGAAACCGCACTCGGTTCTATTCGAACCAGTATTGACGCTGGGAATATGATGACGTCAAACGATTATTGAGCCTCCAGGTGGATAGGAAGATTGAACAGAGACTTGGTATCTCTCTGTCATGTAAAAATATATTGTATATTTTATCCTTAATGTCACTTATTGTTATCTGTTTTGACAGGGTATGATTGCATTGAGACGAGAGGCTACAGAATTAGATCATGAAGATTACATGGATGCCATCATCGAGGTTCAAGCAAAGAAGAAGGCCAACCTGCAATACTATGCTTAAATGTTGTTCATAGAAAAATACTTGTGATGTTAGTGCTGAGAGTCATTTTGATTTAAAACAAAAAGACCAAGAACTTGAAATCATACATGTACATGTAAAAATGGACAGAATTCTCACAAAAATCTCATTTCAGACAATAACTTCAGTAAAATTTTGTAATAAAATATGAATTCATGTTTTCATTATGTTTCAAATATTTTGGTCAGGCATGCCTTCCCTAAAGTTACCTAAAACACATAAAAGAATGTACATGCCTAGTCAGATTAAATTCTAAGTTGGTAGAAATTATAATGATGTAAATGTGGTTTGTGTGGGAGATTGAACCAAGGCAATTTCTGTTAAGTCAAGGTCAGTGAACATGGTTATGAAATTCTTGGCAAGGAATAAAATTTGTACTTCATGAATGAATGAATTTGAAGAAAATTGTTGCCCATGAAATAAGATAAGACATGATCTTGTAGCTTTGTTATATCTTTGTTATCATGGTTGCAGTCCATTTGATGATAAAGTCCATATCAGGGCATTTTTTTTTCTCACCGTGCAAAGATTTATTGTCCCTTCCCAACATATTTGCAGGGGAAATAGTAACGCTGCCCTTTGTGTTTGTGGGCGTGTACAAGTCACTTTGATTTTCAAGTTCATAGAGGTCACACATTGGAAATGGTCGAAATTTGTTCACACTCTAGAGACACATCTTCTATCAGTTCTTTGTCAAACTTCATACACTTATTGCTTCCCACAAGGAAAAACCTCGATTGATTTCAAAGTCATAGGTTAAGGCCATGGATTTGATCTATTGAAAACCTTGTATACACTTGCCAAGGTATAGAATGTACATGATAGTCAGATAATTCAAATTTTGTAGAAATTGTTATTATGGAAATGTGGTTATTTTTGGGACCTTGAACCAAACCAATTCTTTTAAGTCAAGGTCACGGTAAACATGGATATGAAATTCTTGCCAAGGTTAAAATTTGTACTTCATGAATTTGAAGAAAATTGCACAGATTTGTTGCTTAGGAACTAGGGATATTACCGTATCGCTTTGTTATATCTTTGTGATCATGGTCTCAGTCTAGAGGTAAAGTCTAGTTGCCATCTCATGCCCCCATACTTCACGATACCTACTAGGACCTCTGCTAGGAACCACTCACTCCACTTTCATCCCATAATTACAAATCGGGACTACTACAAATTTTATTTCTTCCCCCGCACCGTTGTTCTTTGGAATAGCCTCCCAAATTCTTTAGTGACTTCCAAGGACCTGGACTCCTTCAGAGATGCTGTCTCCCAGGTCCCCCATCTAGGCCCCTAAACCAGTCTGTTTTTACCTTTTAACTAATG
This sequence comes from Pinctada imbricata, assembly GCA_033119305.1. Classification (NCBI taxonomy): domain Eukaryota; kingdom Metazoa; phylum Mollusca; class Bivalvia; order Pterioida; family Pteriidae; genus Pinctada; species Pinctada imbricata. The sequence continues at coordinate 81,352,209 of VSWD01000010.1, forward strand.
TACATACACGGTTTTAATATTGCACTTCTGTTTTTAGACTAATTTGCACAGACGTGCACTCTGCTTAGAACACTCACAAGAGGGCCTAGCAGTATAAATAGATAAATCCATATCAGGGCAATTGTTTTTCTCAACATGCATGAATTTATTATCCCTTCACAACATACATGTAGTTGCAGGGGGATTAAATTTTAACGCTGCCTTTTATGTGTAAGCGAGTGGATATGTTAAAGTCGCACAACTGTAGGTTAAGTCAAGGTCACAGATTGGAAAGGTCAAAATCCTTGAATACACTCCTCTTAAGAGTGCTCATCTTTTATCAAGTCTTCAAACTGCATACACATATTGCTTATGATATGGGGATGAATCCTTTTAGTTTTCAAGGTCATTGGTTAAAAGGTTAGGTCACATAAGTAATTATCAGGTCATCAAACTTCATATACTTATCTGCTTATGACAAAAGGAAGAACGTACCCTATTGATTTCCAGGGTCATAGGTTGGCCATGGTCACACATTGGAAAATGGTTTAATTCCTTGTTTAAACTCTATAGAGTGGTATCTTTTCTCGGTAATAAACTTATCGCTTCCTGCAAGGAAGAACCAGATTAATTTTAAAGGTCATAGGTCAAGGCAATAGATTTGATCTAGTGAAAATCTTGTGTTAACTTGAGCACACACTCTTCAACAGAACTTCATCAAATAATACTAATTTTAAAACTAATGAAATTTGATGTTTTAGAGCATATGTGTATATTACGATACCGAGTGAAATCTAGAGTGCAAAGTTCAGTGCTTATTTTATTGAATTGGGGCCCAAAGATTGCATTGTCTTAAACAATAAAGCCTGTGTTTGTGAAACACGAATGCCCCCGATGGCATCTTTGTTAGTATAAACTTCATTTTCTGTTAAGTATGTGAAAGGTCAAGGTCAACAATTTTGGTATCAATGGAAAGGTCTTGTCACAAGGAATACACATGTGAAATATGAAAGTCCTATCACTTGCCATTCAAAAGTTATGCCCAATGTTAAAGTTTTTGAAAAGTAGGTCAAAGGTCAAGGTCACGAGGTCAAAAATTTTGGTATCAATGGAAAGGTCTTGTCACAAGTAATACACATGTGAAATATGAAAGCCCCATCACTTGCCATTCAAAAGTTATGCCCAATGTTAAAGTTTTTGAAAAGTAGGTCAAAGGTCAAGGTCACAAGGTCAAAACTTTTGGTATCAATGAAAAGGTCTTGTCACAAGGAACACACGTGTGAAATATGAAAGCCCTATCACTTATCATTCAAAAGTTATGCCCATTGTTAAAGTTTTTGAAAAGTAGGTCAAAGGTCAGGGTCAAGGTCACAAGGTCAACAATTTTGGTATCAATGGAAAGGTCTTGTCACAAGGAATACACATGTGAAATATGAAAGCTCTATCACCTTCCATTCAAAAGTTATGCTCAATGTTAAAGTTTTTTCGGACAAACAGACAGACAAACAGACAGACAGGCCAAAAACTATATGCCCCCGAATCTGTGATTCTGGGGGCATAAAAAGTGTAGATAGTGTATATGTATTGTCATTGTCCTATACAAATACAAAGGTGTGTACATGACTGGAAGGTCCAATCTGCAATGGCAAGGTAAGTGTGTATGATGATTAAAGCCTAGGTACCATATCGGTGTAAACATGGTCTCATTACAGATGACAGAGCTCACCTCAACAGCCACATTACCTGAGTAGCATCTGTGACATGCACTGCACAAAGTATTTTCAAATGCATCATCAACTCAACTTTGATGAAGGACACTGGAAATGGAGATTTTCCACTTTACATAACCTAGTTGCTAAAGCATATAATATGGATCAGAATCTGCATCTGTACCATGCACTACAATAGGCAACCTCAGAAGCATCATCCACAGAAGTTTGGTTGATCTAAAACTTATAGTGGGCTAGAAATGGACCTGTCCCATTTCACTTAACATGGTCACTCAAGCATGAAATATTAATCCAATGCAGCATCAGTACCATGCATTGCAGTAAGCATCCACATACCACAGATGCATCACCAACACAAGGACTTATACAAAGCTGGGTGTGGGGATGTTCTGTTTGCAACCTGAGTGACAACGCCAAAGCCCCCCCCCCCCCCCCCCCTCTACTTCGGCAAGGTGAGCTAAAAAGTCAATGCATAAAGTTTTACTTGTAAGGAGCTAACAAGAAATGCATTTTGAGATTTGCATGATTTACTGTCATTTGTTGATACAATGTAAATCAATCAATTATTGGATTTTCGTTGAAAATATAACAAAAATTGCACACATTTGGATTGCAAGTAAAAGCAAGATTCATCTAAAACATTACATTACATACATCTTATTTAAATTAAACAATCCTGATAAAGGCAAGAACACGTGTGGCATCAATCTCAAAATTGTATGAAGAAAACAAATAAAATCTTTGATTCAAAAATTACGAGAAAAAGACTCCTTAGGGAAACAATAAATCCATAGTTCGAATAAAACGGAATGTCATGATTATTCAGAGATTTGTGTTGGACAAGAATAATGATAATTCTGGAAATATACCAATGATCAAATGAATGCATATCATGAGGTATATGTATATCAAATCAGTGTTTCCTACATTGTACCTCTTGTTTATTATTTTAAGATCTATCTAGATTCTAAACATTTAACCTATTTAGCAGACTTGGCAACAAATGTTATTTTTTCTCTGAAGAAAAAAAAGTATTTGACCTTACACAAGAAAAGTATTCGGTCTAATGTAACACAAGAAAAGTTTTTGAACTAACACAAGAACATTTTGCAAATGCAACAGACAAAACGTGTATTAAACAACTATTAAAGTTTCCCTTGTATTCAAAGATGTTACTATGTGCGATGTCTGTTTTGTGACAGGGGTATTTGGCAAATCCGGATCTATCGCCATCGATCCTGGCCTTGAATATTGTTTTCTCAATACATATGCATGAGAGGGATCAACAAATTGTCACATGATCACATATTTTGTGAACATGACCAATCAGGTAAAAATCAATATATGCTAATGAATCAATACTGTCGGTTGCGTGATATTAGAGGTGTGGCTTATGTTAATATGTATACTTTTGATGCTACCTTTTTTTGTGGGTTTTCTCTGTTTTGAACATGAAGGCAAATTAGAATGGCTAATTCCTTCCCAGGGATAATTTGTCAAATAAGTATCTGTTTTTCATTTTTCTGAATTAGCCATTCCAACATGCGTCCATGCCTAATTTTGAAAAAAAATCTTTCACACTACCTGGGTTTTTTGTGCATAGTTTGACCAAAGCTGGCGAAGGGTGGGTAGATTTTAGCGGACTTTGCCAGCGTTTCGGGTAATATCTTAACAGAAAGGGGTCAGAAACTTGTTGTTTATACTTAGTTCAAACAATTTGTAAGGTCAGTTAAATAAATTGTGAAAATTTTGAAAACTGATTTTTATAGCCTTTCCTTAAGGTCCGGGATCCTTTCATGACTATTAATAAAATTGTGATGTTTGTGAATTTGGGTATAAAAGAGATAGAACACTGTCAAAGGTCATGGAAGGTCATGGTATTAAGTGAAAGCTGTGAAATATCAAAGAGCTATAGTATCTCGTTTCAAAAAGATATAGTCAAAGTGTTTTTTTTTTTTTAAATAGGTCAAAGGATATGGTTATCAAATGAATTCTTAAAGCTCAGGTCATAAGGAATATTCATGTATACACAATATCAAAGCCTCACACTTGTTTACTGAAGAGATATAGCCCAATTGCAAGTTGAAGATTATTTTAAAAGTAGGCCAAAGTCCAAGGTCAAATCAAAAGGTCTTTGGGCAACGTACAGATATCATATTCTGTCTCTACTCTATATTGTTTCTGAGATTTTGCTTCAACCAGAAACTTTTACCAAAATAATGCTAACAGATGGACATCTTCAAACAGGAATTGCAAATTAAACGGCCAAAAATCTTACACAACATCACTTTCATACACTGAACATATCCAGATCTGCAGGCAGTAATATGGACAACTAAGATTCAAATAAATCTACTTGCAATGTTAAAAAGTATTATGCAAAATCTATTATGCTAGCATATGCAATGCTTTGTTTTTAAATATTCCTTTTAACAAAATGCCTCTATTTTGAAGCATTACTTAATTGCCAAAAGGTGATGACAAAAACTGAATTGTAGTAATTGACTCAGCTAAGTAGTCATACACAGTAAAACATGCAACATTTCTTGCATTTACAAAATTTGGACATGTATTTAATAAGTAAGCAAACAAGATTTAGCTTACCATCTAAAATATACATGCAACTAATTATGATATACCTAACAGAAGGACAGTAGGTCCTATGATCTATATATATGTTCAATAAAATCTAAATCTCAATGGTAAAAAAATATGATAGACAAAATTGACAAACACATAAACAAAGGAAATTCTCGTATTAAAAGTTTGATTGATCTTGTTTATAAATGATAATTGACAAGATTGTACAGATCCAATTCTAAAATTATCAACAAGAGGGCCTATAATGCTCACCTAATTGAGTCCCATGACAATTGAATCTGACCCAACAAAACTTGTTACAGCTTTTCAGATTTGATTCTGTGTATCAGTTGTGGAGATGCCCGAAATCCACCAATCAGATCCATTGGAAGCCATCCTCTTTGGCCAAACAGATGAAAAGCCCAACTGCAGTACAGAACTGTGAGTACATGTACTTGTTTCCTGTAGGTCTTGGGTTTTGTTAAATTCCCTGAACCAGTTACAGAGAAAAGTTGAAACTGCATCAGCCAACTCATTGGTCGCAATCTTGATTGATAAATCTGATGGAAAACCACACATTCATATAATGACCTCAACTTTTTCCTTCAAAATAGACTTGGATTTCTATGGGTGCCACTTTCACATTAGTTTGTTGTTGGCAATTCTATTTTATTATTTTTTTTTTATATTTAGTGACCATAAAAAATGAAAACAAACTAATTGTAAAGGACAGAAAAACCACAGAGAGGCAACCAGGTGCGCTATGACTATAGCTCGCCCAAACTTTCCGATGGCGAGCTAAAAGTCATGGGAAGAGTTGTCCTTCTGGATAAATATCTCCAATGGAAGATAAATGATACAGTGCTCAAAATAGTTTGAATCCTTAGAAGAAAGTTCTACATGAATTTAAACTAAATCTTTGAATTCATTATTTAAATAAATACTGAATCACTTTAAAGACTTCTTGAGAGGCCAATTATACCCCTGTCATTAACACTTATACTGATGATGTTTGTCAGAACAAAAGTATTAAACATCAAAATTTGTTATTAAAGTTTTACATTGACCTTCTACATTGAAAGGTAAAACTTTAATGTCCCTCTGATTATGACCAATGATCCTCTGAGTATCTTTTCATAAAATTTCTATCTCAAAATCTACTTTTATATCATTGATTTTCATAGGTGCCTTCATAGAGACAACTGAAAGATGAATAGAAAGAAAAATTAACATTACTATAGACCTTGTCTCCTTGCATGGTTCCAATGAAATCTAAAATAACATTATCTTATTACCAAAATTGTCCAAAATTAAACACAAGAAATGAAATTATAATTATGGGACTAAACATATTGAAACTATATAACCTGTGAAATATTTGTAATACTGTGAAATAGTCTGTAATACTGTACTCTATTATTAATTCAGCATTTATAGAAACTTGTCTGCTCAAAAATCATAAAATGTCATTATCAGCAATAATTATAATGAATATCTTCATTAGATTTTAAGATAAAATTGCAATATAAGGCACATCTAGAAACTAAAATACACAGAACTGCTGCCTTTTTCCTCTAAATTGTTCGGGACTATGAAAAAATCTCAGTGACGATTACAATAGAGTGGAGACAAGTCTCTCTTATATGCATCATCTCTTCTGTATGACTGTGGCATGAAAGTGTCTGTCTTTAACTGCTTGTGGGTTGATTTTGTTGTTTTCTCCTCATTGGTATGGTGTTCGCTGTGCAAGTGATGTGAATTGGTACCAGATCTCTGAGCGGCTTCTACTGCGGTATCTGCTATGATGAGATGTTATCTCTCTCCTGTCTCTTTTGTCATGTACACTTCTGCTATGCCTTTCTGGGTATGACCTAGAGATACTGCTAGATCTAGAGCAACTCCTTCTTCTGTATCTTTCTCCTCCATTTTCTGACAATGATGGACTTCTTCTTCGATGCCTCAATGTATCAAAGTCAACATTTCTCTCCCTTTCCCTCCTTGCCTCTGTACTACTGTATTTCTTGTCATCATGTCTCCTTTCTTTCAGATACATGAAAATTCTGTTGTTTTCTTCTGATTCTTTTGCACCCGACACTTTGGAAACGCTATCATCCCCACAGAAGTCAAGACCTGTTTCTATTTCTGTTCTAGTGTCCTTTAATAGCTTCATTAATTTATTGTCAAATTTTCCATCTTTCATTCTGTCTACACCTTGCTCTTTTGAATGAACTTTGTTCCCTTCATTGCTTTGGACTCTTTTAAGAAAATGCATTATAGACTGTTCCATTTCCGCTGCAGTTGAACAGGATTGCATCCCATTCTGATCATCATCAACTTTTATCTCATTTGCCGATGGAATAAATGGATCAGGTTCAAAATGATAAGGATTGTATTCTTCATCCACATCATTCATAGCTTCTTTCCATTCTTCATCCAAGTCCATATCAACAGCATCAACATTTCTATCATTTTCCTCACTGTGGTTGTTGTTCATTATCTCACTAGAAATGGACCTGTTTATACACTTCAATATCTTGTCTTTTTGTTCCAGAACAAAGTCTCTATGCCATTTTGGTAAGGCTAGATAGCAACTTGATTTCCCATACTTCTCCTTAAGACGTGGGTCTGATGGGGGATCCAATCCTGGCTTTTCTATAGTAGCTTTAGGAATATGTCTGGGTTTAACACCTCCTTTCAACAATGTTCTACCTTCAAATTTAAGAAGGTTGAGTTTGTTATTGTCAGGACTTGAAGTACTCGAAATGGATGGACTAAATTTGCAGGGATTTCATGATCCTTTTTAAAGTTGTTCTTCTTTTGAGGATTTATAGCATTTGCATCACTTATGATTGTTCCTTTGGAACTCGTATCTGCTTCAATGGCAGAGTCTTTTATCTGTTCTTCCATGCTTACTTCATGACCAGTCTCTATTTCTAGAATCTTACGGACTTGATTCAAAGCTCGCTTATCTTGTTCATTTGTAACCAGCGCCTGACAATGTTTGAAAAGGGAATCAACCAGGATGTCCTTCTCACTTTTTTCACCATTGTTATTAGAGCCTTGTGAGGACCTGTCATAATCAATAGCTTCACTGTAGAATCCTTTATACTGAAATGTTCGTGGACTTCCAGCAGATCTCCTTCTCTTGTCTTTTGAGAAAAATTCCTGCTGCTGACATGAAACTGGAGACTTGGAATTAGGAACATATACCGCTGCAGAGCCTGGACTAGAATCAAACGATGACTTTATTTCGTTTGTTGCCATCTTCAAACTTTTGTTTGTTTGCAGTCTTTCAGACGAGCATTTATGACTTTGATTTCTAGTATTAAAACCATTTTCATGACACTGGTTGTTGCTCCGATACACATCATCCATTTCATCTTGAAAAGCATCAGATTCAATAAATCCACAGTATGGTAAATTAAATCCTGCCTTTCTTTTTCCTAAAGTTCCATTTTGGGAAGTGGATATGAAATCTGCACTTTCTTGATATTTGCTCTGTTCTCTATTTGCTTTATCAAAATGTCCATTTGAATAATTTCTATTCCGTTCCTTTACATTGGGATGAGAGTTTGAAGGCCATCTTTTCGGAAGATAATTTTTTTGTTCATGCCATTGTGAGCTATCGTTGTGTCTTCTGAACTTTTTTGACTCGTAGGTTGGCTGTGGTGCAATATCACAATATCCTCTCTCTAGAACAGATAACTTGGGAACATTATCACGGTTCTTTCTTTGTGATCCTTCCTCGCTGGTAAACTCCAAAGAATTACCCTCTTCTCTGTGCAGTTTCCCATGAAGATTTCTATCTTCACATATTTTGGTAATACATAGTCTGATGAGCCATTCCTATCATTCTGATTTACTTTAAGAGTAACATTTAGTTTACCTTTGCTACTGTCAACAGAAACACATTTTGAGTCATCAGTTTTCTTCTCCAGTAAATCACTATGAAGGTTACTTGCAGAGCTCCATTTTTCAGTCCTCCCTCTTAGCTTTGCAATCAGATCCTTGTTGCTCTGCGAAATACTTTCCTCACCTTGCTTACCACCAACCAATGAAAATCTTTCTGATAAGGACTGCTTTTTCTTGAACATCTACAAAAACATAGGTAATCACAGGTTACGAAGCTCACCTTGCGGCAGCAAAATTCAATTTAACATATTTCTAAGTACTTATAAATTACTCAATATTGTCTTTTAAAGGCAAAATCACTCATTTGAAAAAGTAGGTCAAGGTCATTTTATCAAAGTTTGATCAAAGATGCAAGTTTGGTACATGTAGCACTTATACTTTGTTCAATATTGGCATTTAAAGGCAAAATCACTAAAGCAGAAAAAGTAGGTCAAGATCATTTTATGAAAATTTGATCAATGATACATCCACTATGCAAGTGTGGTACGTGGTGATGTAGCACTTTTTGGCTTTTGAAATCAAAATTACTCAAGCAGAAAACGTAGGTCAAGGTCATTTTATGAAAGTTTTTATCAAAGATGAATTCATCCAATATGCAAGTGTGGTACATGTAGCACTTGTCCTTTACTCAATATCAAATATCCTTTAAAATATCCTTTAAAAGCAAAATCACTCAGGCAAAGTCGCTAGTGTTGTAACGATTATCGCCGACATCATCGCTAATACCCTTCGATTTTGATTAATCGATAATGTTTTTAAGAATCGATTGTAATCGGAAATATTCAACATGGAAAAGAATGACATAGTTTTCGGTTGAATTCGGGTATGACAAGTACAAATAAAACAAACGTTTCTACGAGTTAAAGTTCCGGATGTAGCGTAAATAATTTGTTAAGGATACACTTTCTAATGCATACAATTGATGGAATTAGGATTCTCATTGAATTTCATAGTAATGACAAGTACTCTTATAGAAAATTTCAACGTCAGACTCAGTTGCGATATGACCCTGCGATATGTCAATATCTACTCGTCTAGAAAAAAAAACTTTTTAGTTTTTACGCCGAACATCTAAGTTTCGTAAGAAGGACAAGGTCAGTGAATTTCACAGTATTGTTAGCCTAAACTCCACGAAGATATTGCTTGATTCCTTTAATGAACTCTTGGGTCGTATGGAACATCCCCCCTCCCTGCATCTGCCGTATAAAGTTGTCGACTATTACAATTACATATTTGTTTTGACTCCATTACTGCTGTGATCTTGACAAAATATTTCATTTACTAGACAGGATTTTATCATTCTGTGGTTGGAGTTCTTTCTAGACATTTTGCTATGTATATTAGTATAAGATTTAGTGAAGCTTATTCATTACTTGTCACATTCTTTTATGTAAAAACAAGAAAGAATTATTTCCGATTAAATCGAAATAATCGATTAAAATCCTCTCCGATTATAAACTGATAATCGATTATGAAATTCTTCCAATTATACAACACTAATAGTCACTGAATTGGAAAATGTTGGTCAGATGCATAGGCTCACCTTAGCATGGCAAATGAATCACTTTTTAAAGTTTGGTCACTGTAGCATCAGTACTTTGTCAAATACTGAGCTACTCCAAAAACTTTAACAGGACATGGACGGGAGTCACTGAACTGGAAAATGTAGGTCATATGCAGCATCCGGTGCATGGGCTTATCTTAGCATCCCATGATGAATCACTTGTGCAAGTTTGGTTGTTGTAGCATCAGTACTTTGTCAGATACTGCGCTACCCAAAAAAATTTAACAGGACCCAGATGGACATGGACGCCAGAGGTATAGCATAAGCTCATCTCAACTTCGTCAGGGCGAGCTAAAAATCAATATGGATCAATATGGCAAGCCAATGTGGACAAAAATAGGTATTTTCTAATATTAGAAATTTATTTTCTAACATTTGAAATTCATTTCTTAATATTAGAAATTCAATTTCTAATATCAGAAATTTATTTTCTAATATTAAAAATTCATTTTCTAATATTAGAAATTATCAACTATTTTCTAATATTAAGAATTCATTTTCTAATATTTGAAAATCATTTTCTAATATTTGAAAACCATTTTCTAATATTTGAAATTCATTTTGTGATATCAGAAAATAATTTTCAAATATTAGAAATTATCAACTATTTTCTAATATTAAGAATTCATTTTCTAATATTTGAAAATCATTTTCTAATATTTGAAAATTATTTTCTAATATTTGAAAATTATTTTCTAATATTTGAAAACCATTTTCTAATATTTGAAATTCATTTTGTGATATCACAAAATAATTTTCAAATATTAGAAAATGAATTTCTAACATTAGAAAATGAATTTCTAATATTAAAAAATCATTTTCTAATATTAGAAAATAAACTGAATTTCTTATATTAGAAAATGAATTTCTAATAGTAGACAATGAATTTCTAATATTAGAAAATGAATTTCTAATATTAGAAAATGAATTTCTAATATTAAAAAATGAATTTCTAATATTAGAAAATGATTTTCAAATATTAGATATTGCCTATGATTTTCTAATATTAGAAAATACCGACTTTTTTTCTAATATTAGAAATTCATTTTCTAATATTTGAAAATGATTTTCTAATATTAGAAAATCATTTTTCTAATATTAGAAAATCATTTTCAAATATTAGAAAATAAATTTCTAATATTAGAAAATGAATTTCTAATATTAGAAAATGAATTTCTAATATTAGAAAATCATTTTCAAATATTAGATTTTTAATATTAGAAAATGAATTTCTAATATTAGAAAATGAATTTCTAATATTAGAAAATGAATTTCTAATATTAGAAAATGAATTTCTAATATTAGAAAATGAATTTCGAATATTAGAAAATAATTTTCTAATATTAGAAATTACGTATGATTTTCTAATATTAGAAATTCATTTTCTAATATTTGAAAATCATTTTCTTATATTACCCGTAGAAAATCATTTTTTAATAATAGAAAATCAATTTCAAATATTAGAAAATAGTTGCCAGAGTCACCTAATGCTCGACTGCATAGCATAACATCTCTCATGACAGCCAATTTATTTAAACTCCCTTTCTCGGGCAACAACATATGATGGAGTCAAGACTCTACTTTGCTCAATATTGCCAATTTAAAGCAAAATCATTGAAGCAGAAAAAGTAGGTCAAGGTCAGATTTCAATAGTCTAACCCAAGATGCATCCAATATGCAAGTCTGGTGCATGTACCACTTATAGTTTGCTCAATATTGGCAATTTAAAGCAAAATCACTGAAGCAGAAAAAGTAGGTCAAGGTCAGATTTCAATAGTCAAACCCAAGATGCATCCAATATGCAAGTCTGGTGCATGTAGCACTTATAGTTAGCTCAATATTGCCAATTTAAAGCAAAATCACTCAAGCGGAAAAAGTAGGTCGAGGTCATATTTCAATAGTCTAACCCAAGATGCATCCAATATGCAAGTCTGGTGCATGTAGCACTTATACTTTTCTCAATATTGGCTTTTAAAGGTAAAATAATTCAAGCGGAAAAAGTAGGTCAAGGTCATTTTATGAAAGTTTGATCAAAGATACATCCAATATGCAAGTTTGGTACATGTAGCACTTATACTTTGCTCAATATTGGCTTTTAAAGGCAAAATCATTCAAGCGGAAAAAAGTAGGTCAAGGTCATTTTTTGAAAGTTTGATCAAAGATACATCAAATATGTAAGTTTGGTACATGTAGCACTTATACTTTGCTCAATATTGGCTTTTAAAGGCAAAATCATTCAAGCGGAAAAAAGTAGGTCAAGGTCATTTTTTGAAAGTTTGATCAAAGATACATCAAATATGTAAGTTTGGTACATGTAGCACTTATACTTTGCTCAATATTGGCTTTTAAAGACTTTATTGCTATCTTAACATTTACCTTATCATCTCAACATTTGCCTTATCATTTGAAATAATTTTAAAAATCCCAACCCCAGGGGCTATATCCTCATCTGGATATATTAAATGATGTATAATTTAACATTTGCAACAAAAAAAAAACCAACAGAATATGAATATAGGGAAGGTAAATGTGTAATCTTAACATTTACCTTATCATCTAGTTCGGACGACGCGGACGCGGACATATTGCAATAGCTCTTTTGCACTAAAGTGCAGTCGAGCTAAAAATAAATTTCTAAAATTAGAAAAAGAATTTCTAATATTAGAAAATGAATTTCTAATAGAAAATAAACTGAATTTCTAATATTAGAAAATGAATCTCTAATATTAGAAAATGAATTTCAAATATTAGAAAATGAATTTCTAATATTAAAAAATGAATTTCTAATATCAGAAAATACCTATTTCTGTCCACATTGGCTTGCTATAATTAGATGCTGGATACGAAGTTTCACTGATACTTAAAATCAAATGAATTTTTCACAATGACTAAAATAATTGAGTTTAGATGTAGAGCACAGTAAATTTGAGCTTGACTTTAGAACTCAATAACATAGGGCCATCAGAGATGACAGCGCTAACCTCGACGGCATCATTGTCCCATGACCAGCATCTGTACCTACTTTGCACAAATATTTCCAGATGCATCATTCACAGAAGTTGATAAAAATTCAAAGAAGGCTGGAAATGAAGATTCTAATTTTACCATACCTGGTCAATCAAGCGTGAAATATAGGTCAGATGCAGCATCTGTACAGTGCATTGCAGTAAGCATCCTCAGATACATCAACCACACAAGTTTTTTAATTGACCTAGGACTTGCAATAGGCCGGAAATGGACCTGTCCCATTTTACTTCACCTGATTGCTCAAGCATGGAATGTGGGTAAGATGCAGCATCTGTACCAACATTGCATTTTAGCATCTTAACATGCATCATCCACAGAAATTTGGTTGATGTAGGACTTGTAGTCAGACATGATTCTATTGTTTGAATATAAAAACTGAAGGGGGGTCTGGGGGTCCTCCCCCAGCGGGGTGTATAGGGCAGGGCCCCTACATCAGGGGGACCAGGAGGCCTTCAGAACAGCTTTCTTGGGGCAAAAATACAGCTTTAAAGAGTTGTTATATTAAAACGAAAATATAATTATATTGATTTTTCTTGTACTTTTTGAGAGGAGTTCACTATCGGATTCTTAAGTAATAATGCCAGAGTCAAGGGCCTTTACGTCTACCTCTCCCCTCTGGACGACCGACCATATGCTTTTAGACATTTCTCTGAAGTTCAAATAAGAAAAAAAAGACAAAAGATCGATCTGTTGGCCAGGAACAGGCGCAAATTTCCTTTGCTCTGTGTTTCGTATGAATACTAATTGTATTGTTGATTGGTCGAGAATGGATGCCTAATGACCAATGAGAAATCACGACACATCGTGAAACGGCAAAGGTAAAAATCAATTCTATAACGGATTTGTCAAATTCTGGAAATTTATGAAAGAGCGGAAATTATATGAACGAGCGGAATTTACCGATTCTTGACGCGAAATTTCGCTTTAAAGCTGAGAAAAACCATGTCTGTGTAGTAAGGCATGAATGGACCTGTCCCATTTACCTAACCTGCTCACTCAAGCATAAAATGTGGGTCAGATGCAGCCTCCATACCATGCATTGTAGTAAGCATCCTAAAATGCATCATCCATAAAAGTTTGGTTGATGTAGGACTTATAGTAAGGGCAGGAATGGACCTGATCCAATTTACCTAACCTGCTCACTCAAGTGTAAAATGTGGGTCAGATGCAGCCTCTGTACCATGCATTGCAGTAAGCATCCACAGATGCATCATCCATGCAAGTTTGGTTGATGTTAGACCTATAGTAAGGCTGGAATGGACCTGTCCCATTTTATCTAACCTGCTCACTCAAGCGTGAAATGTGGGTTAGATGCTGCCTCCATACCATGCATTGTAGTAAGCATCATCCATGGAAGTTTGGTCGATGCAGGACTTATTGTAAGGCAGGAATGGACCTGTCCCATTTTACCAAACCTAGCGTAGCGATCCGGAAAATTTTCAAGAATTTTAAGCAAAATTTTATGGTTAATCTTCAAATTCAGATTACTTGTAAGAGCAAGATTATTTTTTTCTGACACACCATATTAGCAAATTAATTTTTTTCGTAAAAATTCAGAGCAAAATATTCTTTTTCGAAAAAAAACCCCAAGCTGACAGTTCTAGACAAATGCAATGTCCACTGAATTTTTGGTGTCATTCGTAAACTAAGACTAAAGCAAACTTTCATGATCATGTTCTAGTTCTATTTATATAACCTAGCTCTGTTTCAATAACCAAATAAAAAAGAAAGAGACTTGCAAGCAGGACTATAGTCCTGTTAACTTAATCCAGAGCACCTTGTTTTGGTGATTTTCTCAGCTGTCTTAGGAATTTTCCAAATATTTATTGTCTCCTTTAGTCGTAACAGGAAATGTGCATGAACTCACCTTATCAACTGTATTTAACCTGCCATACGAAAAGTAAAATGTCTACGGGAAATTCCCATGTTAATTTTAGCCCGCCGCCATCTTGTTCTCCATATCAACAATGGTAAACAGTGACATTGTGGCATCCAACATCATGCATTTTAGTCATTTTTACTAAACTAACTGGTGTCAGAACAGTTTCCGGACAGTAACAGTTTCCATACAGTTGCCCATTTCAAGTACTTTGAAGGAAATTATTTTCAAAACTTTGTGACAATTTTGTAGATATTTAAACAGGTTGGGACTGACCACAAGATATCAATGCTATCGCATAAATGTGCGACTGTCCTTTAAATCAGTGACTGTAATGGTCATGCTTTTGCGTGACTCAGTGTTTGAAACAAGGGGACTTATCAATTTGGGCCTTGATTTGACATTTTCGCTTATTCTTTTTCAATTAGTCAGAGTGGTCTTTTCATTAAAAATCGACTTCTGACATTTTATTGTCCCTTCTTCATCGGCAAACTCCAGGAAACGATGATCTAAGTGACAGAATGCCTTCTAAAAATCATGGGTACAGCTGTAAAAAGGAGATACAGTGAAACCTGTCTTAACCGATATCCACTCGGACCAAGAAAAAATATTGGTATAGACAGGTTATTGGATTACACAGGTTTAATAGAATTAAGGCATCCTGATAATTTCTTCAAATTATCTTTATATTCCTAGTGAATCTAAATGTGAAATATCAAAGCCATACCCCTTGTATTTCAAAGGTAGGTCAAAGGTCAAAAGTCATGATATCAAATGAAAGGTCTGGTCATGAGGATTCTACAACTGAAATATCAAAATCCTACCTCTTATAATTTAAAAGTAGGTCAAAGGTCAATGTCAAAGTCAATGTCAAGGTCACTAGGTCAAAAATCATGATATCAAATGAAAGATCTCGTCATAAGGAATCAATATGTGAAATATCAAATCTTTAACTCTTTGAGTTTAAAAGTAGTTTAAAGGTCAAGGTCAAAACTCATGATATCAAATGAAAGGTCTAGTCATGAGGGTTTTGATATTTCATATGTAGATTCCTCACCTCTTATTGTTTAAAAGTAGGTCAAAGGTCAATGTCAAGGTCACTAGCTCAATAGTCATGATATCAAATGAAAGGTCTGGGCATGAGGAATCTATATGTGAAATATCAAAACCCTACCTCTTATAGTTCAAAAGTCGGTCAAAGGTCAATGTCAAGGTCACTAGGTCATAACTCATGATATCAAATGAAAGGTCTGGTCATAAAGATTCTGCATGTGAAATATAAAAGCCATAGCCTCTGTAATTCATGAGATATAGCCCAGATTTATTATTTTTAAAAGTAGGCCAATCTCCAAGGTCAAGGTCAAACTTTTGGTATCCATGGTGAGGTCTTGTGACAAGGAACACATATTTGAAATATGCAAGCCCTATCATTTACCATTCAAAAGTTATGGCCAAGGTTTAAGTTTTTCAAAAGTAGGTCAAACTCCAAGGTCAAGGTCACAAGGTAAAAATTTTTGGTATCCATGGAAAGGTCTTGTCACAAGAAATACACAAGGTCAAGGTCACTAGGTCAAATTTTGTTGCTGTGTTTGATTCGTTTGCTGTATTTGATTCGTCTCATCTGACATGGTCTATCACCATGTCAAGTTTCAAGTTGCTCCTCCAAACAGTTTTCTCTCAACGGACTTTAACGCAAATCTTTAACCAAAATGAAAGTTCTGATGGTGGATTAGAGGGAAAAGTAAGAAACAACAGGTAAATTTGATAAAAAATCAACACATTTACAACATGCATCGTTGCAAGGACTGGAATTTATAATCCCCGTATGGTATGAAGACTCTCTTTCCCGGAAAATGCTCGTATAGAATAGGAATATTCCACCACTAAGAAATGAACATATTAGTTGTCTATTAACATGATTAACTTGATTTATTGCGAAGATACGGAGTTAAACAATAACAATAAAAAAAGCATGGTGAGACCATCTCACATGCGTATTTGCGTGATTGAATTTAACACCCTGTTTTAAAGGACAGTCGCGCATTTACGTGATAGCATCGATATCTTGTGGTCAGTCCCAACCTGTTAAATACAGAATTCAAATCTTGAATCATATAAACAAAATTTTGCATCTTAGTTGCTTTATCACACCACCTTTTTACCTCTTACTGTCCCTTTAATATCGAGCACCATACTATTTTAATGTACGTGATTTGAGAAGTTTCGGTTCTATTTTCAAATTTTTTTACACAGTCATTTGTAGAAAAGATTGAAAGAAAACAATATCCAAAAATCATTCAGTTTGGGCTGAAATTGATCGAGATTGACTGAGATTTAAAATCAGGTGTCGGGAAACTGTTCCAGTGATTTGAAAAAAATTATGGCCAAAATATAGGGTCATAAAATCGGTCTAGAAACCATATTTCTCGAGAGATTTAATATTTTCTTTCAACATGAGTATCTGTGGGAGGTATTAGGGACACTTCGTCACCAAGACAACTCGTAACAAGACAACTCGTAACCAAAAAAAGACAACTCGTAACCTGACCATTTTGGTGACGAGTTGTCTGGTCAATTCGTAACCAGGTGACGACTTGACCAGACAACTCGTCACCAAAACTTAGAAGTTTTCTAATAAAAAGTCGTCACCAAAACTTAGAAAAAATCTTGATAAAAAGTCGTCACCAAAACTTAGATTTTTTTTGTATTTAAAAGTCGTCACCAAAACTTGGAAAAAATCTTGATAAAAGCTCGTCAGTCACTAAGTTTTGGTGACAAGTTTTTAACAATTTTTTTCTAAGTTTTGCTTACAACTTAAAAAAAAAACTTAGAAAATGTGACACATCGGTCAAATTTTCTAAGTTTTGGTGACGAGTTTTTAACAATTTTTTTCCGTTTTAATCACAACTTTCAAAAAACTTAGAAAATGTGACACATCGGTCAAATTTTCTAAGTTTTGGTGACAAGTTTTTATCAAAATTTCTAATATAAGTTTTGGATTTTCTCTAAGTTTTGGTGACGACCTTTTATCAAAATTTTTTCTAAGTTTTGGTGACGACTTTTTATCAAAATTTTTTCTAAGTTTTGGTGACGAGATATCTGGTCAAGTCGTCACCTGGTTACGAACTGACCAGACAACTCGTCACCAAAATGGTCAGGTTACGAGATGTCTTTTTTTGGTTACGAGTTGTCTTGTTACGAGTTGTCTTGGTGACGAAGTGTCCAGCAATCCTGTGGGAAGGGCATAGCATTATTTGAGAGAAATTTGAATGTTTTCCATTGAAGGACAGAGGAGTTATCCCAGAAAACCTTCAAATTCGTCCAGAAACTGTTCCTACACCAGCAGAAAATTCGGATCATGTAAACTTGGCGATCGCAATACTGGTATACCAATATTGTACATTTTCCTACATCAAGATAAGAATAGTTTCCTTCATTGCCCATTTACTCGCCCCTAAACACTCAAATATGTGCCTCTGCCTTTGAACCTTTTGCACTGTTTACGTCAGAAGTCTCAATGACGTCACTGTGACGACATGCAGTAGCTGCGATGCCTCTCGGGTTTTATGATTGCGTGAAATGGCTTAGGAGAATAGCGATGACGGCAATTAAGGTTATATTGCAAGCCTGTGCCGCCTATGACCTTGTTGCAAGTCGGGACGGGGAAATATTGAAGCTACCGGTACATGTGCGCGCAGAATATTGTTCTTTTCCAAGAAAAGAAACTACTGTCCGCGCAGCTCACCGTGACTTCAGAAATCGGAAAATTTAAGTTTTCTCTTCTTTGTCAACAAATTTTGCAATTAAAATTAAATTTATATATAGGGCGAATCATCTCGAGCTCTGACGTAACTATCGCTGTAAATTATGGTTTTAGATAGCCCTGGAGTTCGCGCGACGTCGCCAATGTTTTTTTTAGAACACCTAGTCTATGGAGAACGTCAATGACGTCACGCCAAAATTAACACAGAAATCTCCCCATCAAAGAGTACCGAGTGTTTTCTTTCAAAGTCAGCATATCGAGTATTAGTTGTACAAACATAACATACACATTTATTTCCCTATCACAGTGGCTTATTTTCATGCTCATTTATACATTTTCAATATTTTATTTTTCATGGAGAAGGTCAACCAATGTCTCCCAATGCGTCCTCACCACAGGCACATGTAGAAAGAGCGTCAATATCTTGTATGATACCCCTTTACAGGTCATAAGGGAATATATGTATAGAGAGACAAGGCTTCCGACGAATTTTCAGCTAGAAGTAGCATCTGAAATGTTTGCATTTGTCATGTTTGAAGGGCAAAATGGGGTATGACCATAAAGATTTATTTGTATACTTCCTAGAAACATCAATAATTCAACCAAAAAGATCTCATAACATAGCCTAATCGTCTACCTAAGTTGGACTGTTTTCTACTTTCTGTCTTGAATCTCCATTGCCAGATTGGACAAATACTGATTCATTCAGAGGCTTTACTCTGCTTACTGTAAGCAAAGTAAAACACCTGGATGATTCAGACTAACTAATCTGGCAATGGAGGTTCAAGACAGAAAGTAGAAAACAGTCCAACTTAGGTAGACGATTAGGCCATGTTATGAGATCTTTTTGGGTGAATTATTGATGTTTTTAGGAAGTATACAAATAAATCTTTATGGTCATACCCCATTTTGCCCTTCAAATGCAGAAAATTGCAAAAATGCTACTTCTAGCTGAAAATTCGTCGGAAGCCTTGTCTCTCTATAAGATACCAGTAATCTCCTATGACCATACAGGATATTGACGGTCTTTCTACATGTGCCTGTGGTCCTCACTATGGCTTTGCCATAGCACACAATTCATACTACTTTTTACTAAGCTGCGCACAACCAAAGGGAGGCATTTTCTATTACGTCTAAAAGAGTTCTATAGACAGTTAGACTGGATATCAATTTATAACATGACAGCTCTATATTTCGGAGAAAATCGCCAAAAGCGGGTGCACTGGATTTAGTGAACAGGACAGTACTGTCAGTAGACGATATTCATGCACTACTTTACTGGCCATCACTCAGCTCATAAATAACATCATTGTGTCAGGCAAACACCAACGTTTCACTCTGGTTCATCTCTCAACTCTGAAGAGAAATCATATTCTCAAATCTCTACCTTAACACATCTCTTGTTTTTCTTCGACACTTTTTGCAGAAGTTATATGGACATCAATTGCGGGAAATTTCGTCCAATCAAGTAACGATATTGGGCTCAGTTCGCACATGATTTTCTTCAATCTACATTTATTCGATCATGCAACTTGCATTCAACGCAGTGGCGGATCCAGCGCCCCCTTTGCCGGGGAGTCAAGGGGCGAATTTGCCGATATTTACTGAAAATGGGCCAAAATATACCTGTTTTTGGAAAATTTGGAGTCAGTGCCGGGGGGGGGGGGTGGACGCCCCCTCCGCACCTCCCTGAATCCGCCACTGCAAGGGTACTTTTATGAGTCCCGATCGCATGATTTTTACTGATTGACATGAAATGCACTATCAAGGGCGGATTTAGGGGGGTTGGGGGGGTTCGGGAAAAACCCCCCGGTTTCTTTTTTTTTTTTTTTTTTTTTTTTGGTCACATTAATTAGCACTCGGAAAAAAACCCTGCAAATTGAGTATTAAAAAAAATGCTTAATATCCACCAGAATTCACTATTTTGAAACAAAATTTACAAAAATTTTCTGATACATTCTATCGCAAATAGATTCGATACCGTATCAATTGGCGTATTTGTGGGTTCGTACAGACAATCGCGAAGTTTTTGTAACGTACGTCGCAGAGGGGATTTCTGTTTATTTTATTCCCGAAAATTAACATTAACAAATACTATAATATGAACATGTTCAAATTATTTGCAAAACATGTACGTGTGTCAAACAATCAATGTAAATGGTACGGGGATCGATAACCTACATGTTTCTGTCCTCAAATACCCGGTTTTAGTATTTTTGTCATCTACAAATTTTGTTAAAAACATACCTTGAAATAACCGGAAAAATGGGCAAATATTTAACATTGTATATAGCTCGAATATGCTCCGGGGGCCTGTAATTAAGCGTTCAATTTTTCAAAGCCAAAACCCAATGATACTCAACATTTTTTACTCGATATCGTACCAATATTCTAAGTACATGTTACAGTAAGGACAAATCAACAAGCCAGGGGCGAAGCCAGGCGTACATTTGTACGCAAAAACGTCCACATTGTCTCGCGAAAAAAAAAGGAGAGCGCCTCCAGTTGCCAAAAAGAAGGGGGAGGGTCTTTTGAAATAGTATTTAAAGCAAACTACTATTCAGAAATAGATCAAAGACACTCCAGAAACCACCGATTTGAATGCATTTTTCGTAATTTTCTCGTGTTTCATTAGGACTCAATACAACCATGCGCGGATCCAGAGGGGGGACCGGGGGTCTGCCCCCCCCCTGAGATTTTCGGAGGTGGGGTCCAACTTTGGCCCATTTCTAATTGAAATGGGTCTAAAATGCATGGAAGGGCTTTGAAGCCTAAAATTTCGGCTCGCTTCGCTCGCCATTTACAAATACAAAACTATCTTTTCTGCAAAATTCCTTAATTATTATCAATTGTTCATACTAAGTAATTTTATATAATTGTCTTGGGTCTCAGGAACTCATATTTTGAACAGTCCCTTACTTCATAGGATGTAACCTCCTTCATCTTTTTCAAGGTTTTGTCATGTTAAGATGTCTGATTATTTGGAAAATACCACATCTCTTATCTATTATTCTCATGAAATTCGCTCCGTTCGCCGATATTCAATGTTATAGATAATCATCTCGATCGAATCAAGAGAAATGAATATTTCATATCTAAAAAAAAATCTGGCTCGCTACGCTCGCCAATTCTTCATGAAAATAAACGTGAAAGGAAAGCTAACAAAATTGCCCCCTCCCCATCATGTGCACCGATGTATATGTACCTGTATGATAGGTAGACTTCCTTAAATTTAGGACCCCCTCTGACCAAAAATGCATGATACAACGATCGCTAACAAAGTGGAAAGACTTTATGTGGACGTACATATATAAGTATTTAGTGAATGTAATGTTCACATCTCAAGTTTTCTTCATCTTAGATACGGTTCATCGTCTGCTGACATCGAATCATATGCGTTATCCCATCTAAATTCAGCTCAAATACGCTCCATAGGTCAGCAATTTGCTTCATGTTTTCAAAATTTTCACGGGGGACCCCCTTCAAGGGGATGGGTAACATATTTCCATACTGTCCCCACTTGACCCTTCGGGCCTCGCAAGTCATCCCCCCAAAAAGTGTCTGTGCCCCCGGACAGCTGAAGTTCTTGGTCCAACCCTTCTTTATAGACGTCCACATCGAAAACAGCCTGGCTACGCCCCTGCCAGCAGTAAAGGAGATTTTTTTTTTATTTAGAAATCTTTATTATCCACATAAATTGATTGGAAAAAATGGTCTGAATATTCGAGAAGGTAAGGAGAAAATGTGCTCCAGAATGCACCATTTTATTCCATTTTTTCAAAAATTTTCCGGGGGAGGCCCCCCGGACCCCCACCTACAGGAGGGGGAAACCCCCTCCCGTACCCTCCCCCGCTCGGCACTTCGTGCCTCGAATCGACCCAAAGGGTCGATTCAACCCCCCCCCCCCGCTTGCCACTCTGGATCCGCCACTGACTATTTACTGTGACACATTTTAAAGGTCGGGGTTTTCAATCGAATGGTGATTAATATGCACACCTGAGTTATCTTAGCTTGGTAGGCGTGATATAATAATTTTATCTAGTAAAGCTGTCAATCAAAAATTGAGTCTTTTATAGTCCCCACCGATAGTGAAATAATCACTTTACCATTCATCCCCAGTTCATATCCCCCCTTTTTGGACAAATTAAAAATTTTACATAAATTGATTACTCTAAGGACTAATAAGTCTCCCCTGTTGGATCGTTTGAAGAAGGCCAACACTAGCACAGGTACTTGATTCCTTCGACGAAAAAAAAGTTCAAGTTTCAAGTGCGACTATACTCGGAATCGAGGGATGCACTCAACGCAGAAGAAGAAGAAGAAGAAGAAGAAGAAGAAAATTTTAAAAAGCCCGTCCTGAACGCCCTTTAAACGGAGTTTAAATTTTCTTTACTGTATAGGAATCGGGTGTCTGCGGACACTAGAACAGGTCGGAGTGATCAAAATCCGAAGTGGGAATAAGACCGAAATGACTAGCAACTTCGACCGCATTTTCATTCATACACAAATGCGTAAGTTTGATTTTGATATTGACATTCTCTCTGTCAAGGTTGTGCTATATTTACAGAGTTATGCTGTAATCTCCAATAAGAAATGCCTTACGATAAAACGTAAGGCTTATGAAATAAAAATCATTAGTAAGTATGGAACTGGCATAAGTTAAAGGATTTAACTAAAGGACTGGGTCACAACGAGAACTCGACTTCTCCGATATTCTTTCGTTGATAGTCGAGACTCTTTTGTGATGCATGCGCGCATGGCTACTTGCTGTAGTCTTTCTTCAAGTAGGTCGTAGCGCGACCGCAGCGATGAATTCATTTTTATGTTTCAAAGTATTGTCTATAATATAGGTAACAAACGGATTGTGCTCAAAAGTACTTATTTCATTAAACAAAAAGAAGAAACTTGAAACGGAAAAAATGAAGCTTTTGCTTAAATTTTTTTGTAATAGTAAATTGACTTTATTGTACTATTTAATGTCAAATCGAATCGCCTTCATTTCAGAATAAGTTAACAAAGTGTAACAGATTAACAAATTAAAGCTCTGCATGGTCTGTATTTTACAAAATACAATTTTTTTAGCTATAACCTTTCTAAGTTCCTGTAGCACATTGCTATTTAATGGAATAGAAATTACATACAAAGTGCAATTTGAGAGAGTATATCACAATATATTGGCCTAGGTTAAGTATTAGGAGACTGGATGACAAATTTTAAAGAACAAAATAATTGAAATATAATTTAAGGTCTTGAAAATAATTTTTTGTTCTTATTTTAGATTATATCTTTCGCTAAATTAAAGGTCACTGTCCTCTAAACTTATCAGGTCAATTAATTAGTAATGTAAGGCCTCAGTAGCACATAAATACTCTCCAAACAAGGGTTTGTCGGTTGGGTTGTGTTTTCCCATATATTTGCTGTTGAAAGCTACTAGTGGCAATATGTCTTCTTCTTCCCTTGTAGGAGAGGACTCGTTCTCGAGTGCTGTAACTCCAGTGCCATATATAGTATTAAAATTTAATTCAGGGCCAATTTAATTGAAACTTGTATTTCCCTTGAAATTACCTGTTCGACAATATTTATCTTATTTTTTGGTGAATTATGATCTCTGTAGATAATTATCACCATTTGAATTAATTTGATTTCAAAAGCATATATGCCAAAAAAAAAGACCCCCAAGTCTTGCATATTCCGGTCTGAACAGTGGCGATGCTACATGTACCATGCAGGCTTGTATGGCTTTCACATTTTTTTTTTTGGGGGGGGGGGGGGGTCCATGCCACTTGCATAAAACATACTGGAGAGAGCTAGAAGCCTAGAACACTTAATATTAAACAGGAGATCCACTAGGGGACAGCCTTGTAACAGCCTGAGACCTCAATGAATTTGATCAACCCCCCCCCCCCCCCCCCCCCCCCCCCCCCCTTTCCCCCTATCATGAGAAAGCATCCACCCCTTACACATTTTTTTGCCCTTGCTACATCACTGCTGAGATCTTTGATACACATGACATATCAAGCATTTTTCTTTTGAATTTTTTATTTCCCCGTCTTCAAACAGACACATTTACATGTATATATTAAACTATGGAACATATGGCACTTGTCTATTCATCCACACGTTCCCATATTTTTTTGTTGAAATAAAGACTAAACTGGCCTTTGAGTATAGCAATAGGATCACCATATCACCATTACAATAGAATTAAAGAATCATGTTGACTTGCAAGGTCAAAAGTTAAAGCCATTAACATATAGCAAATTGTTGGTTAGATGCTGACTTTAGGATCTTCAAATTTACAAAGAGTGATGTACAAGAGAAAGAAACCTATTGTTTAACAAGGTCATAGGTCATGGCTTCAGAATAATCTACATGTATGAAAAATGTTTACTGACAATAAACATAATTATATACATGTGCTATTTACTTACTCTCTTTTATAATCATGATACATGTAATGTGTATGAATATGTTTTATCTACAGTAACTGATATATGTATGAGTATAGGTCAAGCTGCTCCACAGAGTATTGATAATGGTACCGGGTAATTGTAACTAATGAATATTGTTCAAATTTGATATGGTTAATATTTGTACAGTATAGAATCTGACGTACAGAAAACATTTACTGGAAAAGTCTGATACTTACTTTTCGTTTTCGTTTTCGTACTTTTCCATATTGCATACAACAAAGTTCAGTTATCTTGCTCAGTAATACACATGTCATCAAGAAACCATCCAATTCATGTGCAAATTTAATTAAATTCTTAATTGATAATGTACAATTTTTAGAAAGTGAATTATAGTGAACTTGGCTGTATTGTTTCTGGTAGCGATCTTTGTAGTAGATGCAATGTTATTTCATGCATAGTTAACACAACATCTAATACAGGAAATAATGGGGTCAACTGTCCAGTTTGTCCCATTGTAAAAGAATGCTGTAGAAATCTCCAGGATAATATAAAAATCTATATGCGTCATGATCGTGTTAATGTTGTTTACAGGTATACATGTATAATATGTTTAATCGTTAGAAATACTGATAATCAATATTTAATATTGTAACATGGTGTAAATGTATGTATCATGTGTATATTGAGCTGAATTTAAACAAATATGGATTTTTTTATGGTAATAACCAACCACCACATGTTTTACTTTTGTAAAACAGATATTTGAAATATGCATTTAATTGTTGGTCCAAAGGACCTGGACATGACCCAGGTGATTGGTGCTTTCATTTTCTAGAATGACTTAACATGTAAAGTAAATTAATTTCTTTTTGTGATTACTCAATACTATATTCTGAAGATGAGTTTCATGAAATAACCTAGTAGAGATAGTTTTGAAGAAAAATATATTGAAGTTTGCATAGAACCAAGCTGTTCAAAAGTGAAATAGAGGGATTACTTTGGATTACTCTGTGATGAAGGACTAATAGTTAAACAGCTAGAGATCATCATACTGCAGATTTATGTAAAGCTTATTATTTCCTATTGCATATACAAAATCCTAAAACTTAAAATATGAAGAAGCAATTGCTCTAATCTAATCCAGTTTTAAACTCTAGCTGATAAAGTTTAAATGTACAACATTCAACAACATGACTGATAGTAAACAATTTCTAGAAAATAATTCTCTTAATACACAACAAAATATAAACTGAAATGCACTTTGTCACGTCATGGATCACATACAAAAAAAAAAAGTCTATCAAAGTATACTGAAATGGATCTGTTCATCAGTAAAAACAAAGGTGAGGGGGATACCTTGGTAATGGATCGTAATGTATCCATTTATCCTGGTATCACAGTGTCTTAAAGTATTTGCACCAAGAGTTCATCATCACATATTATTTCGTATGGACAATCAAATCAATTAAATAGTATCATTGACTCTGATTGATTGAGATTAATTTTCAGTTACAAGGCCAGGATTGACTAGTCAGCAAAAGAATGCATCTGCTCTGATGCCCAAGAAATAATGATTCTGTCAATATGACTCAATTAAAGTAACACTCTAGATGTCACAGTTTTGAGCTGCTAAAGCAGACATATAGTAATTTTACACTGCCGTGTTGTTGCTAAGAATTTTGTGCATACCTATGAGTATTTGAGCATTTGAAAACTGTAGAATTCACAAATAATGGTCAACTTATGATACCTATCAAACTTTGCATTTGAGCTGCCTATGAGAACACGTTTACCTATGAAATTTCCAAGGTCCGAGGGTTGAAAGTCAACATCACATAGGGCATCATGATCAGCATTTCCTTCGAAATACGGGTATTTGCATTATTGTGGCCTGATAGATGAGAAAAATATTGACTTTCATTGTCAAGGTCGCAACAAGGAAATTTCTTGCTGACATGCTAAAAGTCACAGAATACATTAGATTTTTTTGAAAGTGTATATGATTATTGGTTTATGTTGCACAAGACAAGCGCTTAGGACAATACCTAAGTAATGCTTATAAGGTCAGGGGTCAAAGGTCATGATTACAGTGAATAAAAGTACAAAAATCTTGTGGCAATAGTCACAACAGGCAATAAAAAGAAATCACTTTTGACAATGAAGAAAGGGCTGACTTCAAACTTAGGGAGCAACCATTTGATTTTTAGGGGGGGGGGGGGGGGCAGGAAGACTTTGCAAAAAAAAAATTCCGGATCGAAATTTTAGGGAAAAAAATTTGCCAGCCCAAAGGGCCGGCGAAAAAAATTTTCCGGATCATGAAATGACCCCTCCCCCTCTCTTTCAACCTATCCACTGCCCTGTTAACACTTTTTTGTGTAACTAAGTATAAAAAAATGGAACAAACTTTATGCAATTTGGAGTGAATAAATCAAATTCAAAAGTCATTAGCACCATAACAGCCTGTCTCCGTTGAGTATCATTTAAGTAAATAGATTATAGGCATCATATGCCATTCAAGAAATTAAAATGAAGTGATCTGCTGGCAAGAGATGAACTAATTCTGTGTTTGATGTGTAATATGGCCGAAAAATCACGCTGAATTATTTAAACTTTAGAGTAATTTTCAACATTGGAAAATTACAAAAAAAAATAATCCGGCCCGAAGGGCCAGCGAAAAAAATTTTCCGGCTCTTAAAATGGCCGAAAAAAAATTTCCGGTTGGCAAAAGTCTTCCTCCCCCCCCATAAAAATCAAATGGTTGCTCCCTTAAATAGAAGGACAAAAAATTGTGTGGACAGGCTTCTTTTTGATGGTAATCATGAAAAACATTTGCGATTCAAATAACATCAAAGTATGGAATTAAAGGTCAAAGTCAAAACAGGATATAGTAGGATTTTTGATTGCAAAGGAATTCCAGTCTATAGATGGTGTGCTTTGGTCATCTTCAAGGCTTGAATAATGTTTGTATGCTTTATTGGTAATTGTGATAAGATATTGTAGTCTTATACACAATAAAGGTATTTATATCATAGTGTTTTCAATTTTGGAAACGATCAAATATTGAAAAGGACCCTATAAATTCCCAATTGCCATATTTTTCATGAAAATTTGGACCTTTTTAACCAAACACCACTTGAAAAAGCCTGCTAGATTCCAAATGGTAAGTCACAGTGGATACAACATATGATATAATTAGTGGCAAGGACTACATTTTTTTTACCCCCTGCAATTTTTTTTCTGGGGGGTCAGGAGAAAAATAATAGAAACCTTTCTGCATACCTGTCAACTTTGAAATCTTAAAAAGAGGGAGATCTCCCTCCTTGGCACTCGAAAAAGAGGGAGATTGTGCATGAACCAATTTTACTACATTTTCAATGAATTGTGACATTTTGTGCAAAACCAATTTTCAAATAATTTAATAGTGCTGACATTTAAATGCAAAAACATTTAAAAACTATGAAACATGTATCAATGTTTTATTGCATTCTATACAAGTCATCTTTTCTAGCATTTATTCATGCAACTTCTCATGAAATGCTCTGGATGTTGCTAATTAGAGTTATTCTTCTTTGGTAAATATGCCAAAAGAGGGAGATTTTGGCCTCCCTCGAGGGAGGAGCGCCAAGGAGGGAGATGAGGTCAGAAAGAGGGAGTCTCTCTCCGAAAGAGGGAGAGTTGAGAGGTATGTTTCTGTCCATCCATCTATCCATCCATCCAGGTAATATGAAGTTCTACATGTATAAGTTATGTGCATCGTTCATATTTCACACACATTTACCATAATAAGTACTAAATTTTGGTACCAAGACATTTACCTGCTGCAAACAAAGTTTAAGGGGTATATAGGAATCGCCCTGTCTGTCTGTCCGTCCATCCATCTGTCTGTCCCTTTGTCTGCCCTCCAATTTTATAAGGTTCTTCATGGATCATTTCAATAAAATTTCACAGAATTAATTGTTACTTAGATTTTGAGGGTGTGTAATGACCTTGAAACAAGGTCAAAGGCCAAGGTCACATTAGACTATATTGGTAAAATCTTGTCCAGGGCTTAACGCCTTCCCCTCTGCAAGGATTTCAATAGTATTTCACAGAATTGTTACTTGAGTCTTGCAGTTTGTGTAATGACCTTGAACCACAATGAACCATATTGGTAAAACCTTTTCCGGCTCATAACTCCTTCCCCTATGCATGGGTTTCTAAAATATTTCACATTCACAGAATTACTACAAAGGGTCCAATGGTGTGTCATGATCTGAAACAAAGGTCAAGGTCACATTAGACTACATTGCATGGTGAAACCTTGTCTGGGGCATAAAGTCCTTCCCCTCTTCATGTTTTCATATTTTAATAATATTTCACAGAGTTGTTACTCTAGGGATTGTGATGACCTTGAACCAAGGGCATAACTCCTTTCCCTCTGCATAGTTTTCAATAATATTTCAAGATAAATTAAGAAAAAGAGTTTTTTCATAACCTTGAATCAAGGTCAAGGTCACAATAGACTCTGGGTAAAACTTTGACCATGGCATACTTAGTAACTCCTTCCCCTCTGCATGGATTTCAATAATATTTCACAGCATTGTTACTTAGGTCTCCAGGGTTTGTTAAGACCTTTTACCTTATTTTGAAATAAGGAAAAACCAAATAGGTAACATGATATATTAAAAGAGCTGTTCTGAAAATTATATGCAGCGGCGCAAGGGGTGTAATTTGTCCCTTTAGGGCAGTTCTAGTTTGGTTAAGAAGTTATTAAAGCATATAAGTGATAGGACTTTTATAAAAATATTTACATCAACAAGTACTTAATTTTGATATGGATAGACTAAATTTAATTCTTTTTACATTATAATGGGTCTGTGGTCTCGTTGTGCATCTGGCATCTGATATTTTGTTTGATCCACTTCCTCAGGGTCTTGGAAAATGGGTGTGGTCATTTTTAGCTCACCTCGACGAAGTTGAGATGAGCTTATGCTATAACCCCGGTGTCCGCGTCCCCGTCCGCGTCCGCGTCCGCGTCCGGTTAAAGTTTTTGGGTAACTCAGTATCTGACAAAGTATTGATGCTACAGTAACCAAACTTGCACAAGTGATTCATCTTTGGATGCTGAGGTGAACCCATGCATCAGATGCTGCATCTGACCTACATTTTCCGGTTGAATGACTGACAATGTCTGGTTAAAGTTTTTGGGGTAGCTCAGTATCTGACAAAGTACTGATGCTACAGTAACCAAACTTGCACAAGTGATTCATCTTTGGATGCTGAGGTGACCCCATGCATCGGATGCTGCATCTGACCTACATTTTCCGGTTGAATGATTTTACCTTTAAAGGCCAATATTGAGCAAAGTATAAGTGCTACGTAAACCAAACTTGCATATTAGATGTATCTTTGATCAAACTTTCAGAAAATGACCTTGACCTACTTTTTCCGCTTGAGTGATTTTGCCTTTAAAGGCTAATATTGTGCAAAGTATAAGTGCTACATGTATCAAACTTGCATATTTGATGTATCTTTGATCAAACTTTCATAAAATGACCTTGACCTACTTTTTCTGCTTGAGTGATTTTACCTTTAAAGTCCAATATTGAGCAAAGTATAAGTGCTACATTTACCAAACTTGCATATTGGATGTATCTTTGATCAAACTTTCAGAAAATGACCTTGACCTACTTTTTCCGCTTGAGTGATTTTACCTTTAAAGTCCAATATTGAGCAAAGTATAAGTGCTACATGTACCAAACTTGCATATTGGATCTATCTTTGATCAAACTTTCATAAAATGACCTTGACCTACTTTTTCCGCTTGAATGATTTTACCTTTAAAGTCCAATATTGAGCAAAGTATAAGTGCTACATGTACCAAACTTGCATATTGGATGTATCTTTGATCAAACTTTCATAAAATGACCTTGACCTACTTTTTCTGCTTGAGTGATTTTACCTTTAAAGTCCAATATTGAGCAAAGTATAAGTGCTACATGTACCAAACTTGCATATTAGATGTATCTTTGATCAAACTTTCATAAAATGACCTTGACCTACTTTTTCCGCTTGAATGATTTTACCTTTAAAGTCCAATATTGAGCAAAGTATAAGTGCTACATGTACCAAACTTGCATATTAGATGTATCTTTGATCAAACTTTCATAAAATGACCTTGACCTACTTTTTTCCACTTGAGTGAGTTTTCTTTTAAAGCCAATATACATGTACCTAGAGATATGTTTTAATTGAATTTTGCTGCCGCGAGGTGAGCTTCGTAATTTTTGATTACACTATGTTTTCCTATATAACTATGTAATCTTTGGAACATTTATTCTCAGAAAGTGGTTGGAACTTGTGTAAACTTTATACTCTTATTACTAATGACCCATAGAAGAGTGCTAAATATTGATTTTTAAGGTCATAGGTAAAGTTTTGGATCACAGATTGGACTTGTTACATCACTTTTTTTTTGTAGGGCATAATTGTCATAAGGACTTGATCAAACTTGGTTTTCTTATTGATTTTAGTGTAAGGAAGAAGCTTATTGATGATGATGTTCTTACGGTCACAGATGAAAAATTGTACAGAGAGCTTGTATACACATACATTCTTAGATTATATAAGGGACACATTTTTTTAGCCAAACTTCATCGCACTTTAGTACAGATTTGTAAATATTAAAGGGAGAAGAATGTTGATTTTAAAGTGCAAAGTTCAAGGTCACAAATGAAAAACCCTGGCACACTGGAGGCATTTTTCAATAAAAGTTTATCAAATGATAAACATTATTGCCTTATAATGTAAGGAAAATCCCTATTGACTTTCATCAAACTTTATAAATTACATGTATTTGTTATGATGTAAGGCCTCATTCACATGGAGTGTTTCTTCTGCGCTTAAATGCAGATATGTTGCACATTAAATTTGCTTTGCATTCACAAAATGTTATTGCACAATATTCAATTTGTTTTGCAATATTTGTATTGCTTAACAGTGTTGTCCAGTAAATGACAAGCGAAACTGTTGCGCAATAAACTGACATGCACATTCTCATGGTGAAGATAGAGTATACTCATCAAATATACAGGTCATATCTCAAAATTTGTAAATGTTTTAATGAGAAGATAAGAAGTTTTGTGTAAAAAGCCATCAAGGGCTCTGATTGGCTGACACATTTTTTGACTGCTCTTCAGTCATTCAATTGCACAGAATTTCAAGAAACCTCAAAGGAAACTTATATAATGTTATCTACCATGCTTCTGTTTTTCTAGCCAATCCTTATAAACAAAAATGGCTATTGAACTGTCAAGGCTCTGAATCGTCAACCTATATTGTCAACAACTTGACCTTTACAAATAGCATACAATGTACTCAAGATCTCCATATTTCTTATTAGATTATTGATTTAATTTATTTATATATTTAACACATCTATGATCACTGTTAGATTCCCGGTGTTCTCATGTTAGGGATGTGGCCCATGAGCTTCTTGTTTTCATTCGTCCTGAATTTTGACATCATTAGTTCAACAGAAAGGAAGAACCCCGTATCTTTTCAAAATAGTTTAGGGATCAGATAGGATTGAATTAAAATCCTTGAATATACATTAGGGTGCAATTTTCAAATGAACTTCATCAAACATTGTTTAATAATTGGTGTATTAAGCAAGAATTCCATTGATTTTTTAAGGTCAAATGTCAAGACTGAACTGGTCAAAGTCAATGTCCCTTGCAACATAGTTTGAGGGGAATATACTGTGCATATGTGTCACACTTTTGTATACAGACTAGAGGGCACATTTTGATTGGATCTTTACCAAACTTCATACACTTATTGCTTATGACAAAAGGAAGAACCCTATTGATTTTCAAGGTCATAGGTCAAAAGTCAAGGTCACAGGTTGGAAATATTAAAAGTCTGTGTGTAATACAGCATGGATCTTGACTATATTTCATGCACTATTTGCTATTGACAAGAGAAAGATTCTTATTAATTTCCAAGGTCACAGATAAGACATGTTTAAAATATGTGTATGATACAGCCTAGAGGGTACAGTTTTGAATGGATCTTGACCAAACTTCATACACTATTTGCATGTGACAAGAAGAAGAAACCTATTAATTTTCAGGGTCATAATTCAAAGGTCAAGGTCACAGATTGTGAATGTTTAAAATCTGTGTATAATATAGCCTGAAGGACACAATTTTGATTTAATGTTGACCAAACTTCATACGCTTTTTGCATATGAGAAGGGGAGAACCCAATTTATTTACAGTGTTATAATTCAAAGGTCAAGGTCACAGATTTGGAACATTAAAACAGCCTAGAGGGCACAGTTTTGATTTGATGTTGACCAAACTTCATACACTATTGAACCCTATTAATTTTCAAGTTAATTGATCAAAGGTCTAGGTCACCAGATTGGAAATGTTTAAACTCTGTGTATAATACAGCCGAGAGGGCACAGTTGACCAAACTTCATACACTATTTGCATATGAAAAGAGGGAGAACTCTATGAATTTTCAAGTTCATAGATCCAAAGTCAAGGTTGCAGACTGGAAATTGTCAAAATCCTTGTATACACTTATGAGGTGGCATTTTTGGCCGTATTTCAAAGCAAATTCTGGCATATGAAATGTCAATGTCCGTCCGTCTGTCCTTCTGTCCCTCTGCGTCAAAAATTTGGTTTAGCTTTTGAGTTTAGGTCAGTTATGAAAGAACTATATGGGGTACAGTCTTCAAACTTGGTACAAAGATTAAACATGGGGAGAGAATCTGAACGCAGGTATTGTTTTTAGCTCACCTGAGCGAAGCTCAAGTGAGCTATTGTCATAGCGTGTCGTTGTCCGTCCGTACGGCGTAAACTTTTAACATTTTCAACATCTCCTCTGCAACCGCTGCACAGAATTTCAAGAAACCTTTCAGGAAGCAAGAACTCAAGGTCCTCTACCAAGTTTGTGTTTTTCGTGCCGATCGGTTAACTAATATGGCCGCTGAGGGCTCTGATTGGCTGAAACATTTTCGACATCTCCTCTGCAACCGCTGCATGGAATTTCATGAAACCTTACAAGAAGCAAGTACTCAAGGTCCTCTACCAAGTTTGAGTTTTTCGTGCTAATCCGTCAACAAATATGGCTGCCAAGGGCTCTGATTGGCTGACACATTTTCGACATCTCCTCTGCAACCGCTGCACGGAATTTTATGAAACCTTGCAAGAAGCAAGTACTCAAGCTCCTCTACCAAGGTTGTGTTTTTCGTGCTGGTCGGTCAGCAAATATGGCCGCTGAGGGCTCTGATTGGATGACACATTTTCGACATCTCCTCTGCAACCGCTGCACAGAATTTCATGAAACCTTACAGGAAGCAAGTACTCAAGGTCTTCTACCAAGTTTGTGTTTTTCATGCCGATCATTTAACAAATATGGCTTATGGCCTTTAAAAATGTAATTTTGCATTTAGGTTAGTTGTGAAAAACTATAAGGGGTATTGAATCTTCAAACTTGGAACAAAGATAAAGCAGGGTGAGAGGATCTGAAAGCAACTATTAGCTTTGACCTTGAGGTTTGTTTTTGACATTGAAAAATGTAATTTTGCGTTTAGGTTAGTTGTGAAAGAACTATAAGGGGTACAGTCTTCAAACATGGTACATAGTGAATGGATCTGAAAAACAGGTATTGTTTTTAACCTTGACCTTGAGATTTGGCCTTGACTGTGAAAAATGTAAGTTTGCGTTTAGGTTAGTTGTGAAAGAACTATTAGAGGTACAATCTTCAAACTTGGTACAAGGATAAAGCATGATGAAAGGATCAGAATGCAAGTATTGTCTTTCACTTTGACCTAGAGGTTTGACCTTGATATTGAAAAATGAAATTAAGAGTTAATCTCTATTGTACACATTCTATATGGAATTTTGCATTCAAACTTTGCATAAACAGGAAATATATGAGTTGACTTTATTTCAGGTATTGACCTTGACCTTTTGAATATGACTTTACTGTAGTATGGTACCAATAATATATCACAGTTAAACTTTGCATGGAGATATAGATCAGAAATAGATCAAAAGGGACCTGATTTCAGGTATTGACATTTGAGACCTTGAGATTTGACTACAAACTTGAAAGTAAGATTTTGAATTAAACTATGTTGTACCAATATTACATGTATTTGAACCATGAGTAAGACTTTTTGTACCATATTAGATAGCACATTTTAAAAATTTTACATGGAGATAGATCATGATAACTGGACCTGATTTCAGGCATTGTCCTTGCCCTTGACAGTTTTATTATGAACTAGATACGCCATTACTTTATGAAGTATCACTTTAAAATTTGTCATGAAGGTAGAGCATGTTTAGTGGAACTGATTTATGGTACTGAAGTTAACCTTGAGGATTGACCTTGACCTTGAAGATATGAATGATGATGATATGATTTTGAAGTATACTAAAGTGTGTCAAAACTATGTAGAATCTCATATTGAAACTTTGAATGGAGATATTAATATTGCACTCTGTTGCTCTCAATGGACATAGTGTTTCAAAACACAATCTGCTGCAAGCAATTCAGCCATTAATATGTTCCGTCTTTAGTGTTGTCTTGTACCATATATTATGGTCAAACTTTTTTCACTTTTTATGGCGTAAGAAAGAACATGATTAATTTTAAAGGTCATAGGACAAATGTCAAGGTCACAGATCGATATTGTCAGAATCCTTCAACAGACTCTAGAGGTGTTCTTTTATCAACAGATCCTGGTCAAACTTCATGCAGTCAATGTATATGACATTAGGAACACCACTTTTGATTATCAAGGTCAAGATCACAGATATAGAGGGGACACTTTTAAACAGAACCTTTATAAAAATGTTAACACATGTTTTGCTTATATTGTGATATCAAAATTTCAAGTTAATAAGTGAAAGCTCCTTAAGAATTGATATTGGCTTTTAGAAATTGGTATTCAACCACTGTTTACGTGTATGTGATTTGATTTGATTGATTTGATGCCTTGCAAGGTGATGCTACACTTTGCGTTGTTTAGTTTTTGTGTTGCCTGTGAAGCATAGCGACACGTAGGGATCACTTATCTGTTGTCTGTCCGTCTATTTGTCACACTTTGAGTGTCACACCCCATAACTTTTGATTGGTAGGTGATAGGACTTTGATTTCACATGTGTATTCCTTGTGACTAGACCTTCCTACATATACCATTATTTTTTACCTAGTGACCTTGACCTAGATATTTGACCTACTTTAAAAAAAAATTAAGATTGGCAATATCGTTGTATTAGAAATTGATTGGCTTTGAGATTTCACACGTGTATTCCTTGTGACAATACCTTTTTGCACATACCATTATTTTTTACCTAATGCCCTTGACCTATATATTTGACTGACTTTAAAAAAAAATCTCTTGATCGGTAAGTGATAGGGCTTTGATATCCTTATGACAAGACCTTTCTACACATACCATAATTTTTTACCCAGTGACCATGACCTAGATGTTTGTCCTACTTTAATGCCTCGTTTACACGGAGAGTTTATTGCGCAATAAACGTAAATTTGTTGCGCAATAAATCTGTTTTGCGTTCACACGACAAAATTTATTGCGCAATAAATTTTTGATTTGTTTCGCAATAACTTTATTGCGCAACAAATTCTGCCGTGTAAACGCTAAGCAAAACTGTTGCGCAATAAATCTGACGCATGGGCATCATCATGACAAGAGAAAGAGAGTGTTATACTTACGAATATAACTATTTGACTTCTTTATTTTTTTAAAAGATTCTATTGAGAGATTCCGATTTTTTGTAGTCTACAAGAACGCATATTTTGAATAAGTCTGGACGCCTTGTAGAGAATGATGTCACAACTGAATTACGTCATGCTTAAGACTGAAGTGATAAATAAATGAATGTTTGTTTAAAGATACTAACACTCTAAATAGTCTTAAATTTAAACTTAAAGAAAATTATTCGAACAACGGTATCCGTTGTACATGTACATTTTTATGCCCCCGGAATCAAAGATTCAGGGGCATATAGTTTTTGGCCTGTCCGTCTGTTTGTCTGTTTGTCTGTCTGTTTGTCTGTCTGTTTGTCCGAAAAAATTTTGACCTCGTGACCTTGACCTTGACCTTTGACCTACTTTTCAAAAACTTTAACATTGGACATAACTTTTGAATGGGAAGTGATAGGGCTTTCATATTTCACAAGTGTATCCTTGTGACAAGACCTTTCCATTGATACCAAAATTTTTGACCTCGTGACCTTGAC
Source organism: Pinctada imbricata (assembly GCA_033119305.1). Lineage (NCBI taxonomy): Eukaryota > Metazoa > Mollusca > Bivalvia > Pterioida > Pteriidae > Pinctada > Pinctada imbricata. Next base: position 81,389,322 of record VSWD01000010.1, read on the forward strand.
CTTGACCTTTGACCTACTTTTCAAAAACTTTAACATTGGGCATAACTTTTGAATGGTAAGTGATAGGGCTTTCATACTTCACATGTGTATTCCTTGTGACAAGACCTTTCCATTGATACCAAAATTTTTGACCTCGTGACCTTGACCTTTGACCTACTTTTCAAAAACTTTAACATTGGGCATAACTTTTGAATGGTAAGTGATAGGGCTTTCATATTTCACATGTGTATTCCTTGTGACAAGACCTTTCCATTGATACCAAAATTTTTGACCTCTTGACCTTGACCTTTGACCTTTTAACCCAGTGACCTCACATACATGTACTTAACAGAAAATAGTGTTCATACTAACAAAGATGCCACCGGGGGCATTTGTGTTTCACAAACACAGGCTTTATTATTCATGATTCTTGTGCATGTCCATTGGCATTTTATTTTGCAATAGTTTCGTTCTCATGTGAACGCATAAAAGCTTATTGCGAAACAGATTTGTTGTGCAATAAAGTTATTGCGAAATAAATTTATTGCGCAACAGTGTAAACGAGGCATAAAATTAAGATGGACTATATCTTTTGGTTGGTAAGTGATAACGAAGGCTGCAATACCTTTCTTTTGTTACCAAAAAATTTTACCTAGTGACCTTGACCTAGATGATTGACCTTCTTTTCTGAAAATTTGAGATTGACCATATGTTTTAATTTGTAAGTAAGAGGTCTGTCATTATCAACTTGATAAAAAAAATTGGACATCTCTATTAACACTTCGTTTTTTCTTTCATAGATATACTTCATGGATGTGACATAAAGGAAACGGCATGGCGGAAACTCAGTCAGCCAAACCAAGCTTCAACATCCCAAAAATAAAACGCCAGCTCAGCAAAGGTATATTTGTTTAATCTGATTGCTGCATGTATTCAGTTGAGACCAGATTGCAAAACAAAATCTGGGTTATGAAGTTACCTGTTCCATCTGTCTGTTTGTCTGTATATCTGTCTACAGTTAGTATTTGGGTTAGTTGTGAAAGAACTACCGGCTTTATTACAAGAGGTACAATGTCCATTTTGAAAGTTGGTTCGGAGTTGGAGCATAGTGAAATGATCTGAACAAAGGTATTGTCTTTGACATTGACCTTGAACTTATAAAATGAAATTAGAGGATAACATGTTTATATTTGAATAAATTGTATGATTTTATAGTCACAAACTTAGTGATTCGTTGCGGTAAAACGATTTTACATTACAACTATAAAAGCATACATTTTATAGCCTGCAAATCATTCAAGTACATATAATGTCATCCCCATTCTACTTCACTTTTTAAAATGCATATTTCTGATGTCACTATGCACTGTTGCTAAGGAGGCAATGTTGTTGATATGAAGGCATAAACATTCTGATTTTATAACCTCAAATTGAACTACATCAGACAATGAAATTGTGTGTTACGTAGGACATTAACTTAGAATTAAATAGGTCATGATAAGTTCAATTAATTCAAGGTGACTTTCATGTAGTGGGTTTAAATTTAACCTAGGAGATATAATTTTGAATTTTCACTAATTGTATCAATACTATATAAAAAAACTTGGCATGGAGATAGATCAAGCAAGTGGACCTGATTGAATTCAGGTGTTAACCTTGAGCTCAAGGTTAAAGCTGACCCTGAAATTGCAATTTAGAATTAGGATTTCTTATACTAATACTATATGAAATACTGGTATCACAATTAATCTTTGCACATAGATAGATCTAAGCACATGGACATTATTGATTTCAGGTATTGACCTTGACCCAAGTTTTGACCTTGACCTTGATGATATAATTTTGAATTAGTGAAACTGTTTTCTGGTGTTGTACGTCCTTGAGCGTGAAGATATAATTTTAGATTAGATTGTATTGTGTCAATTTGATTTATTAAACTATCACATTGAAATTCTGAATGGAGATATAACATTAGAGGACCTGATTGATAAGATCTTTCTGTTGCTTTCAATGGATAAAGATTTTCTAAATACATTCTGCTTTCAATAGCAATCTAGCCAGTTTTCTTCTATCTTCAGTCGTATCTTATTGATACACTCCAAAAATATTTGTGTACAGAATTTCATTTTGATAGGATAACTCAATGTTCCTCTGAGAATGTTATTTAAAATATTCTATATCATTGGTACAATTAGCAAAATGTTTAAAGTATGAGGACCCAAGTTTAATAAAGGTGTTCAACAAGAACTTATTTGATTTTGTTGGTTCCTAGAACTTTTTGTATGTGATCTTTCTAGACAACTTACGGACAGTAGATTTAAAAAGCCGTGATGCCCAGGAGGTGTGTAATGTTGTGGAGAGGTCGTACCTCGATAATCAGAAAACACTGTGGGAAGTGAAAACTATACATATGGTAGACAACAAGGAACTGGAGTCACAGTACAGGTAAGGGTGTATGTCTGTTGTTAAAAAAGCAGGAATCCAAGAAAGCTGCCTTTTATTGATCTATAGGTATGCATAATCATATCAAATATAAAATTTTGTTTCAACTTTCGTCATGCTTGACCTCTTTTTTGAATCGATAAAGCAGATAAAACCTCAGACCTGAGCTGCACAGACAGTAAGTTTAATTAAAATTCATGTTTAATCGAAGAGTAATTCATAGGCAGAGTTGCAGGACATAAATATATTTTTTGGAAAATAAAAGACAAATAAATGAAAGGAGGGGATTTCCAACCAGACTCCACATCAGCACCTGCAGCAAAGCACCAGGCACCCCATGCAAAAACACAGAGTGGACAAACATGACAATTAAGAGATGCAAAAGAGATATACGACATGGAAGCATTAAACACAAAATCAGTACTGACTTAGGACAGCCATCTGCCGTGCCAGTAGCAAATGGTGTGATTATCCAGAGGTCTCGAAGAACGCACAATGTAGTGTAAAATATCCTCCTCACTTTAAGATGACCACACTAAAAGACATCAATAGGCAGGGGCCCAAACAACACACAGATGAATATGTAATTGGATATAAAAACAAAGGGCGTACGAAATACAGTCTAGTACTCTGCCAGCTGTATCAAACTCTTGCATGTTATCACCGGAGGAGTCCTACCGACATTCAGAAAGGACAGGTGGTTGGGCCCCTGTCTTCTTTAAAAAGGTTTGGACAAGGCTTAATTGTCATGGAGTCCTGCCGTCACAGTCAATCAGAGTGCAAGTCTTAAGATTGTGTTGGGTTATGAAGAATGTTGAATTTGAGTTATTGAATTTAACTCTACATATCTCGTGTCTATATCATAAAATGCATGTATTCACAACACTTTTAACAAATGTTTGTCTCAGCATTCCAAAACTTTGCCATGTACATAAGTTTCGGTTTAGCTTATTTCACATATCATTGCTGCACTAAATTCTACCTTTTACATGCATATGCAATGTATGTGTCAAATTCTTTCAAGCTTTTCTCGATAATCTTAATCACTATTTCATTTTCTGCAATTTACCATAGATATATAATTATGACTTTGGAAGAATTTATACTCTTTTAAGAACAGATTGTCTGTGAATCTTGCAGGACTAAGCGTCAGTGTATGAAGGAGGAGGGTCGGCACAGTAGGGAGTTACAGGAACATTATACCTTCTTACTGGTATCACAATCAAACATACAGAAACTGGCCCAGGAAGGACTCAAAACAAACAATCTACCCTCGTTTGATTCCCTAGGTAACTCAACTGTTATATTCACATAGTTTAGCATGAATATGAGAATTTTTTCGCTCGCACATCTTTAGATGGACATCATAATAGTATGGTGCCATCAGTGTGCATTTGTTCATCTGTCTGTCCTCATGTCTCGATCTGTGGGCAGGTTTAAGATTGAACCTTCAACCATAATGATCATCATACTTGCCATAAAGGATCACTATGACAACACTGTTGGTGAAGAATCCTATCTAAGTGACACACCCATTTTCCAAGACCTTGGGCATCAGGGTTCAAACAAAATACGAGACCAGAGAATGATTAATAAAATGGTTAAAGGTCACAAGTCATGGTCATAGCCAATTAAGTTATTCTTGGCAGGGAAGAATCCTATTAAGGAAACTGATTGTCAAGGTCAAAGGCCAATGTAAGGTTTTTATGCCCCCTCCCTCCCCTATAAATCTTTGATCTGCCCAAACCCTGAACTACCACAAGTCTCACCCAATCCACAATCCACTCTGGATCAACACCATCTTAACAGCTCTAAATGAATTACTCTCCCTGATTACCCCAACCAAGATCAATCCCCAGAGCCACCTGATCCATACCTTAACAAACCCACTCAATATACGCTACCTTGCCCAATTCTCTAACTTGGCTTTGGACCATACCTCGCCATACTCTATAATGGATCCACCCCAAATCCAACTCTTTTCAACTTTTACGTTAGTTTGACTCTGCCTCAATCAACAACCAAAGGAATAGGGGCAAAATCAACTGTTTTTGTTCCAAATTTTCTCCTAGATAACTGTTTCTTGTACATTTAATCCTAAAAATAATGTTTGAGACTGAATTGTGTTCATATTCACATGTAAAAGAAACTATAAGCAATTAGTATACAAGTTATTCCTGTCTAAACACAGCGGTGATGTACCAAAATTACAAATATTTAAGCACCATTAGATTTCATCGGGAAAGTTTACATAACACTACTGCTAGTAACATTAGTTAATAATTCCTTTTATGCTCAATGTATGAAAATAGATGTCTTACATTGATAGAAATCTGTTACATGCAGTTGCTCTATATCAATATCAATAAATTACATATTTCGATCTTTTCTAAAAATAATAAACAAACACAGATGCCCTCCCTAAAACTAGTAAACAAACACAGGTACAGAACTGTTAAGTTCGACTTGATCAAACGCTCTTAATTCTGGAATATTTATAAATTAACTTTTATGTTTTCTTACAAGAGGCATTGTTTTTATCACAACTATGATTCTTTAATCATACCACTTTATCTACCTCCACATCTTCTTCATTCATGTCAATAGCTGATTTTCCAGACATCACAAAATTTCGTGCAATTTTCATTGTAACATCAAAATAAAGAGCATGACAACACATCATGGTGCTTCAGGACGGTGTGATCAGATGTGATGTCACAGTGGAAAATTCTGCCAAATGATGTGATGTCTGGTGTCTGTGTGTATAAAATCAAGGTTAGGAACGGTCATATCTTTTTATCTGGAAAATGGACTATTGCAATTCTGATCCACCACCCGCTTATCCATCCCCACTCTGATCCAATGATCTACCCACCCTGGAGATCCACCCAACCCGGATTACCACAACAATCCACCTATCCCTGATCCACCTTACCCTGCTCACCTGATGACCAAACCCACAATAAAGCAACCCCTCCCCCACCCCAACCTTCCCCAGCAAATCACAATCAACCCAGCCACCCTACCACTTTTTACTTCCCCACTGGTCCCCACTTGCTTTGCATAACCAATGACCAATGAAATTCAAAGGATCTATCATGTGATGCACTACATTATACTTATTTATGTCCCCTGAATTTAATATTTGGGGGCATATAGTTTTTGGCCTATCCGTCTGTTTGTCTTTCTTTTTGTCTGAGGTAAAAACTTTAACATTGAGCATAATTTTGAATGGTAGGTGATTTGGTGATAGAGCTTTCATATTTCACATGTGTATTCCTGGTGACAAGACCTTTACTTTAATACCAAGATTTTGTGACCTATACATTTGAAAATCTTAAACATCAGAAATGTGGATGGGTTCCAACTGTATACCTTCTTGAACAAAATTTCAAACCAATTTTCATGCACTAGACACGTGTTTCGAATATTAAATTCTCACCAGTGATCACTCATCAGGCACAAATTTGAATGGTAAGTTGTAGCGCTTTCATATTTCACATGTGTATTCCTTGGGGATGACCTATCTGTCGATACCAAACTTTTTGACCTCATGACCTTGCCCTTGACCTTTGACCTACTTAACATTGGGCATAACTTTTAAATAGTGAGTGGAGAGGCATTCATATTTCATATATGTACATGTATTCCTTATGACAATACCTTTCTATTGATACTAAAATTCTTGACCTCATGACCTTGACCTTTGAACTGCTTTTAAAAAACAATAACGTTAACTCTTGCCCTTCGAGTTTTGCCTTCCTAACAGAAAATGTTCTTAATACATGTACTGACAAAATGCCAGCGGGGGCCTTTGTGCTTCACAAACACAGTTTTTATTCTTCACAGTAAAACTGCTATCACAAATAAATCTGTAACAAACCTGTTTTATTTTACATTATAATATCACATTTTAATTTGTCTTTGAGGATTTGTACTCGGTACTCTTGTTCATTGCTTGTCTATTACACAGAGGTTTGCTTGAAACCTGTAACAAGTATATTTATCTTGTGACAATCATCACTGTCAAACACACTGACATTAGATTGTTTCTCAGATTTCTCTTCTTTATCATTTCCTTCACATTTCTCATCACCTGTCCCATCTTCTGACACTACAGTCTTTAGTTCTTTGTCACCAATCATATCCTTGGTCTCGGAGAGTCCTTGGTTTTCACTCTCTGTCTCCTGTTCACTTGGCAATATAGCAGCACTATCTTGGATTTTAGACTCTGTTGTCTGTTCCTCTGATACTATCACAATGCTTCGTCCTCTTCGTCCAGTTGGAATCTGACCCTAGCAGGTTTCTTGGTGCTGGTAGGACTGCCTTTGTGTTTATTTGTTGGTACATTAGCAGGAACGGTTAAATCTCCGTCTTTTCCTTCCTTTGACATATTAGTGTAGTGATTGATTTGTAAACTGTTGTCACTTATTTCCAAAGTATAGTTATCTTCACTACAACAATCACACAGGTAAGCTGTATAGGGTCCTTTTGTACACTTACAACAGTTTGTAGTACAGGTGAGATTTGGACAACGATACTTACAACATCTGTGACATAAGGAATCCCAGCATGGCAGGCAAAACAAATAACTGATCAGTTGCCTAAACCTTGTACTATATAGACAGCTGCAACAATCCTGAAGGCAATACGTACAACTGAAACATTTCACATACTTGCCCATATCTCACTGTGTGTTCAGGATGTACTATACTTCACAGTGTTATACAATAGTCCTCAGTCTGGTTCCTGTATGGTACATGTATTTATATTAGTGATGTCAGGCTAATCAGTACAATAGTCCTCTATATTATTATAAATATATGTAATTTTCTGTAGGCTCTATAAAATTCCTTTTCTTTCATTTAAAGATGAAGGTTTATACATTACTTTCATCAACTTTAGGATGAGGTTGATGAACCAGGAAAATAAGTATGTACAGTGTATTATACATATATTCTTGATAGTTTGTGTATTGCACTGGGTTATATCAGAAGGAAAAGCTGCTTAACTCGATTTCCTTTTATGATGTCATTAACCCATGTTATAGCCATGAAACAAAGATTTTAGAGTTTAACCAAGCTTCCTGTAAAATAGCTATAGATTATAATTTCCTTGTTGTGGAAAGGATTTCGTTCAAACTTTTACAACGTTTTTCCCCTTTTCAAAATCATGATTTCCTCTTTGGAATTTCCTTGAAATGTCTGAAAAATTGATCTTTTAAATTGTTCTTGTATTAGCCTTAAACTTCAGGCCATTGATAAAACAAAAATAGTAATCCAAGGAATGCTTGTGTCGCCTGCGAAGCGGTTTGATTATTATTCTAGAAAGTGGATCAAAATTATTTGTATCAGTAGAAAAGTCTTGTCAAATGAAATTCATTTGAAATATCAGACCTCTTAATAACATTAACAAATTAAAAGATATGGTCATTCTCAAATTTTCAGAAAAGAGTGTCAATCATCTAGGTCAAGGTCACTACGTAAAAATTGGTATCAAAAAAGGTCTCATCATAAGAAATATTAAAGACCTATCACCTACCAATTAAAAGATATATACAACCTTAGAAAAGAAGGTCAAATAGCTAGGTCAAGGTCAAAAGGTAAAACATTATGGTATGTGTAGAATGGCATTGTTACAAGGAAAATACATGTGAAAAATCAAAGCCATATCACCTACCAATCAAAAGATATAGCCAATATTACTTTTCTTGAAAAGTAAGTCAAATATCTAGGTCAAGGTAAAAAGGTCAAATATTATGGTCTGTGTAGAAAGGTCTTGTCACAAGGAATACACATGTGAAATACCAAAGCCCTATCACTTACCAATCAAAAGATATATCCATTCTTAATTTTTTTGAAAAGTAGGTCAAATATGTAGGTCAAGGTCAATAGGTCAAAAATTGTGGTATGTGTAGGAAGGTCTTGTTAGAAGGAATACACATGTGAAATATCAAAGCCCTATCACTTACCAATCAAAAGATATAGCGAATCTTATCTTTTTTTCAAAAGTAGGTCAAATATCTAGGTCAAGGTCACAATGTCAAAATTATGGCATGTGTAGAAAGGTCTTGCCACAAGGATTGCACATGTGAAATATCAAAGTCCTAACACTTACCAATCAAAAGATATATCCATTCTTAATTTTTTTGAAAAGTAGGTCAAATATGTAGGTCAAGGTCACTAGGTCAAAAATTAATGTGTAGAAAGGTCTTGTCACAAGGAATACACATGTGAAATATCAAAGCCCTATCACTCACCAATCAAAAGTTATGGGCTGTGACACCCAAAGTGTGACAGACAGACAGACAGACAGACAGACAACGGACAAAGTGATCCCTAAGTTTGGCTATGCTTCGCGGGCGACACAAAAATGAAAGCTTTATTTTACTATCAACCATGTCTGATAGCTTGTTATCCCCTTGCAACATGCAGGGGGATATAGTAATGCAACTATGTCACTTTTCACGTCACTTCTTGTATACAGCCCAGAGGCCGCAGTTGTTATTGGATCTCTTTCAAACTTCATACTAATATTGCTTATGACAATAGGAAGAACCCTATTTATTTTCAAGGTCATAGGTCACAGTCAAGGTCACATATTGGAAATGTTAAAAATACTTGTTAACTTACGTCACTTCTTGTATACAGCCCAGAGGCCGCATTTGTTATTGGATCTCTTTCAAACTTCATACTGTTATTGCTTATGACAATAGGAAGAACTCTATTTATTTTCAAGGTCATAGGTCACAGCCAAGGTCACAGATTGAAATTGTTAAAAATCCTTGTATACAGCCCAGAGGCCGCATTTGTTATTGGATCTCTTTCAAACTTTGTATACTTATTGCTTATGACAAGATGAAGAACCTTATTAATTTTCAAGGCCATAGGTCAAAGGCCAAGGTCATTGCTAGAAAATGTTGAAAATTCTTGTATACAGCCTAGAGAGCACAGTTTTGATAGGATGTTGACTAAACTTCATATGCTTATTGCTTAGGACAAGGGGAAGTCTTATAATCCTATTGATTTTCAAGGTCGGTCAAAGGTCAAGAACACAGGTTGAAATTATTGTATAAGTCTAGAGAGCACAGTTTTGATAAGATCTTGACCAAACTTCATATAATAAATTGCTTATGACAAGAGGAAGAACCCTATTGGTTTTCAATGTCATATACAGTCTAGAAGGCACAGTTTTGATTGGATCTTTATGGAACTTAAAGTGAAATCTGTTTAAAAAGTGATATTGGCCTTCAGAAATTGATATTGGTCGAAAGCCTTTGCCTTCTTGTATGTGAGTACATTGATATTCATGCTGTGGGAAGGGATGCTACACTTTGCATTGCTTAGTTTTTATCTTTGTGTGCATCTGTCTGTCCATAGACACAAACTTCATTTTCACACCATTTGAGTAATTTTTATGAAACTTCACACAGACTTTCCGAGGAGAAAAGAGGGGCCCTAAATATTTAGGGTCAAAAGGTCAAAGGTAAACATAGCATTTAACAGCGTGTACTTTCATCGCTATTGGTCAAGAATTACTTGAGTTATGGTGTGGAAATGCGTTTCTATAATTTCCAGTTTAGGTCAAAGATCAAGGTAGACTTCACCTTCATTGATAAAGTTAGATACTGTTAACTGCTAATTTTGACCTTGACCTTTTGATTTTTTTACCCCAGTCTATTGATGAATCAGAAAAAAAACAGAAATTTAACAAATGCAGGGATGACACTTTAGAAATAGATTGATTTTGACACAAAAACCAAGTGATGGCTCGTTTGATTTTTGAGTTTAAGGTCAAGTTTAAACTTGCGTGTATGGAAATCACCATTTTAACATCAAATTTTGACTTGTTCTCCATATAAAGTGATGAAACTTCACATACACGTAACCTCTAATCAATGGAAGACTGGATCTCTATTGATTATTAGGTCAAAAGGTTAAAGCCTAACTTGACATGTATGGAAAATGGCTTATATGCTCAGTTAGTCAAGTATAGATGAATCTTCAAAGATCAGTTGTTTAAGATGGAGCCGATTGGTCAAAATTGCATCATTACAAAAACAAAAACAAACTCTAGTATTGATAAATATAGGGAAAATCATCAGTTATTGCACTATACTTTTAATAAGATTGAGGAAAGATTGTATAAACCTTGTGCATTCCAAGCTATAGTTTTCACCTTATTACTTCATTTGTGCAAGTTATGGCCCTGCTTGTAATATTTAGTAACTTCCAACCTTTATTTTCAGGTGACTGTAAGTTAGCAGTGCAGGTTTGCAAACATGCCGACATCCAGTTACACTTAGCTGAAGCAAGAGCGTTACAGACATGTTCTCTCATGTTATTTAAGGTAAACATTTGTATTTTAGATGCAAAGTTTGTAAAGATATTTACATTTCCAATTTAATTGTCTGCTGCAAAAACTAATTAAATAAATCATGCTCCGTATGTAATACATTTTATACATTTTACAGGTGACATATGGGAAGTGTAAGCCAATGACCGTTCAGACATCCTCAGCTCACGTGGAACCAACACCAAACTACGACTGTCACACGTCACACGAACGTGCTGTACCTAATGACATACTCAATACACAGATGCTAAAATCAATGGTCAGTCTAAATAGGATTTTTTTAATCTTTTAATTTACCTCTAGCGCTTGTAATACTCAAGAATAATTGTGGCTATTACAAGATAAACATTTGCCATTTTGATGTAAATGATTAAGTGCACATTACATGTATTTTCCCTGTTTTGTTTCTTTTTTCATAGGCCTAAGTAAGTTACTATGTCAAATATAATATGCTCCTTTTTAGAAAAGAAGTTCAGTTTCAAATTGAAAAATAATTGCAACTTGTAAATTAAAGTTGATTACTTCTGGGAACAAGTAACACAACTTATGCCATGCAAGATTGCTCTTGATTGATCAGTTGCCTTTAGAGGAAATAAGTAAGGTTTATTCTACTGTCTCTGAGGGCGTAGCCCGAGGAGCAGTTGAATAACCCACTTGTTGCACGGCAATTGTTAGGCCATCAAATAATTATCACCGATGATTGACTAATTATAAGTCCCCATTCCAAGTAGGAGAAAACTGCTCATGGTCAGTAAATAGATGAGAATTTTATGCATTTTAAAAGTTCATTTCAAAGAAAATAACGGAAAGGAAATCAAAAGAATAGGGTCCAGTCTATGAGTTAAATGAGAGAAAATTAAAAAACTAAAACAAAAAGGAAATTGATATTTCAATTTTTCAAAGTAAATAGACTACATGGGTAGCGGATTTTAGGAGTTGCGGTTTAGGATTCCCCTGGACAAGTTTTCCATTAAATATTCAAAACTATGGGAATATTCCGCTATTAATCAATTCTGTTCAAAACTATTCAAGGGTACCAGTGAGTACATTTTAAATCGAAATCGTAAGAGTTACATTATTCAATCAAAATCTTACGAGTGTTGTCTGGTTTTTAGCTCTACTGGTCTCAGACCAGTCGAGCTTATGCGATCACCCTTCGTCCGGCGTCCGTCCGTCTGTCCGTCTGTCTGTCTGTCCGTCTGTCCGTAAACAATTCTTGTCCGGACAATTCCTCTGAAACTGTTAGAGATAAAAAGTTAATTCTTTTTGCATTTTACTTGGATCATGGTCTAGTTGTGCACCTGACATTTAGTTTCAGTCCCTGACCCCCAGGGTCTTAGAAAATGGGCGTGGTCATTAAATTCTATGTAATCTTGTCCGGACAACTCCTCTGAAACTGTAAGAGATATAAAGTTAATTCTTTTTGCATTTTACTTGGTCCATGGTCTAGTTGTGCACCTGACATTTAGTTTCAGTCCCTGACCCCCAGGGTCTTATAAAATGGGCGTGGTCATTAAATTCTATGTAATCTTGTCCGGACAACTCTTCTGACACTATAAATGATGGAGACTTAATTCTTTTTGCAATATGATGGGTCTGTGGTCTTGTTGTGCACGTTATATTTTGTTTGAGCCCCTGACCCCCAGGGTCTTAGAAATGGGTGTGGTCATTTTCTCCTATATAACTCTATGTAATCTTGTGTTCGCAACTCCTCTGACACTATAAATGATGGTGACTTTAAAATTCTTTTTGCAATGTGATAGATCTGTGGTATGGTTGTGCACCTGATATATTTTGTTTGAGCCCCTGACACCCAGGGTTTTAGAAATGGGTGTGGTCATTTTCTCCTATATAACTCTATGTAATATTGTGCTTGCAACTCCTCTGACACTATAAATGATGGAGACTTAATTCTTTTTGCAATATGATGGGTCTGTAGTCCAGTTGTGCACCTGATATTTCGTTTGAGCCCCTGACCCCCAGGGTTTTAGAAATGGGTATGGTCATTTTCTCCTATATAACTCTATGTAATCTTGTGTTCGCAACTCCTTTGACACTATAAATGATGGAAACTTAATTCTTTTTGCAATGTGATGGGTCTGTGGTCTGGTTGTGCTGATATTTTGTTTGAGTCCCTGACCCCCAGGGTTATAGAAATGGGTGTGGTCATTTTCTCCTACATAACTCTATGTTATCTTGTGCTCACAACTCCTATGACACTATTAATGATGGAGACTAAATTCTTATTGCAATATTATGGGTCTCTGGTCTAGCTGTGCACCTGATATTATGTTTTAGCCCCTGACCCTTAGGGTCTCAGAAATGGGTGTGGTCATTTTCTCCTATATAAGTTAAAGTAATCTTGTGCTTGCAACTCCTCTGACACTATAAATGATGTAGAATTAAGTCTTTTTGCAATGATTGGTCTGTGGCATAGTTGTGCACCTGATATTTTGTTTAAGGTATTCAACCCCTAATGCATTTTCAATAATAAATACCAGAGATAATAATTTTCCTTTACTTCAAAAAAAAACTGTTATATATACTTTTCTAGCTAAAATTAGGGATAACACTTCTCATACCATGATCTACTCTGTCACCCCGAAGATTTCCGATCATGAAATCATCGGCATTTGTCGGAATATTATGAAAATGTGAATAAATTTTAACCGGAAGTTATCTATTAGGGTGCGGGATCCTTAAGCCCTATACCCCCAGGGTCTTTGAAAATGGGTGTGGTAATTTTTCCTATATAGTTGTGCTCTCTACTCGTTTAAAGCTATTAATGATGGGGAGTTAATTCTTTATCCAATATTATGGATCTTTAGTCTTGATGTGTCATTGATAGTTCATTTGAGCTAGCAGCCCTTGGCCCCTAGGATCTTGGAAAATGGGTGTGACTTTCTTTTTAGAAATACTTTATCTCGGATATTATGAATTATATGAGTGCTATTATAGTTGCAGTATAATGGATATGTAGTTTTGTCATGCTACTTATAATTTAGAGCTCCCTATGGTCTTGGTTCAAAAAAAAAGAAAGGAAATTGATGTTTAAGAAAAAACAACCAGGAGAGCTACAGTCTCGTCAGAGACTTCTGGTGTTGGTAGTTGATCTTATGCAAATTGAAAATTTTTAAAACGCATGGATCTAGAGTGGACATGGAGTCAGGTATCACCACCTCCCCCCGGCCAACCCCCCCCCCCGCTAGAATCAAAGGCTGGACCCCTTCACTAACGAGCTGAACCCGCCACCTGGAAAAAAAAATCTAGATCCGCCCATGACATTTAAAATAGTAGTTTAAACCTTCAATCGCGGTATTTTTTTCCTATGAAAACAATTTAAGTTATAGGGAACAAATTCGTTTTCTTTTTTTAAACGGGAGGCAACAACGGACGTCAGGTCAGTTAAGGACAGTTAACGGCTCAGTTGATCATTCAATGATTAGTTCAATCATTAATTCAATCATTGCTTCACAATGAAAAAAATTGCACCGTCTCGAAAGGTGTAAATTACCGTCTACAACGTAGACCGTGCAACAATAGAAGTTATCTGTATATATGATTGAAATAAATGTACTAATGAATTGGCACTAATTCAGCCAAAGTGCTTTAAGCGTGATATGTGGCAAGAGGTTTATGTATTTTCTTGTCCTTTGTAGTTTGGCTATATTAATGCTTTCAGAATGTGTTAATTGATGTTATTTTATTTTATTTTTACAGGTATATCTGTACGAGTACAATGATGACTGTGAGACCATTGACCGTCCTCGACATGTTCTTCCTCATGCTGTCATCACCTACAGAAAATCTAGTGGTACCTCAGCTACCAGTAAAAACAAACCAGGGTACAGTACATCTGGATATACAGCCCGCTCACATCAGGCTGGAAAATCCCAATCAAAAGAAGAGAAACGTTCTTCCTTCCAACAAAAAATGGCTGAGAAAATACAGAAGAGATTACAGATGGAGGCAGATTTGTTACAAAGGCAAACTCCGATGTTTCCTCCTCGACCAATCATTCAACCTCTGCCTCCTCTGTACGGCATGCATCATCCAGTAATGTTCACACATGTGGCACAGTCTACAAATATACCACGGAATCCATTAGATCCTAGAGTGCAGAGAGAACAAATGTCAGCTAGAAACTTGAAGTGCCATTGCCTAATAGTCCCCTTGATATACCCCCACTGCCTGTTCATTCTGTAGAAGATGAAGTGAATTCTGGTTATGACCCATTTACAGAGAACATTGTGTTTGAGGATCCTTACTCACCAACTCCTGAGGATCAAGATGATCACCTACAATCAGAAATAGATGATGCAATAGTGAGGATGATTGATCTTAAGGCAAAAGTTAGGTACGTGCCGAAAAAAGATGATATCGCACATGATGTGAGGAATGATGGAGACAGTCCAGGAGCAAATAAAGACGTGATACCAACAGAAACTGAAGTGAAAGGCAATAATGAGGGACAGGAACCTAATTCCATGATCATGGAGATGGAAAATATAGAGAATGAAGCAGATAGAAGATGACGGATTTAAAGAAAGTGATAAAATTCCGACAGCAGGAAATGTTGAAAATACTGATGATGGTAGTCATGTATCTCTTGATCTTGAGAAAAGAATAGAAATGTTGTCTTCTGTAATTTCTTCCGATGGTATTGGATATAAGGAAGGTGAAGAAACAAAATCAGGAGAAGAGAGTGTTCCTGTCTGTTCACTACCTGCTACAGTAGAATCATCTACTGTTACCTATAGAATCTCCTCCTAAAATGGTTCCTCCTCCCCATGCAGTGTCAAAGTGCTCTCCAAAGTGTCATAGTGTCGCAAGGAAATTGTTCACAGAAAATGAACCAGACGATCCCGATACAATTACAGTTGATTCTGTTACTATTAAAGTATCAGATATTCCGCTTCCACCCTGTCCATCAAAATCATCTTCCATTTCCACATCAACCAAATCAACCAGTGGGCCTCCTACTTCTACCTTGAGGGACACATCAACCAGTGTGCCTCCTCCTTCTACCTTGAGGGACACATCAATCAGTGGGCCTGCTGCAGCATTAATGGACACATCAACTAATGGGCCTCCCCTTACGTTAATGGACACATCAACCTGTGGGCATCCTCCTTTATCTTTAACAGATACATCAACCCTTGGGCATCCTCCTTTAACATTAATGGGCACATCAACCCATGGGCATCCTCCTATAAATTCTATGACCTATCAATATGTCAGTCAGCAACCCATGAATTATCCTCAGATGAGACCTTCACATACCTTCACACTTTACGCTGAAGATATTGATGAAAGATGGCATCAGCCTAATCATACTAGAGTCCCTGTAGTAAATGACATGGGAGATGTTGATCTGAGATCTGTGCCGCTTAGAGATCCTCGTATAGTTTATGGAACTCCGTACAGCAATCAACCATACCCTCATTCACATGTTTTTCATAGCAATTTGGAGCTACATCATAATTTTCAAAATCAGGAACAAAGGAATTCCAGCAACAGTGTCTGTAGGTGTTGAGAATCAAGCAAGTTTTCCACAAAATCTCCCAAAATCAAAAGAAAACATTGATTCTGATGGATCAAATACTGACTCGCCTTCGAAGGGCAAGTTGTCCCTTGCTGCATATAAAGCAAGGAAGAAAAGTGGTGCTCCCCATTTAAGACTAAAAATGAACCGTGCTAAAAGCTGTGCATCAGACTCTGATTCTGTATCTGCTAGTGATGAGGAAGGAAAAAGTTTCAAATCTCCTGTTGGACATTATCACCAAGACTGTCTCCTAGAAGACCGAATATCAATGTCTCTCCAGAAAAATTAAAACCTTCACTATACAACTACTCGTATTATCACATGGAACAAGCAGGGTATTCAAGTCAAGCAAGTCATCCATACTATCAAAGCGAGGCTGGTGGTAGAGGGATATCAACACAGGCAAACATGCCTAGCACACAAGGACCTCAACTTGCAACCTTCCAACCTACTGTGCAGTATGAGAATATACGTAATGAAAATCAATGGTGGTAACACACCAGATAGTGCTAAAAGTATGAACTTAAATATTCTGGGTGGAAGTTTCCTTGACAGTGTCAATTTGGACATTTCCAACTTGAAAAATATTCTTCAGAATATTAATGTCTCTCCCACAACATCACCTATAAAAGATCCTAAAAGTGATACAGAAGAACTGGTAACATCATTTGACGATGCCCCCTGGAGTAATGTCGAGCCAGTTAAACGGCAGCTGTCTGAAGAGGAGGCACATGCAGCAGAGAGATACTGATGCTTATAATATTTCTACTAACACTGCTGTTGATAGCAGCCTTGATAAAAGTGATGACTGTGACTATGATGCTTTAGTTGCTAAAATAAAAAATCTACGACAGGAGATCGATCAAATGAAGAAAACCGAGAATGAGGGTAAAAGTCCCAGATCTGCTGGTATGGATGTTAGTAATATTGCATGGCCTAGTCCATTGAAACAGATTGCAGAACTTCAAAAAGTGGATTCAAAAGATAAGGAGAAGGCAAAGGAGGATGAAGTTGGTGCAGATTTATTAGAAGACTTGTCTTATTTTCAAAAAAGTCCAGAAGCACCAAGTGTTCCTATACCAGGGTTTGGCTTTGGAGAAAGTCCGATGAAATTAGCTGAAGATACTGAAGAATGCAGTGACAAGGATTCCAGTGAGAATAAAATGGTAGTGGATATAACAGAAGGATTCTGATGATGATGTCAGTAATGAGAAAAATAACGTCTCATCGGTAATGGAGGATAGTACTGTGACATACAATCAAAGTCAGGAGATAAAGGATGAGTATATTACCATAGATGATGAGGAGGATTTGGATGAGAGTAATGTAGGATTAGCTATAGTAACTGATGATGAAGATGAGAAGGAGTCAGATGGTGAGTTGATCATACTACAGCCACTCTCACCATCCCCAAAGCCATCACCAGTGCCATCACCAGTGCCCTCTCAAGCGGCATCACCAACAACAGCCATGGGACCAGCTTCACCAGATCCTGAGATAGAATCAGAAACACTAGAGGGTGATACTGTTATACTCAGATTAGATACAAACTCAGATGTGATTAGTATAGATGATGTAGATGACATGACAAAAGAGAAGGAATCTATAGCTACTGTGCCATTCAAAGGATTTTACAAGGATATTCTTTCATCAGATTCTGAAAAACTTCAAAATAAAGAGGACTTACCGAGCCATCAAGCCTCAAAGTCTATTCTTGAAAATCTTCATTATGTATCGTCGTTAACTGATGATTCGATCGCTGAATCTGGTACAACTACAGAACACAGTACACCAGAAAAGAATGATGACACTGTCAATGATGCTGTTACAAAGAATGAGGTACATGTCATTTTCATATTGTCTGCAGTGCAATAGACGATTTTCACATTATCGCAGTAGACTTGAATTTTACAAAGGCCAAGACCCGACATCACAACATTTGAAACTTTTAATTGTGACGTCGAAATAGATTTATGACGTCATAATTAAAGATAACGTCAAAAATTATGATTTCAGGTATTGGAGTGTCTTAAAAATGCAAGTCTAACGGTAATATGAAAATGGTCTATTGTAACACATAAGGATAACTATTTGTCTCTCTGTCTTTCAGTCCACGCATCAGTCTGCCTTGTAATTTAATGCTTAATGATTTATTTGCCTTGAGTCTTAAGACTTATTAGCATATTGTATGCATTTACTCTTTCACATAACTTACACGCAAAGACTGTAAACGTGGAATTTTTTGCATGGGGGTAATTTTCACGTATTTCGTGTAATCAAGGGACTTCACGAAAATTTCCCCATGCGAAAATATCCCCGCTACCTTTATTGCGAATATTTCCCCCACGCATAACGTCTGGATGTTATAAGAGCAAAATTTCCCCCAACCTAAAATATCACGTTTACAGTAAATGTATTCATTCATCAAACTTGCAGGGATGGTCATGCATGATGAGATTCAACTCCAAATAATGAGGCAAATTACCTTCAAAGTCAGGGTCTCATAATTACGGTCATCCATGTAACAGTAAACATACCTGAAAAGTCTAAGTCTAGTTCTTCTTGGCTTTTCCCTTTCGATTGCTTAACCTATACATGTACATAACCAGAATTATTCAAATAGTTAGGTATTCTAGGTCACTGTATACAGAGAGATAAGAAAACTATGATATCAATTCTTGTAACATTTATGGTTTATTCATTATTTACATTGAATACTTTTGTAGGAATTTTGGAGGAATCTAGAAAAACTTCAGAAGGCAAAAAGGCAAAAGCTGAAAAAGAATAAAGAGATGCAAGGGTATAGATCACGTAAGAGAACAAAACGAGGTAAAAAAATGAAGGATGCCACAAGTGATCAGAATGACCTTGAAAGTGTTGGAAGCGAGTTTTCTTCAGAATTCAGTGGGATGGATAAATCTTCCATAGTTGATGGCAGCAATTTGTCAGGGAGAGGTTCTCCGTCTGTGGAAGTCCTGGAGGATAAAGTTAGAGTCTCGGGTCCAATGTCATTGGAAGATTTTGGTCTCAGCCACTGGAGGGAGGCTGAAAATGACCAGAGATTCCAGCCTGTAGTGCATCTGGAGATGGTAAGGAAACACTATGATATAACAGTAATACTATCTCATTTTTATAAAAAAGGGTAATGTCTCATAATAAATGCAAGATGTTTAGACACTTATTGTCAGTGCAGCTCACTTCTGGAATCAGAAAATGGATTTTTTGTCTCATTTGTCGAAATATTTTCTGATAGATCTGGAACTCAAGTTACTAACGGTGCAAGTTATATCCGTACAACCAATACTTAATGCTCACAGGGACGAAAATGGTTTCAGATTGGGATTTTTAGCTCACCTTGACGAAGTTGAGTGAGCTTATGCTATAACCCCGCGCGTCCGCGTCCGTGTCCGCGTCCGTGTCCGCGTCCGCGTCCGGTTAAGAAGTTTGGGGTAGCTCAGTATCTGACAAAGCACTAATGCTACAGTAACCAAACTTGCACAAGTGATTCATCTTTGGATGCTGAGGTGAACCCATGCATCCGATGCAGCATCTGACCTACATTTTACGCTTGAGTGACTTGGTTAAGAAGTTTGGGGTAGCTCAGTATCTGACAAAGTACTAATGCTACAGTAACCAAACTTGCACAAGTGATTCATCTTTGGATGCTGAGGTGAACCCATGCATCGGATGCAGCATCTGACCTACATTTTACGCTTGAGTGACTTGGTTAAGAAGTTTGGGGTAGCTCAGTATCTGACAAAGTACTAATGCTACAGTAACCAAACTTGCACAAGTGATTCATCTTTGGATGCTGAGGTGAACCCATGCAACGGATGCAGCATCTGACCTACATTTTACGCTTGAGTGACTTGGTTAAGAAGTTTGGGGTAGCTCAGTATCTGACAAAGTACTAATGCTACAGTAATCAAACTTGCACAAGTGATTCATCTATGGATGCCGAGATTGACCCATGCATCGGATGTAGCATCTGACCTACTTTTTCCACTTGAGTGATTTTGCTTTTAAAAGCCAATATTGAGCAAAGTATAAGAGCTACATGTTCCAAACTTGCATATTGGATGTATCTTTGATCAAACTTTCATAAAATGACCTTGACCTACTTTTTCCGCTTGAGTGATTCTGCATTTAAAAGCCAATATTGAGCAAAGTATAAGTGCTACATGTACCAAATTTGCATATTGGATTTATTTTTTATCAAACTTTCATAAAATGACCTTGACCTACTTTTTCCGCTTGAGTAATTTTGCCTTTAAAAGCCAATATTGAGCAAAGTATAAGTGCTTCATGTACCAAACTTGCATATTGGATGTATCTTTGATCAAACTTTCATAAAATGACCTCGACCTACTTTTTCCACTTGAATGATTTTGCCTTTAAAAGCCAATATACATGTTCTTAGAAATATGTTTGAATTGAATTTTGCTGCCAGGAGGTGAGCTTCGTAATCTGTGATTACCTATGTTTCTGTGTTTGTTTTAGCGTGATGTTGTTGACATTCTCCATAGACTCAAAATTAAATATCCATGTCATCATGCTGAAATTAATATAGAAAACTTCCCATCCTAATCTATTTTCTGCCACTGTGATCGTAGTATTTGGCACACAAACATATAACCTACATTATTAGTTACATAAGTTTGTGATCTATCTGATTAAAAATCTTGCCAATAAAATAGACAAAACTTCAATTTGACAATTTCTGAAGTTAGCTGTTTGGACAGTAGGAGAAAAGTATTCTGTGAAGATAAGATGTAATCAGAGAAGCAAGATAAAACCTTTGCATAAAAAGAAATACTTATGTCCTCTGTTCTTCAAGACGTACCCTAGTTCAAGCAATCCAAAGTATTAGTTGGATTTTTTTTAATCCAAGATCATACCTTGCAATATTTCAAAGAATATATTGCCTTTTCACTAGGGCATGTTGTTGTTGTGCTATTAAATTACATTGTTTGGGAAAAGGGTCATAATATACTGAATTACTTTGCTGCTTTTAGGGGACACCATGCAGTTATTCAAATTAATATTCAAAAATGCATTTTGTCACAATACCGAAGTAATTCATACTCCAATAGTTGATGTTTTTGCAATCATTTTCTTGACATATTTGGGTAAAATTTGAGTCTTAGAATTTGTTCTTAACTCTTTTAGATAGTTGAAATATTTTCATTTGCTAGTCCTTTTTGTGTTTTGTTTAACTGAGAGATTTTCTGACTTTTTCAGTTGCCAGATGATATGGCTCGTACTATAATAGTGAAAGATGTGAGAGAGGAGAATCTAATACCTTTTGATACTGAGGATGCCCTACCAAAACAAGAAAGAGTGCAAGCATGGATAGAAAGATTTGCCAATAAAAAGAAAATCAAGCTGACACTTAAAAACATGCGCAAAAATATTCCAGATGAAGGCGGAAGTAGAATCCCTGTGATTGGTCAAAAATCTGTTAGCTTGGGACAGGAAAAGTCCATCACAAATCGGTCTTCATCAGAAACTGCTACAAAGATTCCAACAGTGTTATCATCATCATCCACAACTACCACCATATCAATAACCACTGTATCGGCTGTGTCACAGCAGACATCCACCACCATCAGTCATTTACCTACCACAAACACTTCTGTTGTTACCCAGCCATCTCACCCCACCACTGCTGTCATGTACTATCAGGCCAAGCCTGGACCTCCGTTATATTACCAGTCCCAAACACCAGTTCCTGCTCCATGTAGTCATATTGTCTCCCAACCAGGATATGTGCAACATCAAGCAGTCCACACATTACCAGTCAGACCATTTGTTGCAAGACACCAAGTTCCACCAGTTCAGCATATACCCAGGGTACATGTACCGGCTGTGCCAGTACAGCCTGTGATACCAGTGCCACGTGTGCCACTGATTGTGCCACCACCATCCATGCCAGTCCCACCACCTGGTCAAGTTAGGCCATTAGTTTCAGCCATGCCCACAGTGGTAACAGCACCAGCCAGTTATACCCAGACCACATGTGCCAGTAGCACCTCATGTGATGTCCACAGGAGTCAGCCATAATCCTCCTCCATCTGCATATTCACAACCTCCAGTTGTACCTACATACCAACCTGTGCAGCCAAGCACACAGTTAGCAGCTGCAAGTCAAGGTCAAGTGCTTCCAACAGCCCCTGCCTCCAGTCTGCCAACACCCCAGTACCTTAATACAACACCATTACACAATAATACCTCACAAGCCAGTACAATGTATAAGGAGAATCAGAGTCAGCAGATAACTAAGATAAAAGATAAAGCCAAAAAGAGATCAACCAGTGATGTTATGGATTGGTTTACAGACAAGTTAGCACCAAAGAAAAAACTGTATTTAGATGTCAGCCGTTCTGACATAGCTGACAGTGACAGTCTCTCCAGGTCAAGCGGTAGTACAGGGTCAAGGACACCGGAGACACCCAGACGAACTGATGAACTATGGGATATTGCCTATGGTAAAGTCCCGCCCAGTGCCAAACCCTCAAAAGCAGAGTCATTCCTAGAAACCAGCACTCGAGTATTGTCTTCTAGTTCTACGAAAAGTGTTGAGAATGAAGCAAAAACTAAACAGCCAGGCTGAGACTATAAAGCAAGGTTCATTGGAGGATCGCATAGACTCATATCGGAGCAAGATCTTCTCAGATGGACCTGAAAAGATCGTAAATGATCCTCTAGCAGAAAATATTAAATCCATCTCCGAGTCTGAGACAAATAAATCAAGTATTCCTTGCAAAGTCATAGAAATCAGGGAAGAGGAGAAGGAAACAAAAATTGAAGATATAAAGAAGACTGCCAAGGAGGGAACATCCCTTCTTTTGAAGAAATATTCAGAAACAAAACAAGCCAATTACAAGCAGAAATCATATACTCAAAGGACAGGTAAAGAATTTAAGGAGTCAGTGGGCACAAGTTCTGATACTAAGATTACAAGTCAAGAGCGCACAAGTTCAGATACAAAGATTACAAGTGAGGTCCGCATAATATCAGTGAAAAAGGTTACAAGTGAGGCCCACACTACTTCAGATAAAAACTTTACAAGTGAGGTGTGCACAAGCTCCGATAAAAAGATTACAAGTTCTAATACAAAGATTGCAAGTCAAAAAGTTTCTTCAGAGGGAGAGGAAACTAGTAGTAAACCTAATAAAAAACCAGAGTCTGGTACTGGTGTGATGTTCAAAAACACTCTAACTGAAGTTAAGCAAGTAGAAGTAGTTAAAGAAAAATCTAAATCTCCTGTATCTGTAGAATCATCAAATACATTGACGGAGAAAAAGGATGCAGGTGGAGTCAAGCAAGATGTTGTGACAGAGAAAGTTGCAGCAGTTGTTTGCAAGAAAGTAGAAAAAGTTGCAAAGGAGGGCACAAAATCGGACTTGAAAACTGCTGAAAAGGCCTATGAAACTATTGAAAGCCTCTCAAAAGAAAAAGAAATGTTGGAGAAGAAACTGGCAGAACTAGCAAAGTTATCGCCTGCAAGACAGAGTACCACAGGGAAGAAAGAGTCACTACAGGATGCTATATAGTCTCTGATGAGGAGCTGGAGGAAGGTGAAATCATAGATGACAGTGAAGAGGAAGAGGCTGATAAGAAAGGAAAGGATAGTGCAAGTGGGAAAAAAGACAGTCCTGATAAAAGAGTAGTTATTTCACTAGATTCTGAGGACGACAATGACAGTTTCTCTAAGCGACGATTGTCAGTGACAATAGGAAGTGGGGGCAAAAAAGGGGATGAATTTCACTACAATTGATGTGGATAAGAAATCTGATCGAAGAAAAGTTATTAAGGAAACAAGAGACCTAAGAGATGAGCTGAATTCAGGACGTGAAGACGAGAGAATAATTTACGATAGCAGGTCAGGCAGGGATGATAGGAGGTCAAGAAGGGATCAATACAAGAGGAGGGATAGATCAAAGAGCAAAGATAGGTCAAGCTCCAAAGAGAGGCGTAGGTCAAGGTCAAGTGATAGATGGAGATCAAGATCTCAAGAGAGACATAGGGGCACATCAAGTCATAGCAGTGATAGGTCACATTCTAGGCAAAAGTCGAGGTCCCCTGACAGCTCAAATTCAAGGGAAAGGAAGAGATCAACAGAAAAATATGGTGCGAAAAAATCAGTGTCTGATGACTGGTCAAAACTTCTTCAACAAGAAGAAAAGCGAATCGAAAAACTCCGCTATAAAAAGATAAATCCATCACTAGATGATATATCCAGTATTACTCAAAATGCTACAAACAATAAGGTGGCTACATCATTTGATGAAGAACTTAAGGCATACAGTAGTTCAGATCAGAGGAAAACTATATCATACGAGGACCAAGACATCTTAGCTCCACAAATTCAGCCAAAATCAAATACATCTAATGTGAATAAACTGTCTCAGACAATAAGAGCTTGGGTGAAAGAGGAATTTGGGGATATTGAAATCGGGTGCATTGCAGAGGAATTTGAGGTGTAACTTTGACACAGACATTTTCACTTTATCCAAAAATCAAAGAAAAACTCTCAGAAATCGCATTCGCAAAGAAGTGGAAAAGTTGCATTTAGTGACAAAGTCTATGATTACATCTTTATTTGAGAAGGCTGCAGAAGGACAATGTGAAACCTGATTACTGATCAGAGGGTTGTAGTGACAGAACCTGCATCTTCTGATCATCCAGAAATAGCTTCTGTAACAGTGCAAATAAGTGTCCAGGTTATTCCATTTCAACCACTTGAATTTCCCAAGTCTAAAATACAGGAGGAGCTCAAGTTAATACGATCACATTTGAAACTGTTATGGGTTAAAACTCGGTCTCATTCAGAGAGTCAGGAGTACTTATTCAGTTTGAGACAAGATCTTCAGCAGATAGAGACTGATTTAGTGCAAAGATTTGCCAATTTTGACAATACATATGGTGTACCTAATCGTAGAGTGCCTGATTCTGTGTTGCTGAGAAGTGAAATATGTAGCCACATGTCTGAAGAAGGCTTGGTATTACTTCTGAGTGGTGCGATACCTGCAAAACCCTACTCAAGGCTTATTAAGATCAAAGAAGAACTTCAAAATGTCATGAAGAATATGGAATCTGCAAGATTAAATAACCAGAAGACAGAATACAAAGCCTTGAATGCTCAACTTGTCAACCTTCACACAGATAGGAAAGCTATTATGTTGACCTTTACAGGACCTCTGACCAAGAAGCGACAAAACAAGCTTAAAATGAAACTGAAAGTTTATTGTTGTTGTATGGATTACTTTGATAATGAGCTGGGAGCAGTAGCGATAAGAAACCTTGGATTTATGAGGACGACTTTAAGAGATTTGGAGAGACACTATGCCATCATTACACATTTACTTGTAAGTATTTCTGTTCATAACTTTGTTAAGAAAGATATACTGAAATTAGATCTGTCTGTACATTAATCTGTGGAAATAACAAAGTTAGCGAAACTAAGATTGGCTACCTTCGAAGCATGGTCCACTTTTCTGTATGTCTGTCAGTTTTTCTGGATGAATTGCAAAGCAGTTGTTGGTCTATAGATTAATGATGCCTGTATGTCTATCTGTTTGTCAACATTTTGGTTAATTCTGGTTGAAGAAAAAATATCGGAAACTGTTAGTATTAGAGAAGTACTACTGAACAAGTAGGATGCCCCTGAAAAGACCTGTTGTTTTGACCTAGTGACCTTGACTTTGAACTTCAACCTTCTTCTAACAAAATCAAAATTAGGCCTTATTTATTCAAGTGTAAGGGATTTCATTTGTAGATTCTTTTTGGTACTTTAATATTGTTTGATTTAAAGCTTGTTGCTTGTTGTTGAACAGTAAATCTTGACCTTAAACCTGCTGTAAAAAAAAAGTTTGACCATAAGCTAAAGGTAGGGCTTTAATTGATATTTCATATACATTTGTATAGATTTGTGAGGTCATGAATTTGATTCAAAAACTTGACTAAATTACCTTGATCTTTGACATACTTTATACAATATCTTATTTGTACTATATCTACTTGACTTATAAGGATATTACTTTATTTTTCGCTTGTCCAGTTTGGTACTTTTTTATTTTTGTGACCTTGACCTAATTTCAACAAATGGATTTTCTGATAAATCCTTTAACTTTTGAGGCTTCCATATTTCACAAGTATATTCCTAGTGTAACAACCTTTTTCTTGATATAAAAAGTCTTTTCACCTTGTCCTTGACCGTGGATATTGTCCTTTCTATCATCTTATCACAAGTAGTTTTATTTGTTGTACATCTAGAGTTTTCCTTTTCTTGGTAAGATATGAAGGATTATATAGAATTGAAAAGCATTGTCATGAATAGATATATTTAAGCTGTGTATATATGTGATTTTTAGCTCACCTCGACGAAGTTGAGATGAGCTTATGCTATAACGCCGGTGTCTGCGTCCGCGTCCCCGTCCGCGTCAGGTTAAAGTTTTTGGGGTAACTCAGTATCTGACGAAGTACTGATGCTACAGTAACCAAACTTGCACAAGTGATTCATCTTTGGATGCTGAGGTGAACCCATGCATTGAATGCTGCATCTGACCTATATTTTCCGCTTGAATGACTTTGTCAATGTGTGGTTAAAGTTTTTGGGGTAGCTCAGTATCTGACAAAGTACTGATGCTACAGTAACCAAACTTGCACAAGTGATTCATCTTGGGATGCTGAGATGAACCCATGCATCGGATGCTGCATCTGACCTACATTTTCCGGTTGAATGACTTTTTCAATGTCTGGTTAAAGTTTTTGGGGTAGTTCAGTATCTGACATAGTACTCAGATGCAACAGTAACCAAACTTGCAGCAGTGATTCATCTTGGGATGCTGAAGTGAACCCATGCATCGGATGCAGCATCTGACCTACTTTTTTCGCTAGGGTGGTTTTGCCTTTAAAGGCCAATATTGAGCAAAGTATAACTGCTACATGTACCAAACTTGCATATTGCATGTATCTTTGATCAAACTTTCATAAAATGACCTTGACCTTCTTTTTCCGCTTGAGTGATTTTGCCTTGAAAGGCCAATATTGAGCAAAGTATAAGTGCTACATGTACAAAACTTGCATATTGGATGTATCTTTGGTCAAACTTTCATAAAATGACCTTGACCTTCTCTTTCTGCTTGAGTGATTTTGCCTTAAAAGGCCAATATTGAACAAAGTATAAGTGCTACATGTACCAAACTTAAATATTGGATGTATCTTTGATCAAACTCTCATAAAATGACCTTGAACTACTTTTTTCCACTTAAGTGATTTTTCTTTTTAAAGCCAATATACATGTACTTAGAGATATGTTTAAATTGAACTTTGCTGCCGCGAGGTGAGCTTTGTAATCTGATTTGATTGCACTATGTTTTAATGTGTTTAACAAATTTTAAATTCATATTATAGACAGAGCAAGAGGAGAGAAATCATAGAGAAACCCTTAAACAAATATCACAGTATGTATGTTCATCACTAGTATCAGAGGACTTAAGATTTTCAGAATTGTTTTAATTATTAAGAAAACTTCTTTTAATGTGCAGTCATGACGTCATGAATGTCTGTTATACTCAATTTTTTGATTTTTTTTTTAATCAGAAAAACATAAGTATTGCCTAGCTCTAAGGCTTCATAGAATTGAAAACAATCTTAATAGCACTAGTCAATGTTTAATTTAGTAAGATGATTAAAAAAAGGTCTTAGATAGGAAAAAAAAAACCCAAAAATCATGCATTTTCATTTGTCTGAATTGTTTTGATGAAATGAGATGACAGTGAACCTTTTGTTGTAGGGGTATTGAGGACAGAAAACAAAGGGCTGTTGTGGAGAAACTGAAAAACGACCTGACGCTAGTCGATAATAAACTGTCAATGATGTATCGGCAGTATGAAAACAATACGGAAATCTGTGCTGCTATTAATGACGTACTACGTCAGATTAAGGTGGCTCTTCAGTTGATAGCTTGTCACCATCAGGCTGAGCGAATGCCACCAGAGTCAGTGACCAAGCTTAGGGACATACTGCAGTACTCACTACATGGCTATACCACTGTCAAACAACAGATAGGTAAGATTGGTGGTCAGCAAGGACAAAATGTGGTTAGTAGTCCACCCAGAGAATTACAGAGTCGAGAATGAGATAGTGTGATTCATGCATCATGTTGAAAAATAATTGTAAGGTAGAAAGAAAAATTAAGCTTTTCTTAGTCAAAGGGTCAGGACAAATTTCCCTCTTGTATATTGTTATGCCATCAGAGAAAACATGATTTCTTTTAACCCGATGACCTTTACCACCTTGGAAATTGAGTTTCATTTCAAAACTCCAACGTAAGGGTGATTAGTAGTGAATCATGTTCAAAGATTTTAAGACAATGAAATGACTATCCATTTTACTCGTTCCACAGTTAGCAATCTAAAACAATTCTAAAACTTTTGATGTCATAATATTATGGGTCTGTAGAAGGTGCAGTGTTGTATATTTATGATCACCCTACAAGTACCTGACCAGTAGTGCATTATGCATGTGGATTTTATATTCTAGTTAGTTTGTGACTATTTTCAATCAGTTTGAAACTTTAATCTTGTACACATCATTTATGCAGTTCATATGTATATTTCATGGGAAAACCTTGCTTTTAGTACCAAAACTTGACCATGTGACCTTGACCTTGGAGTTTAACTTAAGCTGTACATATACAGAGGAAAACTGCCAGTAGTGACATATGTTTGACCTTAACTATGACTTTTGACTGGTATTGAAAAAGAAACTTTAACATCAGCCATAGCTTCACCATTAGATTATCCAGTAGTTTGTATCTTATCGAAAGACCCTCACCATGGTGACAAAGATTTTGAACTTATAGCTTCGATCATTTTTTCGCAACACATCACAATGATAATGCTGAATAAAGCGCGTTGTTTCTAGCTCCTGTTGCATGGCTGCAGGTTTGGTATCCTTCTGAAATTTTGTTGTTTTACCACTTTCAGCAAATTTTCAGTAAAAATATAGATGAATACTGGTTTCTCTATTCAAATGTAGTCAAAGTAATCCAATAAATCTGAAAATTAAATGTCTTAGTGGACATGACCGTATATTGGGGTATGTTTTACAATAAAGGATATCAGTTTTTTGCAATTTTGATCCCAAACGAACAATAACTTTGTCTTCAGCCATCCTTATCGATCTGTTGCAGATTTATCTCTACCATTGCATTGAAATAATAAAATGAAATACCAGAAAAGCTTAAAACTAACGTCACAAACTAATAAAAATGTACGTAAAAATGACCTGTCAAAATCGAGGTATTGTTTCTGAAAACTGTGCTTGTGAAAAAAGGTCAGATTCTAGCTGTAGTAGGGTAATTTTGTGCTTTGCGACACATTTAAAGGCGAAAAGTATTAAACCACGGACTTCAATTTCAAAAGAATTGATGTTTGGGATATTTTAATCAAATTTATATTTTCTGTTTAATGACGTCATTTGAATCAATTAAATGAATTTGTATTCAGGGAAAATTGTTTATTACCATTGAGAAAACAAATCGCAATGCCTGATATAGCAGTTTGGATAGGTTTTACAGCTTTAATCATTTCTAAAAGTGAACAGAATTCTTAAAAGTCATTTTGTGACATTGCGTTTTGAACCAAGTGTCTTTATCATTGCGCTGTGTCTGTTCATGAAGACGGATTCGTTGGGCGTTTGATAGAATAAGTCACTCATATACCTACGATTTATGATGGAGAAGAATAGAATACCTATAGATTACATAATATATTTTATAGACTAAAGATTAAGTGGTGCGTTTCTTTTTTTGTTGGGTATATTTACAAAAATAAAACATTAATGCAGATTATTGTTTAAATACTTAAGTACCTTGCAATAATGTCTAGTTTCTGGTATCAAGGAGCTGATAAGATAAGGGCTGTATTTAGCCCTGAATCTCATCAAGTATTTCTTCTACACAATGATTTGTACGCAAGAAAAACTTGATAATTACTAAAATGTAATGTATTTGGAGATTCCTGATACAACTTTTATTTTGGTAAGCTTATTTCAAGATACTTAAATTACAGTCTAAAAACGTTGAAAATTAAGAACAATCTGGCTAATATGGATATCTATAAATGTTAAAACATAGTTATAGTCTAAACAAGAAACTAGAAATTAAATTCAAAAGACTGGTCTCAATTTTTTCCATAAATTTTAAAATTTTGAATCTGAAATATGGTTGTATTTTGTATTCATTGACTACAAAGTAGACATTTTACCAAGAAATACGCATTGTGTAGAAATAAACAGCACACTAATGTTTATTTCATTCCGAATCTTGTCCATTTCATGTGAACATGTTTAGAATAAATGAATGAATGACTTTAAAAGGGAAAAAAAATTAAATTTTGCTTACATTACGGCCTAAAAAACAGATTTGTAAAAAGCCCCCCACCCTCCCTTTTTCAGTTTTTTGTCTCTGGGGCATCAATCCCCCCTTAGCTACAGAACCCCACTTTGTCAAAAGATGTGTATTAGAGATATACACCTTCGGTAAAAGTGGTGTTCTGTAGCTGAGGGGGGGAAGAATGTTTTAAAAAACTTTTCCATTTTCCATTGTTTTCTATAGAAAAAAGACATATTTTGCCCCAAAATTTAGGAAAACTATGCATGTTAAATCTTGTGCAACTGCTTATTATGATGAAACCAAGAACTGGCATAAATTTAGTGAAAGAATTTTTTTGAAGTTCCCATTTTGAAAATTCCACTTTTTCAGGGCAGATTTTACGCCTTATCTTATCAGCTCCTTTCAAAAGTATTTTCATCAATGTGACCTTGACCATGGCTTTTGATCTACATTTGAAAAACTTCTGAGTTTACAATGACAAGAACCATTGAACTGTTACATATATGACTTTTATAATTACCTGTAACAAGATGGCTGTTAGCACCAAAGTCTTGAGATCATGACCTGTATTAAACATCTGGTGAAACTAGCCCAATAATGTGTATCTGCACAAACATCCAGCATGGACCCTTTTTTTATTCGTTCAGTTTCTATCGTGCATGCAAAGTAGTTTATGATTTTGCTTGATGTAGTCTGTATATATAATTTATTTCAGCATGTGTCTTAGTGTGTTTTTGTTTGCTTGATTTCAGATATGTTGAAAGCCTACCAGGAGGGTCCTTTATTATGTAGCTGATGTGTTATTTTGTGTAGGGTTTGTATACACCAAGTCCCTAATAGATTTCCTAGGTCTCTAATATGATTTGTTGTTGTGAATACTAATCTTGTTTTATTATACCATACTTTTCATCCTGACTGTGCAATAAGTAAAGGCCATAAAACAATGTGGTGCTGTATTAGTGATTTATCTATAGGCTACAGCTAACTAAGGTACTTGACTTTATTAGTGTGCCTTTTGGAGTTTTGTCTATTAAGGCGAACAAAGATTGATACACTATACATGTACTAAAGAGATTACCATATGCATCAACATACATTATATAGCTATTTAAAAATATATATGGGAATTCTTTTGATCATGTTGATTGAAGTACAATTTATACATTTTTTTAAAGATGATAGCTAACAGTAGTGATAATGGGTATTAGATAAATGGAAATTATTCCATTTCATCATATCTAATAAACTGTTTAGCCAGCTGAACTACATATTAATACTCAAAGAGGTATTATAACGTTATGTTTTGATGCCCCAAACATAAGAATAGTATGTTATTTCATTTGTTTTTCTACTTTTCAACTGATCTTATATTAGAATATTTTTTAAATTATGTTCAATATTTGACTTGGTATTGATTTTTTTATCCTGTAAAATTGAAAGTCATAGGGCAATGTACAGACATAATTTAAGGATGTTTACATACATTTTACTTGTATTGCTATGCTACATTGCTCATTCTTTTGCTGCAATCTTGTAATAGTTTTATATCAATTTTGCCAGAAGTTAAGATAACAACGGTATGAACAGGTAAACATTTTTCTTTTCATAACAGCTTACAATTGTCATCTATTTTCAAGAAAATTGTATTACTATTTGCCGGGTTATAGTGAACCTTGTCCTTTATATTTACCAGATTACTCTGGTTTTGAAAACTTCCCTTCAGAATTTAAGTTTGGCAGTCGTATTTGATAAGTCTTTGATATTTCAGCTGTAAATTGTATGAGAATCATATCCATGACATTAAGAACTACTGTGGGAACAGTGACCCTTCGACCTTGAACAACTTATCTGAAATGATCAATTTGTGTAACTATTTATAATTGATTTAACATTAAGATTTCAACTTTTTTTTAGCTCACCTCGACGAAGTTGAGTGAGCTTATGCTATAACCCCACGCGTCCGCGTCCACGTCCGCATCCGCGTCCGGTTAAGAAGTTTGGGGTAGCTCAGTATCTGACATAGTACTAATGCTACAGTAACCAAACTTGCACAAGTGATTCATCTTTGGATGCTGAGGTGAACCCATGCATCGGATGCAACATCTGACCTACATTTTCCGCTTGAGTGACTTGGTTAAGAAGTTTGGGGTAGCTCAGTATCTGACAAAGTACTAATGCTACAGTAACCAAACTGGCACAAGTGATTCATCTTTGGATGCTGAGGTGAACCCATGCATCGGATGCAGCATCTGACCTACATTTTCCGCTTGAGTGACTTGGTTAAGAAGTTTGGGGTAGCTCAGTATCTGACAAAGTACTGATGCTACAGTAACCAAACTTGCACAAGTGATTCATCTTTGGATATTGAGGTGAACCCATGCATCGGATGCAGCATCTGACCTACATTTTCCGCTTGAGTGACTTGGTTAAGAAGTTTGGGGTAGCTCAGTATCTGACAAAGTACTGATGCTACAGTAACCAAACTGGCACAAGTGATTCATCTTTGGATGCTGGGGTGAATCCATGCATCGGATGCAGCATCTGACCTACATTTTCCGCTTGAGTGATTTGGATAAGAAGTTTGGGGTAGCTCAGTATCTGACAAAGTACTAATGCTACAGTAACCAAACTTGCACAAGTGATTCATCTTTGGATGCCGAGATGGACCCATGCATCGGATGCAGCATCTGACCTACTTTTTCCACTTGAGTGATTTTGCTTTTAAAAGCCAATATTGAGCAAAGTATAAGTGCTACATGTACCAAACTTGCATATTGGATGTATCTTTGATCAAACTTTCATAAAATGACCTTGACCTACTTTTTCTGCTTGAGTGATTTTGCCTTTAAAAGCCAATATTGAGCAAAGTATAAGTGCTAGATGTTCCAAACTTGCATATTAGATGTATCTTTGATCCAACTTTCATAAAATGACCTCGACCTACTTTTTCCGCTTGAGTGATTTTGCCTTTAAAAGCCAAAATTGAGCAAAGTATAAGTAATACATGTACCAAACTTGCATATTGGATGAATCTTTGATCAATCTTTCATAAAATGACCTTGACCTACTTTTTCCGCTTGAGTGATTTTGCTCTATAAAGCCAATATTGAGCAAAGTATAACTGCTACATGTACCAAACTTGCATATTGGATGTATCTTTGATCAAACTTTCATAAAATGACCTTGACCTACTTTTTCTGCTTGAGTGGTTTTGCCTTTAAAAGCCAATATACATGTACTAAGAAATATGTTTGAATTGAATTTTGCTGTCACGAGGTGAGCTTCGTAATCTGTGATTACCTATGTTTTTTATATTCTACAATTCTTTTACTTTTATTGAAATATAGTCCATTTTGCAGATTGTTACCTATTATAGGATAAATAGATAAAAGTATAATTTGAATTCTTTAAGATTATACATTTCAAATAGTAGTGAATTTATGGTTTGAAATATCACCCATGCATATTATTTTGGAAGGTGCTGAATATGGTAAGAGAGGTGCAGACAACACAGATTTTCATCGAAAACTAATGTTTCACATCTTCTTAAGGTTGAACAAAAATATACCAGTGGTAGTTTTGTTTGAGTAAAGTAATGCAAAAAGCTTTTATCTTGATTATATGACATAATGCAGAGAGCTTTTTAGCTTGCTGTGACAAAAGTCTGGAGGGCTAATGCCATACCCTTGGCATCGTCATCCTTTTCGACTACAAGGAGTAGGGCTTTGATGTTTTACATGTAGATACCTTGTGACGAGACCTTTCATTTGAGAACATCACTTTTGACCTAGTGACCTTGACATTGGACTTGACCTACTTTTTAAAAACTTTAACTTGGGCTGTATCTCTGAACTATGTGGGGTAGGGCTTTGGTACTTCGCATGTAGATATCTAGTGATGATACTTTTCATTTGAGACTCTGACCTTTGATGTAGTTACCTTTGACCTACTTTTCAAACAAGGGGGTAGGGGGTAAGATATTTCACATGTAGATTCCTATTGACAAGACCTCTCATTTGAGACCATGAGCTTTGACCTAGTGACCTTGACCCTGAACTTTGACCTACTTGCATTGGCTGTATGTTAAGCTCTCAAGGGGATAGGACCAATATTATTATATACTAATATTACATGTTTAGACTCCTTTGAATCTTGGAATTTATTTGGTTTTTTTTTTTTTTTTTTTTTGACTACGGCAGGCTATGTTATCTTTAATTACCCTATGTTTGTTTTACTACCTGGATTCTCATTTATGGTGGGTAGCCTACTTGTACTTGAATATGTTTTTGATGTTGATGTATCATTAATGTCATTGGACAGTGTTCTATCATTGAAATCCATATTAGTGTCAACAAAGTTGTATACTTTTTGTAATTGTCATTTGTTTCAATGTAGAACTATAGCTTCTCATTGCAATATAGCTCTTGAAATATAAAATCAGTATATGTTATGTTGTCAGACCTTCCTGATGTTCATATAACTGTGTGTATGTTGTGAAACATTGGTCTCTTCATTTTTGTGTCGCCTGCGAAGCATAGCGACACTTAGGGATCACTTTGTCCGTTGTCCGTCTGTCCGTCCGTCCGTCCGTCCGTCAGTCAGTCCGTCTGTCTGTCTGTCACAATTTGGGTGTCACAGCCCATAACTTTTGAATGGTAAGTGATAGGGCTTTGATATTTCACATGTGTATTCCTTGTGACAAGACCTTTCTACACATACCAAAATTTTTGACCTAGTGACCTTGACCTACATATTTGACCTACTTTTCGAAAAAAATAAGAATGCTTATATCTTTTGATTGGTAAAGGATAGGGCTTTGGTATTTCACACATGTATTCCTTGTGACGAGACCTTTGTACACATACCATAATTTTTGACCTGGTGACCTTGACCTAGATATTTGACCTACTTTTCAAAAAAGTTAAAATTTGCATTATCTCTTGAATGGTTAGCGATAGGACTTTGAAATTTCACTTGTGTATTGGTTGTAACAAGACCTTTCTACACATACCATAATTTTTGACCTACTGACCTTGACCTACATATTTGACCTACTTTTTAAAAAATTAATATTGTATTTATCTTTTGATTGGTAAGTGATAGGGCTTTGAAATTTCACTTGTGTATTCCTTGTAACAAGACCTTTCTGCACATACAATAATTTTTTGACCTTGTGGCCTTGACATAGATATTTTACCTACTTTTCAAAGAAGTTGGGATTCGCTTTATCTTTTGATAGGTTAGTGATGGGGCTTTGATATTTCACATGTGTTATTCTTTGTGACAAGACCTTTCTAAACATACCATAAATTTTGATCTGGTGACCTTGACCTAGATATTTGACCTTTTTCCTTAGAATTGCGTATATCTTTTGATTGCTAAGTGATAGGGCTTTAATATTTCACGCATATATTTCATATGATGTGACCTTTGTTTTGTTACCAAAATATTTACGCAGTGACCTTGACCTAGTTGATTGACACTATTTTCTGAAAATTTGAGATTGACCATATCTTTCAGTTGGTAAGTAAGAGGTCTGATAGTTCACATATGAATTTCATTAGACTTTTATAGTGATATCAGTAATTTTGAACCATGTGATCCACCTCCTAGAATAAGCCGCTTCGCAGGCGACACAAGCATTCCTTGGATTGCTATTTTTTACCACATTTAATGATATTCTTTTTCAATGAGAAAGAACAACACATCCCCAGCAAAAACATGGCTAAAGTTAGCCACAATTTCATTTCCTTCATTTCCTTTATTCATAATAAGCAATTTTAAGTTGTTGAATAAAGTTTATTGTTAAAATTGTCAGGACATGTTTCATTCTTTTCCACAGATAACATTTCTTTGTCAGTTGAGAATTCTAGGCAGTCTCTTTTTCTATATTCTAAAGACAACTTCAGAAGTATGCTAGCTAGAAAAGCACTGCATTGAATTTCACCAAACTTTGTACTAAACAAGTATCCAAGGAGTACATGTATTTTGAGGTATACAGGTTTCACCATGTCTGTCCATTTATCGGTTTACAGGAACACATTTTTTGTTAGGAAGCAGCATTTCCATGCCATTATTCAATATCACACAATTTACAGACAACTTTACAGGATCCATACTGATTTTGAGGTTAATAAGTCAAGGTCAAATTCATTCTGTGTTGATAAATGTGATAAGAATCCGATATATTTTCGGTAAGAATGTTTGGTTTACTGTGTGTCGGAGGACCATTGGCTACGGTTCTTACCAACACTATTATGGGGTGTTAGTTCCTGTGGCATGTCAGCTCTAGATGTGTCACCTGTAACACAGAGCAACAAATATGGCGTCTGTCTGATAGTCACACTTTCACATAAATGGCTTTAACTTGATAATATACATCAATGCCTTCATCAAACTTGCAGAGAAGGCCAAGCATAGAGAGACACAACACCAAATGAGGTAACATGCTACAGCTGTTCTTGAACAATTCTTCTTATCTGATAACAAATACGGCCTCCAAGGGCTTCTGTCTGCAGGCGCTTTATTGATTTTTCCTCTACAGCCATTCTGATGTATACATATTTTCAATGAACCATACATGAAACAAATAGGATCGACCAGTTCTCACAAAGACATATAATGGTATTGCACAGTGTATCTGTCCCTATTTTCTTGTTGGCAATATACAGACTTAACCATTTACCCTAAGGTCTTCATACTTGCCACAAAGGATTAATATAACAAGAGGAGGAGCCCAATAGACGATTTTCACATTACCGCAGTTGACTTGCATTTCACACATCCAAGTATTCCAACATCACTTGACCCGACATCACAAGATTTGACGAAACTTTTAACTGTGACGTCGTAGCAGATTTATGACGTCACAGAATTAACTTGAAAAGTAATGGTGTCTGGTCTTGGCAAGCCTAAAATGCAAGTCTAACGGTAATGTGAAGGTCTATTGAAGTTTACATTAAGATCAAGGCCGCTGCCTAATATACAGGTAAAACCAAATGAGACTAATACAGATTAGCTTTAGCCGGGTCTTTAGACTTGCCACAAAGGAATTATCATGACAAGAGAAAAACTTGGTGTGTTTCCAGTTCAAAGTCCCAGCCACTTGCATATATGTACAACCTTGTAGGTAAGATAAACAGTCATAGCATCAGCCTTATAAGCTACTTAAATATCATTAAAGATGTTAAGAAAAAAAAACCCAATCCGTTTTCACTTTTGGAAGACAAAGATCAAGGTCATAGGCACAAAGAATAGAGACTAAACCATAATCACTGGGGTGTTTCTACTTGCCACAAACCATGCTATGACGAGGAGAGTCCAATTGATTTCATAGGTCAATGGTGTAAGCCACAGCCAATTGTCTAACAAAACCTGTGTGGATGATACATTTATAAATTGGTGGCATAACAATTCTTCATACTTCTGAATCTAGGGCTTTTCGATGTCGATCACAGCCAATTGTGATTATGAAATGGATACCCATAGCAAGAGGAAAGCCCTATTGAATATCAAGATCAGTCATCAAAGGCAAAGGGCAAAGCTCAAACAACAGCTTAAACAAGATGTGTTTGTGAAATATGTATGATCCTTTCAGCAGCTTTATCAGTATAGAAAGTCGTCTAAAAAAACATCAACAACACTACTTTGGATGACCTAGGACTTGCAGTAAGGTAGGAATGGACCTGTCCCATTTTACCTAACCTGCTCACTCAAGCATGAAAAGTGGGTCAGATGCAGCCTCTGTTCCATGCAATATAGTAAGCATCTTCAGATGCATCATCCATGCAAGTTTGGTTGATGTAGAACTTATAGTAAGGCGGGAATGGACCTGTCCCATTTTACCTAACCTGCTCACTCAAGCATGAAATGTGGGTAAGATGCAGCCTCCATATCATAAATTGTAGTAAGCATCCTCAGATGCATCATCCATGCAAGTTTGGTTGATATAGGACTTAGGCCTCTGGACAAGGCACATAAACCATGGAAATCATTCAAATTATTCATGTAATCTATATACATATGAAAAAACATGAATTCTAAATAAATATCTTTAATGCAAAAGTAAGAAAGTTTCGATAATAATTTAACATAGGTAATCACAGATTACAAAGCTCGCCTCGTGGCAGCAAAATTCAATTCAAACATATTTCTAAGTACATGTACATGTATATTGCCTTTTAAATTCAAGTGGAAAAAGTAGGTCAAGGTCATTTTATGAAAGTTTGATCAAAGATACATGTATCCAATATGTAAGTTTGGAACATCTAGCACTTATACTTTGCTCAATATTGGCTTTTAATGGCAAAATCACTCAAGCAGAAAAAGTAGGTCAAGGTCATTTTATGAAAGTTTGATCAAAGATGCATCCAATATGCAAGTTTGGTACATGTAGCACTTATACTTTGCTCAATATTGGACTTTAAAAGCAAAATCACTCAAGTGGAAAAAGTAGGTCAGATGCTGCATCCAATGCATAGGTCCATCTCAGTATCCCAAGATGAATCGCTTTTGCAAGTTTGATTACTATAGCATCAGTACTTTGTCAGATACTGAGCTACCCCAAACTTCTTAACCAAGTCTTTCTGAGCTACCCCAAACTTCTTAACTAAGTCACTCAAGCATAAAATGTAGGTCATATACAGCATCTGCTGCATGGGTTCACCTCAGCATCCCAAGATGAATCACTTGTGCAAGTTTGGTTACTGTAGCATCAGTAATTTTGCCAAATACTGAGCTACCCCAAACTTCATAACGCGGACAGGGACGCGGACGCGCAGGGGTATAGGATAAGCTCACTCAACTTTGTCGAGGTGAGCTAAAACTGAAATACAAACTTTGACATACATAACAGCACATACATAATAGCAAGAGTTCATTTAGCTAATGAACACATACAGTACGATGTAAAGTAAACATGGACTTTGGTAAAGACCAAATATTACATCATTGAGCTTGCTTTAAATGTACATAAATTTGGGGAATACATGCATTGTATGAGTAACTTGTTGCAATTCTGATTCCCTCCCTGCAAAATATTTTAAAATATGGATATTACCAGTAAACTCTACTCAAGATAAAATTCTTCATTGTCAGGTAGAAAGCAGGTAAAATCATAAATGCCCTTGAATTGGATGGACATCAATTAATTGAATTACACTTAAATTCATACTTTTCAATTTACATATCAATGATTCACTTTTTTGCATACCAAGTATAAAGTATGCAATGTATGAACAGGACCTGACAAAAAGTACCTTCTAATACATTATATCAGGTGTCAATGAACTTTGACCATGTTCATACGACAAAGCAACATACAAGCACACATTGTTAATATGTGTATGTTTCACAGATAGATCATAATTGCATGTACCTTACTGACTGTGTACTAAGAGCTAATAAGCTTGGTTGATGAACACATCATTGTAGAACTTTTTTTGAAGTAAAACTTGAAAATTTTAGGACTGACAAAATTGAGCATTTGGAAGTATATATTTTTGGGCTGAGGAGATAAAAGCTGAAGTAAGTTAAATCAACAATTTAGTCAATGAAAATTTACGATAAACTTAACGTTACTTGGTCTTGTGATATAAATAATTCCAGGTATTAAAAATCATTAAAATACTGTAGTCTGAAACAGTGTCATGAGACACCAACAGCCAAAAGCAAATACACATGCTGAAATTAAGAGAATAAGCAGGTTAACAGAATAAAGCATTGCTAAAATAACATTTCTGTATAATAGACAGCATCAGCCGTAAAAGTTACACAAATGTACATTAATGGCACATATAGAATACTGATAAGTGTATGGTAACTAGAGCCTGTTTCAAAAGGCAAATATCTTTAAAAACAGATAAATCCTTAGACTTGTACTTATTCTGCCCTTAGACATGTACTTATTTAACCCTTAGACATGTACTTATTAACCCTTAGCCCCAGTTTACACTATGTTCCTGGCGGCCAAGGAGGCCACGTTTCAAGCCACCATGGACGAAACTTGGTGACCGTGAGACAACGGAGGGGAACGGGATCGACAAACGTAACTAGCCATGATTGCCGGGGCTGATGGGGCAAATGTTTAAACTGTCGAAACATTTGTCATGGCAGCCCATGGTGCAGATGGCCTAATTCAGAAACCTGTAGCAAAACAGGTCCAACGCAACGTGACAGAACGTAACAGAACTAACAAAACTTGGGACAGTGTCCGTAGCGGAAAGGGAAGCAAAAGTGTGACTCGGCAACTAACGATCCTCATTAAGTTAAGTTACAGTCTGTTACGTTTATGTCCCATTTAGCTGCGGTTGCTTTAGGGCAGATGCACGTTTTCTCAAGGTGTGCCACCATTTCTAAAGGCGAGCTAAGAAGTGTGTTAGCCGTTTCATCACGTTCAATTATGGTAACTCCCGGCTTGTTACGGTTTATTTCAAGTTCTACTACTGCCTGGTCACATAAGACGTACAATAAGCCAAACTCTTTTCTGTAGCTTTTTGTGTCTCCAATTCCCGGTGGTCACAGTTAATCGTAGTGGGCCTTGACAGAACTTGGTAGACGTGACCAACTTGATTGGATCGTAACAAAGCGTGACAGACCTTATCAGAATGTGGCAGGTCACGAGGAAACGTACAAACGTCCCTAACAAGCCGTAGGTTGAAACGCAGTGCGCCATCAGGTCTCCTGAATTCAGGAGCCGCGGCTCATCATGGATACCTTGATAGACCATGCAAACATAACGAGACCTAACAGAACTTGAATACCAAGATAAAAACTGCCAAAAATCCCATGGCGTGCTACGTTTTTGGGCCACCGTGACTGCCGTGGTCGCCGGGAACATAGTGTAAACCTAGGGTTAGACATGTGCTTATTTAACCCTTAGACATGTACTTATTTAACCCTTAGACATGTACTTATTTAACCTTTAGACATGTACTTATTTAACCTTAAAAACCTTTGGAAAAAGATTGCAAATAGAATACAAACTTTGATTCATGATTTCTTTGGTAGAACTTCATACATAAATAAATGTACATGTAGCAGACCTTGGAAGACATATTACACACATTCTTGTTTGAACAAGCTTATTCCTTACATTCCTAGGTTCATTGTGCCAAATCACACCAACCGCTTTTGTTCCTAGTGATGTTGAAAAAATACCATGAAGAGGTCAAACATATCTGTGAATGGTGGCAAGAAAAATTGAATTTGATTGCTGATGCCCATTTCTAAGACCTTGTAACACTGATATCTGGAAAAAAATAGACCAAATCCATTTCATAGACAACTATAGGGGTAACATCCCCTAGGTATGAGCCCCTTGTGCTCAAGCACATAAGAAAATATTTAAACAAAATTTCAAATAAACCCGTGCAGTAGTCTTAATAGTAAAACAAAGACATAAGCTCATCTTTTTTTCTTAAAAAAAACCATCTAAACATACTATCATAGATAAGGAGACATCATATGGTCAAATATACAATCATTGATAGAAATATATATTTAAAAAAAATAAATATATAAAAAAAAAAAACAATCTACCCGATGTTGTCTATCCAAAATCAGATCATCACACAAATCTTCTCAAACTTTGATTGCTAAACTGAATTACTACATACCGCTACATGTATGGCAAATTGGATGTGATACAATAATCTCATAAAGAAAAGTACAATAAAATGTCAAAAATCATTTTAGCATCGTTGTAACAAAAGTACATGTATTACAGTTCTGCAGTACTTGATTAAATATAAGGCACTTATTGCAAAAATATCTAAGTCTATCAAATAGTCAAAATGAGAAATGGAGCACACTGACAAAACTTTAAAGAACAAAATTAGTTATCACAGGACGTTCTTAACTCTACAGTGTCAAAGAATCCAGTCTTCCCTACTGAAGGTATGAATTCAACATTACATACACTGGGTGTAGTTAAAAACCCTTACACATAGAAAGAATGACAGACAAATGCCAAGTGTTTCATGCTACAGATGAAAGGATTTAGT
The DNA here is from genome assembly GCA_033119305.1 of Pinctada imbricata. NCBI lineage: Eukaryota > Metazoa > Mollusca > Bivalvia > Pterioida > Pteriidae > Pinctada > Pinctada imbricata. Next base: position 81,432,049 of record VSWD01000010.1, read on the forward strand.
GTATGATCAATACATCTTATACATGTATATTGCAACATTAATTAGAACATCAATCATTATGGTACAAATTCTATATTCTTCAAAGCAAAATTAAGTTATAACAGAAGTTTGACTTGAAACGAACAGACAGACAAACCGACAACTGACTTAATTTCCTTCCATGCGGGGATATACATGTATCACAGACGAGACATATAAATAACCTAAAACACAGACTAATTTCACACGTCAGTGATTGCCTCCCTATTTTGAGAAGTTCTGTATTTTCTAGGTGTAAAATTTTTCTTGCTAAGCTGGTCTAATGCATCAAACACATTGTTTGGCAGATGATCGGAAAACATGTCTGGTCCGACTAAGATTGTCCCAAACTCATCTACTTCTTTCCACTCTGCATAGTAAGATGGTGTTTCAAAACAACGTCTGTAAAGGAATTTTAAAATAATGATGATTATACAGGGGAAGAATGAGAAAAGGAATGTGCCTTGACTTCTTTGTACTTGGTTTCTTTGTTATTTCTTGTTTTGAACAATATCTGACATGAATTGAATACTAAGTCATCAAAATTCTATGGAAATAAGAGTAAAAATCAGGGAAACTATGCTACACATACAACATTTCTATTAGAACCTTCAGAACATCATGATGCTTTATGACAGAAACTGTCCAATATAGAACATAACCCTATAAAACAAAATGACAGAATTAGGAGATTTTTTTTTATTATATCCCATTAGCAATCTTTTCAACTACACATTGACATACATGTATCTTGCAATGCATTTAAGGGAGCTAAGGATTCAAAAGAAGCAAAATTGAGATAAGTATTCATGAAGTTCGAAGAATTGCCGAACTTCTCACTCTCTAAACATTTCATGCATGTGCTTACCTTTCTCGATCTACCTCCTGTATATGAAGAACCTGACCAGGGGGATATAACTGTGTGTTACCATCCTTAAACTGCTGCATTTTCAGTATACTCTCCTGAATGGACTCCTATATACACAATACTGACATTAACTATTTTAAGAGCATGTACTATTTGTACATTTATTCTATAAATAAATGCTTCATAACTTTTATTATAACTGACTCCTTTGGAAATATGCCATTGAGACAAATTACCTAAAACCTTTCCAGTTGACAATACCTTTGTATATTTCTGAATTTTTGATTTTTAATAATCATTCTTTGTAATATTTTATTATAAGTTCTGTGTAAATGAAACTTATAATAATCCTCCAATAATTCAAGGTACCCATGGTTTACTTAATTAAATTAAACTTGATTATTTTACAATGTTTAACAAACAAGCTACACAAGCTTAAATTATGTCTCCTGTTGGCTCAGATGTTGGCCTGAGGGGGTCCAAGGAGCAGGAGGAAACCGGAGTACCCGGAGAAAAAAACCCTGCAGAGGCCTGGGTGGGAGACCACCTACCCTCCCACATAAGACCCTTCGCCGATTCTGGGATTTGAATTGTGCTAACCCGGACTTAAAAAAACATGGTCATGATAATTTATGTAGCAATACTACAGTACATGTACAGACCTCAAGTCTCTCCCTAATCACCATAGATCTAGAGTCATGGATCAAGTTTTCACCATTCAACATTCTATTAGAAAGGCCAGAATTGTCATCAAAACAGCCACATATTAACTGCCATACACCACCAGCTAAGATACGGTACTGAAAGACAAACAGCATGATAAAAGCACCACAAGCTTGATAAGTCATGAATATCGTTAGTAACACTTTTGATATTTGAAAGGATTCATCTATTTTGTGTTGCCTGCGAAGCTTAGCGGCACTAAAGGATAACTTTTTTTAATTCCCCAAATACATACCTTTGGTAAGTTTGTGTCCCTAATTGCTCTATAAACTTTAAATTTGAGATCTTCCATTGACGTAAGTCCTAATCGTGGGATGATGTCTTTACCTAGCACCACAGAACACACATACTCCTTACAGTGAACACTGGCATTATAACTATGAAATAAATGGATATGGTTTTTAGCAAAATGCATGAAAAATTCTACAAATGATAAAAAATTTTGCTGTTTATCTAAATCTAAATTTCAATTTCCCGCCTTTGCAAAATACTAATCATTTCACTATGACTTAAAGTCACTTATCATTTTACAATGACTTTACTTGTACTTACCTTAGAAGGCCACCAGGCGGGGAGAAAGCAAAGCATATAAGATCTGGGTAATCTGGCTTTAGTAATATAGATAGTAATGCTGCAGTACCTGCCCCTAAACTGTGTCCTGTTATTACCAGTCGACTACCCTGTAAAATAATAAGAGAATGAAAGGTTTTTATCACTCACCTGACTCTCTGTCAAACAGATCTTCTGTTGGTCATTATGGAAAACAAATGTAGTCAAATCAGTTGAACACTAATTAGTATAGCAGAATCATGAATGTGTATGTCTTATCTTTAAAAATATCAGCATGTTTTGAAGATGAAAACAGAAGAATGACAGGGACTGCATGTATTTGTCCTCCAAACACTTTTATCAAAGAGTTGAACGGTACTACCTGTGCTTTCTGAAAGGCAAACTGCAACCGATCATTTTCCTCGAGTTTTGATTTGATATACTCCGCAGCCTGTAGCATTCCTTTGTGTACTTTACTATCTCTATCACAGCTTGACATCTCTATAGTATCACAGTCTGCTGTCATGTCAGTTAAAACATCCTGTGAAATACAATGTAGATAAATTTAAGGAACGAGCACAGAGCAGGTCATACATGTATGCCAGATACAAGATCAGATGTCATTATATACAAGGTCATATGACACTTACAAAATTCATTTGAAGAAAAAAATTCAATTCTAAACTTACATGTACAATTTGAGTCATCAAAAATGTCAAGTCTTTGATGGTAATCAAGTATTCAAAAGTCTCTGATGGTATTCCCATTCAAAATTACTTTATACACAAAACAATCTTGTACATGTGAAAATTATACCTTGAATGACAAAGTCCCTCGTACAGACACTACCACTGCCTGGTACTTTCTATCTATTGCTATATAAAATGGAATCTCATAAACCTGAAAAAAAGATTCATACTGAGTATGTACTTGTATGTAAGTTGTTTATGTCATTCAACATAAATCCAACTTTTCATGCCTATAATGAACAGGATTTACTAGAGTTGTGCCGATTATCGCTGATGTCGACGACATCGTTGCTGAGACCTTCATGATTAAGATAATCAATTCAGATTTTGATAATCAATTATAATCGTAAAATTTAAAACATTTTAAAAATGATACATTTGCATAAAATTAAACGTATTTTTGCTACAGAATCAATTCACAAGTCATACAAGTAACTTTATTTGGCTGATATCATGCATTGACTTTTGTCAGTGCACATACTCACATGAAACATTTTGCTGAATTTTGCAGTCTATGTAAAGTAACATACATGTATAAGAATCTGATTATAATTGATAATCAATAAAAAGGCTTATCCAATTAATCCATTTGGATTTTTCCAAATGATTCCCAACACTTGGATTTACATGCATTCAGACAATTGTTCATGTAATGAAATCTAATTTACAAAAGATTGAATTCCATTCATTTTGAAAGTCTTACACCAAAGTGACAAACCCTTACAGAAATAAAAATAGCGCACCAATATTGCAGCACTAATGCCGCAAGATGTGACACTCTGGCGCTACTCTGGCACTAATCTCCAATGATACCAGAATAGCACTGGAAACTGTTGCCAGACACTACCATTTGTGGCACTAGTGCTGGAGTAAAGCCACAAACTTACTTCTGCTGAAATATCTTAGACGCATGTTTCATATGGAGCCAGAGTAGTGCCAGAAAAAGAGCATATCATTCTGTAGGTGGTTAAGTAGAAGTATACAAATGGTTCAGTTTGAAAAGAGGGAACAGAAGTGTCATAAATTTAAGGTTTCTTGGTTTAATGGAGCATACAACAATATACATGTAGGTAGATTATGTGCTGTACTGTATTGGATTAGACATGATTATTAAGGGAGATGAAACTAGTCAGTCAAAGGTATACAATTATATAAATTTATTGCTATCAATAAAAAAAATTAATGAAAGTGGAAATTCAGTCTAATGAATGATGCCAGAATAGTGCCACAAGATGATCCAGAATAGCGCCACAACATGGTGCTGCACTGTTGCCACAAGATAGTGCCACAAAGTAGTGCATATACATGTACCTATGTACAATATAGTGCCAGAATGATGCCAAAACAGTGCTGCAGTGGTGCCATAAAGATAGTGCCGCAAAACTCATTTGCATACGAAAAATGCTAATGCCGCAATATACGGCACTATAACGCCAGCATGGTGCAGTGCTATTGCTGCTCTAGTGCCACTATATGGTGCCGCAAGCCTAAAATTTTCGTAAAGGAATGATTTGGTGCAAACGTAGTACATTTACTAACATCACTGTAACAGACGAACGGCTAGAGTAGAATTGGCAGTATCTTTATTTACCATATTGTATTTTTCATTTTATAGAGGATTCATACTGTAAAGTACATAATTATCCTAAACATGTACATAACTTACTTCATTATGATAGTTTACATATTCAATATCCTCAGTTAAGGAAGCTCTGTGTATTTACTTATACATGTACATAACTTACCTCATTATGATAGTTTACATATTCAATATCCTCAGTAGGAAGCTCTGTGTATTTACTTATACATGTACATAACTTACCTCATTATGATAGTTTACATATTCAATATCCTCCGTAGGAAGCTCTGTGTATTAATTACTTATACATGTACATAACTTACCTCATTATGATAGTTTACATATTCAATATCCTCCGTAGGAAGCTCTGTGTATTTACGTATGGCAGCAGTATTACACATACAGCAATTATCATGTATGATATTCGGTGACGCCTTCATGCAGGCAAAACACCTACAAAATAATACATATCAAAGACGCACATGGACAATTTACTCAAATGATTAATCTTCAAAAAGTCTTGATATCATGATTAAGACAGTCTTCATGTAACTAAGCATCATATTCTAATGAAGACAATTCTTCTTCATTTCTAGAATTCAAGATCAGCATACTGAAAATTTTCTGTATTAAACAATGCATATCTATAACTGAAAAATCTGGAGGTTTTTTTTTCACTCATTGAATACTACAACAAAGGAACATACATGTAAACTTTCTAATATTACATGTATGTGACTATGAGCATCTTAGAACCAAATTAATCAACAAACAATCCAGATTCCTATAGACTTGAAAACCTTCTAGTAAATTTTTACCTGCAAGCACCACAAAGCCTACAGACTCCAGTGAGAAGGTTATCAAATACATAGAGTGGCCATCCATAGCTTCCTAGGGCAAACTTCATGTAATGAGTGATCAAGTCCATTGTCATCCAGGGCTGTGGCTCGGTAGGACGACTGTTTGATTTAGGTCTTCCATTTTGACAAGCTAAACCAGATGAAGAACTGTAAAACAAATCACAACTGTGTTGAAAGAATGAGTGTATACAATATTACATGTAAAGCTTGCAGAAATCTCATCAGGCATTACTAGGTCAATATGTCAGCCATCATCTAAGCCATGGAAACTATCGAGACACTGCCGAATATTACTGAGATTTAAATAGACAAGACATCAATAAGATCTCCATTTGTATATTGGATATGTTAAAAGGGAAATAAAACCTAAAGCTCTCTCTTACCTGCTAATCGCCTCGTGTGTATTGGGAGAGAATGTGGCATAACTTTTGTCATATTGTGCTCCACCGACCAGGCTCTCTTGTAAGTTCTGTACCAGGATCAAACCGGCTGCTACATCTGTAGGTACCAGATACGGACCCTGTAATATACGGTACAAGTATTATCATATACATGTGTATCTTATTACAATAACTTGTTCAGTGGTTGAAATTCATGAAGTAGAAATCCTTTGAAGTTTATACATTCTGTGTTACATTTAATAAAAGTCACTCGTATTTGTTCAAACTTGATCTCAAATCAAATCTGACCTTATAAATCCTGTTTACCAATATACATGGAATCTAATTTTAAGTGGAAATGGTATACTGTTTGATGAGAAATAGTCAGAAATATCCCAATAACATAAAAGACTTGAAACAAAATTGTCAATGCTTTCAAAGATTCTTCTCTTGATAATAAATCATAGAAATAGTATAGGGTATATAGTAAGTAATATTTAGTAAAGTAGTATCCATTTAAAGTCGGCACTGTGTACATAAATAACAAAGAAAATAAGCTTTGTAGAGCTTTTACAACCGACATAAATGTATTATAAAATCCTCTGTATAAATGTTTGATTCTACAATTATAGGAGAGAGATAAAGATCAAAAAGAAAATCAAAATATCTTTGCATTTAATCTAAGCGAAAAATTCATTTAAACTAAAAATTCATACATCAAGTAGACCTTTGATATTAATCTAACTTTTCTACACCTCATGCTTTCCATGCTTTACCTTAAAAAATTCTGTTAACAGCTTTGATATATCCTTAAAAGCATCCTTACTCTGGTCATCACATATCAGACAGCAACATAAAAATCTTAATCTAAAAGGAAAACCAAAGAGCTCTACTAATTAACACAAACAGTCACATACTTTATCAAATGATCAGGAATTAATTTTGCAATAAGCTTTTAATTGTAAGGTAATTGTAAGGGCATATTCTGATACAATGGTATAACATTTTGCAATATAATATTTTGCAATTAAGCAATATTGCCGATTTTGCTTATTTCTGATTGGTGGAGACGCTGTTTGATAGAGTGTACCTCAGAGTGAGTTGACAGCTGACGCTCCAAAGCGGTCTACTCGGGATTAGCACGTGCGTTGATTTTTGTAGTGTTAGATCTTTGACTTTGTTGTATCATTGCAATGCAAATATTAATAAAATCCTGATAATTTTATAAAGCAGTTATTGACTTTTGATTTCGGTCTACTCGTGACTATACAGAATTGGTCAGGCATTGGTTAACCTTGGCCTTCGGCCTTGATCAACCAATACTCTACCAGGTCTGTATAGTCACGAGTAGACCTCATCAAAAGTCAATAACTGTATAGTATATGTTCCCGTAATTACAGTAAATTATGCTACAGGTGAGTAAAGGTAATACTGAAAAATCTAATTCGCAAAGAGGTCTCTATATTACAGCACATCTGTATCATTAAACTATTGGCTTGGGGATAATTGTAAGGGCATATTCTGATACAATGGTATTCTCATGTTAGAGTTTAACATTAGCAGGGTATAGCAATTTTAAAACCCTTCACTGTTTTTTTGAAGTTTAGCACAAACAATGTTAATCCCTCCCTGTTTCTAACAAAAAAGGTGGTAACAATATCAGATTCCAATCCCTCTTCTCTAAAAATGACAACAAAGATGAACATGTACCATGTACTTAGTAAGTAGAAACGTGCCACTCCAGAATTTATGAATTATCTTAAAATACAAGAAAGATATTTCTAATAACGGTATGTTTGAGTATTCATAAATCAAAGTAATGATACTAAAATAGAAAGTGAATCTACATCTACTTGTACTAACTGTGAGAAGTGAACAAGATATGATCTCCTAGTGCAAAATGAACTTAATCAAACCTTTTCTCCCATGCCTTGCGTGATGCCACCATAGCACTGTCCGTCACTTGGGCTGTAGGATCACTCTGTAGCCGTGTGGTATTACAATCCTTTCTGCTCTGCTTACCAAGCGGATCAAACACCACGATGACCCCAATTATAACTATAACGGCCAGGATCCATCCTGATATAACGGCACCTCGAGCAGTCCATACCACAGACCTCTGACATTCCTTGGACTCAGAGAAAGACCAGTATGTTCCGAGTATATTCCAAATCAACTCTGGTACTGATATAGCTATCTTTATATAGAGAAATAATACTAGCTTTTCCCTGGGTCCTACGTTAGTAATAGAACCTTTCATACTGATGAACACTATGACGGCACTAAGCACGATACAGATACAGAGGAGCAGTAACAGACCAATGTAGTATCCCTTCAAGAAGCCTCCTCCATTACAATCCCACACGGTAGATCCATGGTAATTATACACGATGGATATAGCAATTAACCTAAAAAATAATATAAATACTGGGCATTTTATCTCTTAGTCAAAAATAAACGTGTAATTTCTGATAAAAGGGTTTCATAACAATCGTCAAGGTCAGAACTACATGTATTGTAATAACTGAAATCATAAAACTAGATTTCAGAAAAAATACATGTATTATTACAATGTATTTTTTTTTTTTTATAAAGTTCCTCTGTTTAACAAGAAAATACAAAGTTACAAAATAGATAAATTCTAAGAATATTGTATAAGTACTGGTAGATTAGGTAGATTAATCTTGTATGTTTCAGTTTACATAAATTAGCAAAAGGAAATATATCACTATGATTTAATAATAATTGCATTTAAAATTCATCTTTTAATTTGAAAATTCTGACCTTTACCTTTGTTTATAAACCCTTTTCCAACAATACAAGTACATAAAATATGAAGAATATAAATGTACTTTATACAGAATTGCTTGTGCCTTATTGAGGAGGTAATATACAAAATGTACAATACTTTATTCGTCCTGAGTCTTTAAATTTAATTACCTTGGTGACATGTTTGATTTAAATAAAAATTAATCTTACTTTAGATGATGATGATGGTAACTACATGAACTATCATATCAGGAATCTTTAAACACAGTAACGTAATGATATTTAGGAATTCACAACGCAGCCAATCTGACTAAAACAAGATCTACTATTGATACTGTAATTATACAGAAAACTGATTCTTAAACTTAAATTTACTGATATCACAATAAAAGGGACCTCATCAATGATTCTATCATACCAAACAACTCTAACGAATATCTCCAGCAACCCCGGGAACACGAAATCATCCGTCCCTACTGACCATCTCCTACCAAATGCTGTGAGGGCTGGCATGATGATGAGCGATTGTACTGTCAAACAGGCGACAAAGCCCTTAATTCACACACTTTACATCAGAAATCACAGTGTAGACTAACTAATGTGACCTTTTGATTCTCTGAAAATTAAACACATAAATAAACATCAAATACTCTTCATGAAGCTTATAATCTTAAAATATGACATACATAAAGCATATGTAGAAAAGTTGAAAAGGACCAAACCTGTTGGTACATACCTAGTCCCAACATTAATATACAGAAAAATAATACTTTACATATACAGAGATATACAGAGACCAGACGAATGGCTTTCTAAAATCAGTGTCCGCGAAATTTTGTAGAGCGTCATTGGACAAAAATACAAAAATTTACATGTATATGGATGAACTTTTCATCCAAGCATAATTATTTCTGTCTAACAAGAAATAAAGAGAGAGAAATTTGCATTAAATATAAATTTAACAATAGCATGTCTAATTTTTCATCAAATGAGATCCCTTCCAATTTCAAAAAAGTTCTTGGAAAAATTTGTAAATCGTTAAATGAGTAGTAAAGAGAAATGCATACACAATAACCTCAAAAACCTACATGGGACAATCCTGAATCCAGTCTGCCTGGAAATAATGTACTGGTAATATGATTGGTTCATGCATCTCGGGGCAGTACTAGACATTAAACCACATCTAGGTAGATGTTATTTCTATTCTTACATATCTTTATCATAGCAGATGACAAGTATTGTTGCCAAAGTAAGTTTGAGAGAATGATTGGTTTTTGGCTGGATTGGGAAGCAAAATCCAGTCTGTGAAATGGCGAAGTCTGCCTGTCCGTCCATCTATCCGTCAGTGCATCAACATTTTGGTTAAACTGTTGTGTTTAAGTCATTTTTAGCTCTACTGGAGCTTATGCGATACCCCCTCTTCTGGCATCCGTCCGTCTGTTCATCTGTCCGTCCATAGACAATTTTTGTGCTCGCAACTCCTTTGAAACTATAGGAAATAGAAAGTTAACTAAGTTGCATCCTACTTGGTATGTGGTCTAGTTGTGCACCTGACATTTGGTTTCAGCCTCTGACCCCCAGGGTCTTAGAAAATGGGCGTGGTTATGAAAATCTATGAAATCTTGTGCTCGCAACTCCTCTGACACTATAAATGATGGAGACTTTATTCTTTTTGCAATATGATGGGTCTGTGGTGTAGTTGTGCACCTGATATTGTGTTTGAGCCTCTGACCCCCAGGGTCTTAGAAAATGGGTGTGGTCATTTTCTCTTATATAACTCTATGTACTCTTGTGCTTGCAACTCCTCTGACACTATTAATGACAAGAGACTTAATTGGTTTTTTTTAATATGATGGGTCTGTGGTCTAGTTGTGCACCTGATATTTTGTTAGAGGCTCTGACCCTAGGGTCTTAGAAAATGGGTGTGGTCATTTTCTCCTATATAAATCTACATGTATGTAATCTTGTGCTTGCAACTCCTCTGACACTATAAATGATGGCGATTAAATTCTTTTCGTCATATGATAGGTCTGTGGTCTAGTTGTGCACCTGGTATTTTGTTTGAGGCTCTGACCCCAGGGTCCTAGAAAATGGGTGTGGTCATTTTCTCCTATATAACTCTATGTAATCATGTGCTCGCAACTCCTTTGACGCTATAAATGATGGAGACTTAATTCATTTTGCAATATGATGGGTCTGTGGTCTTGTCATCAACCTGATATTTTGTTTGATCCCCTGACCCCCAGGGTCTATTTCTTTTTTTTTTTTTGGACCATAACGATGACTCGTGGACATGAATTGTCACAAACTAGTCATCTCACTTGTACTTGCGTTTAAGATGCCGCGAAAATAGATGATTTACAGTACTTGGGGCTCATTAATTACTGTTGGGACCCATTGTTTTGGCTGGGGACCTTAAATTAATGTAAGTGACACACCTATTTTCCAAGACCCTGGGGGTCAGGGGCTAAAAAAAATACAAGACCAGAGAATGATTAATATAATGTGAAAAGAATTAAGGCAAACTCTCTATCAATAAAACTTTCAGAGAATTGGTATTCAAAAAATTTAGAGATATATAGGAGAAAAAGACCACACCCATTTTCCAAGACCCTGGGGGTCAGAGGCTAAAAAAATATCATGACATTGTGCACAACTAGACCACAGACTGAGAATAATGCTAAAAGAATTATCTTTCTATCTATTATACTTACTGATAATAGGTGCTCACAAGATTACATGGAGTTATATGGGAGAAAATGACCACACCCATTTTCCAAGACCCTGGGGGTCAGGGGCTAAAAAAAATATCATGTGCACAACTAGGCCACAGACTGAGAATAATGCTAAAAGTATTACCTTTCTATCGATTATACTTTCTGAGAATAGGTGCTCACAAGATTACATGGAGTTATATGGGAGAAAATGACCACACCCATTTTCCAAGACCCTGGGGGTCAAGGGCTAAAAAAATATCATGTGCACAACTAGACCACAGACTGAGAATTATGCTAAAATAATAATCTTTCTATCAATTATACTTTCTGAGAAAAGGTGCTCACAAGATTACATGGAGTTATATGGCAGAAAATGACCACACCCATTTTCCAAGACCCTGAGGGTCAGAGGCTAAAAAAAATATCATGTGCACGACTAGACCACAGACTGAGAATAATGCTAAAATAATTATCTTTCTATCAATTATACTTTCTGAGAATTAGTGCTCACAAGATTACATAGACTTATATAGAAGAAAATGACCCTCGGGGTCAGGGGCTCAAACGAAATATCAAGTGCACAACTAGACCACAGGCTCATTATAATGCAAAAAGAATTTATTTTGTACTACATTTTGTATTCACAGATTCAGAGGATTCGTGCTCACAAGAAAAGTTTGACAGACGGACGGATGCCGCGCGATAGCATAAGCTCGACTGGTCTTAGACCAGTAGAGGCTAGAGCTAAAAACTGCAGACATGTGTAGACAAAACTTCAATTTTGCAATTTCCGAAGTGAGCTGCGAGGACAGTACTGGTGTCAGAACAGTTTCTGGACAGTAGTCCTTTTCAAGTAATTTTGAAGGAACTTACTTCCAAAATTTTAGGACTATTTTGTAGATTTCTAAATGGAGAATTCAAATTATGAATCATCATAACAAATTTTTGCATTTAAGTAGCTTTATCACACCACCTTTTCACTCTTTTCTGTCCCGTTTAATATTGCGCACAGGGGGAAGTTGCCGAGAACCATCCTTTTTCAATCTATGTGATTTGAGAAGTTTCCATACTATCTTCAAGGATATTTTTATAAGGTCATTTGTATAAGAGATTGAAGGAAACAATATCCAAAAATCATTCAGTTTGACTAGAAATTGACCAAGATTGACAGATTAACTGAGCTAGGTTTAAAATCAGGTGTCCGGAAAGTGTTCCAGTGATTTCCAAAAAACGACCTAAAGTCCTAATAGAGGGTCATAAAATTGGTCTAGAAAATATACATCTTGATAGATTTTTCATTTTCTTTCAAAAGACGTATCTGTTGGAGGGGCAAAGCATTATTCAATTATTTGAGAGAAATTTGAACATTTTCCATTTAAGAACAGAGGAGATATCACCTTCAAAAAAACCTTCAGAATCGTCCGGAAAGTGTTCCGACACCAGTAGTACATATTTAAAATGATTTATTTAATTGGGGAAAGAGATAGAATTGATGAAATTGACACAATGTAAAATAGTTATTATAAAAATACACTAGAATAAAATGTCCCTCCTTTATATGTGCCACTCTTACCTAAACCAAAATCCTGTCATAATAGACTCATATGTTCCTTAATTAATTAATATAACAGTTTCAACCGACAACTTTATTGTTTTAAATATTCAATGCAGTTGTTCAATTATAATAGATTATTTTACCTTGAAAATTTGTGCTCCTTACTGGCCGAGCAGATATACTCATAAAAAAAGTAACGCATAGTACTTGTTCATTTCATCCTTAGTGCACATATAAAATAATCACATTTATCATTTTAATAAACAAAATCAAACCAAATGTACATTATGGTATTTTCAGACCATAAGCTTTCAACGAAAACCTCTTTTGTGTGTTAAAATGTTAGTACAAATGACTCAAAAACAATATGCCCTCGATGTTCTTTTAGAGGCCAAATTGTGTATTTTTCGGAAATCCTTATGCGCTTGTTTTCCATATTATTTGAAAATGTTTTGATTCGATCAACAAACGGATACACCATACTAAACAGCGACAATCTCATAATGGCGGCATTACTACGCATGATGAAGTTTTATTCTATGACGTTATCCAGAGTTCACCGCATTCCATGAATTTGTGAATCAGTTTTATCGAAAAATTTGTTTCATAAGGAGAAAAATAATTGTAATCATTGTAATTGCTGGAATGTATGTTGCTGTGATATTTTACAAAAGTTAGAAAATCTTTATGCCTGTAAAGTGAAACTTATAAATTAAATATATATTCCCCATATGGTAATATTTATCATAACACATGTGCACATACTGTCGCATTATTTAATACACAAAATCTGTATTCGGCTCTATTTACTTACATATTGAAATAATTGTCTGTTGTGATAATCCAAAAAATTTGGTTCTTTTGTCTTTAGTCATGTAGTAATTAAAGATAACTCCAATTGTTTTTTAAACTTTTTTACATGGTGATTTACACATTCAGTGAGATTTTGCAAAATATGACCTGGTCATTGAACAATTTCTTTCTGTAACAATCTACACAATATGATGAGGGAATCATATGTGAAGTTTCATTTGAAAATCTTGGGCTGAAAAAAATTATAGCCAAGAAATGAGCACTTCCATTACAATCAATGGAAGGCTAAAAATCTGATCCGTTTCAAAATCTCAAACTTTTGGATGGTGACCTCCTAATATTGTCTCTTATTTTCTGAATAATATTAGGAAATCAGAATTGCAATTTTTTTCAGAGAAAAATTGTTATATAACATGAAAAGTGTGATATCACCATTAATGGAGTTACTTTTTCACACTTTTGGTCATACAGGCGTCTAGGTATTCAGTTCATTAGTACTAATGAACGCCACGAGATCTACTGTCCGCGCAGCTCACTTCTGAATTCAGAAAATTGAAGATTTCTTTACTTTGTCGGCAATTTTTGCGATTAAAATTTATATACGGGGATAGATCTCGAACTCTCATAACTAACGGTGCAATATGATATATGTCTGTATGACCAATACTTTGCTAACAGTGAAAGAAAATAGTTTTCGATAGGGAGTTTTCTATGTTAATTTTAGCGCGTATCGTCGATCTTTAACACTGAGTCTATGAAGAACGTCAACGACGTCACATAGAAATCTCAGTGGCGGATTCAGGGGGGTGCGGAGGGGGCGCCCGCCCCCCCGGCACTGACCCAAAATTTTCAAAAAACAGGTATATTTTGGCCCATTTTCAGTCAAAATCGGCAAAATTCGCCCCTTGACCCCCCGGCAAAGGGGGCGCTGGATCCGCCACTGAATCTCCCCATCTAATTTTATTTTCTTTCACTGTTAGTATAGTATTGGTCATACAGACATAAATCATACACCGATAGTTATGAGACTTCAAGATCTATCCCCCTATATAAATTTCAATTAGAAAATACTGCAAACAAAGTAGAGAAAACTTCAATTTTCCGATTTCTGAAGTGAGCTGTGCGGACAGTAGAGAGTTATGAATGCCGAGAGAGTAATGAATGCCAAGATAACGCCAAGGGCTATATACAATGACAAAAACAAAATCAACATTCCCCACCCTCAGTTCAGTTCATGATATTCCTCCTATGAGCGGGTGAGGAATGTTGATTTTGTTTTTGGGTCCGTTTGTTTTTGTTTTGCAATTTTGTGGACTGAATCATTCCGTCTTTCTTTATTTGGCCAACATTAAAAGAAGACATCTAAATAGTCAGTATATCAACGTGTATTTGTCAAATAACAACCTGCAATGGCTTAGGTGAAAATGTTTATAACAAATTCAGCTGTTTTTCAACATTCATCAGGATTGGCAGGAAGCAGACATTTTGACAAGTTCTCCAAAACGGAAAAGAAAACGAAAATTTCATTGGCCTGCTGAACGGAATGTAGCATAAGTATCCAATCAGATGCTTCCTTCTGTAATTTCTCCTGCCACCTCGCGGAAAACGCATCGAAATGTCAAACCCGTCCACTCTTTACCGGCACCTCTACCAGTACACAGAAATCACACTAATAAAATAATTTAAGTGATTAAATCTCACATCTAAAATGTGAGTTAAGATTTACTGTTTGATTACTGTTATGTCATTGTTTATTTAAAATAAAGATCCTCATTCAGTCATTGACATTGTTTTGCAATTGTGTACAGTATTTGATAGGGGGAGGGGTGGGGAGGTGTTCATGCATATTATAGTTTTGAGTTAAAATAAATTTATGAATCGCAAAGCGATATAAGTCTACCGGCATTAATCCAATGGCCTGAAACTCTACTGGTCGAGCAGATAATTCCGAAAGATTTTTGTGGTTTTTCGTCAATAACTTTGCATCTTTACGTCCAATCACCATGAAACTCGGAACAAATAATGCTTTACCCTTCATACAAATGCCTCTGTAAAAATAATTTTGAAAATCGACCTATAAGTGCTGATTTCAGGGTATTTTAATTATTTATTTATCAATAAATTTATTGATATGGCCCAATTTCATCATTTGAGAACATGATATGCAAATAATATCCCCCCCCCACACACTAACTTATACAATATGTCAAAAATGACTTTGCTGTGCTTCTAGGGCTTTGCCATGATTCATATTATGTTTAGATGTCTTCTCTGTCTACACCTTTATACACTTACAAACATGAATAAATTTCTGTGAAGTATTCAGGTTTGGTAACAGATTAAGTCTATGAAGTTGTGACTGCCTTTTGATTTTATTTCTTGGGTGATATTTAAAAAGTTTCAAAGGTTTTTAGCCCTACTGGTCTCTGACCAGTTGAGCTTATGTCATCACCCTTTGTCCAGCGTCCATCCGGCCGTCTGTAAACAATTCTTGTGCTTGCAACTCCTCTGAAACCATAGGAGATAGAAAAATAATTCTTTTTGCATTCTACTTAATTGGTATGTGGTCTAGTTGTGCACCTGACATTTTGTTTGAGGCCCTGACCCCAAGGGTCCTAGAAAATGGGTGTGGTCTTTAAAGTCTATGTAATCTTGTGCTTGCAACTTCTCTGCCACTATAAATGATGGAGACTTTATTCCTTTTGCAATATAATGGATTTGTAGTCTAGTTGTGCACCTGATATTTTGTTTGGGCTCCTGACCCCCAGGGACTTAAAATATGGGTGTGGTCATTTTCTCCAATATAATTCTTTGTAATCTTGTGCTCACAACTCCTCTGACAATATAAATGATGGAGAGATAATTCTTTGTGCAATATGATAGGTCTGTGGTCTAGTTGTGCACCAGATATTTTGTTTGGGCTCCTGAATCTCAGGGACATAGAAAATGGGTGTGGTCATTTTCTCCTATATAATTCTATGTAATCTTGTGCTCGCAACTCCTCTTTCACTATAAATGATGGAGGCTGAAATCATTTTGCAATATGATAGGTCTGTGGTCTAGTTGTGCAATGATATTTTGTTTAGGCTCCTGACCCCCAGGGACTTAGAAAATGGGCGTGGTAATTTTCTCCTATGTAATTTTGTGCCCGCAACTCCTCTGACAATATAGATGATGGAGAATAAAATCTTTTTGAATAGGTCTGTGGTATAGTTGTGCACCTGATATTTTGTTTGAGCCCCTGACCCTCAGGGACTTGGAAAATGGGTGTGGTAATTTTCTCCTATTTAACTATATTATGTAAATATAGTGCTCACAACTTCTCTGAAGCTATAAATGATGGAGAGTTAATTCTTTTTGCAATATGATTGATCTGTGGTCTAATTGTGAACCTGATATTTTGTTTGATCCCAGACCCCCAGGGACTTAGAAAATGGATGTAGTCATGTTCTCCTATTTAACTCTATGTAAATCTTGTGCTCGCAAGTTATACATAATGGATACTTATTTCTTTTTGCAATATGATGGGTTTGTACTGTAGTTGTTAACCTGATATTTTTTTTGAGTTCCTTGCACCCAGGGATTCAGAAAACGGATGTGGTCATATTATATATCATATATGAATTCACTTGTCAATGAGTGAATTAAAAAAGAAAAACAACCAGTAGAGCTATAGTCTCGTCAAGACGTAGGGGGTTATACCCCCTACAAAAAAATTTGAGGGCATATCTGTTTGTCCATCTGTCTTGTCTGCAGTGCCATGATTTTTAACCCATTCATGAAATGGAATGGTACATGTTGTTAACAGAATTGCTGATTCTAATATAAGTACATGTATATCAGAATGTATCATTACCTTGACTGTGAAAAGGAATAGTACCTAAAATCTTGTCTGGGTCATAACTTCCTTTTTTTGTATTTAAATAATGCTTCATAGAGTTTATGTTCATGAGGATCAAATGTTGTTTCTCATGACCTTGATTCAAATTCATGCCTGCTAGGTCAAGGTCATGGGAAAAAAAGAAATGGTAAAACCTTTCTATAGATTTAAATGATATTTCATAGAACTGTTGCCATGGATCCAAGGGTATGCCAAGAGCTTGGACTAATTGTCATACAGTATTTTCAAGGTCAAGGTCACACAATTTTCATTTGGTATTACATGTATGACATTTGACCTAGTTAACTTTACTTTGACCTAGTTTTGTAAAAAAAAACCCATAGCTCCATCTCATACCGATATGGAACTTAGGATATTTGATTATTTTCTGAAGCAGGAAATTGTAATTGTTTGAATCAACATAGAATGAATCATTTTTAGCTCGCCGGGACGAATGTCCGGAGAGCTATTGTCATACCCCCGGCGTCGGCGTCTGCGTCTGCGTCTGCGTCTGCGTGCGCGTGCACAAAAACTTTAACCTTGCTTATAACTTTTAAACCAATACAGATTGGGCTTTCATATTTCACATGTGCATTCCTTGTGACAAGACCTTTCCATGGATACCAAAATTTTTGACCTTGTGACCTTGACCTTGGAGATTGACCTTCTTTTGAAAAACTTTAACCTTGGCCATATTTTTGGAATGGTAAGTGATAGGGCTTTGATATTTCACATGTGTATTCCTTGTGACAAGACCTTTCCATGGATACCAAAATTTTTGACCTTGTGACCTTGACCTTGGAGATTGACCTACTTTTGAAAAACTTTAACCTTGGCCATATTTTTGGAATGGTAAGTGATAGGGCTTTGATATTTCACATGTGTATTCCTTGTGACAAGACCTTTCCATGGATACCAAAATTTTTGACCTTGTGACCTTGACCTTGGAGATTGACCTACTTTTGAAAAACTTTAACCTTGGCCATATTTTTGGAATGGTAAGTGATAGGGCTTTGATATTTCACATGTGTATTCCTTGTGACAAGACCTTTCCATGGATACCAAAATTTTTGACCTTGTGACCTCGACCTTGGAGATTGACCTACTTTTGAAAAACTTTAACCTTGGTCATATTTTTGGAATGGTAAGTGATAGGGCTTTGATATTTCACATGTGTATTCCTTGTGACAAGACGTTTCCATGGATACCAAAATTTTTGACCTTGTGACCTTGACCTTGGAGATGATTGACCTACTTTTGAAAAACTTTAACCTTGGCCATATTTTTTGAATGGTAAGTGATAGGGCTTTGATATTTCACATGTGTATTCCTTGTGACAAGACCTTTCCATGGATACCAAAATTTTTGACCTTGTGACCTTGACCTTGGAGATGATTGACCTACTTTTGAAAAACTTTAACCTTGGCCATATTTTTTGAATGGTTAGTGATAGGGCTTTGATATTTCACATGTGCATTCCTTGTGATAAGACCTTTTTTATTGTTGTTGTTGCAATTTACATATGGTTGCCACCGGCGAGCTATGTTGTCATTCTGACAAGTCTGGTTGCAAGTTGTGTTAACTTCAGACAACCCCTATTACTACATGTATTCTAATTTTTAATGTCTGAATATCTTAATAGGGCTTGAAATATAAGTGTACTTTATATTTATTATAGTGATAAACATTTACTTTTGTGATCTAAGTATACATACATGTATGTTAAGGTAAAATAGAATTCTGTATAGGCATTGGCAAACATTGAAATAGAAAATTAATTTTCACAAAGTCTGTTGAGTAAGTATAATTCTTTACTATATATCTAACATTTCTGAATATTCATTATCTTTAATGCATACAGTGAGGTCCCATGACTGGAATGTCAGCAACAGAGCTTTTAGACAGAATAATCCATTTGATGAGGACAAGGGGTTTTGTCATCAGACACACATTACAGTCAAAAGGAATCAACTACAAGTATGGTTCCTCTGGTCTTCTACTAAAAAGAAATATTACTAGAGCATGGTGAGTACTACATGTATGGTTCCTCTGGTCTTCTACTAAAAAGAAATATTACTAGAGCATGGTGAGTACTACATGTTTGGTGCCTCTGGTCTTCTACTAAAAAGAAATATTACTAGAGCATGGTGAGTACTACAAGTACGGTCCCTCTGGTCTTCTTCTAGAAAGAAATGTTACTAGAGCATGGTGAGTACTGCAAGTATGGTCCCTCTGGTCTGCTACTAAAGAGAAATATTACTAGAGCATGGTGAGTACTACAAGTATGGTCCCTCTGGTCTGCTACTAAAAGAAATATTACTAGAGCAGAGTTTACAAATGAGACCAAAAATCCACAGGACATTTGTCCTGTAATTTTATGAAATTTCTTAAAATCTACCAGACAAAGTTAAAAATTACCGGACAATTACAAAATCGTTTATTACAAAATTGTTGTTTGTATTTATAGAAAAATCTGAGAGAGATCGACTGAAAAGCATACAAACTTTTAAAAAAAATTCAAGATGTTGTACTCATGAACATTATTTGAATATCCGTGACACATATTACGGCACGTGGTCAGTATCTCTATATTGTCAATGGGTACAATATCGATACAATTTTCTCTACAATTCATTTACAAAATGTGAATAAAGTGGGCATGTAAGTATTATATTGTGGCCATTCATAATGTGCGCCGTTACTGTAAAATGACTCGTGATGCAATGCTGAAAAATACACGAGACACACTGTGATTTTCACTGAAATATCTATCGTTATAGACAGATCTTAGTTGGGGCAATGTAATTTCTTTTAAACATGTTCAATAAAATTACATGTAATACTATTGAATACTTCACATTTAACCAACGATCTATAATGTGACAATATGACGGATACTTTTTATTCTGAAGTTTAAAGAGTGCGGCAATGTCGGAGAAACAAATTTTACATGGAATTAAATGTCTTTATTGAAAATCAAATATTGTTTGTGTTAAAAGGAAAATGATATGTTATTATCTTGGAACAAAAAATCATCGGACATTTTGTCCGGCTCAGAACCAGAAACTGTCGAATATTTGAAAAATCCACTGGAGATCGCCGACAATCCGGCACTTTTCCTAAACTCTGCTAGAGCATGGTGAGTACTACAAGTATGGTCCCTCTGGTCTGCTACTAAAAAGAAATATTACTAGAGCATGGTGAGTACTACAAGTATGGTCCCTCTGGTCTGCTACTAAAAAGAAATATTACTAGAGCATGGTGAGTACTGCAAGTATGGTCCCTCTGGTCTGCTACTAAAGAGAAATATTACTAGAGCATGGTGAGTACTACAAGTATGGTCCCTCTGGTCTGCTACTAAAGAGAAATATTACTAGAGCATGGTGAGTACTACAAGTATGGTCCCTCTGGTCTGCTACTAAAGAGAAATATTACTAGAGCATGGTGAGTACTACAAGTATGGCACCTCTGGTCTGCTACTAAAGAGAAATATTACGAGAGCATGTTGAGTACTACAAGTATGGTCCCTCTGGTTTTCTATTTTTAAAAAAGATATATTACTAATTAAAGGCTTGTTGAATAATACAAGTATGGTATTGGACCTCTTGTCTGTCTTACTTAGTAGAAATATTACTAATGACAAGTTTAGTTATTTTCGTTTAGATGTTTCCCCTCCATAAATGTTTTCGAAACTGAAGGTTTTATCAATCTTGTGAACATATAAACTCAATATTCAGCTATTCTAAGGAAAAAAGGTGTGTTGGATACTTAAAAGTAAAAAAGCAATATTAAATAGATGTGAAAAACTACCAAATTTTATTTGCTGCCCATGAAATGTAGTGAATACGCTTATTTCTTAGTCTTTTCTCTATTGTAGGTGGGAATGGATGGTGACAAGCCAAGAACGTACATACCCTGTGGAGAGTGGAATGTACGATCACAATGATAAAGTGTAACTAAGCTGTAATTATACGTCATGAATAAGAAACTTTATAAAGTTAACCACTGGCCTACTTTTATGTAACATTAAGTACTAAAGTACTAACAGCCAGTTAGGAAAACAGAAAATTTTATTTTACGTGAAAACGCTTTTAGATAGATACATATGAATAATGAGAGAAATATTAAACTTTTAGAGCACTGTTTGAAAATGAAATTTATTTTATTTTGATATCATTTTGGCGTTTTCCCTCTACACATAGAAAATACCACAGTAAATCATCTTTTCCGTGCACTAAGTCATTAAAATCTACACTGGTCAAGTTTGATTAATGCAATAGCCAAATCATAGTTGTACACTTAGATTTATGTCTGAATGATCAGTGAATATCTACCTGTATGAAAAAGGTATTATTGTTTTAATCAATTACTCGACCCTTGTTAAGAAAAACAACTTGGGACAATTTCTGAGCGTAAAATTTTGCTATTTTTCTATGAGTACACCAAAAATGATGTCTTATATAGTAAAAAAAGCTAGTTATTTGAATAGTGCTTTTCCTTCTGCATCACCATTTAAATTTTCCAGTAATTTTATTATTTTTTGCCGTTTACAAATAAAAGGGAAATTTCCGTTTTCTTAAGAACCTATTAGTACTTTAGTATTTCATAGATTTTGTGGCTGATACAAGTTATGACCTGTATAGATTAGTTTGTAAAAGAGTCTGATTTCCAAGTTTGATTCCTAATTGACCTATCGCCAACTCCTCCCCCGGCTGCTGCAATACCAATGATATTATCTCATATCGTTACAGGCATGCTAATAATAGCCTCTGCCCTGCACGTGCTGGGAGCTCAGACAAACTCACGCGTTATCCTCATAACTTTAGTATAGAAATGTAAGATAACATGAGCATTTAGCACATAGATTTTCTTGATTTATTAATATTAAAATGGTTGAAAGATGTGCACATAGTACAAGTAGTAGTGATGATGACAGACATCGGGGTAATATTTTTCTCAGATCAAATACATAAAAAGTGCTGAAGTTAAAATAGACAAAAATCGGCACGGTCATCAACGGATAACACGAAATACATAATTTGCGTATACAGTTGATCAAATATATTATATGCGCATCTCATAAAAATTAAAAAACCGATTTTGAGAAGTTCAAACACACATGAATATACCCAAATTAAAACCCATTACAAGCTGTATAAAAATCGAGAGTAAAGAATAGACAAAAGAGGGGGGGGGGGGGGGCGATTTTGAATGAATGTTACCATTTGATTTGCCTAAGATGAAATCATATTGATATTATCTTGACATTAATTCATTTCATACTATCATTCTTAAGTACTTTTGTTGTAAAATCAAAAAGAATCATTTAAATAGCATAAAGCCCATATATAGGAGAATCCAGCTAGATGGACAGAGGGTTGCCCCCCACTTCTTTGGTTGTACCCTAAAAAGATCAATGATAGCATAAGCACAAAATGATGTTAAGGCAAAGGGAATAAAAAAAGAAATGGAGGCCTAGAAGTAAAGAAAAAAGCTACGGTTTTAAATAATGCTCAAAATATTTGAACATGCCATTCCCTAGAATTTAGAAAAAAAAAATTTAAAAACTCCGGTTCGCATCGCTCCCGTTTTTCTTCTTCTTCTTTTTTTTAATGAAAAAATAAAATTTTGATTTTATGTTATCAGTGATCCTATACACTTATTCATTAATTTCCTAAATTGTCAGGCTTATTACACTCGCAATTTAAATCTTAGTTAAAAAAAAAACAAATATTATAAATGACCCCCTTACCAAAAAAAAAATCAATAAAATCAATTATCGTAATAATATATATTCACGTGTTAAAAAAAAATGCTCACACCCCCGGGCTGTACCCGCGGACGGTGTTTCATATTTAACCCCTACCCGACCCGACTTTTCATTTCGCATCCTGAAACATATTTGTGTTGGACGCCCTCGAAATAACTTGCACAAAAATATTACACTCTTGTTATGTTGATTTTAGAGATAAAGTACATTACACATAATATATTTCATGGAAAAATTATTACGAAAATCAGTTGAAATGGCATATTTTGTTGCCGATTTTCCTATAGAACATGTACTGTTTACATCCGCCTTAGCTGGTTTTTGTCTGAGCTAGCGGGATCCAGCGTATTTGGTAATATGGGCGGAGCTTATCTGGGAATTGGCGATAGGCGAATCCTGCCACTGTTTATTTTTGAATCGCATATTGATCATGGTGAAAGTAGAATGAGGTTTCCAAGGTTATTAAAGTTTGTGTGATGGAATGTGGCAGGTACAAGTAAAAGTTTAGTCAGCTTATTAAGTAATGGTGTCTACCAAGATGCCAGGTCTTAGTTTAATACTTGCTGGATCGCAAAATATTCAATGTTGCACCTGCTGACAGACATTTACATTATGTTGTTACAATCAATGGCCTGTCCAACAGCACTTTAATGGGCTATTTGATGATGACATCATAATGTTTTAGCCTGCCAACAAATGCTATGTTGGATATTTAGTGATTGATTCCCAGCCTACACATATTAGGTCGTTTTGAAAGATTGAGTTACTTCCCATTTGTGCAGGTATCTTATGTCAACTAATTGTGATGTCATCAAATTCCATGGAAACAAGCATAAAATTCAGAGAAATAGTTAATACAGAGAAAAGGTTCAACTCCCCTACATTTTGGCAATTCATTTCTGCAAAATTTGGAGCCACTCCCTTTTGACATAGGTGCTACAAATATAACCTTTTAGAAAGTATTGAATGACGTCATGATTCTATCAGACACTATCACAAAAGGATTAAAAATAAAAAAAGATGGCATTACAAAATCATTGCTGAGATAAGTTCTGTATCTTTATTCAGATTTAATAGAATTGTTATATTTTGACAGCCCTTGTTACTATCTATTTTGATCATGATACATGAGAACTTTCTATAAACTTGCCTTCATTTTCATTCATTTTCCTCTTAGGAATGGTATGAGAAGAAATCTGTCCTATGGTAAGATTCTTTTTAGGTCATTAAATTTATAGAAGTGAAAATCATCTTTCCCATTTATACATTAATGGTCATATAAAGGTATATATAATTATGTGTAAGTCTTTCCTACAGACTTCAGGCATGCTGGATGATATATTAGTTTGATTGTATTTTTATGTGATTGTTTGTTTCTTTGTCTGAATGATAAGAGACCTTTTGTTAGTTCCATACTGTTACAAATTACATAGAGCCCTATATATAATATAAAGAACAGGCACCATTGAACACAAATGTACATGTACATTTAATAAATATATATTGTATACTCAGTACATGTTTTTCGTTTAAACACAGTAAATCATGCAGTAGAAGGACACATTTCTTACTAATAGTTACTATCCAATATGATAACTTGTTTTCTTTAAGAATTTATTTTGCAGACAAAGAGAGATAACTCTTGTCAAAAAAAATCTCTTCATGAGTGAATAGTATTGTGTTTATTCAACATTAGGTTGTTATTTTATGTGCCAAATGATTAGATTATTTATCATATATGGGCCAGGCTCTTTGTAACATGGCATGGAAGTCCTACATATAAATGACAATACTAAATCCCTATATGGAACACAATTGTATTGCTATTATATAAAACTTATTATTCGATAGAAATGTATCAAACCTAATAAGTACAGTTTCATATTATTTGAAAATGTGACGTAAAATTAATTTTAATGAAGAACTTGAACATGACTTCAAGCACCTTAAAAATGATTGTATGAAAATGTAAATTGTATACATGTATATACAAAATACATTTCAAAAATTATACATACTTTTACATTATGCTATAGAGATTTAGAATTTCGTTTTAAAAAATAACACTTGCCAACAAAAATTCATTATTTTTTTCAATATATTTTAATGTAACTCTTTTGTAGGTTGTATAGAACATTACCCAGAAGTTGTGTCCCTTACCAATAGAACTCTTCCCTTCAGTATAGCTCAGACGGGAGTCTGTTTTCATCAGACATCGCAGGAGCAGGAACAGAATTTTATTTTTGAGTATGCATGTGTTGTTCTTTGATATTTTTTTTAGCTCGTGTGAGCCAAAGTTTCAAGTGAGCTATTGTTATAGTACTCCTTCCGCCGGCATTTGGTGTCCGTTGGAAATTTTTTTCACATTTTCAACTTCTCGCTCTTCACGATGGGTAATCTCGCAATGCAGAACATTTGGTTTATCCAAAATTCGTGTAAAACAGATTATTTATCACAAAAGAGGGGAATGTGATGCAATGTTAGAATGCCTTAGCTATGATTTTTATCCAAAATAAGAGAAATAATATCTTTTTATATACATGAAGCTGAAAAATGATGGGCGTGGTTTGTGTGGATGTTAGTGAAAGTAGAATGCCGATCGTGTTTGTGCATCATAAAAAGCTTTTATCTACCTTATTTTGAATGCAACTCATAGTTAAGGCATTCTGACACTGCATGATCACATTCCCCATTTGTTATAAATTATCTATTTTGCACTGAAATGTAGAAAAACCAATTGTTCTGCATTGCGAGATTACTCAATATTAGCTTTAAGCTTAAACATGTAAATGTATATTTAGAGATTTGATTATACTTTGGTTTTCTTGATTCAGGAATTCAATTGAAATTAGTTGGGAAAAAAAAACTTTCAGCATATTAATTGTCTTGTTCCATGTTTACAGTAATTTGATCATCTGAATGTGTTTTATCAATTATAGTTCTTCTTCTCATTAAAATTATTTGTGGCAAACTCCTCCTTTTTCTGTGTCTTGCCCACAGAGACAGAAACACACAGTGTGACTGTGCCAAACTATCATACTGTATAGTCAGAATTTTTCGAGAGATACTAATTTTCCCTATATTCACAGGAAAAATTGTTCTCTCGAAAAAATTGTGTTTGATAAGGTAAATGATAAATTGGCATATCAGTTGCATTTCATTTAGTATATTGTATTAATGTGCAATTTTCCAATTATCCCAGGAGTGAATTGAGTGTATTCTTACAATATAGGACTCTCTTAGAATTACAGTTACATCATATCCTTTGAAATTTCTGAATCGCGAAAAAAAAAATGTTCTCACAAAAATAAAGACACCCCATAGAATCGGGAAACTATACGGTATGTTAATAAAACATGAATAGAAATACTAATGGGGACAATTTAGTTCCAGAGAATTAGGACCTGTTGTTACCAAAATGATATTTTAGAAACACAAGTATATGATTTTGATTAAATGAAGTCTATATGTATATATTTTAGCTCATCTGTGCAGACAGAGTTACTATTACAACACTATTGTAATCCTGCTCGTCATGTCCAGTCGTTTGATCAGTGTGTGACACGCAGACTTCAGTGGTGGAGAAAGGTAAGTAATCCTGCTCGTCATGTCCAGTCGTTTGATCAGTGTGTGACATGCAGACTTCAGTGGTGGAGAAAGGCAAGTAATCCTGCTCGTCATGTCCACATGTTTGATCAGTGTGACATGCAGACTTCAGTGGTGGAGAAAGGCAAGTAATCCTGCTCGTTGATCAGTGTGTGACATGCAGACTTCAGTGGTGGAGAGAGGTAAGTAATCCTGCTCGTCATGTCCAGTCATTTGATCAGTGTGTGACATGCAGACTTCAGTGGTGGAGAGAGGTAAGTAATCCTGCTCGTCATGTCCAGTCGTTTGATCAGTGTGTGACATGCAGACTTCAGTGGTGGAGAAAGGTAATTCTAATATGACTTGAAATTTTTTTTCCTATATGTACCATAGAACTTGCTGGTGTAAAATCTCCAACAAACTTCCAGTGTGCTAAGCTCCTCCCATTCACGTGCTATATTAGAATAGAAATGACAACTAGCTAGCCATGATTCATTGTCCAGTAATTCACGGCTCAGTGATAATTTGATTGGTCCGTGCGACTCATGGAATTACATGTACTGGACAATAAACCACGGCTAGCTAGTTGTTATTTCTTAAAAGCAATTCTCTGTAAGGACCAAAATAATTTCAATAGCACGTGGAAATAGCATGTCTCCAATTTTGGAGATTTTTGGTATGGAAGGTGTATATGATGTACTGAGACAAAAATAAACTTCCTTTTTACAAATTAAGTTGTTGTTGCCATGGAAACCATGTTTGAAATTTTACGCATCAGTAGAATACTTGTTACATGTCATTTTCACAAGGCTCGTTTCCATGGTAACAGCTGTTATAGTCAACTGAAATTTCCTTAATTTTTCTCTTTATATCTTTCATTATATAAATACTACACAAGAAGTATGCTTCCGCCCGCTATTCTTTTTGTCAGTATGCCCAAAATGTAGGCAAAAACCTGTTTTGAAGAGGCCCTTTTTAAGACCGAAAAAGCTCCTAATTTAATATGATTTTGCTCAATTTTAAGGGCAAATAATCAGAAATGTCAGGCTAACTTGATTTCTACTGCCAATTATCTTTTAAGTTTAATCCTCGATCTTTAAGAAAATGTTAAAATTTGAGTGGGACCTCTTCACAATTTTATTCAAAAGGGTATAAAAAATGGTTACCATGGTGACATTCTGTTCAGTGCTATTACACATAGAGTAATTTACTGGTAAATTTTCAGCTGTCCGTTATATATTTTTAAGCACTTTTTTATCAGTGCATATAAAAGAGCATTATTGATTAAAAAAAAGACCTTAAAAGTTTTCAAGGTCACAGGACCCAATGTCAAGGTCATCTTGAATGCAATTCACAAAATTTGGCAAAATTCTGTGATTTTTAAAAAGTATGAGAGGCAGTTACTCATATACCGTGTGGTATTTGGTAAAACAAACACATACATTGTGATTTTGGATATATCCCCTACTTATTGACCAAAGTTGCAAAAATATCAAAATCAATTATATCCTTGATTTGTAGCTAATATTTCATGCATACATATAAAGAAAATGTGAGATTATCATGATTTTTGTCTGGGGCTTATTTTTTTACGAGAAATGTTCTGAACTAAAAAATGTAATGTTTTTCCACCTATTGGTCCTAATTTTAGAAAGAAGTATTTTGGATACAAATATATGACAGTTAAGCCTAAAATAAGTAACAATAAATAAAAACAAAAATGCAAATTTTATTGAAATTGGAACCTTTATTTTGATTTGACCTTGAACTTAGAGTCAATGACCTTGACAAATTTTGGAAGTGCTCAAATAAAGAATAATTTCTTCTGTTGTCCCTACATAAAGCTTAAGCAATATAAGTTATTTAAACCATGATAACAATCGATTTGAAAAGATATAGTCATCATGTGTCAAATGAAAAGTTGCCATGGCAACCATTTTTGACCTCAAAATGTAGGAAAACTAAACAACGTCCCACTTATTTTTTTCAGTGATTATATTTGGCAAATGAAATCTATTTTGTTCTGACAACAGTGATGGTGTTATCAGCCTGACATTTTGTGTTATTTTTGCTTAAAAATGATAAAAATTAGACAAAATTAGGCCTTAATTTTAACCTTATTTTATGGCAATTTTTGACTGATTTTGATTTGATAGGATTCAGCTAATTGAACGAAATTTCAAAAAATTGCTAATTTTTCTAAAAATAGAGGTTTTAAAGATTATAAGTTGTTAATAACAATTAACTCTTACAATGGTTTCCATGGCAACATAATCACCAAAGATGACTTATTTGACCATTTTTGTAGTGCTATAAATAGTCAGACCTCGTTTCCATGGCAACCGGAATATTTATTTTCAAAAAATTGCTATTTTTGTATTCAGGGCATTATACATGCTATTTATGGAGAAAATCATAAAAATCCGTGACATGCTGTTTCCAAAATATTTTGGTCCTTACAGAGAATTGATATTAAGTAATCCTGCTCGTCATGTCCAGTCGTTTGATCAGTGTGTGACACGTAGACTTCAGTGGTGGAGAAAGGTAAGTTATCCTGCTCGTCATGTCCAGTCGTTCGATCAGTGTGTGACACACAGACTTCAGTGGTGGAGAAAGGTAGGTAATCCTGCTGGTCATGTCCAGTCATTTGATCAGTGTGTGACACGTAGACTTCAGTGGTGGAGAAAGGTAAGTAATCCTGCTCGTCATGTCCAGTCGTTTGATCAGTGTGTGACACGTAGACTTCAGTGGTGGAGAAAGGTAAGTAATCCTGCTCGTCATGTCCAGTCGTTTGATCAGTGTGTGACACGTAGACTTCAGTGGTGGAGAAAGGTAAGTAATCCTGCTCGTCATGTCCAGTCGTTTGATCAGTGTGTGACACGTAGACTTCAGTGGTGGAGAAAGGTAAGTTATCCTGCTCGTCATGTCCAGTCATTTGATCAGTGTGTGACACGCAGACTTCAGTGGTGGAGAGAGGTAGGTAATCCTGCTGGTCATGTCCAGTCGTTTGATCAGTGTGTGACACGTAGACTTCAGTGGTGGAGAAAGGTAAGTAATCCTGCTTGTCATGTCCAGTCGTTTGATCAGTGTGTGACACGTAGACTTCAGTGGTGGAGAAAGGTAAGTAATCCTGCTCGTCATGTCCAGTCGTTTGATCAGTGTGTGACACGTAGACTTCAGTGGTGGAGAAAGGTAAGTAATCCTGCTCGTCATGTCCAGTCGTTCGATCAGTGTGTGACACACAGACTTCAGTGGTGGAGAAAGGTAAGTGAAGGAGACAACTAAAAGCAAATGACTTTTAACACATAAAGCCATGATGAAAATATCAATATTTTTATGCCCCCGGAATCAAAGATTCGGGGGCATATAGTTTTTGGCCTGTCCGTCTGTTTGTCTGTTTGTCTGTCTGTTTGTCCGAAAACTTTAACATTGGGCATAACTTTTGAATGGTAAGTGATAAGGCTTCCATATTTCACATGTGTATTCCTTGTGACAAGACCTTTCCATTGATACCAAAATTTTTGACCTTGTGACCTTGACCTTTGACCTACTTTTCAAAAACTTTAACATTGGAAATAACTTTTGAATGGTAAGTGATAGGGCTTTCATATTTCACATGTGTATTCCTTGTGACAAGACCTTTCTATTGATACCAAAATTTTTGACCTCGTGACCTTGACCTTGACCTTTGACCTACTTTTCAAAAACTTTAACATTCGGCATAACTTTTGAATGGTAAGTGATAGGGCTTTCATATTTCACATATGTATTCCTTGTGACAAGACCTTTCCATTGATGCCAAAATTTTTGACCTCATGACCTTGACCTTTGACCTTTTAACCCAGTGACCTCACATACATGTACTTAACAGAAAATAGTGTTCATACTAACAAAGATGCCACCGGGGGCATTCGTGTTTCACAAACACAGGCTTTATTTTTTCAATTGAGGAACAATGTGCATCCCCTGATATTAATGCATTGTTTTTTTCTGATACTGAATTTTGACTCTCGATCACATTCAGTTCATGAAATATTATTCTCATCATTAGTAATACATGTAATTATATAACTGCTGTTAAACCCAACAGTGTGTTCCAATGTTAATAGAAACATACATGTGGTGCTACATAGTGCACGTTACGCAGTTTAGAATAAACTTTTTATGTACCCTGCAAGGAAAAGTTGCATATACATATACATGTAAGAGTCGTGCCGTCATCCAGCATTTTTCTGTCTGTTCATCTATCTGTCTGATAGTCACTCTGTGGACAGTTACCTACATCTATCTATTAATTGATACATTTCACTTTGTCAATTATCATGTAAAGAATGACCAATATCAGTCAAATTAATTGTCAAACCTTGTGGAAGTTAAGGTCAAGTCTACACATTTATGTTAAAACGTTAAATAGGCAACATGTGCTTTTAAACTCTTTTTATAAATTGTTTATAAAATATGCCAGCTATTTCATGTTGTATCTTAAGACCAGAAAAGTCCTCTTTATTTTTGGATATTTATAATTTCAGTTTGCAGACAATCCTGGTGATTTTAGTGATGAGGAAGTCAAAGAAACATCAAATGGAGCATCCCAAGTAAATATCACATACCCGTTCCCATGGGGGAAGGGCGTGGTAGAATCAATATCCAATAAAGGGGTAGAGCCCCTGAAAGAACTTGAAGGAGACACCAAGCATGACTTGACAGTTTGTAGTATTTTCATTACCCTTTTGGTATATTAGGGACTGTATATAAGTATAAAAGGGTCTATTTATTACAAAAGTTTAAGCATAGCTACATTTAGATATTTTTCAAGCTATTTTATAAATGATGTATTCAGTGTTCAAAATTTGTATAATTTTAAAATGTTCATTTCTGGAAATCAATCCAAACAAATGAACTAGAAAATACTCCGTACATTTTGTTGCAAATAGGACTCTCTGTAAACATGGAAGGTTTTTAGCTCACCTGAGCCAACGGCTCAAGTGAGCTATTGTCATAGTGTTGCATCTGTCGTCCGTCGTCGTCATCGTCCGTCGTCGTCGTAAACTTTTCACATTTTAAACTTCTTCTCCAGAATGGCTGAAGGGATTTTGATGAAACTTGGTAGGTATGAAGTACTCATGGTCCCCTACAAGTGTTGTTGTTTTTCGTCCGGATCCGTCAAAAGGTGGCACCACCACAGCCAATAGTAGGTCACGGGGGGTACCCACCTATGACAAACTTCTTCTTCAGAACCGAAGCATGTATCGACAAACCGAAAGCATCAGGATGATCTAGAGAGATGTCTTAAGAAGTGTTGTTATTTTTGGTTCCACTTCGAAGTCAAATTTTTGACGCGTTTTTGACGTCTTTTCGGACTTAGTCAGAAATGCACATTTTTACACTATTTCTTTAAATAACTCAATAAGTGTATGATTTTGCACACTCATTTACTGCATATTTATCATATTTAACTTACTTAATGCTTTGATATGTATTTTAGGCTTAAATTTTATTTTTTTGATTTTTTATGAATTTTTTTCTTATGTAAAAAGGAAGGGGGGGGGGGTGATTTTCATACATTTTCTGCTTCTTTTCTATAACCACTCTTCAGATTGTCATGACATTTTGTAGATATGAGGTACTCATGCATGGTACCCTACAAGTGATAGAATTTTGTCAAGATATCCACTTTTAGATTTTTAAGGAATATTTTTTGGCCTAGGACATCTTTGGCATGCATAAAAACGAAAGAAAAAGGGGGTCATGCATACCTTTTCTGCAAAATTCACTTGTTTAATGACCCCTCCTTCCGAATTGAAAATTTGCTAATTTTTATATATTTTCAAATCGATCTATTGATTACATAAAAGGCAAAATCATGTTCAAAACTCAATTTCTACAGACAGCAGGGAATCATACATTGATTTAATGTGCTATTTTTAAATTTTCAATAGTTATGACCAATGAGGTGACACCTTTTATTCAGCCCGGTTCACCAGTCAAAAGAGAAGGGATTCCCTGCTAAAATGATTAACTGTAGTTACGCCTTCTAGGTCAGAGACAACCAAATCATTTTCCATAGGCCGTAATGTTAACGAAATGCCTTATAACGTCTATACTAACATTGCTGGCCATGCATGTTATATACCGATTTGTTCATTGATTCAAGCTTTATACGAAACTAAATTAAAAAATATAGCATGACCTGCTCTTTTTCGCACTATTTGTGTCACAAGGTACCCCGCAGAGAATTTTCAAATTTTCCCGCGCCCGTCCCCTTTAGCGGATCGGGAGCAAGGGAAATATCCGGGTATCAACATTTTAATTGCACTTATTTTTTACCTATATATATCATATTCAAACAATATACCAAAAGAAAATAGAATTGATAGCCAATCACATCTTCTGTCACATTTAAAATAACAGGCCCCCTCATTTTTCTCCAATCAGAGCCGGCCTTTTAGTGGTCTCTGACCTATAACTGTAACTGTAAACAAAGTCGCTGTACTTTAGATTTGATCCGTTTAATTCCTCCACAACCCTTTAGTACTGCGATACATTTCAGGAGATACAGTGCAAACGGAATAGATTTTTATTTAGTGTGCTTTATACTTGGAACACTTTCATAATGGTTATCATTCATGAACTTGGAACACTTGCATATACTTGTTATCATGTATAAAGTTTGCTCGAATTTCCTCTGTCTTAGACTCTCTTAGATGAAGTAATTTACGGACTGCTTTCTTGAAGAAACGTCGAATGAGTAATCTCTTCCTCTGGATCATGAGGTTTGATACACCGTACACTGCTTTTTGGAAAACAAATTGGCCCAATTTCTGCACAATTCACTTGAACTGATAAATATTGGATTAAAACGATTTTAACTGTACGTTTCATGTATTTGAGATGAAATCAATACTATTCAAAAGCATTCTTAGATTTCAGTATACTTTAATATGAATAAAGGCAAAACCGAAAAATCTTTGTTTTTTATGCCCCTGGAATAAAAGATTCGGTAGCATATAGTTTTTGGCCTGTCCGTCTGTCTGTTTGTCTGTCTGTTTTCCGAAAAACTTTAACATTGGGCATAACTTTTGAATGGAAGCTGGTGATACAGGTTTCATATTTCACATGTGTATTCCTTGTGACAATACCTTTCCATTGATACCAAAATTTTGACCTCATGACCATAACCTTGACCTTTGACGTACTTTTCAAAAACTTAAACATTGCGCATAACTTTTGATTGGTTAGTGATAGGGCTTTCATATTTTACATGTGTATTCCTTGTGACAAGATATTTCCATAGATACCAATATTACGCTGACCCTGACCTCTCACATACTTAACAGAAAATGGCGTTTATACTAACAAAGATCAGCCACCGGGGGCATTCTCGTTTCACAAACACAGCCTGTCAGGCTTTATAATTTCTGGCATGCTAGCTATCAATAATGTAAGGTATGGTCGTTCAGTTTTAAATAAACTTAATTTATGAAATCATTTCATTGTTTTATTCTTTTTCTGCTGCGCATTAAAGTGGGATTTTACAATATGATTTTATTTTTGATGTTGCATAATTGAACTATACTAGTTGGGCATATGACTTAAAAAAAGTTATTGTTTTGAAATATGACTATTTTTTCTTGTTTGTACTTTTAAAGGTTGTCTGAAAAAAAAAAAAAACTTCTCTGCATCCGGCAAAAATCTTTTTAGAAAGGTTGTGGGCTAAAATCCCGGTACTGGCACTATCAGTATTCAATAGCAGTATGTCAATTAGAGCGTGCATGGGTATCAGGTGAGCGTTGTGCCCCCTGGGGCTCTTGTTAAACAATGAACTATTTTTTCCTGTTTTAGTGTAAACTATCCAAGAAAGCAGGTCTACCTTGTGTAGTGGAATGTAGTACAGGGTTGGAGAGGGGAATGCTAGCTTTTATACTAGATGCTTACAAGGAGAAAACCAGTGATACAAGTTCCTCAGATGAACCAAGAAAGGTTTCTTTCTTATCACTTACGATATCACCTTCTAAACCAGAATAAGATAATTTACTTTTATGCCCAAGTAATCAGAGATACAAGGATATATAGATTTTGGCCTGCCTCTTTGTCTGTTTGTTTCCAAAACCTTTGACTTTTGAGTGGTGATATGACTTTTACATTTCACACATCTTTGCTCAACCTCTCCATTGATACCAATAATTTTTTCCTCATGACCTAGACCTTGAAATTTGACCTTCTTAGAAAAAAGCTAACCTTTGCCAGAACAATTTGAATGTAGCGACTTTCCTTCCCATGGACAAAATGGATCATGATGCCACAATACTGACATAGTGACCTTGTCTTTGATCTACTTTTTCGAATAACAGCTTTTATACAGACGAAGATGCCATCAGTGTTTCAAAAGCACATCTTGTTTGTAAGTTAGTTTTTTTTTTTCTCATTAGTTTGTTTGTAACTTACATGTATGTCCACGGGGGATTTGCTGAGGTTTAAGTATGTGGGAGATTGTCGTATTTTCTTATGCTTTAGATTATCAAAATTATTTACATGTATGTTACAGTTTCTAGAATTGCACAATGCCCTAGCACCATACTCAGTTTCCATTGCCACAGACTCAAAAGTTACAAGTGATATGAAAATTGTTGTGGATCACATCAGCAAAGAAATAAGAGAGGCTGGAATAACAATACTTGATGTCGCTGATGATAATTGTCCTCTTGATGAACAACTGAAAAGGTAATATAGTCAGGAACAAATTTTTTTTCAGTCTGATTTTTCCTCACTATGAAGAGCTTGTTAATATTCCAAATAGAGTTACTAGAATTCAGTATTCTCGTTGACAAGGAGTATTTTAATCTTTGACCATTATAGAAGATTTTAGCTTGACAGGACAAATGTCTGAAGAGATATTGTCTAATCTCTAATCTGGTCTAAATAACATTAACCAGGGCTACGAGGGCTGATTGATGTAATGTGAGCCTCATATTTAAGGATTTGAATTTTATCAGACATATTGCATTATTTTTCGACATAATCCCCTTCAGTATCTATACACTTATATTGACTGGTCAGAAAGCCATCCACTGCAAGTATGACGTCATCATCTGACTGAAAGTGGGTGCCAGAAATAGCTGCTTTTAAAAGTTTTGTGAATAGATGAAAGTCTGATGGAGCAAGATCAGATGAATAAGGTGGATCAGGGATTTTTCAAGTCCGTTTTTGGGTCCGATTATCGGACCCATTCCCAACGCCAAAATGACCTGTATTTTCCCAATTTATGATTGAAATTTTCCAATTTGAACCTCTTAATTTTTTATTAAAGTGTCCTTCAATAAAGAGCAAAATAATGACGACTGAAATACCTAGCAGAAATACGACATTAATGATCGATATGTAAACTGGTCATAAATCTTATATCCGGTATAGGTTTACGTTTTAGTCATCAAATTTTATCTCCAGTATTGGGAACCCAGGACCATGTCGTCTCACAACAGCAAATCTGATACCAAAAAATTACAAAAGGGAGTTTCTCCTCTTCTTTGAAGAGGATAGATACGTTCTTCAAAAAAATTTTGGATAGTGACTATAAAAGAAACAACAGAAAGTAGTTCATGTTCAGTAAACAGAATGGGGGCGACTTGGACAGCGGGAATATGTCCCCTGTCAAACACTGACTTTGAATCTGAATCCTGATTGATCATGATCAAAAGTAGCCCCTCTGACTATGAACAGATGATAGATCCTAGAAGTTGATGTCCTTTGAAGCACAATCTAAAGTATAGATGGCTTTACTAGTACTTTGTTTCTTTTATTGAAGACACTTGGAATAAGAAGGAGTTATATCTCTGTGTAATGATTTATTCCATTAAGAATCAATTAAACTGTTGAAAATTCCCAATTTCATTGAAACGCCGCAATTTTTCCCAATTTTAACGGACCCTGGACCCAAAGTAAAATACCCTGAAAAATCCCTGTGGATGCTCAATCAAATTAAAGCCACAATCATGAATGGCAGCCATGGCAGTGACAGACTTGTGAACAGGAGCATTGTCCTGATGAAACAACACTCCTTTAACTAGTGAGTTTTATACTGCGCTTAAGTTTAACATTTTAACTGTGTCAGAAGTGAAGCATAGTATGTGCCATAGATTGTTTGTCCTTTTTGGAGATAATCTATCAGCAGAATATCTTCTGCAACCCAGAAAACCGAGACTCACAACATATCAATCAGCCCTCGTATATATCATGAACTAAATGGGTTAGGACTTCGATGTTTCATATGTAGAAATAAGAGAGTACAAACGCTCAGATAGAGTGCCATTTTGTGGTTTTCTTGAAAAGTGAAAAGTGTTGAAAAATTTGCCTTAATTGGGGTTGAATGTAAACAATTCATTAATTTTTGGTATCCATCAGCTCCACCTTATGAAACGGTTTTAAGTCAATAATATTCCATACATAAAACGTAATTTAAGGGTGTACTACTTATATAAGAGAAATCCGGACTGTTCAAATTTTATGGGAATTATCGCAAAGCATTTTCTTACAAATACTTCATTCAGTTTAGATTAAATTTTAAACTTATCTGCTTTAAGGTATGTAATGAATTAAAGTCTTTAATAGAGTTAGAAATGATACATTGACCACAGCAAATTGAAATATCTATGTAATTCAAGCTCAGTGAGTACTTGAACAGGAGATGCTCAGTTCATAAGGTTCATAATTGTTAAGCTAATTATCATATTTACATGCATTAATAAACTGCTTTTATATCTAGAAATGATGAGATGGGTATACCGTTTACTGCTGTGGTAGACAGAACAACCATGATGGATGGTAGAATACACATCAGATTCAGAGATACCTTAATTAAGGTAGGTCTATTTGTATGGTAGACAGAACAGCCATCACAGATGGTAGTATACCATCAGATTCAGAGATACTTTAATTAAGGTAGGTCTATCAATATGGTAGACAAACAGCCATGATCAATGGTAGAATGGACTTCAGGTTCAGAGATACCTTAATTAAGGTAGGTCTATTTGTATGGTAGACAGAACCACCATGACGGATTGTAGAATACACATTAGGTTCAGGGATGCCTTTTAAATTAAGGTAGGTCTATTTGTATGGTAGACAGAACAACCATCACAGATGGTAGTATACACATCAGGTTCAGAGATACCTCAATTAAGGTCGGTCTATTTATACGGTAGACAAACAACCATGATCAATAGTAGAATGCACATCAGGTTCAGAGATACCTTAATTAATGTGGGTCTTTTTTGTATAGTAGACAAACAACCATGTCATATGGTTGAATACATATGCATACCTCAGTTAATTTATATGTAGGTACTTTTTTATGGTAAGGTCATTGGTTGGTTAAGTGTCAAATGCAATTTGTTACAATATAGAACTACATTGTATTTGAAATTTGACATTGACATTCAGAATGACTTGAATACAGTTCAGAAATGTACATGTATTCTGAAGTTAATCTACAAATGAACAAGATGTGCTTGTGGAACCCTTTTCCCCTGTTAGCAGCTATCTTTTGTAATACATTAAAGTTCAAACTTGGAATACAAATATTCAGGACTTCAAATCAAAAGTTATGTACAAGGCTTAAGTTTTGGCCAGACAAACAAACAGATAGTACAAAAAACTATGTATTACATTGTATTCTGTAACTTAACCTTAATTGTAAAGATGAAATAGAGTGATGCATCTATAATCATACTTCATTTTTGTCAATTTAAAAACAAACACACTTATTTTTAACTACAGGAACAAATCCACATCACAGGGCTGACTGATTTCCTGAAGAAGCAGACAAGAGAGACAGAACCAACTTGACATCACATGGTTCTTTGATCCTACCTCAAATTTACCTCATGGGTACTCCATTGGAAGGAAATGCATTAGGAAGTGGTTTTACTGTGTACAGAAAAGTCCCCCATCTTGTGTGACAATCATTGGAACATCTTTCTATCTTTTTACGGTACAGTTTTAACAGTTACCAAACCGAGCTTTTCTGACTCTGCACATTTTTGTCAAGTCAAATGTCAAATGTATAATATGCAACATGGATTACACGACGTGCATATCTGAGCATTGGCTGGAAGATGTGAAAAATATATGTGAAATAAATATTATTGAAATCTAGTTTTCCTTATGAGTGGAAGCAGTACAAAATAAAATTGGAGAAGAAGAAAATATTTAAGAAATAAAACATAGATACAGTAATCACAGATTACGAAGCTCACCTCATGGCAGCAAAATTCAATTCAAACATATTTCTAACTACATGTATATTGACTTTTAAAGGAAAAATCATTCAAGCGGAAAAAGTAAGTCAAGGTCATTTTTATAAAAGTTTGATCAAAGATACATCCAATATCCAAGTTTGGTACATGTAGCACTTATACTTTACTCAATATTGGCTTTTAAAGGCAAAATCACTCAAGCAGAAAAAGTAGGTCAAGGTCATTTTATGAAAATTTGATCAAAGATACATCCGATATCCAAGTTTGGTACATATAGCACTTATACTTTGCTCAATATTGGCTTTTAAAGGCAAAATCACTCAAGCAGAAAAAGTAGGTCAAGGTCATTTTATGAAAGTTTGATCAAAGATACATCCAATATGTAAGTTTGGTACATGTAGCACTTATACTTTGCTCAATATTGGCTTTTAAAGGCAAAATTACTCAAGCGGAAAAACTAGGTTAGATGCTGCATCCGATGCATTGGTCCATCTCGGCATCCCAAGATGAATTACTTGTGCAAGTTTGATTACTGTAGCATAAGTACTTTGTCAGATACTGAGCTACCCCAAACTTCTTAACCAAGTCAATCAAGCGTAAAATGTAGGTCAGATCCAGCATCCAATGCATGGGTTCACCTCAGCATCCAAAGATGAATCACTTGTGCAAGTTTGGTTACTGTAGCATCAGTACTTTGCCAATACTGAGCTACCCCAAACTTCTTAACCAAGCCACTCTGAGCTACCCCAAACTCCTTCACCAAGTCAATCAAGCGTAAAATGTAGGACAGATCCAGCATCCGATGCATGGGTTCACCTCAGCATCCAAAGATGAATCACTTGTGCAAGTTTGGTTACTGTAGCATCATTACTTTGCCAAATACTGAGCTACCCCAAACTTCTTAAGCGGACATGGACGCGCGGGGGTATAGCATAAACTCAACTTCGTCGAGGTGAGCTAAAAATGACAAGCCGATGAGGCAATAGAGCCCGGCTTGTCCTTATTTATTTTTATTCTAATGTTGACCAAACTTGGACCTTTCGATTCTTGGTAAAAACGAGTTCCTGCCGGTTTATCTGCTTTCAGAAAATGGGTAGGCGTGGCTTATAGCTATAGGGCCTATATTGGAGAATAGAGCCCGGCTTGCGTCTGTTGTTTTAATAGGGAAAAAGAATCAAGTAATATTAGAATTCTATTCTAATGATGACCAAACTTAGATCAATGAAACACAGACGACAAAATCGATTCTTGGTAAAAACCAGTTCCTGCCGGTTTATTTCTTTCAGAAAATGGGTAGGTGTGGCTTATCGTTATAGGGCCTATATTGCAGAATAGAGCCCTGCTCGCGTCTGTTGTCTTAATAGGGGAAAAGAATCAAGTCATATTAGAATTGTTAATTACAACCACACTGTTTTTTTTTTCATTAGCAAACTAACACAAATTAGCTATATCAATTTTTTTGCAAAATTGATTTGGCCATTACCAACAATTTTAAAATCATAGTACATGTTAAATCCCTTAGATGGTATAGTGATGAATTTCTATATACTCAATCTACACAAGTCAAAAAGAATACCCTAAAATTTTCAGACCCAGATGTCCAGGCCATAGTTCATAGGGTGTTGATGATTGAAAATGATCTCCATGTTTTAACAATGGGTATACCACATTAAACTTCATACACTTTTTTCAATGTGTCAAGAATGTTCCACATTTTAGGGACATGAGGGTTTACATGTAACTTTGAAGTATCCCTCTTTTATAGAGTAAAATCTTCCTATCCTCAAAGACCGTTGAGCCAAAGTTTCAGCTGGGCAAGTTGTATTAACACTGTACATATCCAAACAAGCATCATTACCCAGTAATGGTATTATGTATGAAAATGCATGTATATTCTCATAAGCATGTTTATATTCACATTTAACTCAAATTACTGGATCCAAGATGCCCAACATGCACTTGCCAACAAAACTTTTACAATATGACATAATACAGTTGTATCAAATAGGCCCTCATTGCCTCGTTTTGCTCACAGTTGTCATGAATTTGGCTAACAAATTCAGTTCAAAATGAAATCTGAGCACAATGCAATACTAAGCACAAGTTTCTCGACTTGGATTTTTACTCCAGTCTTGCAGTTCAAGAATTTTACATATACAGAGTTATGAATCTCTGTCCTGCATTCTATGAACACAGAAAGTTGTACAAGGATTTCATATTCCACATCTTTTCCTAGTAGCAAGACCTCACACTTGTTACAAAATTATACACAAGAATTTTCATGGTTACAATTTTGCCTTTCGACCTTTATCTTTGACTCTCAACTTTTCGACAACTTTACACACTGTACTTTCAATGTACACTTCCAATGTGTCTGTGCTGTAAACATTTCACATCTTAACAAAAGTGATCGA
The DNA here is from genome assembly GCA_033119305.1 of Pinctada imbricata. Classification (NCBI taxonomy): domain Eukaryota; kingdom Metazoa; phylum Mollusca; class Bivalvia; order Pterioida; family Pteriidae; genus Pinctada; species Pinctada imbricata. Next base: position 81,473,529 of record VSWD01000010.1, read on the forward strand.
TTCATTCAAAGAACAAATAGTGGACATTTGTAATTTTAATACCTATACAGGTACAGTACATGTACTTGCTTTCCTTCATGAATAGTCTAAACATGTAAACAAAGAACCATGTCATGTTCCTTCAGTTTGATTTAATATTCATGATTCATTAAATGACATACAAAGAAATATAATCTCTATTGAAGCCAATATGGTGTTTATGCTGTAGTGGACATGTGGGTAATGATTATTCAAATACCTCAATTCTGCCATTGAGCTCCCTAGGAAAATGTTTGAAGTCATACTAAAGTTTGAAAACTAAGATCAAAAAACAAAAAGAAAGAGTCCATGCATAAATTTAAACAAAGACAATAAACAACAACACATCTAAGACTTTAACATGGCAATGGATGTACTCTTTTCATTACTAATAACTTCATAATATTTTGTAAGTGTCAAACATTGTACAGCTATATGCTTTATAGCTTTTTTGCCTTCATTTTCAGACATGAGGGAAAATTTGACATAGGGAAAAAAGAAATCTAAAAGGAATGTGTACATATCAGTAACAACAATACATGTATTTCCATTGGTGCAAGAAAAATTCAAAGACCTGTACAATGACTGTCTGATTAAACTTGTAGTATAATTATATAGTTTACTGCTTGAAAAATGCATCAATGTATAAATTGTTTGTATTATGACAATGCAGTAAAAAAAAGCATAACTGAGCCATGAATTAAATATACAAAAAATCATGTACTAAGCATGTATATGCACTTATGATAGCAGAACCAAACTTAACAGAGGGAGATGAGAATCTAGCAAATTGACAATACATGTACAATACCATAGCTATGAAGTAGTACAGCAGCCTTGTTTTTGCCATTATAATCTGTAATGATTACAGAATCTAGTGTAGTTTTGAAGTTGTGTTCTCTTGACAGTGCTAACTCCACTAAACTATGAATCCCACTAAAATATGTATTTGTTACATTTCTTGTGATTCATCAGCAATGAGAAATATTGGGTAGAGGTGCATGGCAAGAATCCTTGTGGTCCCCTTTGTAAATTTTTGGGAGTAAGGCCATGTAAAATAAAATCTATGTTTCTCAGACACCGCCGCGCGCTATAATTTGCCGCCGACGAGACGTTTTTATTGCAACTTCAGAAAAAAATATCCGCCGTGTCTCATCCTCGATCGTCGATTAAAAACGAAGTATCAATTTATTTCATTGAACATGTTTATTGTCCTTTAAAATCGTCAAAACTCTACCCGATGAATAAATACTTTTAAAAGCCCGTATAAATCACGGCGCGTTCCGTATTTACGTTACGGGTAAAGACTTTATCCACGCGTCGTTTAAAGGGAATTGTATATAGGATACACTAACAACGTGCCGCGGACACTTGGACGGCTGGCTATTCGCGTGTTTAATACATCGAGTATTACATATATTAAAACGTTCGTATAGTTTTCTTTATTGATCTCGACAGCATATGTAAATACCTATGCCGAACAATAGCAAGTGTCCATTGTAATACTTCCGAATCTATAATGACTTTCACGTTGTAAAAAGTATAAACAAAGACCGCCAACGAACGCAAGAGAAACGTAGTTAAATCCTTAAATCTATGAATAAAAGAATGTATATTGTACCTGGGCCGTGTACATTATTTTATCAGACGGTGGTTAATGCTGAACACTTCATTCGATTTCTAAAGATTCTGCTTCATCTAGACTTGACTTCCGAATATATACGCTATCGGCCAAATTTTTATTTACTATATGAACGGATCCATCCGAGGAAGTGAGGGGTCGTATTTAATTTGAACTGGGTTTAAACAAGATGTGAGCAAATACTGTAACAGCTGTGGAGTCTCTTACGCGATTCTACTAAATGTACTCACGGCAATCAAAACATGTCATACTTGGTATATCAAATTTTGAATTGATTAGCTTCTTCCATTCAGACAGATGAGCTACGTCTCCCCGTGCTCAGAAGGAATAGGTTATTTTACTTTAAAAAAATCAACTTATTTACAGGAGAAAGCCATAAATTTCAATGTACATGTACCGGGGGGGGGGGGGGGGGGGGAGCAGCATAAGATTTTTTGCCTACATGAATAATTGGGGGGGGGGGGGGGGGGCAGTACAGACGACTTCTTTGCCTTACATGAATAATAAGAGCACCTTTGATGGAAAAAAAACAAAAAATAAAAACCCTACCTACCTTGCCACTTTTTTTAGACCCAATTATCTGAGAAACATAGAATTTATTTTACATGGCCTAAATTGTAAGTACAAATGGCACAATTATACTGATCCACAATACTAATACAATGGTCCACTGAACACAAAAAGTACACAATATCAAATTGTGTTTGGAAATGACACAAACGTCTGTTGTAGAGATCCTGCATGGATGTTACTACATGACTGCACATTACATAAACTAGCTAGTTTACAATCATTACGCCATCCATTTCACTGCATTCCTTCTGGCTTCTTCCCTCCATGGAATTCTTCTATACAAAGATGACAGCTCCAGTTTCCTGAAAAATAACAAAGAACATCCAATGAAACACTATGATTTCCAAAATTATACATATTTCAAGAATGCCTCATGCAACATGGCCTTGATCAGGTCTTAAATTCAGTATCAAAATCAAACATGTTCAAATTAAAGATTTAACTTATTTTCAATTACTGGGTCACAACTTTGACACAAACAAAAATTGCCATGATAAAATCACATATTGCAAAATATAATAGCAGACATAATCATCAGAAAGAATGTACCTTCTGGAGGCTCTGAGAGAGGTGGTTTCAAGCAATACATGTGGTACCCTCTGTCACAATCGTCACAAAACAATAATTGGTCCTGAAAAAAAAAGAGTTGCTGATGTTCACATTTATTTTCAAATATGCATATTTAAAATACATTCACAATTAAATGTAAATTTCTCTTACAAAACTAGATCCAACTAGAACTGCCTTACAGTAGAAAATTATATCCCCCATCATCATTTCTTTTTTTTTCAAAACACATCCATTTATGACATGTCATGTAATTGTTCACATTGAAAACTTTCATACAAGGTCAATATTCAAATGCTTTGGAATGAAAATGTAGTACTTGCATGTAGTATGTGAGTATGTACATGAAATAAAGGCAATGCAAACATAGCATCCCATCACAATTGCATGATCTATATCACTGAGCAAAATTATTTTAAGCCAAAGTCCACTTCAACAGGGTTCATCCTCTCTCCATGGGGAACATTTGTGGAAGTTTTAATGTCTCTATAACAATTGCTTTGTCTTCTATGCAGTTCACAAGGATTTTAAGCCTAAGTCCACTGTGACCTTGATCTTTGACCCTTATCCTTGAAAATCAATAGGGTTCATCCTCTACCCATGGGAAACATTTCTGGAAGGTTTGATGTTTCTATGATCATTCCTTTGGCTTCTATGCTGTTCACAAGAAAATCTGGACACATGCACCCTCCCTCCATCACACACACACACACACGCACACAGATGCACGTCAGCGATGCTATATCCCTTCGCTAGAGAGTTGCCAGTGACTTTGACCTTGAACATCAATAAGGTTCATCCTCTCCCCATGGGAAACATTTGTGGAAGGTTTGATGTTTCTATGATAATTGCTTTGTTTTCTATGCTGTTCACAAGGATTTTAAGCCTTAGTCCACAGTGACCTTGACCTTTGACCTTGAAAATCAACAAGATTCATCCTGTCCCCATGGGGAACATTTGTTAAGGTCTGATGTAACTTTGTCTTCTGATGCTGTTCACAAGGACCAAGAACCCAGACACACACACCCTAACAAACACACACAGATGCATGGCAGCAATGCTATATCCCCTTCGCAACAGAGTTGCAAGGGGATGATAAGAAAGCCCAATCACTTAATATACTAAAAGAAAAATTTACTTTAAGAACTTCTTAACCAAAATTTAATTAAAAGGTCAAGGTTCAAGGTCAAGGTCACTGTGGACTCCGGCTTAAGAAAGGCAAAGGGAGAGTCAAAGAGTGAGAGTGAGAGAGAGAGAACCTTATTTCACATGATATTTATTTTTTTAAGTTTCACATTTCATTTAATATAATTATATTCTTTTCTTTCAGCTTTGTGACACTTGATTTTACATGATCTAATATATCAGGAAGTATGATAGAAAGAATGAAAGAAAGGCAAAGGGAGAGTCAAAGAGTGATTGATAAACTTAAACATTTCTCATATTTCTCTTTCAGGTTTGTGACATCTCACTTTTATATGATATCTTTAAGTTTCACATTTTTCTTAATATATATTCTTTTTCTTTCAGCTAAATAACACTTGATTTTATATATGATCTAATATATCAGGAAGCATGCTAGAAAGAATGAAAGAAAGGAAAAGGGAGAGTCAAAGAGTGATTGATAAACTTAAACATTTCTCATATTTCTCTTTCAGGTTTGTGACACTTCACTTTTATATGTTTTTAAAATGTTTCAGTACGAGAAATTGAAAGAACATGAGAGAGAGAGAGAGAGAGAGAGATCTTTCTGTTTCAGATGTGTGCTACTTAACTTATTTTATATGGTTTTAATATGTATACGTACGTGAGATGGACAGAACGTCAGAGGGAGAAAGAGAGAGGCTATTATTTACAAGTTTTTGGTGATATTTAGCAGAGAGAGTGCGCTATGCTTTGAGTATTGTAGAATGATGTAGAGAGAGAGAGAGAGAGAGAGAGAGAGAGCTATACTTTATATATTGTACAACGATGTATTGGGGAGAGAGCTAGAGAGAGCTATGCTTTATATATTGTAGATTGATGTATTGGAGAGAGAGAGAGAGAGAGAGAGAGAGAGAGAGAGAGAGAGAGAGAGAGAGAGAGAGAGAGAGAGAGAGAGAGAGAGGGAGAGAGACCTTTGCTTTATACATTGTAGAATATTGTAAAATGCTGCATTGGAGAGAGAGCTATGATGATCCTTATTTATTGTAAAATGATGTCTAGAAGGCCCTGGGGAAGAAAAGCAAAATTCCTTATCAGGTTACCTTCTCTAAATAAAGTATTTATCATTATTATATAATACTAACATCATTATACCAGTACTTTCAGCACTATACAAGTACTTACAGCACTATACAAGTACTTGCATTGTTAAGTACTTGCATCACTATACAAATACATACATCACTATACAAATACTTATATCCCTATACAAATGCTATCATCAATATACAAGTACTAACATCATTATACAATTTCTTACATCACTATCCAAGTACTTACATAATTAAACAAGTACTTACATCATTATACAAAGTACATCATTATATAAGTACTTACATCATCATACAAATAGTTGCATTACTACACAAGTACTTACATCACTATACAAATACATACATGTACATCACTATACAAGTACTTACATCACTATACAAGTACTTACATCACTATACAAGTACGTACATCACTATACAAGTACGTACATCACTATACAAGTACTTACATCACTATACAAGTACTTACATCACTATACAAGTACATACATCACTATACAAGTACGTACATCACTATACAAGTACTTACATCATTATACGAGAACATATATTATTATACATGTATGTGTACTTACATCATTATACATGTACTTACATCATTATACAAGTACTTACATCATTATACATGTACTTACATCATTATACAAGTACTTACATCATTATCAGATGTCCCACACAGACCACAGGATTTACACTCGATACATTGCCAGGGGTACTTCTTGACAGAGATTATCATGTTGGCTGTAAACTGCAGGCATGTTGGATGTCCTGAATAGAAAAATGGTTTGGTTGTCTCATTGTGGAAAAATTAAAGGGAACATAACTCCTTAATGGGTCCTATGGTGAAAAGATCTAAAGGCACATAACAAACAGAAGGTTTTTTATCCTTAGAATCTCAACAGTTTCATGCATGAATCTGAAACGTCATGATCAATTTCAAAGAACAACTTGCATGTTTTGTTATTCATAAATTTCTTTGAAGACATCGTGACAAACCAACAGATGCCCTGGCAACCTTATTTGTCAATGATCAGATCAGAAGAACAAATTTTTCACATCATCTATTTTATTTGCTTGTGGTAAACATAGGTAATCACAGATTACGAAGCTCACCTCGTGGCAGCAAAATTCAATTCAAACATATTTCTAAATACATGTATATTGGCTTTTAAAGGCAAAATCATTCAAGTGGAAAAAGTAGGTCAATTTCATTTTATGAAAGTTTGATCAAAGATACATCCAATATGCAAGTTTGGTACATGAAGCACTTATACTTTGCTCAATATTGGCTTTTAAAGGCAAAGTTACTCAAGCGGAAAAAGTAGGTCAAGGTCATTTTATGAAAGAATGATCAAAGAAACATCCAATATGTAAGTTTGGTACATGTAGCACTCATACTTTGCTCAATATTGGCTTTTAAAGGCAAAATCACTCAAGCAGAAAAAGTAGGTCAAGGCCATTTTATGACAGTTTCATCAAAAATAAATCATATGCAAGCAAGTTTGGTACATGTAGCACTTATACTTTGCTCAATATTGGCTTTTAAAGGCAAAATCACTCAAGCGGAAAAAGTAGGTCAAGGTCATTACATGAAAGTTTGATCAATGATACATCCAATAAGCAAGTTTGGTACATGTAGCACTTATACTTTGCTCAATAATGGCTTTTAAAGGCAAAATCACTCAAGCGGAAAAAGTAGGTCAAGGTCATTTTATGAAAGTTTGATCAAAGATACATCCAATATGCAAGTTTGGTACATGTAGCACTTATACTTTGCTCAATATTGGCTTTTAAAAGCAAAATCACTCAAGTGGAAAAAGTAGGTCAGATGCTGCATCCGATGCATGGATCCATCTCGGCATCCAAAGATGAATCACTTGTGCAAGTTTGGTTACTGTAGCATTACTACTTGGTCAGATACTGAGCTACCCCAAACTTCTTAACCAAGTCACTCAAGCGGAAAATGTAGGTCAGATGCTGCATCTGATGCATGGGTTCACCTCAGCATCCAAAGATGAATCACTTGTGCAAGTTTGGTTAATGTAGCATCAGTACTTTGTCAGATACTGAGCTACCCCAAACTTCTTAACCAAGTCACTCAAGCGGAAAATGTAGGTCAGATGCAGCATCCAATGCATGGGTTCACCTCAGCATCCAAAGATGAATCACTTGTGCAAGTTTGGTTACTGTAGCATCAGTACTTTGTCAGATACTGAGCTACCCCAAACTTCTTAACCAAGTCACTCAAGCGGAAAATGTAGGTCAGATGCAGCATCCGATGCATGGGTTCACCTCAGCATCCAAAGATGAATCACTTGTGTAAGTTTGGTTACTGTAGCATCAGTACTTTGTCAGATACTGAGCTACCCCAAACTTCTTAACCAAGTCACTCAAGCGGAAAATGTAGGTCAGATGCAGCATCCGATGCATGGGTTCACCTCAGCATCCAAAGATGAATCACTTGTGCAAGTTTGGTTACTGTAGCATCAGTGCTTTGTCAGATACTGAGCTACCCCAAACTTCTTAACCAAGTCACTCAAGCGGAAAATGTAGGTCAGATGCAGCATCCGATGCATGGGTTCACCTCAGCATCCAAAGATGAATCACTTGTGCAAGTTTGGTTACTGTAGCATCAGTACTTTGCCAAATACTGAGCTACCCCAAACTTCTTAACCGGACGCGGATGCGCGGGGGTATAGCATAAGCTCACTCCACTTCGTCGAGGTGAGCTAAAAATGTGGTCAAAGCTAAAAGTATAAACATTGTTGAGTAAATGCTGAAAATGTTTAAGGATACCATAATAACTGCAGATAGACAGTAACTTCAGCTTAGGCTACAAATGAGGGAATGCCAATGTATTCCTATATTGCATCTTTTGGCAGACTGATTATTTTATACAATATGACATCATGATCAAATGACCAATTAAAGCATGTTTGATATGCTATTGATCATGACATTATAATGTTTAAGTCCACCAGCATGTGTAATGTCAGTCTTTTGGTGATGTGGTAATTAGCTGTACACACCTGATCTTCCACAGTCACTACATGATACCAGCTCCTCAGGCTGATTGGACTTCTTGTTCTCTGTGGAGTCACCCAAACAGAAGTCACAGTAATTATTGGCAGACACCTTGCCATCAGCTGATTTGTTACCTGAAAATTAAAAAAAAGAATTGTATCTTATATTTATCTGCATAAACTTGTTAAAGGATGCATTTGTACCATGATCTATTAGCAATAAATCTAATTTAAGCCAGAAACTGAGAATTAATCCCCATAAAACTGAAAAGTTCTTACCTAGGCTAGTAAAGAAATGGTAAAATTGTAAAAAGTGGCAGACAGGTTAAGCTGATAAATTGTTTATCTTCTATTGTCTAAATCATAAGCATGCAACAATATGCTAGATTTACAATACAATGAAACATTAAGTAATAATAGAGAGTATTCAAATTTTTTTAACATTCAGTAGCAAGAAGCAAAATTAATGTTAAAGCTAAAACTACAATCATGCACAATAAACTGGTACTACAAAGTTTGTGGTGAGGTGACGACAGTCTGTCCTGATAGCATTTGATCTTGTATGAATCAGTTCAATCATCAAACAATAATCCGAGATGAAAAGTAACGACTGAGAGACGTCCTGATATACTACTGTATTTGTATATGTATGCAGTCATACAAGTGATTTGGAACATGGTGATGTACAAAAATATGTAATACTAGTGATTGGTTTGAAAAATGACCGATGATGTGATGATATGTTAGATAGCAATAACAGTACTCTCAATGCACACAAAGCCTATTAACCGCTGCCTCATACACGAGACTAAATCATTACGAGCAAACATTCCTATCTTTCTGAAGCCTTGTAAGCCTTGTTACTAAATGCACAGTAAATAACAGAAGAAAAGTCACTAACTTCTTATCAGCTCATCTCTTGAACGCACTGCTGAAATAAAAGCATCTACGTTAGAATCTAATAAAAGAAGTTCTGGAATTTAGTTTTCAGAAATCAGATTACTATAAGTCTATGAGGCCAGAGCTTAATGCCTACTCCACAAGAGATTTCAGAAACAGGCTTACTACATGTATGATATAAGTATTTCATAAGAATGGAGGATAAATAGATTGATACTAGAAAAATAATTCTGACAAAAAATTCTTTATAAATAAGGCAAAAGTCTTGTAAAGAACCAGTACAGCAGTCTGATTACAACTGAATTCAAGAGATTTTTGCAAGTGTGGCAATTTGTATAGATTTGATTTTCAAAATTAAACAGTCATTAAAGTACCTGATCAATGCACTAATTTGAATTTCAGGAAAAAAAAACATGCTATGGATATTATGGATGGATTGCAATGCTCAATTTTCGGTGGGAATGTAGGATCAAGGTCAAAAGTCGTTAAACCAATCAAAGTCATAGTCACAGAACATGTATGTCAAATATCAAAGCAATCCATAGATCTAGCTCAAATGTAGGTCTAAAGGTCAAGGTCAGAAGATTTTAAAGAAAACTGTAATCAAAGAGAATCTACATTTGGAAACATCAAGATATTATCCTCTTGAGGTTCAGCAGATGTAGTCCAACTTTACTTTGATATTTTAGGACAACAGGTAAAAGTCAAAAGTCAAGGTCACTAGGTTAAAAATTTAACAGACTGACAGAAACTAAAGATAGGTATCATCAATATGTAAACCGAATTGTTTACTATCAATCTGAAAATGAAAATTAATCTTTGACATCAAAATTTGACAAAAAAATAAGAGAGAGAGAGAAACAAATTAAAACTGAATCATATTGATGTAATATCAAAAGAATCATCATTAATATCCTTAAATTAAAAAAAAAAGGTTTTTCAGAAGAAAAAAAACCCAGATGTCTCCCCCCTCCCTCTAAGTTAGTTTGACCTTGGTCACATGAACTTGAGCCAAGCTGATGTGAAACCTTCGAGTCATGAGCAACATCATACTAGAATATGAAAGTGATTCATCATATAGTTTAAGAGATATAGCCCGAACATGATTAGAATATTGAATGACCTTGACCTTGATCAAATGACCTTGGATATAGGTGATCTAAACCCTTTGAATCATGAGCCAACAATAAACTGAATTATCAATAAACTATAGTAATATAAGTCTTATACAGGATTTTCTGTCCAAACAATACAAGAATGCAAACTAAGCCAATATTGTACACAACTAAGCCAATATTGACACAACTAAGCCAATATTGACACAACTAAGCCAATATCGAAAAAAGTAGGCCAAATTTTGAATAAATTTATGAATCACAAGCGATATAACTCCCCTATGGATATATGTACTGCAACTCTGACTTGACCTGTACTTACACCAAAAGATGAATCCCACATCAAAATAAGTTCAATATGTGTATTGATCCACATTATTCACAGACCTCAGCCCAATAACTAGGCCAATATGGAAAACACTAATTAATAAATATAAATTAATATTAGTATTTGGATACACGGTTCAAGAGATATAGCCTAGACATGATTAGCATATGCAATTTCATAAAAAATGTACTAAGTGACCTTGACCATGGTTACATGATCTTGGGTCAAGGTGATGTGAAACCTTTGGATTATGAGTGACAATCATACTAAAATAAGAGAGTGATCCGGTAAATAGTTCAAGAGATATAGCCTGCACACAATAAGTGACAGACGGACAGAGGGACGCGAAGGCAAAAACAATATGTCTCCTCCCTGTTTGGGAGAACATAATTCTCACCCACTACCGCAGACCCCTTTTGAGAGTACATATACACAAATATCAATTCAAAACATGCATCAGTAAGCATGCTGAATGTTTTATATACATGTACATACCCTTATGGGTGGTAAGTGACCATATATGATTATATACAATTATTAGTAACTGCTTGATATCACGAACCCCTTAATCTACATCCATAATCTATTAACCTTCATTACATGTGGCCTTTTATCTTCCAAACAACAACATCCCTTACAGCAAAGAGTAAATAAGAAATGTTCACGAACTAACAGAAAGTATAGCTGGTACAGGTTAATCATGCAATAATTATCTCATCTGGATAATTGTAAGGATCACTTGTTCAGATCTTTGAAGGATAATTGATATACATATGCATGAAATATAACACAAACTTCTAGCAAGATAAGTGTGACTGTATGCTTCATACACATTCATACTTCACATAAATGTACAAATATTGAAAATAGACATCACTAATCAATGTTGTGTTTTTTGTTGTGTGAAAGTCAAAGAAATGTTAAATTATAATTAGTTCCATACATTAATTATGTTCTGTAAAAATATTCCATGCAATTAGAATAACTAGCATGCATTTAATGAAGCTACATGGCTCATAGTTTAAAGTTAGCTTGTTTGTGAAGATTTTTAAATCTTCTTTCCTTCATCAGAAATGAAATAATTGTAATTAGTAATTCCCTCACTCTATTAGGTTTTTTTTTTTCTTTTTGACATTATCCTTCATTTCCATTGGATTTTGTGCAAAGAAAAGTTATTTAAATTGAAAAGTGTAGTTTAACTTCATCCCATTTTAACTTTTATTCATTTGATCTATGGTTACTCGGTCTGGAATTCTAACGTAAAAAAAGAAGAGATACAAGTTGGTTATATTGCTTACACAAAATACATGTAATTCAATATAGCAAGTATGCATATATCAGGTTTGATGAAATTCTGTACTATGGTTGCCAAGAAAATAAAACACCACTAAAGACGGTATGGCCGGATTGCAAAGTAAGTTTTTGTCACCAACTGGGTCAAGGTCACTAAGTCAAATATTACAGCATACATTGAGAGGTCTTGTCAGAGGCAACCTTCATGTATAATATAAAGTTTCTACTGTATACAGTTCCTTAGATTTTGCTTAAACCAGGAACTTTAACCGAAGTCTTTAACTAGGTCAAAGTCCAAGGTCATGGTCACTGGGTCCAATGTTACGGCATAAATTGAAAGGTCTCAAAATGGGCAACCTACATGTATAATATAAAGTTTCTACTGCATACAGTTCCTTAAATTTTGCTTAAACCAGAAACTTTAACCAAAATCTTTAACTAGGTCAAAGTCCAAGGTCAAGGTCACTAGGTCCAATGTTACGGCATAAATTTAAAGGTCTTATCATGGGCAACCTAAATGTATAATATAAGGTTTCTACTGCATACAGTTCCTTAGATTTTGCTTAAACCAGAAACTTTAACCAAAATCTTTAACTACGTTAAAGTCCAAGGTCAAGGTCACTAGGTCAAATGTTACGGCATAAATTGAAAGATCTCGTCATGGGCAACATACATGTATAATATAAAGTTTCTACTGCATACAGTTCCATAGATTTTGCTTAAACCAGGAACTTTAACCAAAATCTTTAAGTAGGTCAAAGTCCAAGGTCATGGTCACTGGGTCCAATGTTACAGCATAAATTGAAAGGTCTCATCATGGGCAACCTACATGTATAATATAAAGTTTCTACTGCATACAGTTCCTTAAATTTTGCTTAAACCAGAAACTTTAACCAAAATCTTTAAGTAGGTCAAAGTCCAAGGTCAAGGTCACTAGGTCCAATGTTACGGCATAAATTGAAAGGTCTTATCACGGGCAACCTAAATGTATAATATAGGGTTTCTACTGCATACAGTTCCTTAGATTTTGCTTAAACCAAAAACTTTAACCAAAATCTTTAACTAGGTTAAAGTCCAATGTCAAGGTCACTAGGTCAAATGTTACGGCATAAATTGAAAGATCTCGTCATGGGCAACATACATGTATAATATAAAGTTTCTACTGCATACAGTTCCATAGATTTTGCTTAAACCAGGAACTTTAACCAAAATCTTTAACTAGGTCAAAGTCCAAGGTCAAGGTCACTAGGTCAAATGTTACGGCATAAATTGAAAGGTCTTGTCATGGGCAACCTTCATGTATAATATAAAGTTTCTACTGCATATAGTTCCTTAGATTTTGCCTCAACCAGAAACTTTAACCAAAATGTTGACGGCAGACGGACAGACGGACGGACGGACAGACGGACGGACGGACAGACGGACGGACGGACAGACGGACATCGTCAATCTATAGACCGGAATTGCTTTGCAATCCAGCCAAAAAACCAATAATGCATCAGAAAAGTATGTCCAATTGTGGCCACCTTGATAAAATGAACAATATAAATCAACTATCTAGAAGTTGTTGAGTGTTTGCTTCCCATAAGGTTTGATGTAAGTCTAAGCAGTGATTGAGAAGAAGTCTAATATGCTTCTGAAAATCAAGTCTGAGAAGGAAAATAATTTGAAAGTAAATCAGATTTTTGGTGGATTAGGTCTAAAACTTAATTTTAGTAGAGGACTTTGGGTACCTGTAAGATTTTATAAAATTCTGAGCAGCAGTTGCAGAGAAGCCAAAAAATGTGTTCGCCAATCAGATTCAATGGCATGCCTACTTGATTAAATAAAAAATAAAGCCTGTGTTTGTGAAACACGAATGCCCCCGGTGGCATCTTTGTTAGTATGAACACTATTTTCTGTTAAGTACATGTATGTGAGGTCACTGGGTTAAAAGGTCAAAGGTCAAGGTCACGAGGTCAAAAATTTTGGTATCAATGGAAAGGTCTTGTCACAAGGAATACACATGTGAAATATGAAAGCCTTATCACTTCCCATTCAAAAGTTATGCCCAATGTTAAAGTTTTTGAAAAGTCGGTCAAAGGTCAAGGTCAAGGTCACGAGGTCAAAAATTTTGGTATCAATGGAAAGGTCTTGTCAAAAGGAATACACATGTGAAATATGAAAGCCCTATCACTTCCCATTCAAAAGTTATGCCCAATGTTAAAGTTTTTGAAAAGTAGGTCAAAGGTCAAGGTCAAGATCACAAGGTCAAAAATTTTGGTATCAATGGAAAGGTCTTGTCACAAGGAATACACATGTGAAATATGAAAGCCCTATCACTTTCCATTCAAAAGTTATGCCCAATGTTAAAGTTTTTGAAAAGTAGGTCAAAGGTCAAGGTCAAGGTCACGAGGTCAAAAATTTTGGTATCAATGGAAAGGTCTTGTCACAAGGAATACACATGTGAAATAGGAAAGCCCTATCACTTCCCATTCAAAAGTTATGTCCAATGTTAAAGTTTTTCGGACAAACAGACAGACAAACAGACAAACAGACGGACAGGCCAAAAACTATATGCCCCCGAATCTTTGATTCCGGGGGCATAAAAAGTTATGGCTCCCATTAGATTTTGTGAAATTCTGTTCAGCAGTTGAAATGTGAAAAGTTGGTCATGCAACAGGTTCTTACAATATCAGACTTTAGGCCTTTGGCTAAGATGAGCTAAGAAACAGAACAAAACTGGAAAGTAGGCATAATCTAGACCTGGCAATAGTAAGCCTGGATGAATTCACAGCTGTTTATGGTATGTCACCAACATAAAGTATGCCATACATGTATTAAAGTATACAAATTAATCATTTTAAAATTCTTCTCAGATAGGCAGTATCAATTCTTATGATCTGAAAGGTTGGAATTTTAAATAAAATTTAGCTCCCATGCTCCTAACATATCTACAATATACATTTTATATACACCTGTGTCTAATAAATGAAATTAGTAAATTCTGCCATGATTATATACCAAAACACAACAAGGTGATGGACTAGCAAACCCACAATGGCCACGAGGGTCTGAGGTACAAGCGGACAACACTGTGCTGCGTAGGTAACAACAGAATACAAACCATTCCTGGAGGAGGAGCTTGGCTTGGGGGAGGAGGAAGAGGCCATGTCCTCCTCGATCATGCCGTTATGGAAATGATTGTAGTGGTACTGTAGGCCTGGACGCGTCTTGTAGCGAGCACCACAAGCTGTAATCAGCCGGAAACAGTACAAGACAATGCAACATCTATAGCTCCTATTTTTACAGCAAAGTCAGTATGTATTACATTGCTTGTTATAAAGTGCTACCTCTAAAGTGCTTGCCTTAAGAGTATCATGTCAAGGACTGATATCATAATATTAGTGATGAATTTTCCTTAAACTTTTTTTTTCAAAAATACAGTGTTGCTAATGCTAGCATCTTTGAGACTATAAAAAAGTATTTATTTTCATTTTAAGTAAATCATGTCTACGCAATATGGAAAGCATACAAAACCCTATAAATAGGATGCCAAACTAGCAAAAAATATACAATTTACTGTCCAAGACTTATCAATTTTAAACTCCTTCTATTACCTATTATTTTCATAAATCTAATGACCGCTCAAGAAATTACTGTATTTTAGAACTTGACGACACATCTTCACACATAAGCAATAAAAAAAAAAACCCAAAGATTTGAAAAAAAAAAACAACTTTTCCTTTCCCTACCTGTTGAGGACAAGTAGAGTGAATAAAAATAATTTCCATATCGTTGTTAATAGTTAATCACAGGTTAAAAAGTTTTAAAAACTTATAAAAACAAGAAAGCATTAATGAAGTAGTGACATAATTTGAAAATTGTGTAAAAGATTTTTAAAATGTACCAGTTACCGAAGTTCATATTTAATGCTATTTAATTTGGTATATCCTGGCATCCTATTGGAAATCTCCCTACAACATGTGCTACAGAAGCTAGAAGGCGTGTGTAATACTAACAAGGTCAAGGATACTGGCACTTTATTTATTTGATATAAGATTCTTAGGAAAAAATCATTTTAAAATATTCTGATTCTTAGAGTACATGATGAATTCGGAAATCTTATCTTTATCAGGAAGAAAATAATAGTAAAGTACTCTGCAGACAAACATTAAAAGATCAAAATCTGCAGACAAAAATTACTTCTTCAGATAATTATTGGTTTAAAGAAAGACAAATACTCCAAAACCATAAGCAAGTCATGCCAAGGGAGAGTTATATATTTGAAGCCTTTAGTGCAGCACAAAAATTTGTTTGTTTGCTTTTTGTTTTTTTTTTAATTTCCTGGATGAAAAAAAAAGAACCTTGAAGCATGGTATGAATTACAAGCAAAACTTAGCATAATGTACAGGACATATCATACACCCCACAGCTAAGAGTTGGTACATACACCTTTTTTCAAAGTTCTCTGAACTTGCAATATACATGTAGATAAGAATATCCCCTCTGTTGCTTATGCCCTACTCTCTTTCCTTGCAATGACCTTGATCAGATGACCTTCATGTAAATATTTCCAGTTTAAATTTCCACTTATTTTTTCCATTTCAATTCAAATGATAAAGACATATTAAATCAAAGAGTTAAGTATCAGTGATTGACAGAAGTGTTTCTGAAAGACCTTTTCCTCTCATATATTTATGTTTGAGACCAATTGCCAAAGTCTGAATATGGTCTATTTCACAAATAAGAACATAAAGACTGAAAAATGGACCATAAGTATGCCCTACTCAACAAGTTTCATCAAAATTCATCCACTTGGGGAGAGGAGCTTTTTTCAATGTGAAATGTTAACATGTGGCTAATAATGAAAATACATGTGACGTGTCTAATGAAAAGAGGGATTGACTAAATACAGTGTTCTTTGATACTGTAACACTTTCAGACCTTTGATAGTATAAACTGATGTCAGTTTTATATTATTTTTAGTATAAAAGTATTACAAATTGTTATCATGGTTAAATCACTCAGTTAAACTTCATTCACATTGGTCAGTAATGGAAGATGCAAATAACTATACATAGATATTTTCAAATAAACTGCTGTTACAGGAGCAAACAATTAAGGAAGCAAAGAGGTTAATTCGAAAACTTTTTAGGTCAGAATTTTTGATATATGAATTTCAAAGAATGTCTCAACATGAAAAAATTCTATTTAAGAGATATATGCAAAAATATCAGAACGAGAAGAATAGAGAAATAGTTAAAAATTGAGAGGAAAATGTAAATGTTGAGGAATGATACACAAATTGTTCTTCAAAAGACAGAAAGGAGAGTTTTAATTCTGATAATGGCTGTTTTCCAATGTAAAAAGAATAACACTCATGACAATAAGTATAAATAAGCTCTCTAGACATGTAGCCTGACATTTTTTTCCCTCGGAAAAAGAGATTCAAGAAAAAAATTTGGCAAACTTTGTATAACAATTCATATATCAAAATAAAAAAAAAAAACAACTTGTTTTTAAAAAAAGATAAGGTTTCCAACCTCTCGGTCTTGATGTTACAACTGAAAAATTGGTGTAGTTTTGCAGTGGACATTGAGGAAAAAATCAATCAATAGATAGATATTTATATGGTAAAAATAATATAAATGTCAAATTCTTGTCACTCATCCAGTTTTATCTTCTCAATTCAAAATTTTAACAAAGGATAAGATTAATCCTTCCATTTTTTTTAAGAAAGCAAATATCAAAATAATTTTTTTTTCAGTCAATTGAAATTACACAAATTATTTTTTTTAATCAATTAAAACCTCTTTTCAGCAAAGTTCACATTAGAAACTGTATTTTACATTGTTTGAGCATTCATATGTGACCAGTAGATGTTTGTCAGAATAAATTGCCTGGTATTAACCAAAGAGAAATATTCAAAGTATTCATTCATTTTATAGCAAAGTCATACATCTTAATGTGTACATTCATGCCCATGCTTAGAGAGACCTTAAAATACCTACATGTATATGTACATTTGTATGTTTTAATGATTAGCAGAGGTTAAGAACAGGTTGAATGACCAAATCTTAAAAATATACAAAAATCCTGACTGAAGAGAAGTTTGGTGATTCAGGTAAAATTTAGGTAAAGAAGAAAGGAAAATGTAGGTCAACGAGGAAAATAGAAATAAAATTATGAACTGAAAAAAAAAATGTTGAATTACAAACATACCTTCACAAACATGTGGTTTCTCTTTTTCCTCTGTTGTTAAGACTTCTTTTTCCTCTTTCTTTTTTCGACCTCGACCTGTGCCCTGTGATAGATCATAAATGTAGGTGGGATATACAATCTACTTGTTCCTTAGCAAATGAGACAACTCTACAGTTTGCTTGGTACATTCAGTATGTTTATTAATTCATTCACCATGCCATTTTTCTTTACAATAGGTAGAGCCTCTCAGCATATTTCATGTTATTCTTATGAAAAAATGAAAAATAAACATTAAATTGAAAAAAAGTCTAAAGTTCCATGACATGAAATTTTAGGTTCAAATAATTAGTTTAACGAAAAAAAAAATAAAATAAAACATGTGTTTGTGAAACACGAATGCTCTTAATGGCATCTTTGCCAGTAAACAGCTGAAATGTCAAAAGAAGGTCACAGTTCAAGGTCAAGGTCAACATTTTGGTATCCATGGAAAGGTCTTTTCACAAAGAATACTCATGTGAAATATGAAAGCCTTATCACTTACCATTCAAAAGTTTTGACCAAGGTTATTTTTTTTTTCAAAAGTAGGTCAAACTCCAAGGTGAAGGTCACATGGTCAAAAAATTTGGTATCCATCTAAGGTCAAAAATTTTGGTATCCATGGAAAGGTCTTGTCACAAGGAATACAGATGTGAAATATGAAAGCCCTATCACTTACAATTCAAAAGTTAAGACAAAGGTTAAAGTTTTTTCAAACAAACAGATTAACAGTCAAACGGACAGACCAAAAACTATATGTCCTCGAATCTCTGATTACGGGGGCATAAAAAAATTTGTATGATTATCCTACCTTCACTGATGCTTTATATTTTTGTGACAGAAAATAACATATCAATAATAACTATAGCTAACAAATGCAGTAAAGATTTGTACTAAAATTTTCTTTACTTTCTTTTTCTTTTTCTTGATGTATGTTTCCTCAAAGTCACTTATATCCGATTGGTCGTCCACCATTTCTCCAGCATCAGGCGGTTCACTCAGGTTGTCATACTCTTCATACCACAGATCTTTAGCCAGCTCAGACTTGAATTCTCCCTCCTCATCCTCTTTACGAATGGCTGGATTCTCTACAGTACTTATTTGGTGCATATCTATAATGGAAAACAACATTATACTAAATAATCATCATTCTGTGGTGCATGTGTCTATGTTGATGTTCAAACAGAATAAAGATATGTATTGCATGTCTAATTAGGTGAATCTTTTAGAACAAGGAAAAGTCAAAATGAATCAATGGCCTCACTTATGTCTAAACTATCCTGGTGTATATACTAAGTAGGTCTGTAAAATTCAACATTTTTTGGTGCATGTATCACTTTATTCTCTAAAGAAAAGCAACAGTGAATCAGTTACTTCGATATTTACTTTAACGAGATATCACACGCATTTCAGTAGCCTCCCTTAGACGAGAATTTTTAAGAAATCTCCACGCTGAAGATTTCCGATTTTCGTGACTTAAAATGTCTTGATGTTCTGGCTTTGTTATAATCGCTCAATCGGCAAGTCGATCCAATAGCTCAGAGGTAGAGCTCTTGCCCACCATACGGGAAGACAGCGGTTCGAGCCTGAGCATGGTGGTAGCAAATAGATTGTTATTCGTATGTACATACGAATGATTTTTTTTCTTTGCAAAGTAATGGTAAGCAATAGTCAAATTTTTGCTGAAATTGAACTTACAAATGTATTTGAAAATTTTGTTAAGACTTTTTTACCTACATACATATGTCGTATCTATTCAGAAATAAGTCAGGTGTCAGTAAGGTGTTTGAATGTAGAGAAACTTATAATATAGTTACCCAAATGGTACATATAATATCATTACACATGTTCACATACTGTCGTATTATCACACAAAATCTGTATTCGCCTCTATTTACGGTATTTACATATTGACATCTTTGTGAGTGAAGGAACACTGCTGTGATATTTCAAAAAGATGATTATATTAATTCGGATGCTTTTGTCTTTGGTCACATAGTAAAGAAAGATAACTCGAATTGCACTTTTAATTTTTTACATGATAATTTACACATTCAGTCAGATTTTGTAACATATGAAGTGGTCATTGAATGATTTCTTTCTATAAGAATTTGCACAATATGTTAAGGGAATAATACATGAAGTTTCATTTGAAAATCTTGGGCTGAAAAAAAAATATAGCCAAAAAATGAGCATTTCCATTACAATCAATGGATGGCTAAAAAGTCTGATCAATTTCAAAATCTCAAAATTTTGGATGGTGACCTCCTAATATTGTCCCTTACATCTGAATTAAATTAGGAAATAAGAATTATGCTCTTTTTCTGAAAATAAGTGTTGTATAACACGAAACGTGTGATATCACCTTAAGCAAATTTTCATTTTTGGTATTTTTAGTTTTTATGGTGTGTTTAGTACAAGCCAAAAGACAATAAAAGTCCCCTCCAGCTTTGCTGATTAGGTTTTAAGATATCAAAATGAAGTTGGCTGACCGGATTAAAATATTTCTAGCAAAATTCAGAAATTTACATCATTTTGCCCAAATTTACGTTATTTTGCTAACGAATGAAAAGAAAGCAAATTGCTTAATTACCCTACCTGCCTCCCCAGTTTCTATTTCGCTGGGCTTAGCTTGACGTTCATCAGGATTCATGAATGCTAAACGCTTCTTCTTCTTCCATCTCTTAGAAGGGTATGAGTACAATTGGCCATAAACAGATCCTGTCAAACAAAACAAGGCATGCAGTACAAAAATTGTGAAAATTTCAAGCAGCTAAGCCATCATAATTTTCACTGTTCTTGTAATTAACTTTTTGGTCGATAATAAATTTTCACAAATTCTTTAGTTTATTGAAGATGCAAGTACCTGGAAGTCTGTTTTTGTAAGGGTGCCATAGATTTGTGTGGCTTTGAGCTACTCCAGTTTGAGAATCTAAGAATGGGAGTCGCATCTTTCTCTCTGAAGCCATCCTGTTATTAAAACTGGCCGTGTTCTCCATTGCTTCCATAAATGCTGTGTTTCCACCCATACTGAAAAGAATTCAACAGATTCTATATATATGTATAAAAATGTTATGATCGCTGAGCGATATAGTCCCCTACCGGCGGCATATATTTATGTCCTGCAACTCTGCCTATGAATTACTCTTCAATTAAATATGTATGAGTTTTAACTCAACTTACTGTCTGTGCAGCTCAGTTCTGAGGTTTTATCTGCTTTAGCTTTATCGATTCGAAAAAGAGGTCAAGCGTGACGATCTGTAACTATCCAAGACTAAGGTGAGTATCAAATTTCACCTGAATATCTCTATTTGTTGCAGAAAAAAGTCTGGAAAACTGACAAAAACTGAATTGTGCAAGTCATCAAGGGGCATAACTCCTTGAAAAATAGGCCAAGCATGACGAAAGTCGAACTTGCTCTGTAACTATCCAAGACTAAGCTGAGTATCACATTTTACCTGAATACAGTATCTCTATTTGTTGCAGAAAGAAGTCTGGAAAACTGACAAAAACTGAATTTCCCAAGTCATCAAGGGGCATAACTCCTCAAAAATGAGTCAAGCGTGACGAAAGTCGAACTTGCTCTGTAACTATCCAAGACCAAGCTGTGTATCAAATTTCATCTGAATATCTCCATCCGTTGCAGAAAAAAGTCCGGAAAACTGACAAAAACTGAATTTTCCAAGTCATCAAGGGGCATATCTCCTCGAAAAATAGGTCGAGCGTGACAAAAGTCAAACTTGCTCTGTAACTATCCAAGACCAAGCTGTATATCAAATTTCATCTGAATATCTTCATCCGTTGCAGAAAAAAGTCCGGAAAACTGACAAAATCTGAATTTTCCAAGTCATCAAGGGGCATAACTCCTCGAAAAATAGGTCGAGCGTGACGAAAGTCAAACTTGCTCTGTAACTATCCAAGACCAAGCTGTGTTTCAAATTTCATCTGAATATCTTTATCCGTTGCAGAAAAAAGTCCGGAAAACTGACAAAAACTGAATTTTCCAAGTCATCAAGGGGCATAACTCCTTGAAAAATGGGTCAAGTGTGACGAAAGTCGAACTTGCTCTGTAACTATCCAAGACCAAGCTGTATATCAAATTTCATCTTGATATCTTCATCCGTTGCAGAAAAAAGTCTGGAAAACTGATATTCGGACAGACGGACAGACAGAGGGACAGACGGACGGACAGACGGACGGACGGACAGACAGACAGACAGACCGAGAGGAAACTAAGAGTCCCCTTCGGCGTTGCCGGTAGGGGACTAATAACCATATCGTATCGTATCTTTGGAATTCCTTCCTTTGAATAAGTAGCACCGCCTACAAGCGTTTTGTCTGAAGGCGTAAGCAGAGTTGGAATTTAGACCTATACTACAGACCCACCCGAAGCATTTAGGGTTCTTTTAACATGCCATTGCCAATTCTGTGACACAGGACCTCGATTGTAAGTCTCTTCTGAACGACTAAGTAAGTCATAAGTATGTATCATATGAACAGAAATGGACCACTTGCTGAATGCTATAATGGATTACAAAACTGAGTTATAATTTTCCAATGTAAAACCTTTTGCATCAAGTGAATCCCCTGGATAGATTGTACATGTACCTCACAACCCCCTTGGGACAGATGAAATGAAAGCCTTCCGTAGGCATGTCCTGAAATACCGCAATCTCATTAGTTAACGACGATTTCAGCGCTAACCAATGAGCTGAAAACGCTAATTTTTACAAATTGTAACATTGATGTAACAACAGCTAACAACATGATGAATGGTAAATTTCCAGAAAAATTGGCATCAGAATTTTACAGATTCAATACATTGAGAAAACCTCATGAATGTACATATTTTTCAAAAGATATGTTAAATTAAAATCGGTCTTGAAACTTAAAAGTTATTGACAAGAAGAACTTTGATGAGTGATTTTTTTAAATTGTTAATAATTTCATTTCTTTGCTTTAAATTTATGTATTATAGGCGTGTTTAGTATCAAATGATTCAGAATTAAGTGCTGAAAATGAATATTAACAGAAAAAGCATTAAAATTTTGGAATAAAGATCTAGAAACTTTAAGTTTGGTTTGTCTGCACTTCAAAGACTTGACCAATCATCAGCAAGTTCTTGAATGTAATTACCTCATCTCTATTTCAACAACAAGGGGTCTGGCAATATCCAATAATATGAACAGTTGGTTTTTGTTTCTACTGTCCCACGGGGTTTGTGAGGTTCAATTTACATCGGGGGTTCACATGATGAACCTTTTGGTGCCTATTTACTGTTATATCACAATAACTTTTTTTAAGAGTGACATGATAATGAAAAATAACAATTGTTACAACAGATGTTGACTCAAGTATTTTTGAGCTCAATAACAAGATCAGAAAATACGAGGGCTAATTGATATGTTGTGAGCCTCGGTTTTCTGGGTTGCAGAAGGTATTCTGCTGATAGGTTATCTTCATAAAAGACAAACAATCAATGGCACATACTGTGCTTCACTTCTGACACAGTTACGGGAAAATATTAAAAGGTGTGTTGTTCCATCAGGACAATGCTCCTGTTCACAAGTCTGTCACTGCCATGGCTGCCATTCATGATTGTGGCTTTAATTTGATTGAGCATCCAACATATTCACCTCTTGCTCCATCAGACTTTCATCTATTCCCAAAACTGAAAGCAGCTATTTCTGGTACCCACTTTAAGTCAAGTGATGACGTCATACTTGCAGTGGATGGCTTTCTGACAAGTCAAGATAAGGAGTTCTTTAAAAGTGGTACATGTATTGAGGCCCTTAAACACCAGTGGCAAAAGTGTATAGATACTGAAGGGGATTATGTAGAATAAAGCTTGTGTTTGTGAAACATGAATGCCCCCGATGGCATCTTTGTTAGTATGAACACTATTTTCTGTTAAGTATATGTATGTGAAAGGTCAAGGTCAGGGTCACATGGTTTAGAATGTTTAGTATCGATGGAGAAATCTTGTGACAAGGAATACACATGTGAAATATCAAAGCCTAATCACCGGCCATTCAAAAGTTATTACCAATGTTAAAGTTTTTGTTAAGTAGGTCAAAGGTCAAGGTCAAGGTCACAAGGTCAAAAATTTTGGTATCAACGGAAAGGTCTTGTCACAAGGAATACACATGTGAAATATCAAAGCCTAATCACCGGCCATTCAAAAGTTATTACCAATGTTAAAGTTTTTGTTAAGTAGGTCAAAGGTCAAGGTCAAGGTCATGAGGTCAAAAATTTTGGTATCAATGGAAAGGTCTTGTCACAAGGAATACACATGTGAAATATGAAAGCCCTATCACCTCCCATTCAAAAGTTATGTCCAATGTTAAAGTTTTTCGGACAAACAGACAGACAGACAAATAAACAAACAGACGGACAGGCCAAAGACTATATGCCTCTGAATCTTTGATTCCGGGAGCATAAAAATAATGCAAAATGTCTGATGAAATTCAAATCCTTACATACAAGGCTCACAACATATCAATCAGCCCTCATAATCCATTGATAAACGACACTGTAGTTATAAAGGCAACGCAAGAATAGCATCCCCTTGCAACTGCAAGTTCTATTCAATCAGCAATATTATTTCAAAATCAAGTCCACTGTGACCTTGACCTTTGGCCCTTGACCTTGAAAATCAATAGGGTTCATCCTCTCTGAATGGGTAGGGAAACCTTTGTTGAAGGTGTGATTGCTTTGTTTTCTATGCTGTTCAGAAGTATTTTAAGCCGAAATCCATAGTGACCTTGACCTTTGACCCTTGACTTTAAAATCAATAGGGTTCATCCTCTTTCAAAGGAAAACATTTGTGAAAGGTTTGATGTTTCTATGATGATTGCTTTGTCTTCTATGCTGTCCACAAGAATCCAGACACACACACCCTAACAAAGACACAGACACAAGGCAGCGATGCTATATCCACTCTGCAACAGAGTTTCAAGGGGAAAATAATCAAGTGATAATTAAACAAAATGTTTTTCAAAAAAAAAACAGATGTCTCCCCCCTCCCTCTAAGTTACTTTGACCTTAGGCCAAAATGCAAAATGATGTGAAACCTTTGAGTCATGGGCAACATCATACTAAAAAATGAAAGTGATTCATTACATTGTTTGAGGTAAAGGCCAAACATGATTGGCATATACAATTTCGCTATAAGCATGTTTAAAGAAATTGACTTTGGTCACATGACCTTGGATATAGGTGATCTGAAACCTACACTCACTGACGAGGGTTAAGTACCCGAAACATGCATGTCTGGTCCATGCCGCAAACTTATCTGCTTTTAAATGATGCTATTGAATTTGAAGACGTTTAACATTGTATGGATCATGAGCAACAAAAAACTGAATTAGTGATTGGATACACGGTTCAAAATATAAAGCCTAAACATTATTAGCATAGACAAGTTCAGCCTGGACATGCTTAGCATATACAATTTCATTACCAAAGTAAGAAGCTACCTTAACCATGTGACGTTGGGACAATGTGATAAGAAACATTTAGTCCTTAGAAACAACATACTAAAATATGAAAACAATTGTAAGAAGGGTTCAGGAGATATAACCCAGACAATATTAGTATGTACAATTTCATTAAAAAGAACTAAATAATCTTGACCTTGGGCACATGACCTTGGGTCAAGATGATAAGAAACCCTCCAATCCTGAGCAACAGCATACTATAGTATAAGAGTGATCCAGTATACGATTCCACAGATATAGCACAGACTCAATACTAGTAATAATAGTAGCATTTACAATTTCATTAAAAAATGTAATACTTGACCTTAGTCATATGACCTTTGATCAAGGAGATGTGAAACCTTTGGGTCATCAGCACCATCATACTAAAATATGACGTGATCCGATCACGGTTCAAAAGATTAAGCCTGGACATAATACATGTAACAAATACAATTTCATTTAAAATATACTAATTGACCTTGACTTTGGTCACATGACCTTGAGTCAACGTGATGTGAAACCTTTACGTGATAAGCAACAACATACTAAAATATGAAAGTGATCCGGCAAACGGTTCAAGAGATATAGCCCGAACAAGAATGTATGCACAATATCATTAAAAATGCACTAAGTGACCTTGACCTTGGTCACATGACCTTGGGTCAAGGTGATGTGAAACCTACGGGTCATCAGCAACAACATACTTAGATATGAAAGTGATCCAGCAAATGATTCAAGAGGTATAGCTCGTACAGGAATGTATGCATAATTTCATTATAAATGCACATAGTGACCTTGGTCACATGACCTTGGGACAAGGTGATGTGAAACCTTTGGGTCATAAGCAACAACATACTAAAAACTGAAAGTCATCCGGCAAACGGTTCAAGGGATATAGCACGGACTGGAATGTATGTACAGTTTCATTAAAAATGCATTAAGTGACCTTGACCTTGGTCACATGACCTTGGGTCAAGGTGATGTGAAACCTACGGGTCATAAGCAACAACATACTAAAATATAAAAGTGATCCGGCAAAGGGTTCAAGAGATAAAGCCCGGACAGGAATGTATGCATAATTTCATTAAAAATGCACTAAGTGACCTTGACCTTGGTCACATGACCTTTGGTCAAGGTGATGTGAAACCTTCGGGTCATAAGCAACAACATAATAAAATATGAAAGTGATCCGGCAAACGGTTCAAGAGATATAGCCCGGACAGGAATGTATGCATAATTTCATTAAAAATGCAATAAGTGACCTTGACCTTGGTCACATGACCTTGGGTCAAGGTGATGTGAAACCTTCGGGTCATAAGCAACAACATGCTAAAATATGAAAGTGATCCGGAAAACGGTTCAAGAGATATAGCCCGGACAGGAATGTATGCATAATTTCATTAAAAATGCACTAAGTGACCTTGACCTTGGTCACATGACCTTGGGTCAAGGTGATGTGAAACCTTCGGGTCATAAGCAACAACATACTAAAATATGAAAGTGATCCGGCAAACGGTTCAAGAGATATAGCCCGGACAGGACTGTATGCATAACTTCATTAAAAATGCACAAAGTGACCTTGACCTTGGTCACATGACCTTGGGTCAAGGTGATGTGAAACCTTCGGGTCATAAGCAACAACATACTAAAATATGAAAGTGATCGGGCAAACGGTTCAGGAGATATAGCCCGGACACGATGTGTGACAGACGGACAGACGGACGACGAAGGCAAAACCAATATGTCTCCTCCCCGTTGGGGGGAGACATAATTCAGCTAATACTAGGAGACTGAAAATAGTACACACAAGTCTTACTTCAGTAAGCAAATTACTGAGTTTTCATAATTAGACAAGTAGCTTTAAAGGAAAGATGCCCTATCTGGTGAATTTTTACATAGAAAGGTCATAAGTCATGATTACAAAGCATCATCATAGTGCTCAAATTAGTGTTGTGCCGATTTTTGCCGACGTCGGCGACATCGTGGCCAGACCCTTCCGATTACGATAATCGAATATGATTTTGATAATCTATTATAATCAGGAAATTGAATGAAATATTCAAATCATTAAGTATTTTTGCTAGAGAAACAGTTCATACGTCGTACTAATAATCTAATTTCTAAGTCAACTGATATATCTTTGACTTAGGTCAGTATGCATACTTGTATGAAACATTTTGCTGAGTTTCCAAAAAATTTGCTGTCAATAAAAAGTAAGTAATGGACAAATCATGAATATTTTACAGTTTCCCAGTGTACTATAAAATTCTGATTATAATCAATAATCAATCAAAAGGCTTATCCGGTTAATTGATTTCGCTCGTATGAAACATTTTGTTGAGTTTCCACAACATTTGCTGTCTATAAAAAGTAAGTAATGGACAAAACATGACAATGTCATATTTTACGGTTTTGCAGTGTATCATAAGATTCCAATTATAATCAATCAAAAGGCTTATCAGATTAATCGATTTTGAAAACTCCATCCGATTCCCAACACTACTTCAAATCGTAACTTTTGTTGTCAAAATATGATTTACTAAACAATGTGATTTCCAATCTGTCTGTATTACAGAAATATGAAATTAATCTTTATGCTTGAAGAATTTCCTGGCAAGAGGGATACATTGGTACTAGAGAACATTTGTAAAACAATTGCCCCATTTTAACCTTACATTTGACCTATAGACCCTAAAGTTTACAGGCCTCTACCCTTCCTGTTTAACATGATTAGTATCTCCAAACTTATCTCAAATATCATTATCTCAAAATCTTATTCTGATTAGTGAAAGGTTTCTTTATTAATCATTTGGAAACCAATATTTCTAGTCTATTCTCTAGGCTTGAGTATTGCCTGATACGGTATACGGATATTATTACTTATTTGGTCAGTTACAGACCGTCTACGGAGATATGTCGGGTTGGTAAAATCTATGGAAGGCGAGGCGAAGCCGAGCCTTCCATAGATTTTACCAACCCGACATATCTCCGTAGACGGTCTGTAACTGACCAAATAAGTGTTTTATTTTGCCGAGGACCCCTTCATCACAAATTTCCCTTACCTTTGTGAATTCAAAAGTGTGTCACTTCCCAGGTATTCAACCTACATAAACGAGTCATCAGCTAAAAATAGATTACGTGTAGTCTGAGCTATATAAACAATATTTTATACCTCTTTCCATAAGCATCGGTGGTTCAGTGGTAGAATGCTCGCCTGCCACGCGGGCGGCCCGGGTTCGATTCCAGGCTGATTCATTTTTCATATTAACGTCCGCCATCTTGGATTTCCCACTTCGAATTTATTGTCTACTGACGGTCTATAAGAAAGTCTATAGAGTTATAGACCGCTTCCACGTGACGGGCTCTGTCCAATCAGTTTTCGACATTCTAGTCCAAGGCGAAATAAACTATGGTATCACCATACTTCAAACTTTATACTTCTTTCATTATAAATTTTGAAGCTAATGTAATTTGTTTGGGATCTCTTGTCTGATATAGATGAATGAATTATCTTTAATTGGGCGAAAGAAATTTTTTTTTTCTAAATTCAATTTGATGCCTTTTTCCAGGGTTTTATTTTATTTATCTCTCAGATAATCTATGGAAAGTGAAAAAATAAAGTCATTAAACATTATTTTGAAACAGACTTTAACTCTTTCTATTTGGTAAACCAATGTGATAGTATCATGATACATGTACCTGGGTCTTGATACGATAAGCGTATCATAATACCTCGTGATCAATACTATTGATATATCGATATATTGTTATAAGCATCATTTCTGGAGACCAGATACAATACACGTAAAAATTGCAAAAATCATGAATTTTAGGCAAAAATTTTCTCATTTTTTGGCAAATATGTGTGATTTAATAAATTATTCTGTATGTATAGCAATTTTAACATGACCTTGACATACTTGCCATAATTTTTCTGTGTTTTGTCATTGCAAAGAGGGACAAAACATTAAAAAGAAGGACAAATATAAGGCAAAAGAGGGATATAAAGAAGGACACTTTTTCAACACTATAATAAAAGCCTTTTCATTATAATTACAATCTCTTTTGGCATTTTCCTTCACTTTAGAAGGAGCAATACAGTCAAAACATTGAGAAGTATTAAGTTTGCAAAATAAAGGTCCATGTAGTATTTCTTTCTCATATTTCCTCTTCTATTTGTCAGATTTTTTGCTGAGGATACTAAGTTAAAAGGGTAGGGCCATGAAGCCTGATATTGGCCCTAATTTTGAACATTGTACTTCATAGAATTTTTAACTATAATTTGACATTTTGAAACGTTCTCTACTGAATCAAAAATATATCTTTTGTAAATATTGCGTTTATCAATAGCTTTTAGCCCTTTGAAAACACCAAAATTGGTCATATTCCGCAAAATTGATGCAAAAACTACTCATTTCTATGAAATCAGCAATGGCCGCATGCATTAAGTAGGATGAAAAATTTATATGCGAAAGATTATCATATATCCTTTTGTCATAAACGTTTTAACTCAGTTAACGCGTGCGGCCACATTGAATTCTTCCACAAAAGACAAAATTGGAAGCAATTTTTGCCATATTTTGTCAATAACGTCAAAATGACGTCACTTCATGACGTCATTAATACAATTAAATGGCATTATTATGTTTGGTGATATTTTTTCTTTTCATTAAAAGCGGTAAACATTCGTGTATTTTCATGAGAGATATCAAGTATTCCCCATGAATTTTATTTCTAGAGAAAAATTGTGGGCCAATTTAGGGGTCTCGTGGCCCTACCCCTTTATCTCACGCAGTATTGGCATTTGAGTGTAATGCACACAACACATCCAAAGCTTACTTTCATAATTTTGCTTACATTTTTTTGTAATTTAACTTTCCATCAGGAAGTATAACTTTCAGATATTGCAATCTAAAACCCCACTAGATCATTGCCCTCTGCAAACATAAGAACGTCAGAGTCGGACACATGTAAGTTGCAGCATTTCTAAAAGTGGGGCTTCCAAAAACTCATTTTCCTCTGTGGAGGTTCAAGTCTTTTACTCCATCGTTCACATTTAATATTCACAAGTTTCTTAATTGTCTGTGTAACAGCTGACCTTTTATCAACTTATTACTATCAAAACATACACAATATACATGGATCGATCAACGACTGATTACTGTGTATGTAGATGTAAATAAATGTAGATGTATATCATAGACAATTGGTGACGTTTAAATCAACGGTTAATAAAGTTTATGAAAAGACAGAATGACTTGAAATCGACATGGAATAATCAATATTACGCTGACTTTTTTTATTTGATGGTACACCCAAAAGTTGGGACTTTTTAGGTAAAAGAGGGACATTGGCAAGTATGCCTTGAGACTTGTACCCTATAAAAGCTGAAGATATAAAAGATTGATATAGAGTATAATAAAGTGAGAGGGACAGTGTCATATAAAACTTTCAAACCATAGAATATGAAGAAATTCATGACCTTTTGACCTCGTTGAAGAATAAATTTTGTAAAAAGATTCAATTCCCTCTGGATTTTGAAACAATACATGTATTTCAAGCAAGCAATCGAAATGTTTTTTCTTGGTTAGAAGTCTATTTTTCAGATTTTTATTCATGAAATCTGACGTGTTCCTCTGTTGGATGATTGACTAGAAATATCCCATGCACAATAATTGCTTCTCAAACCTCTTTAATAATAGTGCATAAAAGGAGTACCAGTCCAAATTTCATAGTGTCATAGGGGCAAAGAGTGTGTTAACCATACCTGTCAACTTTATATCTTAAAAAGAGGGATATCTCCCTGGCACTGAAAAAGAGGGAGATTGCGCATGAACCCATTTTGCTACATTTATAATGAATCGTGACGTTTTGTGCAAAAAACAATTTTCAAATACTATCATTAAGCTGACACTTCAGTGCAAAAAACATTTATAAACTTATGAAACATGTACGTATCAATAATCTATTGCATTCTATACATCTTTTCTTGCATTTTGTCATGCAATTTCTATGATCTCCTTTGCACGCGTCCGATTTCAGTTCCGCTTTTTTTTTTTTCACTTTGAAATCTATCTCTGCCGTCATCAACTATTGTTTGTCTGCAAGATTCTTGCAGACTGAAACTGGGACATCATATTTGGTCAATAAAGTATTACAAGTATTTATCATTGAGGCCTCTCATGCGTTATGGTTATGTGAAATGACGTAGGGAAAGAGCGATGACAGCAAGATTATATTGCAAGCCTGTGCCGCCTATGACCTTGTTTGCGAGTTGACAATTTCTCATGGAATGCTCTGAAAGTCGCAATTAAGAGTTATTTTTCTTTGGTAAATATGCCAAAAGAGGGAGAAAGAGGATGATTGGGCAAAACAAGGGAGAAATTCCAAGGAGGGAGATGAGGTCAAATAGACAGAGTCTCCCTCCAAAAGAGGGAGAGTAGAGTTGACAGGTATGATAAACTAAGGTATTGAATCCTATTTGTGGGTACATGTACATTACACTAAAAAACCTGATTCAGTAATTTACGCATTTAGTCTCTATGATTACATTCACAAGAAAATGGGAGCCTAGTGGTTCCGATACTGAAGATACCAATAGTTCAGTACAGGCTTAAATGACTGAGCTATCGGGATGTCCCTTTATCTCACTCGGTAACGTGCTCGACTATGATATATATTGTTCCAAAAGCCAGGTTGAAAGAGTCCTGGAACGGGTACCTGCAACTACTTCAATGGCGACAAGGTGATAAATTGTTGTGTGTGGGCCACCTTGATCTGCTCAGGAGTGGAGGCAGAACCTTGTCAGAGGTTAGAGAGTGGCAATACATACCCGGTACGTCAGAAGGAAATACAGCAAAAAATGCTTCAAAAAACAGCAACACGTACTTCAACGCCAAATCAATTGACACATGGGGATAATGAACAGTGTGTCGGTGTGTCTGTGGTCTTCCTGACAATGTAGTACCACATTACAGAAGAAATCTCGGTGATCAGAGGAAATTCGAAAAATTTGTTCTCTCTCATTTCTAAACATTTCTATGAAGGAGAAAATATCCTTCCTCAACGTTATTTATTACTCAAAATGTTTCATAAACGCTACTGTACCATTTCTTAAGCAAAGAAAAGTCGATTTTCACTGCCGAAGCCATTTCGGATTTCTTTGTTCCGAGCAGTTCTTCCAAGCGGAAACAACCTTTGACCCATAAGAAGAGCACATGGAGTGAAAGCGGAGTGTAAACAAATATGACTGGGGGAAACAGGCAGTCAGTAGGGCAATCAGCTGACTCATTTTGGTTTAAATTCACCTTGTCAGCTCTTGCAGCAGTTGTATCTGAGACTGGTACCGAATATTGTACTTTCTGTTTCAATGAGATGTGTGTCCTGTGAAGCAAATAACCTTGGACATCTCTGATAATGTGACTGTACTAACTAAAACATCTAAATGTCTGTCCATGCTATAAGTTACAGCTGTAACGGAGCTGTGATCTTTGCTGCGTCTTCTCCAAGAAGACAAGCAAAAATCACTTCACCTTTAAAGCGGTAACTATCCATATACTGATATATCAATAAATTCTCTGATCTACAAGTTTCAATATATTGAAAAAATAATAACATTAATGCTGAATTAAAACTCAACCAGTTTCATTGGTATGATGACAGATAGTATCTGAAGTAAACTAGATTTTTTCAGTGATATATTATGAAGATATGATAACATTGTCCGAAGACAAAAGTAATAGACCTATTTCATAATATAATATGAATCAAGGCAAAGCCTTTTGTGCGAGCGGAGAGAAAATAGATATGATTATATAAAATAAAAAAATATCTTTCTTTTTTATTTTGACTATGATGGTTTATCTTATCTTACAAAACTTTCTGTTTGATGATTGCCAAAAAAGGTAGTATAATTAAGGCGAGTGGAAATTTGATCTACTAAACCTGCAGATGAACATTTTAAAGGGGGGCTTAAAATATGGTTCTTTAAAAATATAGTTCTTTATAATTCATTTTTATTTTGTAAGAACTTGATAATGTTTAGGCTAGCCGAAAATCAATTACTTAAGAACAAAAGAAAAAACAAACATATTCCGACTTCTGACAGTACGAAACCACCCGAGACGAGAAAAGCAATCAGAGCGAAACGTCTCGTTTAAAACCGGAAATGTCGGATTTCCCGTGGTTACGCCGGCTTGTTGATGCTTTATCGTTAACCTGATTTACGAAAAATGATTTCAATAAATTTAACTTATAAACAAAAATTGAGTATAACATATACGTCTACTTTGAGTCATAAAAAAATTTTAAATGGCAATAACCAGCATCTCTGCAGCAACTCTGTCTGCGAAGGGACGAAAATTTTTGAAAGCATAGTAGTACATTCTCATTCTTCGATTCAGCATATTTTCTCAATAAGAAATGTGTATACGCGTTACCATAAGGGCGAGCTTCGCTCGCTATTACAGTATAAGACCTGCCAGTGATTTTTTTCAGTAATTTGGGAATGGGGTCGGGGCCCGTGCAATTGGGAAAATTGACAACGTTTGGGAATATTTTGGGAAGTACTTATATGACTGGGGGAAACAGGCAGTCAGTAGGGCAATCGGCTGACTCATTTTGGTTTAAATTCACCTTGTCAGCTCTTGCAGCAGTTGTTATAATCTGAGACATACTTATAAAAAGACAGTTTATACAATCAAATGTTCAGAATTTAATGTTTAATCAGATATTACTCTTTTAAATAAGATTTAATTTCTTATGCTTACAACAATTTGGCAAATAATTAGTAAATTTGCTAATTTTGAACCAGTAAATTTCACTAATTTCAGTTATTATTCCATCTCTTTGTGATTGGGAATTTTAGAGCCACAATTGGGAAAAAAAGATACTATTTCTCATTGGGAATGGGGCCGAATAACGGCCCCAAAAAGGGGCAAAAAAAATCCCTGCCTGCATTTTAGACACTCCAAGACCTGACATCACAACTTTTGACATTATTTTTTATTATCAGACGTCATAGATCTGGGTCAACATCATACTTAAAAGGATCAAATTACGTCAAATGTTGTGATGTCGGGTCTTGCCCTGAATATTATTCAAGTCTC
Organism: Pinctada imbricata; assembly: GCA_033119305.1. Taxonomy (NCBI): domain Eukaryota; kingdom Metazoa; phylum Mollusca; class Bivalvia; order Pterioida; family Pteriidae; genus Pinctada; species Pinctada imbricata. Next base: position 81,508,053 of record VSWD01000010.1, read on the forward strand.
TAGGTAATGTGAAAATCGTCTGTTGTAATGTTTTTTTGAGAATTGTAAGTATAAAAGATACCAATAAGTAGATTGTAAGTTTGACTATATGTAAATGTATCATTATACATATCTTGTTTTCTTTAAATTCATCCAGCAACATACCCACTTGACATCACGAAAACTCGTCTGCAGATTCAGGGAGAGCTGAGCAGTAAAAATGTAGCAGCTGGAGTGGTAAAGCAGCAGAAAAGAGGGATGGTCAGCACAGCACTGGGGATTGGTAAGTTTTGATGTTCATTACCTGATGGTCAGTACAGTACTGGCTGGGGGATTGGTAATACTCAATGTATTCAGCACAGTACTGGGAATTGGTAAGTCTCAATGTTCATTATCTGATGGTCAGCACAGTACTAGGAATAGGTAAGTCTCAATGTTCATTATCTGATGGTCAGCACAGTACTAGGAATTGGTAAGTCTCAATGTTCATTACCTTATGGTCAGCACATAACTAGGAACTGGTAACTGGGTAAGTCTCAAAGTTCATTACCTGTAGTAGGGATAGGTATAAGTTTCACTGTTCATTACCTGATGGCCAGCACAGTACTTTGGACTGGTAAGTCTCACTGTTCATTATCTATGCTCAGCACCGTACTGGGAACTGGCATTTAAGTCTCACTGTTCATTATCTATGGTCAGCACAGTACTGGGAATTGGTAAGTCTCAATGTTCATTACCTTATGGTCAGCAAATAACTGGGAACTGGTAAGTCACAAAGTTCATTACTTGATGGTCACTACTAGGGATAGGTAAGTCTCAATGTTCATAAATTGATGGTAAGCACAGTACTAGGGATAGGGATCGGCATGATGGTGGCTGGCAACAAAAATAGGTAACTCTCAATGTTAATTAACTGATGGTAAGCAGAGTACTGGGGATTGGTTAGTCACACTGTTCATTACCTGATGGTCAGCACAGCACTGGGTGTTGGTAAGTCGCACTGTTTGTTACCTGATGGTCAGTGCATTACTTGAAATTGGTAAGTTTCAATGTTCATTACCTGATGGTCAGTGCAGTAGTTGAAATTGGTAAGTTTCAATGTTCATTACCTGATGGTCAGCACAGTATTGGAGATTGGTTAGTCTCAGTGTTCATTACCTGATGGTCAGCACAGTACTTGGTATTGATAAGTCCCACTGTTCATTACCTGATGGTCAGTACAGTACTTGGTATTGATAAGTCCCACAGTTCGTTACCTGATGGTCAGTACAGTACTTGAAGTTGAAATTGGTAAGTCTCAGTGTTCATTATCTGATGGTCAGTACAGTACTTGAAATTGGTAAGTTTCAATGTTCATTACCTGATGGTCAGTACAGTACTTGAAATTGGTAAGTTTCAATGTTCATTACGTGATGGTCAGCACAGTACTGGGAATTGGTAAGTCTCAGTGTTCATTACCTGATGGTCAGCACAGCACTTGGTATTTATAAGTCCCACTGTTCGTTACTTGATGGTCAGTACAGTACTTGGTATTGATAAGTCCCACTGTTCGTTATCTGATGGTCAGTACAGTACTTGAAATTGGAAAGTTTCAATGTTCATTACCTGATGGTCAGCACGGTACTGGGAATTGGTAAGTCTCAGTGTTCATTATCTGATGATCAGATTGACTCAGAACAGTTCTGGGAATAGTTAAGTCTTACTGTCCATTCCAGATGATCAGCAATTCACTGGGGTTTAGTTAAGGATCACTCTTCATTATCTGATGGTCAGCACAGAACTGGGAATGGGTAAGTCTCAATGTCAAATAAGTACCATGTAATTGGTAAGTCTCAATGTTAAATACTTGATGGTCAGTACAGTACTGGGGATTACTAGTAGTAGGTATCAATGTTCATTATCTGATGGTCAGTACATGTACTAAGGAAAGTTAAGTCTCAATGTCCTTTACATGATGGTCAGCACAGTACTGGGAATTGGTGGTAAGTCTCAATATTCATTACCATACATGTTGATAAGACAATACTTTGAACTGGAGGTAAGTCTGACTACACTTTGTTCATTATAGATCTGATGATAAGTTATTAGTTTCTCTGTTCTGTCACCATTCATGAACCAAAATTTCTGACCTTGTGACCTTGACCTTTGACCTACTTTTGGAAGACTTTAACTTTCGGCAGAACTTTTGAATGGTAGGTGATACTATAGGGCTTTCATGTTTCACATGTGTATTCCTTGTGACAAGACCTTTCCATTCATACCAAATGTTTTGGTACACAAGTGAAATATGAAAGCCCTGTCACCTAACATTCAAAACTTATGCCCAATTTTAAAGTTTTTCAGAAGTAGGTCAAAGGTCAAAATCAAGAGGTGAAAAATGTGGGTATTAATTGGAAGCATCTTGTTACACAGAAAACACATGTGAAATATGAAAGCCCTTTCACCTACCATTCAAAACATATGCCCAATGTTAAAGTTTTTCAAATTTAGGTCAAAGGTAAAGATCAAGAGTTCAAAAATTTTGGTATGAATTGGAAGCGTCTTGTTACACGTGTCAGAATACACATGTGAAATATGAAAGCCCTATCATCTACCATTCAAAAGTTTTACCCAATGTTAATGTTTTCAAAAGTAGGTCAAAGGTCAAGATCATAAGGTCAAAAATTATGGTATCAATGGAAAGTTCTTGTCACAAGAAATACAGATATGAAATATGAAAGCCCTATAACTTATTATTCAAAAGTTATGCATAATGTTAAAGTTTTTAGCTGTACTGGTCAAAGACCAATCGAGCTTAAGCGATACCATGTCTGGCGACCATCCATTCGTCTGTCTGCCTGTCTATCTGTCTGTCTGTCTGTCTGTTAACATTTTTTGTGAAAACAACTCTTCTGAAACCATAAATGATAGTAACATAATTCTTTTTTGCATTTAGTTTGGTCCATGGTCTAATTTTGCACCTGATATTTTGTTTGAGCCTCTGACCCCCAGGGTCTTCGAAAGTGGGTGTGGTCATTTTCAACTGTATAACTCTATATAATATTGTGAACACTAGTTCTTAGAAAGCATAAAAGATTGAGAGTTAATTCTTTTGCGTTATAATCAGTCTCTGGTCGATTTGTGAACCTGATATTTTGTTTGAACCTCTGACCCCCAGGGTCTTCGAAAAAGGGTGTTCATTTTCTCCTATATAACTTTTTGTAATCTTGTAGACACGAATTCTTAGAAATTACAATTGATAGAGAGATAATTCTTTTTGCATTGTAATCAGTCTCTTGCCTATTTGTGTGCCTGGTATTTTGTTTGAGCCTCTGACCCAAAGGGTCTTAGAAATGGATGTAGTCATTTTCTCCTATATAAGTCTATGTAACATTGTGAACACCAATTCTCAGATTCAGAAAGTGTTATTGATAGAGAGTTAATTCTTTTTGCATTTCCATGAGTCTGTGGTCTAATTGTATACCTGAAATTTTGTTTGAGCCCGGACCCACAGGGTCTTTGAAAATAGATGTGGTCATTTCTCATATGTAAGTCTATGTAATCTTGTGAACACCAATTCTCAGAAAGTATAATTGACGTAGAGTTAATCTTTTTGTATTATTATGTGTCTGTGGTGTAGATGTGCACCTGATATTTTGTGCGAGCCCCTGAACCCCAGGGTCTTTGATAGTGAGTGTCACTTTAGTGAATTTAAAACAGCCAGTAGAGCTTCAGTCTCATCAGAGACTTCTGGTTATCCCCTCGCAACATAGTTGCAGGGGGATATAGTAACACAACCTTTTGTGTGAGGGTGGGTGCGTTCATGTGTGCATCACAAAATCCTTGTATACAGCCTAGAGGGTGCACTTTTGATGGGATCTTAACCATTCTTCATACACTGATAGCATATGACAAGAGGAAGAACCCTTTTGATTTTCATGGTCATAGATCAAAGGTCAAGGTCACAGATTGGAAATGGTAGAAATCCTTGTATACAGCCTAGAGGATGCAGTTTTGATTGGACCTTAACCAAACTTCATACACGGATAGCTTATGACAAGAAGAAGAACCCCATATATTTTCAATGTCATAGGTTAAAGGTCAAAGTCACAAATCAGAAATGGTTGAAACAAAATCCTTGTATACAGCCTAGAAGGTGCATTTTTGATTGGATCTTAACCAAACTTCTTTCACTGATTATGACTGATAGCTTATGACAAGAGGAAGTACCCTGTTGATTTTCAAATCATAGGTCAAAGGTCAAGGACACAGATAGGAAAAGGTCAAAATCCTTGTAAACGGTCTAAAGGGTGCACTTTTGATTGGATCTTGACCTTTCTTCATAAAGTGATAGCTTATGACAAGAGTAAGAACCCTTCTGATTTTCAAGGTCAAGGTCAAAGATGGAAAAAGGTCAAAGTCCTTGTATACAGCCTTAAGGGAACAATTTTGATTGGATTATAACTAAACTTCATACACTGATTGCTTATGATAAGAAAACAACCGCTATTGATTTTCAAGGTCATAGGTCAAAGGTCATGGTCACAGATTGGAAATGGTCAAAATCCTTGTATACAGCCTGAAGGGTGCAGTTTTGATTGGATCTTAACCAAACTTCATACATGGATCGCTTATGACAAGAGGAAGAACAATTCTTCATTGCATACTTAAGAAAACTACTCATGGTAATCAGTCAACGACTCATCAGTTATCAAACAATTTTTATCAGTCGATAAACAACATTTCAATTGATAAACAAATATTTCGCAAATTGAATTTAAATTTGGTTTATTTTCAACACTTTAATTTAATATATGCTAATAGATGAATGTACACATATTAAAAAAAATAAACAAACAGTAAAATTAACAATTATTTGTTATACATGCTACACATATATCAATGTGGTCAAATGTTCAAAAACTCGTCGATGTACTTGTAATTCCATGAACACAAAAGCCCTGGTCCAATCCCGTGGGTACGGACCAATGGCATGCATGGTCACTCCCGCACTGTGTCCGGTGATCATACGCATTCAGACAGGTTTGGCAGGCAGAAACAGAGGCACATAGATAATTCCTTAGCCAGTCTTTGTACAAATCCCGTCCATTTGTTATACAATTTTCGAAAGCTCGCAGTATCTCGCCGGCAGAGCTTCCACCTCTGATATTTGTCGCCATAGAAATATTTTTCTGACAATCCATGTATGTATAAGTGGGTGGGTCCGCTAACTCACCACCGCCCTCACCGTCAATGTCTTCGTCGACACCATCATACAGTGGGTCCTGACCTAAATGAATGTAGAAACAGTGTTATTGTCGGGGTTTTTTTTTTCGATAACAATGCACGTGGATTTTCTCTTATACACAGAAGCTCGACACCAGCGACCTTCTAAAGGGAAATAAAGGTGGGGATGTCATTGTCGTGGCATCTAGCTACTGGTCTCTTAACCAGTCGAGTATAATTGGATATAGTCGGTGGTCTGCTCGAATACCATTTGGACTTGGATCAAATTTTAAAACAGTTTCTGCTATCTAATTGTTCGATGAATGCTATTTATCATACATCTTTATGCCCTCGTAATCCGGGGTCGTTTAGTTTTTGGTGTGTCCGTTTGTCTGTGGTTCTCTTTGTCCGCAAAAACTTTAACCTTTGCCATAACCTTTGAATGGTACGTGATAGGACTTTCATATTTTGATGTGTATTTCTTTTGACAAGGCCTTTCCCTAATTACCCATATTTGTTACCTTGTGACCAGGGACGTACATGAAATATTTGTTACATACGTCCCAGCTTCTGTGACCTAGACCTTGGATTTTGACCTACTTGAAACAACTCTCATCATGGCCATGATGCTTAAATGGTAAGTGATTAATCTTGCATATTTCACATGCGAATTCCTCGTGACAAGACCTCTCCGTGGATACCAACATTTTCTACCTTGTGACCTTGACCTAGGAGTTTGACATACTTTTGAAAAGCTTTAACTTTTGAGTGATATGTGATAGGGCTTTCATATTTCACATGTATATTCCTTATGGCTTAACCTCTGTATTGGTAAAAAAAAAATTCCCGACCCTTTGACCTTGACCTTGACTTTGGAATATGATTTACATTGAAGCTGTTTTACTGACAATGGTGTAGACGGGGACATTCGTGTTTCACAAACACATGTTTTGTTTTGTTTTGTTTTTTGTATTCATCTTAAGGTTACACGCTTCAACTATTTTGATTTCCTCTATTTCGGCCTCGATACCTCTGACAAGTCATTGTGTATTAAAATACGCATTTGATACACTAACTTTTATTTCATGGAATAAATATTTTCAAATGTTTTGTTATACGGTGTGTCGTACAATTTATTTTCCTCGTGTCATTTTGACATACCCCCACCAATTAAAACTGTCATTAATTAAAGCGAGAAAAGAAAGGGAAAAAAGTCCATCCGCTCTCCCGTTTCATGAAATGAATGAAAAAGAAATACATGAATTACAAAAGGTTTTTTTTATCTCTTATATTTTTAATCAACCAGCGGGTGATAATACTTTGAAAATGCAAGTGTTACTTTTGGTAATTTATACTTTTGTCAGAATTAAGAAATTATCACAGTAATCTCTCTTTTTCATCTTTTCAATCTAGTAATGTTGCAATGAATTTATCATAATTTTTTTCCATTGAATTTATCATAATGTTATTTTCTTTAGTTTTAATTTGGTATCCTTTAAAAAGCCTCAATCAGAAAGAAAAGTAAATGTTAATGTAGAGTCGAATGAAAATCTAATCAACTCACCTAAAACAATTAATGTAAAAGAAATAATCAAAATAAAGCAGTTAATGTGGATTCTCATGCCGCATGCTATCCAGCATCACAAATTTTCCCAATATATATCCATTCCATTATGTTTATATACGACACCTCGCATTATCCATGTCTCAGCTTATAGCAGGTGCCCGTGTACCATTATTTACTGGAAGGAAATTGGAAAAGGTTAGCAAACATCATATATTTATTCTCGTCTTTGATCCCTCACATAAAATGATTGCATGTTACCTTTGTAAAAGCTCCTGGATGCCGTGGTCTTATAGATATGCTTTATTTCCCATATACCATCAGCTTTTAAGGTAGGAGGAACTAGTCTAAAAGGGGACCAACATTTATCAATGATTTTCAGTCCTCCGATATTGCTGGGTTAAAAACGAATTGAATTATCGGGCCAAAGTTTTATCAATAATTTCTTATCACATCTGTTGAATGCGTCAACTCTATGTAGGATAAGAGAACACGGCGGGATTAGATTCTGCTTTCCGCTGGAGAACAATGCAATCTCCATGGGTGGAATTCTTCACCGGAGACGTATCAATTTGATTTCCTTAGTCCCTTGATGGAGTATCGTATCAAATAAAACAATCAATGTCAACTTTAAGGTGGGTCCCTACTCAAAGAATTAACAGATGGAATTTGTATTTTAGGGTTTTTTCCTAAACACTATGGTCCAAATAAGAAATAAAACACAGACATAGATATGTAATTTTTTTTTCATCAAAGATACAGTAAACTATAGAAAGGTACCCTTGCACATTAAGATTGAGGAATATCAAATATCCAGCATATGCTTTTGAACCCTCCAAATTCAGTTATGATAATAATATGTTTATTTCTTTTGTTTTATTTTATGATAACAAGTCATATAGAAGAAATGTAACACATAAAATAAAATTCAAACATAGATCTGAGCATGATAAGTCTCCAAACATAAGGGTACCCCCTTATAATCTCATGACATTTTTTACCAATAATATATACTAAATCTTACTTTTTGCAGAAAAAAACAGATGAATTTTTTTCGTTTTGCAATATTTCATACAATCATGTATGTAGATGAAGAAAATAACACATACAGGAACACAGTTTTATAAATGATCAGGATATGGCTCCAAACATAAGAGTACCCCTTTATAATTTCATTGCAATTTCAACTAAGAATATATAGTATATCCCACTTTTTGCATAAAATACCTGATGGAAGTTCTTTATTTTGCATAATTTCATATAATAATGTATATAGATTGTGAAAAAATCACATACAGGTATACAGCTTTATAAATGATCAAGATATCGCTCCAAAGTTAAGGGTACCCCATTACAATTTCATCGCTTTTTCAACTAAGAATATACCGGTATACTTTATCCATCTTTTTGCATAAAATACCCGATGGAAGTTGTTCATATTGCATAATTTCATAAGATAATGTCCATAGATGAAGAAAAATCACATACAGGTATACATTTTTATAAATGATCAAGATATCGCTCCAAACATACTGCATAGAAGGAAAAACCTATAACGGTTCGAGTAGGGACCCACCTTAATTTCAGGTTAGATATAGGGGGGAAAAACCCCCACAAGATTCGGTCTTATAAGAGTTTTATTTCGCTTTATGAAATTTCAAATTATCACTAATAATCTGATATCGAACGAACGCTCTTACATGGTCGATATTTGATCCAGAAATTTAGCAAGGATAATAAAAGTTCGGTTCTCACCTTTATTCTATTGTTGCTTTATATCGTCCCTTACTATCGACTGACTAAAATAAAATCATTTAGCCCTGGACCTTCGTTACTTACACAAAGGATCGAAATGACACATGGAAGGACAATTTTTAGGGTCAAAGTTACAGCCACTTGCACTAGTAACGTAAAGGGCCTCGGTCACAACCAATTGCAAAAGTAACGTCAATGGTCAAAGTTACACCCACTTGGTCTCATGAGGTCAAAGATCAAAGTCTTATCCACGTACATTAGTGGTGTCAAAGGTCAAGGTCACAGACTATTGCCTTTAGGGCATGACAACACACCTATTTGCTTTTTTTTTGTCCGGCGTCCGTCCGTCTGTCCGTCCGTCCGTAAACAATTCTTGTGCTCGCAACTCCTCTGAAATCATAGGAGATAGGAAGTTTATTATTTTTGCATCCTACTTGGTACGTGGTCTAGTTGTATACCTGACATTTTGGTTTCAGCCCCTGACTCCAAGGGTCGTAGAAAATGGGCATGGTTATGAAAATCTTATTTTTACATCCTACTTGGATTATTATTTTTGTATCCTACTTGGTATGTGGTCTAGATATGTACCTGACATTTGGTTTCAGCCCCTGACTCCCAGGGTCGTAGAAAATGGGCGTGGTTATGAAACTCTAAGTTTGTGCTCGCAACCCCTCTGACAGTATAATCCATAGAGAGTTAATTATTTTTGCAATATGATGAGTCTGTGGTCTAGTTGTGCACCTTATATTTTGTTTGAGCCCCGGACCCCAGGGTCTTGGAAAATGGGTGTTGTCATTTTCTCCTATATAACTATATGTAATCTTGTGAGCACCACTTCTCAGAAAGTATAATTGATAGAAAGATAATTCTTTTAGCATTGTTCTCAGTTTGTGGTCTAGTTGTGCACCTGATATTTTGGGTCTTGGAAAATGGGTCTCCTATATAACTCCATGTAATCTAGCGAACACCAATTCTCTGAAAGTGTGATTCAAAGAAAGAATATTATATTGGGCTTAATGCACCTTTATTCACACGTTTTGTAATTTGTTGTAAGTGTATTTAACGACAAGAGAATGAACGTATTTATATTTTCGGAGGCGCATTGAATTTAATATTGATAACATAGAAAATTTGACACCTTTATTTAATGGAATAAAAGGGATTCCGACGGCTCTATGTGGAAGTTTACATATTTTAAATAAATTTCGAAATAACTTTCAGAGTTTAGATATGATCTTGACATATGACGCTCTTGTTGAAAAAGAACTTTGTGCAACATTCACCCTTGTTTTAAGATTTAAAGAAACAAATGGTATATATATATAAACAAGCTTACATATATTACATAAGTTTTGTAACGTAAGTTCTCCGTGACGACCAAAATTATGAATCGATTTATTCAACCTACTCACAAAAGGTAGTCGACAACAGGGACATAGGCTGCATCATGATCACAAATAAAAAAAATGTTTGAACGCCTATTGATAAATAGTACCCTCCACTGAATGGTTTTAGAACATGTTTGTAGACTTTGGAGAAAATTACATCATTAAAACGGACATAAGTTCTAGAAAGAACAACTACAAGTTCACATTAATATATTTAAGTTTATATTAATTCGTACATTGTCTTTCAGTCAAAGAAGAAGGATTTTTCCATATATACAGAGGTCTTTCAGCTGCATTATACAGGCATATAGGTAAGACACCTCAAGTCTGTTTTGCAAATGTGCAAGACAATACATAATAAATTGTATGCCTCTTTGGTAAATTTTCAGATCCTTTTTGGCCGGATTGCAAAGCAATTCCGGCCTATTGATTGACGATGTCCGTCCGTCCGTCTGTCCGTCCGTCCGTCTGCCGTCAACATTTTGGTTAAAGTTTCTGGTTGAGGCAAAATCTAAGGAACTATATGCGGTAGAAACTTTATATTATACATGAAGCTTGCCCATCACAAGACCTTTCAATTTATGCCATATCATTTGACCTAGTGACCTTGACCTTGGACTTTGACCTAGTTAGGGATTTTGGTTATAGTTCCTGGTTTAAGCAAAATCTATGGAACTGTGTGCAGTAGAAACTTTATTTTATACATGTAAGTTGCCTCTGGCAAAACCTTTCAATTTATGCTGTATTATTTGACCTATTGACCTTGACCCAGTTAGTGACAAAAACTTACTTTGCAATCCGGCCATACCGTCTTTAGCGGTGTTTTATTTATACAGTTTCTCATGAAACCCAGTTTTTGTTATAAAACTAAGAAATTCATAGATGTCATTTTTAGTTCTGACACCTCAACGAAGTAGAAGGGAGTTTATGCTATCGCCCCGTCGTCGGCGTCCGCGCTATAGGTTAAGCAAAACGGGACAGGTCCATTCCTGCTTTACTATAAGTCCTAAACCAACAAAACTTGCATGGATGATGCATCTGAGGATGCTCACAACAATGCATGGTACGGAGGCTGCATATGACCTACATTTCATGCTTGAGTGAGCAGGTTAGGCAAAATGGGACAGGTCCATTCCCGCCTTACTATAAGTCTTATACCAACCAAACTTGCATGGATGACACATCTGAGGATGCTTACAACAATGCATGGTACAGAGGCTGCATCTGACCTACATTTCATGCTTGAGTGAGCAGGTGAGGTAAAATGGGACAGGTCCATTCCTGCCTTACTATAAGTCCTAAACCAACAAAACTTGCATGGATGATGCATCTGAGGATGCTCACAACAATGCATGGTACGGAGGCTGCATCTGACCTATATTTCATGCTTGAGTGAGCAGGTTAGGCAAAATGGGACAGGTCCATTCCCGCCTTACTATAAGTCTTATACCAACCAAACTTGCATGGGTGATACATCTGAGTATGCTTACAATAATGCGTGGTACAGAGGCTGCATCTGACCTACATTTCATGCTTGAGTGAGCAGGTTAGATTATATGGGGCAGGTCCATTCCAGCTTTATTATAAGTCCTACATCAACCAAACTTGCATGGATGATCCTTCTGAGGATTCTTACTGCAATGCATATTATGGAGGCTGCATGATGCCATCTGACCCATATTTTTCGTTTGAGTGAGCAGGTGAGGTAAAATGGGACAGGTCCATTCCTGCTTTACTATAAGTCCTAAACCAACAAAACTTGCATGGATGATGCATCTGAGGATGCTCACAACAATGCATGGTTCGGAGGCTGCATATGACCTACATTTCATGCTTGAGTGAGCAGGTTAGGCAAAATGGGACAGGTCCATTCCCGCCTTACTATAAGTCTTATACCAACCAAACTTGAATGGATGACACATCTGAGGATGCTTACAACAATGCATGGTACAGAGGCTGCATCTGACCTACATTTCATGCTTGAGTGAGCAGGTGAGGTAAAATGGGACAGGTCCATTCCTGCCATACTATAAGTCCTAAACCAACAAAACTTGCATGGATGATGCATCTGAGGATGCTCACAACAATGCATGGTACGGAGGCTGCATCTGACCTATATTTCATGCTTGAGTGAGCAGGTTAGGCAAAATTGGACAGGTCCATTCCCGCCTTACTATAAGTCTTATACCAACCAAACTTGCATGGGTGATACATCTGAGGATGCTTACAATAATGCGTGGTACAGAGGCTGCATCTGACCTACATTTCATGCTTGAGTGAGCAGGTTAAGTATTGTGTGGATGATGTATTTGAGGATGCTTACTGCAATGCACTGTACAGATGCTGCATCTGACCTATATTTCATGCTTGATTGACCAGGTATGGTAAAATAAGAATCTTCATTACCATTGAATTCTTTATCAAGCAAACTTAAATATGTGGATGATGCATCAGAAAATACTGTGTGCAATGTAGGTACAGGTGCTGGTCATGGGACAATGATGCCGTGGAGGTGAGTGCTTTCATCTCTGATGACCCTATGTTGTACACGTGTAGGAATGGATCAATTTAAGAGTGTAGAGGGAGAATCATCTGTTGATTCATGATTTATATTTTATGAGCTATTTTCTGTTGTAGTAATGCACAGGATGTAGAATGTCATTATATGAGTTATTTTTTGTTGTAGTTTACACAGGATGTCATTATATGAACTATTTTTTGTTGTAGTTTACACAGGATGTAGAATGTCATTATATGAGTTATTTTTTGTTGTAGTTTACACAGGATGTAGAATGTCATTTTATAAGTTTTGTTTTTTTGTTGTAGTTTACACAGGATGTAGAATGTCATTTTATAAGTTTTGTTTTTTTGTTGTAGTTTACACAGGAATCGTAGAATGTCATTTTATGAGTTATTTTTTGTTGTAGTTTACACAGGATGTAGAATGTCATTTTATGAGTTTTGTTTTTTTGTTGTAGTTTACACAGGAATCGTAGAATGTGATTTTATGAGTTATTTTTTGTTGTAGTTTACACAGATGTAGAATGTCATTTTATGAGTTTTGTTTTTTTGTTGTAGTTTACACAGGAATCGTAGAATGTCATTTTATGAGTTATTTTTTGTTGTAGTTTACACAGGATGTAGAATGTCATTTTATGAGTTTTGTTTTTTTTTGTTGTAGTTTACACAGGAATCGTAGAATGTCATTTTATGAGTTATTTTTTGTTGTAGTTTACACAGGTTGTAGAATGTCATTATAACATTGTGAGTTATTTTTTGTTGCAGTTTACATAGGATGTTCAATGTCATTATATGAGTTTTGTTTTTTTTGTTGTAGTTTACACAGAATGTAGAATGTCATTTTATAAGTTTTGTTTTTTGTTGTAGTTTACACAGGAATCGTAGAATGTCATTTTATGAGTTATTTTTTGTTGTAGTTTACACAGGATGTAGAATGTCATTTTATGAGTTTTGTTTTTTTGTTGTAGTTTACACAGGAATCGTAGAATGTCATTTTATGAGTTATTTTTTGTTGTAGTTTACACAGGTTGTAGAATGTCATTATAACATTGTGAGTTATTTTTTGTTGCAGTTTACATAGGATGTTCAATGTCATTATATGAGTTATTTTTTGTTGTAGTTTACACAGGATATAGAATGTCATTTTATAAGTTTTGTTTTTTTGTTGTAGTTTACACAGGAATCGTAGAATGTCATTTTATGAGTTATTTTTTGTTGTAGTTTACACAGGATGTAGAATGTCATTTTATGAGTTTTGTTTTTTTGTTGTAGTTTACACAGGTTGTAGAATGTCATTATAACATTGTGAGTTATTTTTTGTTGCAGTTTACATAGGATGTTCAATGTCATTATATGAGTTATTTTTTGTTGTAGTTTACACAGGATATAGAATGTCATTTTATAAGTTTTGTTTTTTTGTTGTAGTTTACACAGGAATCGTAGAATGTCATTTTATGAGTTATTTTTTGTTGTAGTTTACACAGGATGTAGAATGTCATTTTATGAGTTTTGTTTTTTTTGTTGTAGTTTACACAGGTTGTAGAATGTCATTATAACATTGTGAGTTATTAGCTCGACTGCACTTTAGTGCAAAAGAGCTATTGCAATACCCCCGGCGTCGGCGTCCGCGTCGGCGTCGGCGTCGGCGTCGGCGTCGTCCGAACTAGATGATAAGGTAAATGTTAAGATTACACATTTACCTTTCCTATATTCATATTCTGTTGGTTTTTTTTGTTGCAAATGTTTAATTATACATCATTTAATATATCCAGATGAGGATATAGCCCCTGGGGTTGGGATTTTTAAAATTATTTCAAATGATAAGGCAAATGTTGAGATGATAAGGTAAATGTTAAGATAGCAATAAAGTCTTTAAAAGCCAATATTGAGCAAAGTATAAGTGCTACATGTACCAAACTTACATATTTGATGTATCTTTGATCAAACTTTCAAAAAATGACCTTGACCTACTTTTTTCCGCTTGAATGATTTTGCCTTTAAAAGCCAATATTGAGCAAAGTATAAGTGCTACATGTACCAAACTTGCATATTGGATGTATCTTTGATCAAACTTTCATAAATGACCTTGACCTACTTTTTTCCGCTTGAATGATTTTACCTTTAAAAGCCAATATTGAGCAAAGTATAAGTGCTACATGTACCAAACTTGCATATTGGATGTATCTTTGATCAAACTTTCATAAAATGACCTTGACCTACTTTTTACCGCTTGAATGATTTTGCCTTTAAAGGCCAATATTGAGCAAAGTGTAAGTGCTACATGAACCAAACTTACATATTTGATGTATCTTTGATCAAACTTTCAAAAAATGACCTTGACCTACTTTTTTCCGCTTGAATGATTTTGCCTTTAAAAGCCAATATTGAGCAAAGTATAAGTGCTACATGTACCAAACTTGCATATTGGATGTATCTTTGATCAAACTTTCATAAAATGACCTTGACCTACTTTTTTCCGCTTGAATGATTTTGCCTTTAAAAGCCAATATTGAGCAAAGTATAAGTGCTACATGAACCAAACTTACATATTTGATGTATCTTTGATCAAACTTTCAAAAAATGACCTTGACCTACTTTTTTCCGCTTGAATGATTTTGCCTTTAAAAGCCAATATTGAGAAAAGTATTAGTGCTACATGCACCAGACTTGCATATTGGATGCATCTTGGATTAGACTATTGAAATATGACCTTGACCTACTTTTTCCGCTTCAGTGATTTTGCTTTAAATTGGCAATATTGAGCTAACTATAAGTGCTACATGCACCAGACTTGCATATTGGATGCATCTTGGGTTTGACTATTGAAATCTGACCTTGACCTACTTTTTCTGCTTCAGTGATTTATGATGAGATATATGTTGTTGCCTGAGAAAGGGAGTTTAAATAAATTGGCTGTCATGAGAGATATTATGCTATGCAGTCGAGCATTAGGTGACTCTGGCAACTATTTTTTTTTGTTGCAGTTTACATAGGATGTTCAATGTCATTATATGAGTTTTGTTTTTTTGTTGTAGTTTACACAGGATGTAGAATGTCATTTTATAAGTTTTGTTTTTTGTTGTAGTTTACACAGGAATCGTAGAATGTCATTTTATGAGTTATTTTTTGTTGTAGTTTACACAGGATGTAGAATGTCATTTTATGAGTTGTTTTTTGTTGTAGTTTACACAGGAATCGTAGAATGTCATTTTATGAGTTATTTTTTGTTGTAGTTTACACAGATGTAGAATGTCATTTTATGAGTTTTGTTTTTTTGTTGTAGTTTACACAGGATGTAGAATGTCATTTTACGAAATTATTAGAGAAAAAATCCTGAAGAAATCCCCAGATGGCAGCTATCCAGTATGGTATGTGTGGTGTTCTAAGTCTAATAATCTAAAACTGTTCAAAATTTATACTCAGTTCTCCATTGGTTATACAGGTCTTAGGCAGGTGTCTAAACATTTTTTAGAACACAGTTATGCATGATGGTTAAACTAAGGTCCAAGGGTTGCACATGCACTTGGAAATGGATTTAACTGTTTCAAATTTAATCTCATCCAGCTGGTGCAACCAAGTGATATACTCTTCATCACGTTGTAGGACATTAATTGAAGAAGTAGAAGTAGACACTGATACAAGATTAGACTTTAAATGATTATTTGAGAATCCATTTACACAGGACCTACAGTGTAATGATCTGTCATTTGAACAAAGGTCATACATGTACTAGTGTATAAGGTCATAAGGTCAAGGAAACAGTTCATTGGAATGGTGAAATATGATCCAGGCAATAACTTTTTAGCTCGACTGCACTTTAGTGCAAAAGAGCTATTGCAATACCCCCGGCGTCGGCGTCCGCGTCGTCCGAACCAGATGATAAGGTAAATGTTAAGATTACACATTTACCTTTCCTATATTCATATTCTGTTGGGGTTTTTTTGTTGCAAATGTTTAATTATACATCATTTAATATATCCAGATGAGGATATAGCCCCTGGGGTTGGGATTTTTAAAATTATTTCAAATGATAAGGCAAATGTTGAGATGATAAGGTAAATGTTAAGATAGCAATAAAGTCTTTAAAAGCCAATATTGAGCAAAGTATAAGTGCTACATGTACCAAACTTACATATTTGATGTATCTTTGATCAAACTTTCAAAAAAATGACCTTGACCTACTGTTTTCCGCTTGAATGATTTTGCCTTTAAAAGCCAATATTGAGCAAAGTATAAATGCTACATGTACCAAACTTACATATTTGATGTATCTTTGATCAAACTTTCATAAAATGACCTTGACCTACTTTTTTCCGCTTGAATGATTTTGCCTTTAAAAGCCAATATTGAGCAAAGTATAAGTGCTACATGTACCAAACTTGCATATTGGATGTATCTTTGATCAAACTTTCATAAAATGACCTTGACCTACTTTTTTCCGCTTGAATGATTTTACCTTTAAAAGCCAATATTGAGCAAAGTATAAGTGCTACTTGTACCAAACTTGCATATTGGATGTATCTTTGATCAAACTTTCATAAAATGACCTTGACCTACTTTTTCCGCTTGAATTATTTTACCTTTAAAAGCCAATATTGAGAAAAGTATAAGTGCTACATGCACCAGACTTGCATATTGGATGCATCTTGGGTTAGACTATTGAAATATGACCTTGACCTACTGTCATGCATTCTTAGATCAGTCCAGTAACTGCCATATTACCAAGAAAAAAACATGCAACTATTTCAACATACAAGGTATGTATTTAGAACTTGATAGCATAACTTTCCATGTCTGATGATTCATGGTTTCGTTTAGGATTTTCCTATATATATGCAGTGTTCTGCATCTCAAAGAGAGTGGGCTTTTTTCAGCTCATATGAGCAAAGCGTAAGTGACCTTTTGTCATAGTGTATCCTCTGTCATTGGTTCACCATAAACTAGTTTTAATTTATAACTTTAAATTTTTTATGTGACTTGATATATGTTGTTGCCTGAAAAAGGGAGTTTAAATAAATTGGCTGTCATGAGAGATATTATGCTATGCAGTCGAGCATTAGGTGACTCTGGCAACTATTTTTTTGAGTAGACCTTACCATTTATGATCTTGAACCAAGGTTACATATGTCAATTTCACATATAATTTGCATTTGAATGAAAAAATCTTGTCATGGCCATATCATTTGCCCCCCCCCCCCCCAAGAAATTTAACCTTTTCCATTACTTTTGAATGGTAAGTGATAGGGCTTTCATAATACAATCATATCTCGAAGAATGTTGACCATGACCAAAGGACTGAACTAAGGTCATGTATACAAGTATGTAAATGCATAATTATGCGTGACATATGATGGATAATCCTCTGATTGACATTGTTTTACAATAATTTTCAATTATAGTTTAGCTGTAATATAAAATTTAAGTCATCATAATGGACAAATTGCATTTGATATTTTGGAATATTTTTGAAAAAAAATTAAAGTAGAAGTATTATTTATATATAAGTACAATTTTGACCACAAATTATTCTCTCATCAAATAGGAAAGCATCTTTGGGTGGTCTGACCGCTGGAGCATTGGCACAGTTTATAGCTAGTCCTACAGATCTAGTCAAAGTACAGTTACAAATGGAGGGCCGCAGACGGCTGGAGGGAAAACCTGTCAGGTCAGATTGTGTGATGATTATGTAAGGTAAAGTCAAATAAAAAGAAAACACAAAAGACTATCAATACATATAATATACAATAGGAAATGGGAACGTGAAACATATATTATTATGTGGGTAATTATACAGTAATTAAGTGTCATATTTGTGTTTTGTTACAGGTATGCAACCCAAAGCAAGTGCATTTGATGTACATTTGCATTGCACATGTTGTAAACCCCGAACAAAATACGAATTATGAAATTTCTGTATATGTACCACACTTGTTAGTTTCTTTCTTGTTTTCTGAAATTGTCCATTTCTATGTAAAAAGGTATGTTAAAATTTACATGTAGATAAACATGGGTTCAGTTTTTTACTTGGAACAGCCATCACAGCATTTTCTTTAGAGCTAAGACATTGTGACGAATAACAATTCACAGTGAGATTATGCTGCAGTAGCGGTATGTGACGAATAACAATTCACAGTGAGATAATGCTGCAGTAAGCGGCCCTTCACTTTTTCGGGAAGAAGAAGAAGAACAAATGTTTTCAAAGGAAAATGCAATTCAATCCATTTCAAGAGTTTCATCTTAGCAAATTGTACATTAGTTATTCATATGAGATGATATGAATTGTATGGATATCTAGATGGATTACATGCAAACAAACTTACTGTAGACAATCCTAGTACCTTTCAAAGAAGAATTCTTCTATCCTAGGTGAAGAAAATGAAATTTATATATGCAATGATCCAATACAGCTTCAGACCAAGGAGGGCGGGAGGGGGGAGAAGGGTAACCCCCCCCCCCTTTTATTGTTATTTCTTTTCTGAATGAAACTCAGTTGCTGTTTTTCTTTACAGAGTATCCGGTGCAGCAGATGCATTTAAGAAAATTATATCAGAGAGCGGCCCTAAAGGCTTATACCGCGGCTGGGTCCCTAATGTACAGAGGGCAGCACTAGTCAATATGGGAGGTAACCTGTCTGTCATATGTGTGATTTTCTCTTTACTTTCTTTCTGTTGAACCTGTTTTTAGCTCACCTCGACAAAGTTGAGTGAGTATCCAGTATCTAGTTAAGAAGTTTGGGGTAGCTTAGTATCTGACAAAATACTGATGCTACATGTAACCAAACTTGCACAAGGGATTCATCTTGGGATGCTGAGGTGAACCCATGC
Organism: Pinctada imbricata; assembly: GCA_033119305.1. Lineage (NCBI taxonomy): Eukaryota > Metazoa > Mollusca > Bivalvia > Pterioida > Pteriidae > Pinctada > Pinctada imbricata. Next base: position 81,527,288 of record VSWD01000010.1, read on the forward strand.
ATCGGATTCTACATCTGACCTATTATTTTCCACTTGAGTGACTTGGTAAAGATTAGGGTAGCTCAGTGTGACTTGGTTAAGAAGTTTGAGGTAGCTCAGTATTTGACAAAGTACCAATGCTACAATAACCAAACTTTCACAAGTGATTCATTTTGGGATGCTAAGATGGACCCATGCATCAGATGCAGCATCTGACCTACTTTTTCTGTTTGAGTGATTTTGCTCTTAAAAACCAATATTGAGCAAAGTATGAGTACTGCATGTACCAAACTTGCATATCAAATGTATCTTTGGTCAAACTTTCATAAAATCGGATTTAATGCGCAATAGATTTTGGTTGCGTTCACACGACAAATTTAATGCGCATCACTTTAATTCGCATTAGATTTAATGCGCATTAGTTTTGTCATGTGAACGCAAAGCGAATCTAATTCTCATTAAATCTAGCGCATGCGTATGTGATGTATTTAAGTTCTATGATATGTATAGACCACAACTTGACAATTTCAACTACCCTTTGACCTCGAATCATAGAATAAGAGGCCAAAATACAGTCTAGTTCATTATGCAGTGAAACGCGTGTTTTGACCTACAAAACGTCATTTTATCTCATAATGACGTCATGTATCATTCTTTATCCTTGCTAGAACTTTAAAATTAAAATATATGAAAATACAATGAGTTGGCATAATTTCTACCCTTTATGATATGAAAATGATGGCTATCAGTGCAACTGTACCAAAATCGAAAGCGCATTAGAATTTGCCGTCAAAATAATGCGCTTCAAATTTAATGCAAATTAGATTTATTGCGCATTCATGTGAACAAGGCATCAGTGATTTTGCCTTTAAAAGCCAATATATTTAGGAAATGTTAAAATTGAATTTTGCTGCCGTGATAAAATGCTTCCACATGGTTAGCTTTGTAATCTGTGATTACCTTTGTTTATATAATTGATTAAAAAAATGTATGTTTAAAATTCATGATATCTCTATTTATTGTTCAGAGACAATATAAGAGAAATTAAACTGATAGATTTTATGTATAAATATTACTTTAGATTTACTGCACTATTCCAAGAAATGTGATCGATTTTATGTTTCATATGAAGAAGTACGTGTAAAGAGCATTTAATAGACCATTTTCACATTACCGCAGTTGATTTGTATTTTACATACCGTAAGACCCGACATGACAACATTCGACGTAACTTTTAACTGTGACATCGTATCTGAATTATGACGTCACAATTAGAAATAACCTCAAAAGTAGTGATGTCGGGTCTTGGAGTGTCTAAAATGCAAGTTAACGGTAATATGAAGAAGGTCTATTGCTGCATCAAGGAAATTCCATTATACATGTATAATATTTTCAATATTTCACACTTCAATTAATAAAAAGATGAAATAATAAACACATTTTACAAGTTTATACATGTATAAATTCTATTAATGGTTTTAAATTTCCTTACTGAATTCTTTTTGAAATATTTTTTTTCAGATTTATGTACATATGATACAGCAAAGCAGAACCTTCTTAGATATACATCGCTTCAAGATAACTATGTCACTCACACTTTAGCAAGGTTAGTACCTAGCTGTTACATAGGATGTAGTAGTATATACTACAGCAGTAAGAACAGATCGTTACTCATACCTCGGCAAGGCTAGTAACTTTTACATATTACACTAGTAAAAACCGTAGATACGGTTTAACCAGAAATTTTCGTGATTATCAAATTTCGCAAATTTATGGTAAAATAGAGTATCTTTATTTTTGCGAGTTCAATTTTTCGTGATTCCTAATATACAAACAAATATGTTTATATGATGTTACTGTTTTGTACCTATCACTATTGAAGTTCTAGTTAGTTCTATCATAAGAGTACAATCAATTCACTTAGGACGCTATACATGTATATTTAAAATTAAACTTAATTTACCGTATAACCAGAATTTTCTGCGAGTATCAAATTTCGTGACCTTATGGTAAAATAGGGTGTCTTTATTTTCGCGAGTACAATATTTCTCTATTCCTAATTTATTAACAAATATGTTTATATGATGTTACTGTTTTGTACCTATCACTATTGAAGTTTTAGTTAGTTCTATCATAAGAATACAATCAATTCACTTCTCTTTACGTTTAGTCGGGGGAAGTCGAGCATGACACATGTACAATTAGAATTTATTTGTACCTGATATACCACTTTGTTATACTTTATCAAACACAATTTTTTGCGAGAATAATTTTTCGCGATTCCAAATCACTTGCGAATAAAGCGAAAATTAGTATCTCGCGAAAATTTTTGCTTGTACGGTAAATAAATGTCTAATTTACTCACCCCTTAGCAGGGATTATGACTATAAATACACTTTGACAAAACAAAGGATTAGTTTATAGAACCTACTAAAAATAAAGAAGGAACAGTCATTATTGTAAAGACCAACAGTCTCCATGACGAAATAAACAACAGGAAATGAAAGAAACAGACTAGATTGCAAAACAAAGGATTACCACTACAGAAAGAACGATCACCAATGCAAAAGGATCATGCATGAAAAGGACGTTAGATGGCATTGTAGTTGTAAGACTGAGTGACCTCATCAGCAGTAGAAGATCAAGAGCTGTGTAATACTACCAACAATACTGGTGTCTATTACTTCAAAAGATAAGATGGCTGAATGGCTTAGTCGTTCACGTTTAGACTTCCCATCCAACGATCCGGGTTCAATCCTTGGCCACAGAGATGAAATTTTCTTGTTTTGTTTTTACTTATTATATTTGGCCGGATTGCGAAGCAAAGTCCAGTCTATGAAACGGCGAAGTCCATCTGTCCATCAGTCCGTCAGTGTGTCAACATTTTGGTTAAAGTGTTGCGTTTAAGTCCATTGAGAGAAAACTGTTTGGAGGAGCAACTTGAAACTTGACATGGTGATAGACCATGATGAGATGAATCAAACACAGCAACAAAATTTTACAAAGTGACCTTGACCTTGGAGTTTGACCTACTTTTGAAAAACTTTAACTTTGGTCATAGCATTTGAATGGCAAGTGATAGGGCCTTCATATTTCCCTTGTGTATTTCTTGTGACAAGGCCTTTCCATGGATACCCAAAAATTTTTACCTTGTGGTAAAATAATAAAATCTAATACAAACACTTAGCAATCCGGCCTTACCGCCTTTAGCGGTTTATGGTTTATTTGATGTGATAAAATATATTTGCACATTTCAAATTGAAATATCAGATAATACTAGAACTATCAAGAGTACCCTCCATAGATAATTCTTGACAGCTGACAGGAGATACTTCAAATGTGCAAAAAATATTCCTTATCACAATACATCAGGAAAATAAATATGATACTTGTAAACTAAAATGACCTCAGCCTGACAATTACAAGGCCATCTAACGTCCTTTCAATTCAGTGAATGGTAGTTTTGCATTGTTGATCATTCTTTCTGAAGCGGTAATCGTTCATTTTGCAATCTAGTCTGTTTGTTCTATTTTCAATTGTTTATTCCGTCATGGAGACTATTGGTCTTTACAACGATGACCCTTTGTTCTTTATTTTTAGTATGTTATATAAACTAATTGTTTATTGGTTCAAAACATATTTTTTACCCTTTCTGCTGCCCATAGCATATGACATAAAAAATAGTGTTTAATTCACAAAATATATAGAGCAAGTGACCATATTTCGCCACATTTTTCGTATATTTTCAAGGAATTTTCAAAACTTGGTGGCCGATTCAATGATTGGTTTTGCTAAAGTTTAATTTAACTCCATTCTTGAACAAAATACTACAAAAATGATTTATTTTACTCAGTTCCTTGTCTCCTTGTAATTCGTCAAAATAATTTGTTTCCATGATTTCGGGGTGACCATATTTGGCCATTTTTGCTGATAAGTATCCATTTTGCACTCAAAATGTACAAAATTGCAATTTTCTTTTTACGAAATCTCTCGTCGCCACTACTTCAACGAGATGATGGCAAATAAAATGTTTTCTTTGTTTGGTTTTTGGAAAAATTTTGGATGTTTACGCCTAAAATTTAGTGATTTAATGATTTTTTCCACATTTGTGGTATTTTTGTCACATTTGAGTGCAGGAGATGTCGCAATGTATCAAAACATGACTGCTACGGCCATATTTGATAGGATATAGAAAAATAAGCTTGATAAGCAGTTCCGATAACCACTGAGAAGCAATTAACTATGAAACGGCCAAATATGGTCACTGGCGAAATATGGTTCCTCGCTCAACATATCTTAAATAGGTTTGTAACTCAGATGTTAAAAAACTCTCTGCAATCCACATGGGTTTGACTTGTTAGAGTTGCATTGTTATTTCTAATCTTTACTCCCAACTTCAATTCCATTTTGACATGGCTAAATTGTACCATGAGATGACAAGTAGAGTATATTCTTTATTACAAACATTATGTATTGTTTATGTGTGATGTCAGACAGCTGTCTTTTTACTTATCTTTGTAAGAGATATTTTAGCTTAACATTATGTTTCAGTGCAATGTCAGGATTAGTAGCTGCTACACTAGGTACTCCAGCAGATGTTGTAAAGACAAGAATTATGAATCAACCCACAGAAAATGGAAGGTAGGAAACTTAACAACAAACTTCCTTCATTTGTTGAAAGAGCATTAAAGAAAGGAGTTGATCTCCAACCAGACTCCGTTGCAGTGCCCACAGCAATGCACCAAAACATGTGATGCGAAAACACAGAGTAGACAAGCACAGCAAGAGAGGTAAAAGATACATACAACATAGAAACGTGAAACACGAAAGACTACACATAAATCAATGATACCAATGGGAAATCAGTGCCGACTTGGGACTGCCATCTGCCATGCAAGTAGCAAATGGTGTGGTTATCTGGATCACATACACACATCCCTCCCTCTTTTCCAGTTACCCAAAGGTCTCTTAGAACGCACAATTGTATTTCTACAAAATACAGTCCGTGCTCTTCAGTTTACATCAATGAATTCATATCAATAAGTTCACTAAGTCCATACCAATGTTTTGATTGCTCCAGGTATCAATATTCAGGGGTATGAGGTCTCTCTTCCAGTGCCTCTTTTTTTCATATTTCATGTGTGCAATCTTCTTGACAAGACTATTATATTGGTTGATATCTTTTGTATGGAAAGTAATAGGACTTCTACACTCCATATTATATAAGTGTTCTTGTCCCACCTCTAGCTTGCTAGGGGTCTGTCGATGCTCAAGTTGGTGCTCTGTTTTGAGTGCTGTTGAGATTATCGTCAGGATCTTCTTGAACTCATTTGTGTCACGCTTATGCCCTTTGCCATGTGAAGCTCGTAAAAAAGTTCCCCGTGAGGGGTATGACAGTAAGTGTTTTTAATATTTTTCCCTGACATAGTCGCCATAGCACTTTCTATATAGACATAACTGAATACAGTGCATGTATTGTATATATTGTTTTCATTTTCGTGCGTGAGCATTGAGGGCAGGTGCGGCTAGCAATCAGGGGATGCTTACTCCTCCCTGGCACCTGGTCCCACCTCTAGCTTGCTAGGGGTCCATCGATGCTCAAGTTGGTGCTCTGTTAAGAGTGCTATTGAGATTATCCTCAAGATCTTCTTTAACTCATTTGTTACAAGAACCATTAATTGGTACTGATATACTTAAGACATATGGTCCAGTTTTAAAACAATTACTATATTTTAAATGCTTAGTGAGAGGACAATTATATTTCCCATGCATTCCTTGTGAGAGATTTATTCATTGGACAGTGTCTCTGCCCTTTTGACCTTGAACTGTAAAGTTTAAAGCTGAATCTCTTTTATCCATGTGCACATCTTAAATCTGGATACTGACATAACATTACGTCCTGGTACATTCAAACTTTCCATAAAAAGTCACAAGAGGAAGAGCCTTATTGAATATCAAGATCAGAGGTCAAAGGTCAAAGTGACTACTCTAAAATAGTCTGTGATGATGATATACAGGTACACTTACTGTGTTATTTACTGTATTTTCATTAATGTTATGAACTTAATTTTGATGACTTCAACAATTTTTTTAATGAACACTTTGTCTTCCTTGTATTAAAAAAAAAACTCTAAGACATTTTTTTTTTTTTTTAAATAAATGGCCTCCCTCCTCCCCTTCAACCATCCAACTCCACCATTTATTACATCATTTTATAGTGCTGAACCGTCAGACAAAGTTCACATGTAAATATTTTCAAATTAAGAAATTCATTATTCATATTCATCATTTATATCCATAATTATTGTAAAAATATTAATATCTGGTATGGTATATATATATTATATCATTGTATATGTTTCTGTCCATATCATGATATAGGAGTGTTTCAGCCTAATAAAATGTAACATTGCCTTCTAAATAGAGTTAAATAATTGCTACAGTAAAATATGTTCTTTGGGTAACGGTTCAGCACAACATATTTAATTAGAAATACAGGTGAAGATATTTGCTAAGCTGACGACACTATCTCTTATAGAATATTTTTGAAGGATATTTATCAAGACAACAATGGTCCGTGTGACATGAATTCTTGTTTCCCACCATCAAGACAAAAACATGCTTTACTTTCAAAATGGATAAGCAGGCCTGGTGAAGTATTTACATGAAAAGTTGTCAATTTCCCATGTATAACACCTAACAGAGATCAAAACCTCAAGTTCCAGATTAAAGGGGGAATCTATGAATGATAAAATACATGAATCAGCTGATACTAAGTACATGTACAAAGTACTGAATAAGATACTAAATTAGAAATAAATATGAGACATGATATCCAACTTTGCATGTTCTGATTAATGGCTGTATAATTCTGTTAGGACACTTGCACATTCTTTCCAAGAATTGCTTTAGGATTCACGGAATTTGCATATGTTCAACCAGAATTTAGTTATAATTGACACTGAAAACGGTAAAAATCACATAAAATTACCCATAACTTTTTCTTCAGTTTTGACTTAAATTTTACTTATTTTGGCTTGTCACAGTCAGCGTCCCATAATATCTATCATAAAACTATTAAAGTGCAATTTGTAAAAAAGGAGGTCAAGATGTGCAAAAGGTACAAAAATGAAATATCTGCTACAATGGTATCTATGGCAACAAAATGTCTAAAAGTAGGTTACTTCACAGTCTACAGTCTTTAAAGTGGCATGAAAAGATGATCTCATTGCCATGGCAACCAGAACTCACATTGACCATTTTATATGTCGTTGTACATGTATTCACATTTTGTTTTGACTTTCAGAGGTTTGTTATATAAAGGATCAGTGGACTGTCTTGTAAAAACAGTACAACAAGAGGGTTTTATGGCCTTGTACAAAGGTTTTGTCCCAATCTGGGGGAGAATGGTAAGTTATTAAGGCAGCTGAGAATGAATTCCAAGTCAGTAATATTACTCGTGAAAGACCACCATTTCTTGTTACAATTCTCCAGTTATTTGAAAAAGAGTAACTCTTCCAGTAGACCAGGTGGCCCACAGAAGTTGCCTTCAATATCTTATGAAATAAAAAAAGACCTAGTATGTATCATTCTGGCCTCCAAATAAAGGATACTGAGGTCTAAAAGTTGAATGAAAACTTAAATTGAAAACTTTCAATAATTTATATATTTTCTTGTCTAAGGAGGTATTTAAATTTCCTGTAAAGAAAAAACTGCATGGAATTTATAGTAAACACCTGTAAGAACATGAACAAGTCAAAGTTAAATTAAACTTCTAGAAATCAGTAGCTTGGAACCGGATACATATTATTGTGTAAAGTGCTTAAGAGTTTATTTTAAGGTATTCAATGGGTAATGAAGGAAATTACATATATGCCAAAAAAACATTGAAATTAGGTGTATTCATCATTTCATGTCGTCCTGTGTCATATGATATTTTAAAAACTTTTATACTAGCCTTGTGGATATCGAAATAAGAAATACTTTGAAAAGGACTGTGTTTACGAGTTATCTCCCCTTGATGAAAAATATAGAAAAAAATATTTGAAGAAAAAAAATTAATCAATGAACTTATGATTTTTTAGCATAATTAGAAGTTTTTGACCAATCAATATTTGATGCCCCATCATTCTGTTGAAAATTTGAAGAAAAATTTACTTTTTCCCATTGAGTTCAATGTTAACTGTAAGGGCCCATAACTCTTTAAGTGATTAATTTTTTCAATATCCAAATTGGTAAAAAAAAATTCAAATCATTTTTACATTATAACTGTACTGTCTCAGGATTCCATAGCTGGGTGCTGCAATTACTTCTCATTACCCATTGAATACCTTAAGATAAGGGCATAAAGGCACAAAATCACAAAAATTTACCTTGGGTCAAATTTTCTGAGACCTTGATATACACTTTCCATTAGCTTCACAATATGGCACACTGTCAATAACAAATTCTTGTTTACATGATATACATGTATTTTCTATTCCTAGGCACCATGGTCCTTGATCTTTTGGCTCTCTTATGAAGAGATTCGTAAATTTGCAGGCACCTCCTCATTTTGACAAGAGTTCTCTTGTAGAGGATTACAAGATGTTGTAGAAGAGTATATTTCCAGAAAGCTAAGTCATCGTTTAAGGATTGTTAGATCTGTACTCAGACCTAAATACTTATGTTTTGGTACATTATATGTATAAACTACATCTGCATCTCAGGGCATGTTAATTATTGCATTTTAAAATCACTGAAGTTTTGCATCTTTGCATATTTGTTTGAGCAATTGTTTAAGTGATAGATTAATATATTTGTACTAATTTTGAGTCATATTTTACTTAAAACCTACAAGTTAACCAAGACTGTATAGAATAAAATATGTAAGATACTATGAAACTATTAAACAACTTTTGTAAGTTTCATATTCATTTCTTGTTAATTATATCTGCAGAATATCATGCAAGTTCTTTATTGTATCAGATAAAACCATGATATTATAAATTCAAATCTTCCTACATTTATTGATTAGGAATATTTTGTCATTTTCTTATTTTGTTTTTATACGTGATCATATATTCATTTAGTATCAGCTCAGTTTTGATTGAGCATAATCAGATTTCTGTGATTTATAGGGCGAGTCCTCAAGACTTAATAAATAGATTGAAGTTGAGGGTTATTTTTATATCTTGCTTTAACTGCAGATCTTTTTTTGATCAGGATGTTTTTTCCTTTAGTGTCCAAGTTTTGTAATTTTTCACTAATCTATACTAATTTGATGATCATGATTGTTTTAATTTATTTATATATAGACTTTAAGTACAAAATATTTGTACCAAGGGATAAAAAAATGATCTTCATGTATGTTAAATCACCAAGATGTACGTGTTTATTTTTTTATGATGTTTTGAATTGTTGCATCGATTCTGCATTCCATGTACTGAGAAATTTGATATATCTTTACTATCTATGAAAGCATGTATCAATTGATATAATAGAAATTTGATGCTTGTTTGAAGGATAGCCTGACGGGACCTATAGTTTTCTCACTGTTCGTCTGTCTGTTCACTCATAATGCTTAAGTTTTCAAGAATTGTTTGCATTATTTATAGTAGTGTCATGCTTTACCGAATAACGCGAATGGACATCTAACGGATGAAAAAATTGCTGAATTCCTTAGTCCGTTGATCGTCCATTTGTAATTTATCGACAATTCCTCTACTCCAGGCTCTCGTGACCTGTATGAAACGGATGCATACTGTATGAGTACCGGAGATCTACCAGAAAAGTAACGGATATGAAACGGACTTCACCGTACGAGTAAGGAAGAAGCAATGGATAAAACAAAAATGATACCTATAAGAACCGGACAATACGGAAGATGAACGGACATCAGTTACTCGTCCGTTGATTTCTGGTAGGTGTCCGTTCGTAACTCGACTCTACTGGACATCAACAGACACCTAATGGATAAAAACGAACATATACGTGAAAGCAACTGGAGATGTAGCGGACAAAACGGATACCAATGGAACTATAACATATAAGTAACGGATGTCTTAGTCCGTTCTGTCTGGTGAGAAGTTTTGAGCAAGCTCAAAACTTTACAACGGACAGAGCGGAGTTCCATGGGCATCACCGGATGAGAAACGGATTCAACGGATGTGAACGGATAGAAAATTTTGTTATTCGTTTAACTTGTCCATTTGCCTTATCCCGCTTAGGTGTGACAGAGGTATTAGATAGAAGTCAAACTTGTCAAGTTCAAATTCAGCTTATTATATCTTCTACAGTCGTGGCTGTTGAACTTGGAAAATTTGTTTAGTGGCATGTTTCTCTGAGCTGGTAGGGAACTTTGTATTGTAAGAATTGCAATACATTCAGAGTGCTAAATTTTACATGTATAATAAAGATGTTTGATCAAAATTAAATTGATATGAAAATAATTATGTGATATGACTTGTGAATCATAAAGTTGATAAATTTATACTTGTTTTGTTTTCACTTTATCTTATACCATCACAAGGCTTTGGAAATCATAAAAAAGTATAATATAAATTTAAGAATAAGGTATCTTTTAATAAATCTCATCGTAGGTATAAAAATATAAATTGCATGTACAATCTGTTTTACTTATAAAATATAGTTAAAAGTCTTAGATATGTACATAAAATGGATGTGAAATTGCAGAAAATGACAATTTGCTCAATGTATATGAAAATATTTTTAACTTATAAGCAAAAAAAGCTATATGATAGAAAAATGATCTGGCTAAAAATAGCCTGCATTTGTATTTGCCCTTAATTATTTTTCTACCTCTTAAAAATAGAAATGATGAAAATTTCAGACATAATTTTTATGTAACATTGCGCAAAGGAAGGACAACATATGAGAATCGCCTTATCTTGAATCTGGCTCAGTCTATCAATCTATCTAGTTACTAAGTCATGCTTTTCATATAAATATTACACACTAATATAACTAGGTCTGGAGTACAAATACAAGAAAAATAGTGTTCTCACGGATGATCCAAAATCTATAGGTCTATTGACAACTTGGTTGTTCTTCGAGCTACATATAACACATGAAGATCTATTTCATTCTACTAGATGGGTTTGTTACTATGTAAACCATTAGTCTTTATATTCTGATTACAATATCGTCTATGGTAAGGTTATATCCATTAAGTTAAAGTCAAAAGTGCAAACTGTACATAAATCCATAAAGCTTTTCAAATAATCTACGACAAATGTCAAGATCACGAGGAAAATTTGATTCAGAATGTGTCTCAATGTCCTGCTAAGTAAGTGGTGTTGTTATATCAAACATGGATTTTATATACATGTATGATGATACTCAACTAAAAAAATAATTGTAGGTAAATGCTCTGAACATTGGAAAGCATGGTTGTGTTGTATGGCAGTATTATATCAATACATGTATAAAAAATATTTATGTCAAAGCAATAAAAAAGAAATATAAAATGTCTCAAAATTAAAAGGTTCTTGAGCATCCCATGATATGTATTGCATGTAAATGTACTACTATTTGATTTCTGAGAACTGATCCTACAACCTAGTATCAAGTCCATTTTGTGTCTTTTCTGATTGGTCAGTAGGAGAAATTGTAGATTCTGATTGGATAATAAATTTGGGTTCCAGTTTAACATCTGATATATCTGCACCAGGATTATCCACTCCTCCATTCATGTGATGTGGATGTTTCACATGCTCCTCAAATGTCTTTATAAATTCATCCTGTGAAAGAGGTCAATATATTTAGAGTGTGAAAGTATCTCTTCATTTCATTTAGAAAGCAACATTCTATAAATTTTATATTTACTTCTTATTTTCAGTACATTGTATTTATGTACGTGTCTATCCAAGTTTTGTAAAAAGAAGCTACAGTACTACTATTAAGATGTATCAGTCTTGAAAAGACGCATGTATAATAATATATTATTCCCCAATCTTATACTGTACAATGTATTTGTGGAGTGCATGATGTTGCCATGCCACATGACTTTTGGGAATTAGCCATTTATACAAGTAAGCCACTATGAAAACCCTCCAGCAGACAATCTGGTGGTCAGAAGTGTCCTTACCTTTCCATGTGGAACTCCAAATCTCAATTTCTTTCTTGTTTTCTCTGGTAGGAATGGCATGAACACATCAAAAAAGGGACATATTAATAATGGATTTAGTTTGGTTGTGTCAGTGACACCTGAAAAAAAGAAGCATATATATAGAGCATGTCGTTCAAATCCTAATACAGGTACATGGTATTTGATGTGAAAGTTGAGATCATTTTATGGAAAAATCTAATAATGATGCAAATGTTGGTTCTTACCGGTTATTATGCTGACAACCATGCCAACCACTACGGTTGTTAGAGTTGCTAAGCCTGTGTACCATATGTAGGACATGGTATACAAGGGAAAATATTCCTCTCTGTTTAACAAGAAATAAAAAAGATATGGCTTTATACATTATCATTAATGACATCACATCACATATGGGCATATAAAAGGATTTTGCAGTGCTCAGCTTTATAAGGAGCAAATGTATATGATTTTGACATTGGGGGAAGCTGGTGGCCTTGGTTGTAAATCAAAGGTTTAGTCCTAAATAAAGGTCAAGGCCAAGAAAGAAAAAAAGTACCAAGTGCAAACTTTTAAAACAGAAGGTACCTTTAAGAGATTTACATATAGTACTGCCAAGTTGTCATTATTATAAAATCTCAGTTTTTGTGTAAAGAAAATTCAAGGCCACAATTATTTTTTGACAGGTCAATTTATGGTATGAATCCTACAGTTTCACATACTCTGTTGCAGGAGGGATGGTTGTCGTTGAGAGATTAGCAGCTAATGTTGTTGTCATCAGTGACGTGGCTGTGGTTTGGTTGTACATAAGGTCAAATCGACAAAGATCTATAGAGAGGGGTGATTTAGGTGAGACAGAAACCTTATTAAAGGTTGTTCCTAATCCTATCCATGCTATAAGACCCAAGGCTGTCAGATGACCAACAAGTCCACCCTGAAAAAAATACATACTTGATGGGATGCAGGTAGTTTATGTTTTATTACATTAATATTACAATGATTTACTAAATTAACAAACTGAAACAATATTATCATTGACTGAGTACCTGTATATGTATTTTTTTTCCTTCTTTTTCAGAATGATCAATGTTCTATGACATTGTTGTATGATAACATTTTTATAGGCCTGTCTATTAGATGGGAATATATTTTAATATGGTATCTTAATTGATAAAGTATTGAATTATTTACCCATTTATTAGCCCAGGGAAAGAGAACTCCGAGAGTAAAAAGCCCAAGCAGTGGTCCTCCAAGGATTCCAAATAACACATAGGCTAGCTGTAAGTAAACAAGAGTCCCAAGTGGGAAAAATATCACATAAATTATATTAGCTGCATGTTTTGGTAGACAGTCAATAAATATTCCAATACTCCAAGATGAGAGATTTTATGTTCAAAACAACGAAAGTTTATCAAGTATGAACTTGCATGCTTCTTTTTATGAAATTTATTTCTGATACTTACTTTCTCTTCCTAATTTATAAATTTATCATTGTATTTAACATCACACTCTAATTAACACAACATCAGTATTATAATATATACATGTAACATATACAATTCCTACCTGTAGAATAGCGCCCATCTCTGACACAACAAAAGCCAGTAGAAGACAAATAACACCAACTACAATCACTGAAATCATGATTGACATTCAGGTCTTATGACTTAATACAAAACAAACAGACGAAATAGGGGATAATGCTTAGTAGAACTGTCTTTCATTAAAGATGAACATGAAGGATCTTTGTATTTAAATACAATATATTAAACTGTCTAGGTTTAGCAAACTTTATCTAAATTTAAGTATTGATAGAAGTAAATTTACCGGTAATTTTAGAGAATATAGTGGCCCCAACAGGCCCGACATTTTTCCAAATATAAGGTCTCAGAAAGTCCTCTAATAATACGGCAGCCACTGCATTCAATCCAGAGGATATAGTACTGAAATATGATTATAAATGTGATCTCAAGTGTTTTTTGTAAAACTGCAAAGCAAAATGTAGTCTATGAAATGATGCTGTCCATCCGTCTACTGTCTGTGTCAACAATTTTGTTCAACTGTTAACTTATTGTGTTTAAATTAGTTGTGAAAGAACTATAAGGGTTAAATCTTCAAACTTAATGGAATGGAGAAAGAGCATAGTGAGAAAATACATGGGTATTATATTTGACCTTGACCTTAACGTATGACCTTGTCCTTGAAAAATGTGATTTAGAGTAATGCTCCATTTATAGTACTAATACTTAACTATGCATGAAGATATATCTATTACAAGCATGATCCTAATTGACCTTAGGTACATGTTTTGATCATTAGGTTTGACATTGACCTTGTATGAATTTGAATGAGACTTAAAGTATATTGTACTGATACTATGCAAAATATCACATTAAAACTTGTTATGGAGATAGAAATTAGTGAAGGGATATTGATATAATAGAAAACTATATTCATTTAGGTATTGGCCATGGAGTTTAGTAAGTGGATATGATACATTTAGGTAGTGACCTTGAGGTTTGATCTTGAGAATATAACTTTGAATTTGATTATATGGAACTAATACTTTTAACTTTGACATGGAGGTAGAACATGTAATGATGACTGGGTAATGAGTGAACTTGATATCAGACACTGACCTTGACCTTTAAGATTTACTTTGACCTTCCATTTGGAACTGCTTTTCAGATCACAGCTTTTGAACTGACGGAGGTATCAATATTTTAAAAGTGTTTTATGTAAATGTCATGTTCACAAAACTTCTACACCCAAGCTAATTATTTTCCATGATAATCAAGAATATAAAGATTTTTAAATACATGTACATGTAGTTGACAGGAATTATATTCCTTTCAAATGTTTTAAAAGTCAGGCTAATGTTTTAAAAGTCAGGATTAGGAATAAAAGTATTATTCTCATAAAAAAGTTTGAACCATGAAATATGAATAAATTTGAGTTTTTGCAAAGTTTTTTTTAAACAAATCAATATTTCTTCAACTATCTGCAAGCTTTATGTCTTTTTCCCCTTTTTAGTTTTGGAAAGAAAAAAGTTTTGTAAACAAAATTGCTATTGTCAGTAGAGGACTATTAACTGTTAAAAAAACTTTTAAAAAAGCACAAAACCTGAGACTTCCACTGAATACACATGACATGATTAGGCCAGGGATGCCGTGTAGGTGTCCAGTCAGATCCATGGTGAATAGTGGAATCAACTGTAAATTTGTAACAAAAAATATATCGAGGGAAAACGATCTAAATATCTTGTGTTCATTTAGAAATATACCCAGTTAATAGTACACAAAGAAGAAAACTGTGATAGAGACTATGTCTAAGGTATAAAGGGTAATTTAACCTCATTTTCAAGGGCGGGGGAAGGGAGTCACTTCTCCTCTTGACCTCTCCCTATATATATATCCCTATATCTTTGCTTATTTAAATTTCTTGCATTTAAAGTATTCATGTTTTGTAGTTTAAGGTTCCATATATTACCTGGTCAGTCTTTTTGATTGCCCCCACAGTGACCGGGTCACACCCTGCGTAGTAAGCATACATCACCACACCCACTGTACATACCAGGCTCAGTATCAATAACATGCCAGGGAAATTCAACCACAAAGCTCTGTAACATTTACATGTTAAACTGTAACATTTACATGTTAAACTGTAACATTTACATGTTAAATGTTCAGCAAAACTTTACAACAACAACAACAAAACAGGAAGATTTAATATATACATTTATATCAAGTCACCGATCGACCAAAATTATTTCCAACGTCACGTTTCTATTGCATTGATCTGCTGTTTAGAATTTTAGAACCCTCCCGGCATTTTTATTACATTAGTTCTGTACTTTATTAAAAATTATATATCAGATTTCTAGTAATCAAATTATCATTTTGTACCAAATGATATCATATGAGCTGTATTGGATCACATCGATTGGTTGACGTATACATTCAATGACATGAAGATTATATTAGACTTTAAAAACTGTTACTGTCAAATATGAATCTATTATTCCGAAACAGATTATGAGCAAGATATTCGTTCATCGGGTACACTTTTTTGGACAAGCTCGGATTAACACTAAAAAAATACTTTCTTATTTGTTAGAAAAACATATAATTACCAAATTCTTTTTTGTTTACTTACTTGTTGAACTGTTGTTTTGATCCATTTTAGTTTCACGGAGTGTGTTTTATAATTTTCTTTTTTTTTCATGACCTTCGTACCTTACCATTTACAAATGATACGTGTCGATTGCATGCAGGTATGCCCAATAACTGTGAAAATGTGACTTACTGACGACACTTTTTGAGGGAGGGTACAGACATGGCCCTCTGGACCTGTGCTTGGTTGATTCCGTAGATTGCACACCAAAACATACCCCCACCTACCACTACATTCCACGTGGTGTGTCTGGTCCGGGGGTCTGGGTCAAAACTACAATAAAATATCCATGATATTTTATAACGTTGTCTTAGAAGTCTGAAAGGTAGATTTAATGTTTTGATGCATGAACAATTCTTTGATCGCTGGGCGATATAAGTCCCCTACCGGCATAATTCTACGTCCTGCAACTTTGCTAAGAGCGTTTCAATTAAACATAAATTTAAAGTTGACCTGTACGATTCATGAAATTTTCTAAGCTAGGTGTCCTAAATTTTGTAAATCTGTATCTCACTAAATGTATTAACATACTAAAAATCAGTTTAGAAGCTATAACAACAGCCAAGAAAAGCCCATGAAACACACAGAAATCAATTAATCGTCTGTAGTAACGATATATAGATCTGGAAAACTGAAAATTTCATGATTTTTTTAAGTCTAGGTGTCCTAAATATTGTAAATCTGTATTACACTACAATGTATTAACATACTAAAAATTAGTTTAAAATCTATAACAACAGCCAAGAAAAGCGCATAAAACTGCATGAGATGCATGAAAACACATGAAATTTGCTAAGTCCAAGGGTTATAAGTCTTGTAAAAATAAGTCAATCAAATCCAAACTCGAACTTGATCTGTATCACACTAAGATGTCATATACCAATAATCGATTCAATATCTGCAATAGAACTGAAGAAAAGTCCGGAAAACTGAAAATTTCATTAAATTTGCTAAGTCCAAGGGCCATAACATAAAAATAGGTCAATCAAACCCAAACTCGAACTTGAACTGTAATACATTGAGATATATCCACATACCAAAAAAGGAGTTCAATACATGCAACAACAGCGAAAAAAAAAAGCCGTGAAAACTAGAATGTGACAGACAGACGGACAGACAAACGGGTGGAAACTATACCCGACAAAAAAAGAAACGCACATCATATTGTATAGTGATTTTTTTTTTCAATTGATTATAAAAAATTTAGTTAGACATTTGAATATAGTTTTCTTTTTCCAGCACTTGAATTACCGAGGATAAAACGCGTTTCGATCATTTTTTCGCAACATATCACAATGATAGTGCTGAATAAAGCGCGTTGTTTCTAGCCCCTGTTGCATGGCCGCAGGTTTGGTATCCTTCTGAATTTTTTTTGTTTGACCGCTTTCAGCAAATTTTCAGTAAATATATAGATGAATACTGGTTTATCCATTCAAATGTAGTACAAATATGCAAATAAATCTTAGAATTAAATGTCTTACTGGAAATATCCGTATTTTGGGGTAGGTTTTACAATGAAGGATATCAATATTTGGCAATTCTGATTCCAAAGGAACACTTATTTTGTCTTCAGCCATTTTATTTCTTAAACATCGCATTGAAATAATGAAATGAAATACCAGAAAAGCTTAAAACTAACGTCCAAAACCATTGAAAATGCACGTAAAAATGACCTGTCAAGATCGAGGCATTGTTTCTGAAAACTGTGCTTGCGAAAAAAGGTCAGATTCTAGCTGTAGTAGGGAAATTTTGTGCTTTGCGACACATTTAAGGGCGAAAAATATCACATCACGGACTTCATTTTCAAAAGAGTTGATATTTTGGATGTTTTTCTCACATTTAGATTTTCCCTTTGATGACGTCATTTGAAACAATTAAATGAATTTGTATTCAGGGAAAATTGTTTATCATCATTTCAAAAGAAATTGCAATGCCTGATATATCAGTTTGGATAAGTTAAACAGCTTTTATCATTTCTAAAAAGTGAACGGAATTCTTAAAAGCCATTTTGTGACATTGCGTTTTGAATCAAGTGTCTTTATCATTGTGCTGTGTCTGATTATGAAGACGGATTTGTTTGGCGTTTGACAGAATTTGTCACTAGTAAACCTGCGATTTATGATGGAAAAGAATAGAGTACCTATAGATTACATAATTTATTTTACAGAATGAAGATTAAGTGGTGCGCTTCTTTTTTTCTTGGGTATATATAAGTCCCCTCCGGCGAGCCGGTAGGGGACTACTAAATGACGCATGTTCACTTGTAAGTACAAAAGGAAGTTCTGGTTGATGAGATGCCATCTTAAATTGTCCCTGTTTATTACCAAGGCACCAAAATGTCTAGATTAAACCAAGCAGAAAACGAATGAAAGTAATAAGTAAGAAGAAACCAATTATGAGTCCTTGAACTAGAAGGAACCAAAACAAAGCATCCCTGACCTTAAGAGAAGTCTATAAAAATCGGGGGGTATGTTCACAATATATTGAAATTACCCTATAAATTGTTTGATCTATGTCTGAACAACAACTTTCATACCCCTTTCTGTTAAGATACAAACATAAACGCTTGCGAAATGAACTAAAACGCACCCACCCTTCGCTTCGCGAGCTTTGGTTGAACAGTGCACTAACGAACCCAGGTTGTATTAGGTATGGGCGCAAAATAGATAAACTGGTGAAAGATAGATTTATGGCAAATTCTCCTTAAAAAGAAATTGCCCATTTACGCCCATATTGAAATTAGAGAAAACCAAAGAAAAAATACAGTGCAAAAGTACAGATTAGCATATATAACCGCGCCTTCTGCATGACGTAACAGACCGAGTGGTTGTTCGTACGAATCACTTTTAAAAATAAATATTAGATAACAAATAATATAAATGTACATATATAAATTCAAATCAAATCATTCTTATCTATAGAAGGTATTGGTCAGAAAATTACAATGATTATAGTTTACAAGATCTCAGTTTCATAGCTAGAGCATTTCAGATTTCAGGCTCATATAATTTTCGTTTGATTCGAAGTCATGATTTATACATAATTTAAGAATCTTGACTCCATGACATATAATAACTACCACCCATTTAAAAAAAAATATATGAGACAACTTGTAAAACCGACCAATTAATATAGGAAGCCCCCCCCCCCCCGCCTCGTGACTCCTAAATCTATGATATTCGAATTTTCGAAAGTGTCAGTTAATTTCATTTGTAAAATCTAAAAAAAAAAATGATGAGACAAAATTAATTACTATGTTTTTCATGAATTCTATTAGAAAGAGTACAGTTTTATGACAGTTATCGACATTCTAGATTTGCCCTGCCTCTTTCAAATGGAAACCCTGAACCGACTTGCGTTTTGCTCATTGCTTTTTACGTTTTGCTTCTTTGCTTTTTGCGTTTTGCCCTTTGCTTTAAATTTTGTTTGTTTGGTTTTTTTTTTCTCAAATGGTTTTTATTGAATACTGGTTCCATACTGATATCCAGTCTGTACGTCATCAATAACTGACCAATCACATTCGTTGACTGACATATTTAGGCGTGAAAATGACACAATGTGTTTTTGCTCTTGGCCCTTTGTGTTTTGCTTTTTGCGTTTTGCTGTTTGCGTTTTGTACTGTACGTTTTGTGTCACGCACAACCTTCCTTCTACATTAAAAGACAGCGGGCATCCGGCTTATATACAATGAATAAATAAACTGACATTAATTTAAAAGTGGAAATGTGTCTCTCTCACTGTATGGTTATCCTTTTTTATTTCTGAATTTGACTTAAAAAGAAAGGGGTCTCTGCAGACTGCAGTGCAGAAGGCTTGGTTATCTGGTTCCTCAGTACAATAAACCCTCCCACTTGGATTAAATGTGTCTGAATTTTATAAAAGTGGCCTTCTTCCTCCTCGTAAGGAAGTGACACAAAAGCAAAGAGGAAAAAACATGTGTTTGTGAAACACGAATGCCCCCGTTGGCATCTTTGACGATAAAATAGTTGAAAAGTAGTTCACATTTTGACGTCAAGGTCACAAGGTCAAATTTGGTATCCATGGAAAGGTCTTGCCACAAGAAATTCATATGTGAAATATGAAAGCCCTATCACTTAGCATTCAAAAGTCATGGCTAAAGTTTAGATTTTCAAAAGTAGGTAAAACTCAAAGGTCAAGGTCACTAGGTCAAACATTTTGGTATCCATGAGAAGGTCTTGTCACAACGAATATACATGTAAAATATCAAAGCCCTATCACTTACCATTCAAAGGTTATGGCCAAGGTTAAAGTTTTTCAAAAGTAGGTAAAACTCCAAGCTCAAGGTAAAAAACTTTGGTATCCATGGAAAGGTCTTGTCACAAGGAATACACATGAAATATGAAAGCCATATCACTTACCATTCAAAAGTTATGGTCAAGGTTTAAGTTTTTCAAAAGAAGGTCATATTCCAAGGTCAAGGTCACAAGGTCATTAAATTTTGGTATTCATGGAAAGGTCTTGTCACAAGGAATACACATGTAAAATATGAAAGCCCTATCACTTACCATTCAAAAGTTATGGCCAAGGTTAAAGTTCGGACAAACCGAGAAACAGACAGATAGACGGACAGACCAAAAACTATATGCCCCCGAATATCCGATTACGGGTGCATAAAAACGCATGTCGGTTAAGGGTTTCCATACTTTCATGCATATACATATACATGTATATTTGAAATACTATTTAGATCCGATAGCGATGGTGGTTTTTTTCCGAATATTTCGTTTGTTATAAACGTTACACGAATTCTAATGAGATTTCAAACGAGATTTTCGTAATTATTCTAACTTACTCATAAATGCTGGTGTAAACAGAAATTACACTGATTCTTTAATCAATCGATATATATAGAATCTCTAAAAATGGGCTTAAGGTCCGGGATCCTTTTAATGTCAACAGCATGATGCACATGAATGAATGTTACACAACGTAACAAGAAACTAAAAGTACATAGAAGTCAATATCGTAGATACATCGGCAATACCATACGTCGGTTCTGCGTGGTTTTTTTTTACGTACAACTGAATAGGCTTGCACAGAGATATACATGTTATAGATTAATAAGATAAATGCATGCACTATTTTTCACTTGAAAGGAGCATATTGAAATTCGTGTAAGGACTCGTACACGGGTGATACGGAAGGGTTGGGGCATTATGAGAAAATGGATATTCTACAATAGTCTCATTACTTCGGCTGAAAAGTATAATTGAACCCCTAAAAGAATGTCCAATTCTAAGACAACAAAGTAGAAACCCTCCGTCTGTCCGGTCACTATCATTCTTAATTACGATCAGTGGATATTACAATACTGAACAGAAGTTTGATACATGGACTTCTTTTGGATGGTTCAAGTTAAACTTCTTCTCACTTGACCTTATTAGTCCCCTCGCCAGAGGGGACTTTTAGTTTCCACCCCGTTTTTCTGTCTGTCCGTCTGTCCGTCACACTTTAGTTTTCCAGACTTTTTTTCGCTGTCGTTGCAGATATTGATCTCATTTTTGGTATGTGATTTTATCTCAATGTGATACAGATCAAGTTAGAGTTTGGTTTAGATAGGCCTATTTTTACAAGAGTTATGGCCCCTGGACTTAGCAAATTTCATGAAATTCTCAGTTTTCCAGACTTATCTTCCAAGGTATTGCAGATATTGAAATAATTTTTTATGTGTGATTTCATCATAGTGTTATACAGCTCAAGTTAGAGTTTGGTTCCGATTGACCTATTTTTACAAGAGTTTTGGCCCCTGGACTGAGCAAATTTAATGAAATTCTCAGTTTTCCGGACTTTTCTCGGCTGTTGTTGTAGATATTTAAATAATCTATAATATGTGATTACATCTTAGCGTTATACAGATCAAGTTTGAGTTTGGTTTTGATTGACCCAGTTTCACAAGAGTTATGACCCTTGGACTTAGCAAATTTCGTGAAAATCTCAGTTTTCCGTACTATTCTTCCATAGTATTGCATATATTGAAATCATTTTTGGTATGTGAATATATCTCAGTATCATACATATCAAGTTCACGTTTCAATTTGATTTACCCATTTCTTCAGGAGTTATGGCCCCTGGACTTAGCAAATTTCATGAACTTCTCAGTTTCCTGTCTTTTCATGCCTGTTCTTGTAGATATTGAGCTGATTTTTAGTATACAAATACATTATATACCGATAAAGATTAAGTTGAAGATGGGTTTGATTTATTTGTTCTTACGAAACATATGGCCTCGTAGCAAATTTCATTAAATTTCCCTGTTTTCCAGACCTTTTTCAAAAACACATATTGAACTTATTTTGATGTTGGATTCATCTTTTGGTGTAAGTACAGGTCAAGGCAGAAACGTTTCGTTTTGTTTCGTTTCGATCTGTTTCGTTTCGTTTTTGTTTCGTTTTTGTTTCGTTTCGCACTTTACAGGGACCCGCTGCAAGTTATGGTAGTACTCTTATATAACATGTATGTAGTACTCTTATATAGTGTCAAGTATGTATAGTACTCTTATATAGTATATAGTACTCTTATATATAGTAAGTACTCTTATATAGTATGTATTACTCTTATATAGTATGTAGTACTCTTATATAGTATGTAGTACTCTTATATATAGTATCAAGTATATATATAGTACTCTTATATAGTATGTAGTACTCTTATTTATAGTATCAAGTATGTATAGTACTCTTATATAGTATGTAGACTCTTATATAGTATGTAGTACTCTTATATATAGTATCAAGTATGTACAGTACTCTTATATAGTATGTAGTACTCTTATATAACATCTACAATGATAAGTACTTTTTATTTGGCCCTCTATATAGAAGCACATATTACGGTGTTACGTTGTCCTTCTTTATTCCTTTCGGTTTGTTCGTCTATCTATAAGTATAGGATAAAGACCGAGTTGAGGTCTGTATGAAGGTTAGATGCCCGAGGAGAGAACAGGGTGGTGTTTAAAGACCGAGGCCGAAGGCCGAGGTCTTTAAACACCACCCTGTTCTCTCCGAGGGCATCTTACCTTCATACAGACCTCATCTCGGTCTTTATCCGACTTACAAACCGCAGATTTTCTTCAATTTTCCGAAAAATAAAAATCTAAATATTTAGTTCACCCCTGCTTTTCAAAATGAAATCGACCATGCAAATTATCGGGTGGAAATATGCAACGGTAACGATTATCGGGCCACAGAAGTAAAATAATTTGTTATACATCCCGGTAATTTTCTGAAAGGTACCCTGTATTCGGTCAAAGAAGAAAATAATAGTGTAACAATGAGTTCAATTTCCATATGTGATTACATTATTGCAAATAGAGATAACGAAAGATTTTCTAATCAAGTGAGGATAATATTTCTTAATTTTGCTCATCAAGTTCCTCAATAATACATGTATGTGAAAAGCATATAGAATGATTGGTCTTCAAAAATCGCTTTAGGGATCTAGATTTACTTTGAAATGGCATTTTTGGGTTTGGAGGATATAAGAATCTATTCTTCTTCTTTTAACATTTCTTATAAAAGGATGTCTTTAGCGGACTTGAAACACAATATTTTCTATCCTATGGCCGAATACTCATTATAATCAAAACAATTCACACCCGCGACTGAAATAATTTTCTTTTCTCCGCCCCTCATTGTTTTTTATTGACCTCCACACTTCATTGAACGTTCATAAAACCTCGTTTAGTTTAGAATAGTCCGCGGTCTTTATGAAATAAAATGACCGATGAATAACAAAAGAATCACATTTGAAGGTTTGTAAATCGCCATAATTGTTAAAAATATCAAGTTCAAAAAGTTATTAAGTATAGGATAAAGACCGAGTTGAGGTCTGTATGAAGGTTAGATGCCCAAGGAGAGAACAGGGTGGTGTTTAAAGACCGAGGCCGAAGGCCGAGGTCTTTAAACACCACCCTGTTCTCTTCGAGGGCATCTAACCTTCATACAGACCTCAACGAGGTCTTTATCCGACTTACAAACCGCAGATTTTCTTAAATTTTCAGCAAAATAAAATCCAAATATTTAAGACACCCCTGGTTTTCAAAATGAAACTGACCATGCAAATTATCGGATGGACGGTAACGATTATCAGGCCATAGTAGAAAAATAGTTTGTTGTACATCCCGATAATTTTTCTGAAATTTTCTGAAAGATACTATCACGTACTACCCTGTATTCGTTCAGAGAAGAAAATAACAGGTAAACAATGAGTTCTTTTTCCATTAAGGTTTTTGAATAGGTAATTAAATTTGAGGAAAGGTTTTCTAATCGAGTAAGGAAACATTTCTTTATTTTGTCAGTCAAGTTCCTCAATATACATTTATTTGGAGAGCATATAGAATAATTAGTCTTCAAGAATCGCTATGGGGATCTAGGTTGATTTGAGATGGCATTTTGAGCTTTTATGGATAGAAGAACCTGCTCACGTTTCTCATTAAAGGATTCTTTCGCGGACTTGAAACACAATATTATCTATACTATGGCCGAATACTCTTAATAATCAAAACAATTCACACCCGCGACTGAAATAATTTTCTTTTCTCCGCCCCTCATTGTTTTTTATTGACCTCCACACTTCACTGAACGTTCATAAAACTTAGTATATTTAGAATCGTCCGCGGTCTTTATGAAATAAAATGACCGATGAATAACAAAAGAATCACATTTGAAGGTTTGTAAAGAAATATAACGCATGACCCGTGTCTCCGTGTATTTTGCGTAAATGGTACTTTGGGGGGGGGGGGGTTAAATCCAAGACAGGTTGATATGAAAAAATGACACATTCATCTATTATTTCTTAAAGATTTCTTCATAATATGTACGTATACGCACTCAAAGAACAATATACGTCCGTTTTTGTTTGCTATATCCCAGGCTACGTCCAGACCACCGAGCTTCAGACTGCCCATAATCAGTAGTGTTAACATGCCTGCAAACATAACCAGCATCTGAAAGGTGTCCGTCCATACCACAGCCTTCATACCTCCCTGTAACAGAAATTAATATTCAAAAGAGGTGTCTCCATTGTCAGTTCATTTTTATGCCCCCGGTCATTTGACCATGGGGGCATATAGCGATTGGTTCGTCTGTCCGTCCGTCCGTCCGTCCGTCTATCCGTCATCCGTCCCGCTTTCCGCAATAAAAGGGTATAACATTTTTATACGACGAGACGTATTATGGTACAGCGATGTCTGTCCGTC
This sequence comes from Pinctada imbricata, assembly GCA_033119305.1. NCBI lineage: Eukaryota > Metazoa > Mollusca > Bivalvia > Pterioida > Pteriidae > Pinctada > Pinctada imbricata. The sequence goes on from VSWD01000010.1 coordinate 81,552,742, forward strand.
CATCCATCCAACCGTCCGACCCTTGTAAACAAGATAGAGCCCAAACCCATTGAGCTAGGAACTTTAAATTTACCATGTGGATTGAGTGTAATAGGAGGTCGAATCCTAATGGTTTTCAAGGTCATATGTCAAAGGTAAAGGTCAGTTTGGGGCTGAAAATAGATTTTTTGGGTGAAAATATTTGAAAATTAATTTTAAAAAATCTGTTATTGGTAAAAATGTTTCGAGATTTCATATGCTTCAAAAAAAAGTATATTCTTTCACACGTGTCATGGGTTTTGAAATCTTTGGTCAGACAGGGCGGTGGTTCAATATATGCATACTTGTAGTTTTCCTTGTAAACAAAATAGAGCCCAAACCAGTTGTGCTAGGATCGTCAAATTTACCATGTGGATTGAAAATATTAAGAGGAAGGCTCTATTGATTTTCAAGGTCATAGGTCAAAGTTTAATGTCATTTTAGGGCTAAAAATACATTTTAGGATGAATATTTTAAAACTTTCCGTTACATGACCTCGGGTCAAGGGGAAAATAAATGTGAACAACAACATGCTAACATGGAATGGATGGTTGCATAGTTAAGATACATGTTGATGTCACCTTGAAAATTGGCACAGTTTTAAGTTGATGTTGTGTAAGCGACGTAAATATTTCTTTTTTTTTTTTCTCTTAAATTGACAATGAAGGTTTTGTTAGAAATATTTCAGCTGTGAATCGAAGTCGTGTTAAGTTTCAATATTACGTAAGACATTCTCTTTCATTTCCTAATATGTCGAGAATATGTAGAGCATTTGATATCGCATTGGCAATTTGGCACACTATTCCGGATACAGGACTAACAGCTTACATTTGCAAATGACAAAACAAATTCCATGTTGTCAAATGATTGTTGTACCGGGTTAAGAAATGTTGTATGATACCATAAATTCAAAGAAACAGAACAAAATGTTGCATTTTATATATTTATTCATGTTCAACATGGAATTTGTCATTTGCAAATGGAAGCTGTTTGTCCTGTATCCGGATTAGTGTGCCAATGCGATATAAAATGCTCTACATATTCTCGACATATTAGGAAATGAAAGAGAATGTCTTACGTAATATTGAAACTTAAAAACCTTCATTGTCAATTTAAGAGAAAAAAGAAATATTTACGTCGTTTACACAACATCAACTTAAAACTGTGCCAATTTTCAAGGTGACATCAACATGTATCTTAACTATGCAACCATCCATTCCATGTTAGCATGCTGTTGTTCACAAATTTATTTTCCCCTTGACACGAGGTCATGTAACGGAAATCAAATTTACTTTTTTTTTTAAATTTTGTGATGAAAAAATAATTTACTTTGCAGAGACATAGCGTATACGCATCTAAAAACCATCTAAAACATCTAACCCCCCCCACCCCCCCCCCCCCCCCCCCCCCCCCCGATCGCTAATACACGAAACGCAGAATAAAAGAGATGTTTCAGCTTTGCAATCATATCAAAAAAGCTCAATCATTATGTAAAGTTCGTTTTCTTACCAATGTGGTGTAAAACGTGCACACTAGCCCCACTGCCACCACGGATCCCCAAAGGTCCAAACCAGTCACTGCAAAAAAATAATAAATAAATAAATAAATAAATAAATGAATAAATTAAAAAAAAAACCGATAAGAACAATGATTCAATACTGTGTATTCAAAGAAAGTTTGTGATAAAACTCAAAAATGGTGCGTTCTTCAGGACCTATGGGTAACTGGATTTGTAGAAAGGTTATGCGCTTGTAGTCCGGGTAACGACACCACGTGGCAGATGACCGTCCTTAGTCGGCACTGATTGCCCATTTGTATCATTTGTATATGTGAAGTCTTTTGTGTTAGATATTTCTATGACGTATTTGGTGTTCCCTGTGTTTCTCAATGTGTTTGTCTGCTCTGTGTTTTGGCATAGATGTGCTTCGGTGTTTTGCTGTGGGTGCTGCTACCGAGTCTTGTTGGAGATCCACTCATTTCTTGTGAATTTGTTTAAAACGTTAATTTTTTATTTTGAAAATGTGAGAGCTAAACGAACAGTGGTCAGTGGGTTTTGAAATTCGTTTTGGGGGAGGATGGTAATTGAATGAATATGATTCTTAGTTCTGATACAGTACCTGCATTAAGTGCCAGTGAGGGGCCATACAAAACCACCGCCATGTACAGTAACTGTAAAACAGGATGAAGTGATACTTCATACACATGGATAAATAAAACTAGCAAAAATGTGAATTATCAATTGGTTAAAGAAACAAATAACTTTTTGCATTTTAATGGTACGCGAAGGCGACTCAAAGGGAACACTTTGTCCGCTGTCTGTCTGTTTGTGTGTCCGGTAGTCATAATTTCATATACATAGATTGATCAACATCTAAAGTGACCTACCATCCAGGTTAAGTACATCAAACAGGCAGTAAATCTACATATCAGGCCAAATCTCATCTCTACATACTGTAATAGAAAAAGAGAAGATTTTAGATGTTGTTCTATATGTCCTCTTTATAGATCTATATATGGTGATTTTTTTGTTTATATAATTATTATGATTTTTAATTTAAACGATGTTTTAGATCTGTAATATCAGACACTGTGAGTATTTTACGATTGCCTTAAATTTTTGGGTCAAAAGGCCAAAATGCACAGGGGAGGGGGATATGTTATGTATTAATTGATTGTTTCGGTGTCTGTATCTGCTTTTTACTCTCGATAACTCAGAGTTGTAACCATAATGTCTTTCTCCAACTTTCAGTTTGTTGAATCCAAGTGAGTACATGTACATGACTGTTTTGAAAAACAAACAGATACTAGTAGTACTTTCCATTGCAAAAATAATCAGCCAACAAAAGCTCTAGCCTGACTATAAAATAACAAAATTGTAGAAAGGTTTCAATAACTAGAACCATGAGAACGATATTTGTAGGTTTCTCGGGGAATTTTGCTTGAATGTATCCTACATTGTTCATTTTATCTATAAGATATGCAAGGTCCATTTCATCTCCAAGCCTTGACTGCTCTATCTGCTTATCAAAACCTCATTATACGTATCCCAATAGTCCTGACCTTCAAATGAAACGGGTGAATAATACGTTGAAATCAAATTTTCACAATTTCAATTTCGTATCTTATTATGATCAAAACACCAATGTAAATTTATTCGCCTCTGAGTATCACCCACTACTGGCTACGATGACGTCCCTGCTACATGTAGTTTTCTTGAATGAATACGGTCTGATTTTCTCCCTTGTCCTTTACTAAATGTCCATTTCAGATTGACAGGAAGAAAATTCGAATAAGTTCTAAATGAGCCAAGATTATTCGGAGTTACGTCGTTTTCTAATATACATGCATATGCTTCTCTCGATTGCAAAGAATGCAGATCTATATGGCCGATTTCTGTGCAATCTTTTCATAAATTTGTCAGTTGTAATGCGATTGAAGTCGAGATCGAAAACTGGCCTTCTCTACCAATGAAAATTATACCTATCATCGAATTTCTATACACGTAGGATGTCTATGTATCGTGGTCGCGTTGCGTACGGATGACTTCTTTTTACATTTCAATTTATCTCTTTTTCATCAGCTTTCACGAAGTGTTTAAATGTCATAATGGTACAAATTATCCAATCGAGGATTAGCTGTTCATGATCGGAATAAGAAATGTTGCTCAATATATCCATGCTATGACATTAAGCATGCATATTTTGCCACCTGTAACGTTTTATTTTGGTTTCTTTGAAATTGGGTCATGGGTATTTCATATGACGACTCAAAACCAAAAAGTAATCAATGATAAAAAGTACACATATTTATTACCGTCAGTCATGACTGACGGTATACTGTAATCATTCGTAACCAACTAGCACGGATAGAATACCTCTTGGCAATATGATTGGTTGACAATTGCATAAAATGCAAATTTTCGTCTAGGTTATGCAGAACCTCTGTATAAGATTCTCTCACCAGGTCGGCTAAAGAGTCTAGATGACCTGACAAATAAAAGTCATATCGCATCAGTGTATTTTCTTCCGAAATATGCATCGGAAAGTCTTTGTACCGATACGTCCTATAAAAATCCTATAACAATCGCAGATTTTCGGGAATTTCCGTCACTTGAATCGTATTAAAACGCGGAAAAGCCCGGAAATGTGCGATTGGTAAAATTAATGCATTTTCTTCCGATTTTTCTAACTAGAATTGTACAACAATACAGTCAGCTAACTGGCGGCAAGCTTTTTGTAAAAGCTAATACTTGTAGGATATAACCTTCCTCAAATCTAGGGTAACCTAGACGCATTGGTTGGGGTATTAAAAAATGTCATGTGCCGTTGGCCGTGTTCTGTGGCTAAGGGTAAAGCCCCCTTCACACTTTCACGGATCGAGCCACGACCCCGCTACGACTCCAAAAAAGGTCTATCCATGGCGAATCGGGACGCAAAATATTCGATGAACCATGAACCTACGACTCCAGTACGGATTGCTACGGGTTGATACGAATCGAGTACGGATAGCTAAGGATTGCTACGAATACCGTCCCGATATTGCTACGGATTGCTACGACACGCGTACGAATAGATAAGGATTGCTACGACACGTGTACGGATATACGGATAGGTACGGATTGCTAAGGATTACCACGACTCGAGTACGGATAGCCACGATTCGCACAAGGATAGTTACGACTTTAGTACGGATTGGTAGGACTGGCTTGAATTTCCTATGTATTTTTGTCCCCCGCTTTCGCGAAAGCGCGGGGACATTAAAACCGGTTCGTCCGTCCGTCTGTCCGTCTGTCCGTCAGTCACAAAAACTTTAACCTTGTGCATAACTTTTGAATGGAAAGTGATAGGGCTTTGATATTCCACATGTGTATTCCTTGTGACAAGACCTTTCCATGGATACCAAAATTTTTGACCTTGTGACCTTGACCTTGGACTTTGACCTACTTATTAAAAACTTTAACCTTGACCATAACTTTTGAATGGAAAGTGATAGGGCTTTGATATTTCACATGTGTATTCCTTGTGACTAGACCTTTTCATGGATACCAAAATTATTGACCTTGTGACCTTGACCTTGGACTTTGACCTACTTATTAAAAACTTTAACCTTGACCATAACTTTTGAATGGAAAGTGATAGGGCTTTGATATTTCACATGTGTATTCCTTGTGACAAGACCTTTCCATGGATACCAAAATTTTTGACCTTGTGACCTTGACCTTGGACTTTGACCTACTTATTAAAAACTTTAACCTTGGCCATAACTTTTGAATGGAAAGTGATAGGGCTTTGATATTAAACATGTGTATTCCTTGTGACAAGACCTTTCCATGAATACCAAAATTTTTGACCTTGTGACCTTGACCTTGGACTTTGACCTACTTATTAAAAACTTTAACCTTGACCATAACTTTTGAATGGAAAGTGATAGGGCTTTGATATTTCACATGTGTATTCCTTGTGACAAGACCTTTGCATGGATACCAAAATTTTTACCTTGTGACCTTGACCTTTGAGTTCGACCTACTTTTCAAAAACTATAACCTTGTCCATAACTTTTTAATGGAAAATGATAGGGCTTTCACATTTCACATGTGTTTTCCTTGTGATGAGACCTTTCTGTTGGTAACAACATTCTGACCGTGTGACCTTGTCCATGGAGGTTGACCCACATTTAAAACTTCAACCTCGACCATAAGTTTTTGATGGTAATTTAAATCATAGGTCTTAAATATTTCACATGTGCATACCTTTTCATAAGCCCTGTCCCTTGGAAACAAAACAAAAGTTTGGAACTTTTGACCTTTTCTTGGAGTTAATCTTTCATATTTAGAATGTTGATAATATATGAGATATATTATCAAAGCTTAAGAATGGGGGATGTCTGTAAGCATTTCATTAAAGACAAACACCCAAAAGCGGGGGACCACAATTCCTTGAATTTGATTTTTAAACCATAACTATTTCCTAAAACACCGAATATTCTCAAATTGAGATGGTCTCACTTGTTTTATAACAGTATTGAGGTTTCATACATGCCTTTATATCATTACCCGAAATTGAATAGTTGAAGTATTAAATCATATATTGACCAAAAAACGCACAGAAAACTAACAATAGATTTGAAATTAATACAAGACACAATCCTTGGCTATCCGTAGCAACCCGTAGGTGAGTCGTAGCAATCCGTAGCAGAGTCGTATTTTGCTATTTTTATCACAAAAATGGTCCCGGATTGCTTCGGATGCGCTACGGGTTACTACGACTCCCCTACGGATAGCTACGACTCCACTACGGGTTGCTAAGACTCCCCTACGACTCCGCTACGACAAATCTATCCGTAGCGGAGTCGTGGAAAGTTTTGAACATGTTAAAAAATGTTTTGTCTCATCCCGGATAGCTACGGATTGCCAAGGATGGCTACGACTTGTCACGACTAGTGCCGGATCGTGCTACGGATAGCTACGGATGTTAAATTTTTCTCGATCCGTAGCTATCCGTGGCCCGATCCGTGAAAGTGTGAAGGAGGCTTAATCACGAGAAGACGGGGATATGTGTACCAAGTACATAAACAATATTTGATACCGTAATTTAAGGGAAGCAACGATGGAGAGAAAGGTTATTTCTTAGTGTCAAGCAATCAAAAGAAAATACCTGAATGCAATAAGTTATATCATGAAACCAGCTGTTGTAACATACGGACAGATAATGGGCTTTGATGACTGAACTGAAAGGATTGTCATAGTGTAGCAAACGCGTATTATGCAAATGTCATCATGAAACTTGCTAGAAAATTTCCCCGTGGGTCAAGAATTTGCTCTATTGAACTCGGGATCCAAAGGTCAAGGTCAAATAAAAAATGTTTCTGAACCGTATGATAAAATGAAACTTCTACGCCTATATGATGCATTTTAAGCTTGCTAGTGCCTTTAAATTTGATGTGAATCATTTAAAATGGTATGGTGTACGTCCCTGTCGAATGCAGAACTTTAGATGGCAACATTTGAGCTAAGCCAATCACAGGCTCTGAAATGTTTCGTCTTATTTGTGAAGAATCTGTGAAGAAACCGTCTCCAGAGTCCATGGTCGTCATGGATTCAGCATCCTACTAAAGCTGAACAGAAAAATATGTGAGACGGGCGCGGCTCGAACCCTAGAAAGTTTCAGCATGCTAAGTAGCATGCTAGCCGGGCGCGCCACACACTACGCTACCGGGCTAGTTGCCATCTAAGTCGGTTAGAAGGTAATTTGAAGTTTCTAGATGAAACCAAAACTATAGAATACCAAAGCAAGAAATTTCAAGTAGTTCAGCCGTGCAGAAAATATCGGGCTCGTACTTATTACGAGGTAGAGATTTTAGAATTTGAACTGGTTTGGAGAGTGTAAATAAAGTCTGCTGTTAATCAAACATGGATCTAAATCTATATACGTCCGTGTATATAAGAAATGTATTGAAATATGCGAATCCCCTTTTTTGTCTCGAGAAGTATATTTCAAAATAGCACACTGATTTGTCTACAAAATTGTACAATATGTAATATATGTTGTAAGTTGCTTATCAAAGTTATAGTTTCGTGTACATATGTGTCATAAAAACGTCGGGTCGTTAATTTATGATGTTTTTCTCTTTCTAATTAATAGTATTGTATTGGGGTTTTTTTATTGTCATTCATAATACTCCAAATTCATGGACCACGCATTTGTCACGTTTGCTTTTCATGTTGAATCCGTTCTAAGTTCAATTTCATTTAATAAAAGATTTTCCTTTCACTTTAAGATATCTTACGTTCGACTCTCATCATTTTCCTTTTTGTATCAAGATTCATTGGAATACTTTTGGGGGTTTTATTCATAGAAATCCTATATACACCAAGGATAGTTCTATAACATATAACCTCGCTGCGTTAGCAGTATACCGGAGTCTTGTAAGCAGGACTAACGTCAAGGAATGACTTAAAACAGTCACATTTTATGGAAATCGTGTGAGAGTGGGAGAAATGAACGAGGATATTAATTAAAGCAAAGTATGACTAAGATATTAAAAAGTCGAGAGACTGATATGACCATACAATATATATGTACAGGTTTTTTTTTTTTTCAATTCTGTATAATAAAGAAATTATACATTAGAATGGCAAACATCAAACAGAGTTGTATTTAATGATGATGAAGACCATTCGTACTCGCAGGCCTGGGGGCATACAGGGTGGGGTCCAGGTTAAGTAAGAGTACATTAGACTAGAGTCCCTGGACCAGTATAAAGTTAGCTAGTTTACCTGAAAGACGCTAGTGATCTGAAGTCTGTAGAAAACGGGATAAAATATATGTGCTGCTCCCATGGCAGTGAAGAGAAAACCGATGGAAATCCACCAATACATGGTGTTATAGGTATATACCTCCGCCGGGGTACCCAGTAACGTGATGGCCGAGATAAAACTGGACAACAGTGACAGGGCCACGGGAAATACCTGCATTTGCCTTCCCGCCAACAGAAACTCGTTTTCATCTTTAACTTTTCTGTCTTTGATGGCATAGAACAGTCCTATAGAAGCCGATACGACCAGTGTCAGAGCAAACACCACATAATCCCATTCATTAAAACGGACGTTTTCCTGTTTTTCGAAATTGTACAAATAATCCCTTGTCATTTTTCTGAACTAACGGAAGACAACACTATAAACAATTTTAAAGATTTTTTTTTTAATTTCAGGATGGAAACTGTCGGATTGCAAATTATATGTTCTGTACCACCACGAGCTACAGGTATATATATGAATGTTCCGTGGTGTGGAACGTACGCGTAAGGTAACGTTTATATGAGCTTGTCAATAAATGATCAACAAGAGTAAATTTGAGCCGCCCCTCTATCATAAACAGTGGGATGTAAACGGGGGGCCCAGGTAAGCAGGGCATCTTTCTAAAGCGTCAGTGTGTAGTTTGTTTTTAATTATGTCATACAGTACATGCTTGAAGGTTACTCATAGTTTCCGCACGTTGACGTAAGATGATGTGACCTTTCTTAAAAAGCGTTGTGTCACAGGTAAACGACTCCTTACGTACACAAAGAAATAGACCTATAAAATATGAACAAATTTTGAATTGTTTATACCCCAATCTTACTGACAAAAGTGGAACCAGTACTTAAGTAAACAAGATCGTATCATAAAAATATATAATTATGACGAGACCAGTAAACAACTTGCGGAAAAGTGGTATTTTCGCATAGATGTTTAATTACATCTGGATGAAATTGCATCCATGGGATACCGTTTAGTATTTTAATATTAAATTCAATTTTAAAACAACAAATAAGATTCCGTGTCTATTATGTTAATTATTTCTATTACATTGAAATTTTATATACTGATAGTCCATGGAACAAGGGTTATTGCTAACGATTTTGAGGTCAAAAGGTTCAAGGTCAAAGTCATTTTGGGACCAAAAATAGCATAATTATGGTATTAAATAGATTCATTAAAAATTCATTTTTGACCGAAAATTTTTGTTACTTTGTATACTTGAAGAAAAAAAGCATGTTCTTATTATATGTAACGATTAAGATCTTGTATCAGAAGTACCCACATTTGAAAAAAAAACAAACTTTAACCTTGGCCATAACTTTTGAATGGTAAGTGATAGGGCTTTCATATTTCACATATGTATTCCTTGTGACAAGACCTTTTCATGGATATCAAAAGTTTTGACCTTGTGACCTTGACCTTAGAGTTTGACCTACTTTTGAAAAACTTTAACCTTGATCATAACTGTTAAATAGCAAGTGATAGGGCTTTCATATTTCACATGTGTATTCCTTGTGACAAGACCTTTTCATGGATACCAAAATTTTCTACCTTTTGACCTTGACCCTGGAGTTTGACCTACTTTTGAAAAAAAAAAATAGCCTTGGCCAGAACGTTTGAATAGTAAGTGATATGGCTTTCATATTTCACATGTGAATTCCTTGTAGCAAGACTTTTCCATGGATTCTAAATTTGACCTTGTGACCTCAAAATGTGACCTCAGCTGTTCTACTATCAAAGATAACAACGAGGGCATTCATGTTTCACAAACACGTTTTTTTTTTAAGTAGAGATGATAGGGCTTTCATACTTTGCACGTGTATGTATCTTAAGAGGACGCATCTTTTTGGTACCAAATTTGTTTACACTATGATCTTGTCCTTGACCTTTGACTTACCTTTTTTCAATTTTTAAGAAAAATACTAAAAATCATATACAATTTATTTCTCCCTGAAATGCCTTCAAATTTTGTATAGTTCAAGTGATGCATATGTAATGTTATATATAAAACGGGTTTTTAGAATTTTTCGAGATGCATTTGTATTTTAGCCAACGGAAGGAGTGCAAACGAATAAGTTTAAGACTTGCCTATATCTCTTGAACCATAAGTGACATTTCACATGTAGATTACTTATGTCAAGACCATTCATCTTAGACAATTACATTTGACGATGTGACCTTGACTTAGAATTTGACCTACTTTTCTTAAACTTTAAGCTAGGCTACATCTCTTGAACTATTAGTGGTAGGACTTACATATTTCACTTGAGGGGTTACTTATGACAATAGCATTCATCTTTGACAATGACATCTGACAATGTGACCACGACCTTGAAATTTGACCTACTTTTCTTAAACTTTAAACTAGGCTATATTTCTTGAACTATACATGTAAGTGGTAGTTTCACATGTAGATTACTTGTGACAAGACAATTCATTTTTGACCATGACCTTTGACCTTGGTATATGACCTACAGTTCTAACCTTGTTTAAATTGGGCTTTACCTCTTGAATTATAACTTATGGCAAGGCCATTCTTTTCAGACTATGATCTTTGACAGTGTGACCTTGACCTTGAATTTTGACCTACTTTTCTCGAACGTTAAACTTGGTCATCACTTTTGAATAGTAAGTGGTAGGGCCTTTATATTGTATAGATGCAAGGAATTACCTTGTCATAAGTATGAAAACTGAGTTTGCACTTGTGAAATTGACTTATGATCAGTTTTTTTACCTTCTGTGTTGATAACATGTTTTATATTCTCAAAGCTGCCACCGGGGGCATTTATGTCTCACAAACATATAGAGCTTGTTTTTTTTATGTTTTATATGTTAAATATAGAACAAAAAGAAATTGTGACATTTTATTGATTTAACGGCCAAGGTTCAACGTGCCACTGCAAGTCTGTAAATAAATGCATTTAACTTGTTTTCTTACTCCTTTCTTCGAGGAGGGGGTTGACCTATAAGTGAATGTATTTCCGTCATATTGAATTTTGAAAAGATGCAGAGCTGTGACCTTTTACAAATATTTCAATGGCTCATGATATAAGCAAGTCCGACTTTACTTATATAATAAGTTGCTGATGCATGTTAATGCGCGTTAGCGCATTTTATCAAATAAATGCATCAGCCAATGTAATTTATTTCTGCATAAACACACAAAATTAGACACTTATCCTATATATATGCGCTTTCAAAGCAAAGAAATGGAACAAAGAAAGCTCCCAATTCTATTTTCAAAGCGAATCCGTCCACCAATGTGGAGGGGAGTTAATTTTAGAAAGGAACAGCGGGAGTGTCCCCATGGCAACGTCACGATTATTCAGTGTGACTAAAATGTCATAAATTAAGGTATTGTGATATATCAAGTATTACAAATTAGAAATTTAACAACGGAATAATGACCAAATATGACAAAACAAGTTATTTATTACTCTCTAGATGTTGACTGTTTGGAACTTATTTTGTTTGTGGAATGTATTCCCATTTCTTATGACGTTATGACGTCACACTGTCATTTATACGGAAATCAATAACAATCGTCCTGAAAGCTTTATCTCGGGCAATTACAGTGGTTGTGCATATATATCATGTTAATACGTACATCATTAGGTCTTCCGACTTCCGTCGGAAGACCTATTGTTTTCGTAACCGTGGAAAATTGGATCAGCGATTTCTCAAGAACCCTGTAAGCTAGGACAATGAAAGTTCTCCAACGTTACGTTTGGAGTAAAAGCTAGATTGGTCTTTTTTATTTTTGGTCTCTGTTATTTTTTTTATCATGTTTTTTAGTAGATTCAAATATTTGACGGGAGCGTCGAATTACTCAAAAGGACCGAAAATTTCATGTTTTGCTATTTGTAAGCTTAAATATCTCGTATTTTGCTATCTACAATTTCCATTCTTTTTGAAAGTCGACAGCCATGCAAGATATGAAATGCTAGATGCACACTGTAACGATTTATTACGATGACGTCCTTCACCGTCCTTCATATTTCCAAATTCAGAAGTTCATAGGAGGAAGACACTTTTTTGCTTACAATAGTAAACAAAAACTAGAAAGGTTTCTTGTTGCGGTTGCAACAAGAGTGTCTTCCTCCTATACAATTTTTGGTTTGGAAATATGAAGGACGTCACATTACATGTATTTATATTATATGTTTAAGTTTTCAAATAGCAGTAACATTAAATTTTCAAACCGATAATTGTTGGTGAGCAAAACAAGTTTTTTGCAAATTCTACCTGCCCCCTTCCCCCATAAAAAAGGCGAGCTCGTAGCTGGAGAAGAGAAATGGTAATAACAAGTTACGTTCAATATATATATATAAATACCATGAGGTTCTCGCTGTGCAGGTTCAAATTTGGACACCCCCCCCCCCTTCCCTTTTTTCAAAGTTTATTTTGAATTTCCATCATGGAGACATCGTTCAATATAAACAGAACTGTTTTCGAAAAACGAGGGGAGGGAAGAATGTTGGAGAAATTGTTCATCAATTTGTAAATAAACCAACCGAAAATTATGTTCGAACGTTTGCTAGAATTAGAAATTAAACTTGATGTTCAAAATATAGTTATTGAAGTTTAGAAACAGGTTTGTAGGTTAGAAATCGGAATCAAACTACCACTTTTTGTGTGTAAATTCTGGTTTGTAGCTGATCTCTTCTAAATTAATCAACTGTTTTAAAATCAAATTGTGTATATCGAAATGTATTTATGAAATGCATATTCATCATTGCCGTGAAATCGGAATTTGAAAATCTCAACACTGCTTTTCTCGAGTCGGACTCGGACTACCAATTTTAGTGTGCGCCCGATCTGTTGGCGTGAAGGTGTATCGAAATACCCAACTCAAAATTTCGATGCTCATATCTTTTCAACAGTAAGAGATAGGAAAAATCAGAAAGACTAAATAAGACAGATATATGGATAAAAAATAATAATATTGAAATTTTTAGGAAACTTCATAAGCTTAATTTTTGTTTACTATTATAAGCAAAAAAGTGTCTTCCTCCTATGAACTTCTGAATTTGGAAATATGAAGGACGGTGAAGGACGTCATCGTAATAAATCGTTACAGTGTGCATCTAGCATTTCATATCTTGCATGGCTGTCGACTTTCAAAAAGAATGGAAATTGTAGATAGCAAAATACGAGATATTTAAGCTTACAAATAGCAAAACATGAAATTTTCGGTCTTTTTGAGTAATTCGACGCTCCCGTCAAATATTTGAATCTACTAAAAAACATGATAAAAAAAAATAACAGAGACCAAAAATAAAAAAGACCAATCTAGCTTTTACTCCAAACGTAACGTTGGAGAACTTTCATTGTCCTAGCTTACAGGGTTCTTGAGAAATCGCTGATCCAATTTTCCACGGTTACGAAAACAATAGGTCTTCCGACGGAAGTCGGAAGACCTAATTAAGCTTATGAAGTTTCCTAAAAATTTCAATATTATTATTTTTTATCCATATATCTGTCTTATTTAGTCTTTCTGATTTTTCCTATCTCTTACTGTTGAAAAGATATGAGCATCGAAATTTTGAGTTGGGTATTTCGATACACCTTCACGCCAACAGATCGGGCGCACACTAAAATTGGTAGTCCGAGTCCGACTCGAGAAAAGCAGTGTTGAGATTTTCAAATTCCGATTTCACGGCAATGATGAATATGCATTTCATAAATACATTTCGATATACACAATTTGATTTTAAAACAGTTGATTAATTTAGAAGAGATCAGCTACAAACCAGAATTTACACACAAAAAGTGGTAGTTTGATTCCGATTTCTAACCTACAAACCTGTTTCTAAACTTCAATAACTATATTTGAACATCAAGTTTAATTTCTAATTCTAGCAAACGTTCGAACATAATTTTCGGTTGGTTTATTTACAAATTGATGAACAATTTCTCCAACATTCTTCCCTCCCCTCGTTTTTCGAAAACAGTTCTGTTTATATTGAACGATGTCGCCATGATGGAAATTCAAAATAAACTTTGAAAAAAGGGAAGGGGGGGGGGGTCCAATTTGAACCTGCACAGCGAGAACCTCATGGTATTAATATATATATATTGAACGTAACTTGTTATTACCATTTCTCTTCTCAAGAAAATTGGTTCTACAGCTACGAGCTCGCCTTTTTTATGGGGGAAGGGGGCAGAAAGAATTTGCAAAAAAAAAATCCTGGCTCTGAAAAATGCTGAAAAAAATATTCCGGCCCAAAGGGCCGGCAATTTTTTTTCCCGGACCATGCAAAAGTGAGGATACATTGCATGATATGGAAATTTTTGCTGGCCCTTTGTGCCAGACAATTTAAAGTCAAAAAATTAATTAATATAAATACAAACTGTTCACATAGCTGTATCTACCAGAGACCTAATACGCATAGGCACAAAAATCTAGAAAAGGTTCTATTTAAACATCATACAATCTGTCTGAAATTCGCTAATTGCAAAGAGACATCTGAAGGAACGGTTATTAACTCATACTCTGTAACAGCGGGGAGTTTAACTTACACAGACATTCACAACATTTGACAATTTGTTTAAATCCGGCCCGAAGAACCGGCGAAAATTTTTCTCCGACTCTGGTAATGGCTGAAAAAAATGGACTGCTCAGAAAATTGCTGAAAAAATTCTACCGGCTGGCAATAGAATTCCTCCCCCCCCCCCCAAAAATCAAATGGTTGCTCACCAACAATTATCGGTTTGAAAATTTAATGTTACTGCTATTTGAAAACTTAAATATATAATATAAATACATGTAATGTGACGTCCTTTATATTTCCAAACCAAAAATTGTATAGGAGGAAGACACTCTTGTTGCAACCGCAACAAGAAACCTTTCTAGTTAGGTCTTCCGACTTCCGTCGGAAGACCTATTGTTTTCGTAACCGTGGAAAATTGGATCAGCGATTTCTCAAGAACCCTGTAAGCTAGGACAATGAAAGTTCTCCAACGTTACGTTTGGAGTAAAAGCTAGATTGGTCTTTTTTATTTTTGGTCTCTGTTATTTTCTTATCATGTTTTTTAGTAGATTCAAATATTTGACGGGAGCGTCGAATTACTCAAAAAGACCGAAAATTTCATGTTTTGCTATTTGTAAGCTTAAATATCTCGTATTTTGCTATCTACAATTTCCATTCTTTTTGAAAGTCGACAGCCATGCAAGATATGAAATGCTAGATGCACACTGTAACGATTTATTACGATGACGTCCTTCACCGTCCTTCATATTTCCAAATTCAGAAGTTCATAGGAGGAAGACACTTTTTTGCTTATAATAGTAAACAAAAATTAAGCTTATGAAGTTTCCTAAAAATTTCAATATTATTATTTTTTATCCATATATCTGTCTTATTTAGTCTTTCTGATTTTTCCTATCTCTTACTGTTGAAAAGATATGAGCATCGAAATTTTGAGTTGGGTATTTCGATACACCTTCACGCCAACAGATCGGGCGCACACTAAAATTGGTAGTCCGAGTCCGACTCGAGAAAAGCAGTGTTGAGATTTTCAAATTCCGATTTCACGGCAATGATGAATATCACGGGCAGGAACACGTTACGTCGCCTTACAGTACCGTTGTCAGAAGTATTTAAAGTTCTGCACTTAAAACCGTCCGTTGACATTATGCCACAGGTAAGGATATGAAGAAAACCATCCGTTGTCGTGACAATGAGCATGTGTGGAAAGTATGATTTTCTAATAAACGTTGAAATTTTAGAAGTAATACACTCGAAAATTCAACGGGGGGTAGTCATAACACTAAGCTATAGGTTTATATGCTTTTCTGGTACTGATATACAGTTTGAAAAGAGGAGATCGAGTTGGCGTCCTTTGATCACCACGTCCTGCACATGTGTTATTCTTCCTTTTTCTTGAAATCTTCGAATATTAAGGTTATCTTATTCCAGAAATATACTAATAATAAATATCAAGTCTATATAATGTTCCTCTTGTAGTGTCATGAGGCGAATTCAATTTTGAACCACTTTTTGGGGACTTTTCTAAAATTAGTCCGTTGTCAATCCATGTTGCGAAATTTCTGTCCGTTGTCAGATGTCCGTTGTCTGCTTTTATATTTTAATGGATGGAATGATACTATGATACCTGTACTAATCATTAAAATTTCATAAATATATACGCACAATTTAATTTTCAACCAATTTAGAATGGAGACTGATTTGCCCAGAATTGAATTCGCCGAATCATCCGTTTTGTTAAAATATCCTTAACATTAAATTTTATTCGTCCCGTCTTAAATTCATCTTCTGGGCTATGGGTGAAAAGGGTAAAATATAAATGGAGGCGAAAATTTGAATGTATACAGTATCTTACTTTATAAGTGTATTATAAACCGGTGTAATGCAGCAGTTTTCTCATCGGAAAATTTGCTATATAAGAGGTTTCTTCCCTTTGGAGATATTCCGCTATATATTAGACTTTCCTCATATTAGCATGGATTTTCCCCATAGAGAAGAAGAAAGGAGGGGATCTCCAACAACACTAGGTTGCAGCACCCACAGCAAAATCCCAAAACACCCATGCAAAAACACAGAACAGACACCCACAGAAAGAGACGCAAAAGGGACAAGGAACACCAACTCACACCATAGAAACATGAAACATAAAAGACTACACATAAACCAACGAGACCAATGGGCAACCGGTGCCGACTTAGGACGGCCATCTGCCACGTAAATAGCAGACGGTGTGTTATCCTGGATTACGTGCGCCAACCCTCCCACTACTCCGATTTCCCAGAGGTCTCGAAGAACGCACAATTATGGTGTAAAACAACATTCTCACTGTTTGATGACCACACGCAAACATGACCCTAAAACACAGGGGTCCAAGCAACACAGACGAACATGTAAATCGACATAAAAAGAGGACGTGCGTAATACAGTCCGTGCTCTGCCGGCTGTAGCGAGCTCATATATGTTATCACCCGAGGCGTCCGACTGACATTCAGAGAGGATAGGTGGTCGGGGCCCTGTCTTCTCTAAAGAGGTTTGGACAGGGCCCTTCATGGAGTCCCGTCGTCACAGTCAGTCAGAGTGCAAGTCTTAAGAATGCGCTCGTACAAGACTGTAGATTGGTCAAGTACCAAGCTTAGTGTCCGTCTGGTGACATGTTATATAACCATTTTCCCCCTGTTAAGTCCGTATTTTGTTTACCTTCCATTGGCGTCCAATATTGCAATACATGAAAAATGCTCCAATGGTCTTACATATATATATTGTACCCTTGTCTCCTCTTTACCCACTAATAGTCTCTATCACTCTTGAAAAGTTGACTTTATTTGATTTTCATCATCGGTTCTGCAGAACGAACGCGACATTTTGAAAAGTTTACAGACTGGCGGAAAACAGAGGATGTGCTGTAATAAATGTAAAAAAAAATCACAAAACTTCAACAGAGCAGGATATAATTACGCTTCCCGGACACTTGACCCAATTCCTATTTTTTCTTTTGTAGAATATGTAAGAGGTTTCTGGGAGGGGGAGGGTTAGACACTCACACATATATGGGGTTTTAGACAAATTCATATATATTCAGACAAATACATATATACAGACAAACACATTCATCAACAGACACACTCATACAGAAAGATATGCATAGGCAGACGGATAGACAGGTAGACAGACATACACAGATGTACTCACACACACAAACAAAAACATGTATTGACTTTGATTTCAGTAAATCCACAGTTTATCACAGCATGCAAGACAGACGAAAAATCAGACTAGGCCAATATCTCTTTCTTGACAAAAACCTCACATTAAGTCAAGCAGATAGACACACATAGTGAAGCACTCACAGAAAAAACAGACACAGGGAGAAACAAAAAGAGATTCACACAGACAGACTCAAAGACAGACACAGATCAGAACACAAACATGAACATCCTGAAAAACATACACAGACATGCGCAAAACGACAGAATGACAGACACAGGGTATACACAGACACACGCAAAAACAAACAGACAGACAGGCATGTATATAGACACACACACACACACCCTCTCACACACACAAAAGACACAGACAGATGGACTCACTCACATACAGACACACATGCTAATAATGTCAAAGGGTTCCAACTCTCTACCTTCTTGAAGAAAATTCCAAACAAATTTACATGCACCAGACACGTGTTTCGAATATTAAATTCTCATCAGTGATGCTTTCAGCGGAGCCAACAAAAATAATTTCAATAGCGCCCCCTTTAGGCGAGTGAAATCTGCTTTGGGGGACTTCAAAGACTACAATAAAGTAGTTTTTTTTCGCCGGGGGGAGGGGTCTCCAGTAAGTGTATAGCAGTTATAGGGAGCTACTATGGGCAAAATTATAATGGCCATTAATTACAAGTATTTGATTACATTGTACGTCTATATTCATTTTTGTGCAATTGATATTATTTTGTCCCTTCGATAAAACGGTGCCTAATAACCTATCTGTAGGTAAGAATCTTATTGTTTCTGGAAAAAAAAGCATGCGAAAATTCTAGATCAAAGAGCGATTTCATGTTAAAAACGTTCGGAACAATTACGTGATAAAGGCTGAGGCTATCAAAATGTCTTCAATGACCGATATTTGATGTCTTTGTTTTTAATGCTATATATGACTTCAAAATCCCTTTAACAATTGTTGTTTAATTGATCAATGTATAAATTCATGAACTCATCCTACACCTCTTCAAATTCATGAATCATATTTTCAATTTTAAATCTACTCTATACGATCTATGTTCACGTAACCTGAAAATTATATGATATCCTCCTTTACAGCTTTACAAAAAAAAAAGAGAGCTGAACACTTTAAGAATTAACTAAGCTAATTTAATTTAATTGCTCAGCCTTAGATTCGAAATAAAGATTCAATTCCCCATTCATGCCCAAATACCGTTAAGAGTCATGACAACGGACCATATCTTCTTGTCTTGTCATAACAACGGACATTCTTTATCAAATAATCAAAGTATACAATAAATATACAATGTAAAAGACGGTCATTCACATATATTGTTTGTATAATGTTGTCGATAATTTCTACATAAAATTGGTATATAAAATCAAATAATTAAGAGACAGGATAGTTTTCCTGTTCAAATTTCCGTTTTCGTTGCTGACAGTAGGTCATCACCAATTAGATCTCCTCATAACATAAAAGGAGTTTTATTCATTTCATGGTTATAATGTATTACTGAAGCGTGTGGCTACCCCCCGTTGACTTTTTAAAAGAAATCACCGGTTACCTGATGATTTATTTGTGATTTTACTGAAATTTTGTCGATAATTTTCATGACAACGGATGGTTTCCAACATATCCTCACCTGTTGCATAATGTCAACGGACGGTTTTAAGTGCAGAACTTTAAATACTTCTGACAACGGTACTGTAAGGCGACGTAACGTGTTCCTGCCCGTGAATATGCATTTCATAAATACATTTCGATATACACAATTTGATTTTAAAATAGTTGATCAATTTAGAAGAGATCAGCTACAAACCAGAATTTACACACAAAAAGTGGTAGTTTGATTCCGATTTCTAACCTACAAACCTGTTTCTAAACTTTAATAACTATATTTTGAACATCAAGTTTAATTTCTAATTCTAGCAAACGTTCGAACATAATTTTCGGTTGGTTTATTTACAAATTGATGAACAATTTCTCCAACATTCTTCCCTCTCCTCGTTTTTCGAAAACAGTTCTGTTTATATTGAACGATGTCGCCATGATGGAAATTCAAAATAAACTTTGAAAAAAGGGAAGGGGGGGGGGTCCAAATTTGAACCTGCACAGCGAGAACCTCATGGTATTTATATATATATATTGAACGTAACTTGTTATTACCATTTCTCTTCTCAAGAAAATTGGTTCTACAGCTACGAGCTCGCCTTTTTTATGGGGCAAGGGGGCAGAAAGAATTTGCAAAAAAAAAAAAATACCGGCTCTGAAAAATGCTGAAAAAAATATTCCGGCCCAAAGGGCCGGCAATTTTTTTTTTCCCGGACCATGCAAAAGTAAGGATACATTGCATGATATGGAAATTTTTGCTGGCCCTTTGTGCCAGACAATTTAAAGTCAAAAAATTAATTAATATAAATACAAACTGTTCACATAGCTGTATCTACCAGAGACCTAATACGCATAGGCACAAAAATCTAGAAAAGGTTCTATTTAAACATCATGCAATCTGTCTGAAATTCGCTAATTGCAAAGAGACATCTGAAGGAACGGTTATTAACTCATACTCTGTAACAGCGGGGAGTTTAACTTACACAGACATTCACAACATTTGACAATTTGTTTAAATCCGGCCCGAAGAACCGGCGAAAATTTTTCTCCGACTCTGGTAATACATGTAGCTGAAAAAAATGGCCTGCTCAGAAAATTGCTGAAAAAATTTTACCGGCTGGCAATAGAATTCCTAACCCCCCCCCCCCCCCCCCCAAAAAAATCAAATGGTTGCTCACCAACAATTATCGGTTTGAAAATTTAATGTTACTGCTATTTGAAAACTTAAATATATAATATAAATACATGTAATGTGACGTCCTTCATATTTCCAAACCAAAAATTGTATAGGAGGAAGACACTCTTGTTGCAACCGCAACAAGAAACCTTTCTAGTTACATGTACAGTACTGAGTGAGATACATGTAGAGCGAGGAATCATATTTCGCCGGTGACCATATTTCGCCGTTTCATAGTTTATTGCTTCTCACTGGTTATCGGAAACGTTCGTCAAGTTTATTTTTCTATATCCTTTCAAATATGGTTGTAGTAGTCATGTTTTGATAGATTGTGATATATCCTGCACTCAATTTTGACAAAAAAAAAAACCACAAAATGGGGAAAATTTAACGAAAGCACAAAGTTTTAGACGTAAACATCCGACATTTTTATAAACACCAAAAAATGAAAAACATTTATTTGCCATGATTTCATAGAATTAGTGGTGACGAAACATTTCCTGAAAATGAAATCACAATTTTTTTCGTTTGTGTGTAAATAGGATACATATCAACAAAAACGGCGAAATATGGTCCCCCGAAAACGTGGAAACGAAATATTTTGACGTTTTGTTAGGAAACAATGCACTGCGTAAAATAAATTCTAGCAAAAGCAATTATTGAATTGGCCTCCAAGTTTCGAGATTTTCAAAGAAATGTACGAAAAATACGGCGAAATATGGTCACTTACTCTTGTGACGGGAACACATTATGTTGGGCTATTTTGATACCCCTATTTTATGTAAAGGATAAAGACCGAGTTGAGGTCTGTATGAAGGTTAGATGCCCGAGGAGAGAACAGGGTGGTGCTTAAAGACCGAGGCCGAAGGTCGAGGTCTTTAAACACCACCCTGTTCTCTCCGAGGGCATCTAACCTTCATACAGACCTCAACGAGGTCTTTATCCAACTTACAAACCGCAGATTTTCTTCAATTTTCCAAAAAAAATGAAAATCTGAATATTTAGTACACCCCTGCTTTTCAAAATGAAATCGACCATGCAAATTATCGGGTGGAAATATGCAACGGTAACGATCATCAGGCCAGAGAAGTAAAATAATTTGTGATACATCCTGATAATTTTCTGAACGGTACTCTGTATTCGGTCAAAGAAGAAAATAATATTGTAACAACGAGTTCTATTTCCATTAAAAGTTTTAAAATATGTGATTACATCATTTGCAAATAGAGATAAGGAAAGATTTGCTAATCATATGAGGATACTATTTCTTTATTTTTTTCATCAAGTTCCTCAATATACATATGTATTTGAAAAGCATTTAGAATAATTGGTCTTCAATAATCGCTATAGGGATCTAGATTGATTTGAAATGGCATTTTTTTGGGGTTTTCGGGATAGAAGAATCTATTCTTCTTCTGTTAACATTTCTTATTAAAGGATTCTTTAGCGGACTTGAAACACAATAGTTTCTATACTATGGCCGAAGACTCATTATAGTCAACACAATTCACACCCGCAACTGAAATAATTTTCTTTTCTCCGCCCCTCATTGTTTTTTATTGACCTCCACACTTCATTGAACGTTCATAAAACCTCGTATATTTAGAATCGTCCGCGGTCTTTATGAAATAAAATGACCGATGAATAACAAAAGAATCACATTTGAAGGTTTGTAAAGTTAAGTACCCCCTTTTGTATTGATCTACCTGTATAACTTACCTGAGCTCAGATTTAACAGATTTATCGTATATATCTCTCGATAAGGATTTAAATGGTCGTCACGGTACTATATTTAGATTGTCAGGTGATCCGTAGAGTATATAAAGCGCGACATTGAGCTTGTAAGACGGGGAGCTACCTATATTGCTGAAGGCAATCAGCTCTCCCTCTTTCTCTCTCTCTCTCTAGCCATGGCTTAGGTTGGGTTCTGAAAACTATGGGCAGGGGGGTAGATATTCGGACTTAGGCTAAATATTCTCTCTCTATATGTACGTTTTCTGTTGTATTTGTCGTATCTATGTTGTTTTTATTAAAGTATTTAAATGTTATCCGTTTTCCTAGTCTTCTTTCATGTTAGTCTGTCATGTAAGGTGTTGGCTACAATATAGAAATCCTTCGGACCTGAAGACAGGCGCCCGCCCCTACCGGGTCCTGTTACACTCTATATGTCACAGTATGAATCTGTAATTGGCATTATAAGATAATTCTTTCTTAATTAAAAGCCACTCATCTTGCTATTCTTTAAAACAAGATTGATCGTCATCTTAGTATACACTTCAAGTTCGCAGGGAAGAAAGGCTTGCCTTTTTAAAAGTTGCCCAACCAAACGGAGATGGAAATAAATTTTGAGCAAAATAATAATAAGAAAAAACAATCAAACAAACAAAAGATAAATAAAGTAAGCGCAAAATTTTCTGAAGAAGTGTATCAATTTTCTAAATCATCATCATTTTTAAAAATGATGATGATTTTGAAATTTAAAAAATGATGATGATTTAGAAATTTATTAATTTTCAACACCAAGTTGCATCAGGGACGAAACATACAGTAAGTAGACCGAATAAGAGTAGAGTCGAAGCTACTTACAAACAAACGCGGCTCCTCCCGCCTTCGCTAATATTAAGGAGTTCACTTCAAATAACACTGTAAGGTAATGAAAATACATTTCCATTCAGATGATAAAAGTCTCCGTATTTATTTTGGTAGGTAGGATCGTTTTGTTCAGTCATTTATAAACTGAGCTCGCTTTGCATCAGAGGAAATTCGGGCTTTTGCTAATTTAGGGACTGTTACCTGTTGCCTCCTGTTGGGATCTACCCAATGGCCTGACGACCCTCTAGATCCTCTCTAGTATTGTTGCTTAGTCTTTGATGTGGTGCGTTGCGTACAATGCAAGTGGGGTTGAATTTGATGTTTTGGTCCTTCCAATGTGTGTTCAGCCTGCTTTTGAAGATATTTATGTTGGGTGAATCCACCACGTGGTCGGGTAAACTGTTCCACAGATTGACTATTCTTGGCACAAAGCTAAATTTCCTGATATTTAATCTGCAATGAGGTTTGGCTAACTTGTACTTGTTTCCTCGAGTCCTTGTATTTTCCGAGGGTGTAAGTAAATTCTCGTCAACAACTGGGACATAGGCGGAAGGCAGTGGCTCCGGATACGAACGTTCGTATCTTTAGACCTATGTCTCGGCGTACGAACACAAATCGTAGTGAGCTTCTGCATATATATTTCAATCTGGTTCGGTTTTTTTTTTCAATGCATCTTGTGTTCAAATTGTATCTTTATTGTGACCAAGGACTTATAAACAGAAGGATTCGCAACTCTCTACACCACCTTCAGAATAGTAACGAAAACTTGCGTGTAACGAGATCTGAACGAGATCAAAACATTGCCCAGTCCTATCCGAGAAGGGTGATCAAATAACATGATTTTCTCAAGCATCACACAATAAACATATAAAATATTGATACGTACATGTAGAAGAAACCTTTTCAATAAATACCAATTTTATCAAAATATAGTGATATATTGTTATAATACCTAGCTTCAAAGCGGAGCCTTGACATTCGCCGTTATGACCCAGATATCGTCAAAGAGAGTTAAATAGGCATATGCTCTGTCCCATTTTCTCAGTCATTACTAGACTTACACATAAAATATTGGTGGCAAATCGAAAATGAAAACCTAGTGCGTGCATTAGAACCAATTTTGATAAATTTATTCGACGATTTCATCGTATACCGGAGGTTCAAAAATTGAGGTTTTCACTCGTCGGTACGCGCGGCCATTTTCTGAAAGAGATAAACAGCCTAACGCTCTGACCCATTTTCTCAAACTAGACAAGATTTACATATGAAATATTGTTATTAAAATAAAGACTACAACCTATTGTGTGCATTAGGACCAATTTTGTTTAATTAATTCGATAATTTCATTGTTTTACGGGGCTTCGAAAATGGGTGTTTTCACTCGTCGGTACGCGCGGCCATTTTCTGAAAGAGGTAGACAGCCCAACGCTCTGACCCATTTTCTCGAACTAGACAAGATTTACATATGAAATATTGATATCTAAATAAAGACTAAAACCTAAGGTGTGCATTAGGACCAAATTTGTTTAATTAATTCGATAATTTCATTGTTTTACGGGGCTTCAAAAATGGGTGTTTTCACTTGTCGGTACGCGCGGCCATTTTCTGAAAGAGGTAGATAGCCCAACGCTCTGACCCATTTTCTCAAATTAGACAAGATTTACATATGAAATATTGTTATCAAAATAAAGATTAAAACCTAAAGTGTGCATTAGGACCAATTTTATTTAATTGATTCGACAATTTCATTGTTTTACGGGGCTTCGAATATGGGTGTTTTCACTCGTCGGTACGCGCGGCCATTTTCCCAAAAGACGTAGGCAGGTCAACGCTCTGACCCGTTTTCTCAAACAAGACACGATAAACACAAGGAATATTGTTATCAAAATAATTAATAAATTCGCATGCGTGCATTAGTACCATTTTCATTTCATGATACCGAATATTAATAAGAATACAAGACTTCGAAAATGGGGGTGTTTACGATCACCTGTTTACCACGGCCTGTAACGAAGAAGGTAAACAAGCCATCTAAAAACCATTGTTTCTGTTTTATTTTATAAAGTATCTATGAAAAGTTGTTTTTAAAATAAAGTTGGACTTTTTGTATCCGATAGAATTATTTTTCATGTATAGATGTCGATAATTGACCATAATATAACTGCCTCAGATATAAGGGATCTCGACGCAAGTTCGCCCTCGCCATTACGACTACGAGTACGACGTGACCTATATAAATAGGCCCGAATGAATTTACCATTTTCTCGACTATTTCCAGACGTAATATCAAAATATTGGTACCAAAATGATCAGGGTAATCTATTCTACTTATTCAAGTCGTTTTTATGTTGTCATAATTATTATATTTAGGGCATTCATGGTTAAGAATATCACAACCCTAACATCTCGTTGCCTAATTTGCATATCAAAAGGGCACGCGAGATGTTAACTGGAAAAGACGAGATTCCAATCCTTCTGTTTAGAAGTCCTTGATTGTGACATATTCTGAAAAGTTGATTAAGTAAAAAGCACGGAGTTGCAAATTGTAGCTTTATTGTGACATATTCTGAAAAGTTGATTAAGTAAAAAGCACAGAGTTGCATCTAGTGATCTACATGTACGTATTTGTTATCGTCTCAAAACTTTCAAAAACTTCCACTTCCACTGGAGCGACGGAACGTCACTGAAGTGCACACAACAGCCGTCAAGTGCACGTCTACATGTATTACTGATCAGTGATCACTATAATGATTGAGAGCATAGAAAATGGCCTCTTGTTCCGGTTGCTAAATTACAGATTATGCAGAATAAACTCGTATACCTTGATATGGTTACAAAAATCAACTTTGGACACACGATCCGAGTCACGTGACAGTTAAAGACCAATCAGAAACATGTTCGTACGCCGAGACATAGGTCTAAAGATACGAACGTTCGTATCCGGAGCCTGGATTTGCGTATTCAACAACCACGTATATTGTTTTAATCGGTAACTAAATGCCTACCATTATTTAACAAAGTTGCCTTCTGTCTACGCTACACGGCTCGACTCAGAAACGTGATAAACGTACTGGTCGGGGACCAGTGGCCGTCCAAGACAAGTTACCGCCTACTGCATTTTAGAGGAACTTGGGATTGAAATAATGACATGAAAATTTGTCGGAGGGCTTTTAGACATATATTTTCCTGATTATGAAAAAAATAATCTTATCCGGTCACTAGATTGGTTAAAATAACAAGAAGAGGATAATTGACATGAATTCTGGGGTTGGGAAGAGGGTAGGTGTATTCAATCTATCAATGTGGTCGTTTGCTTTAGGATTTTTTCATAAAAAAGGCACCATACTATCAAGTAAAGATTACTTTTATTACTGTGAAATCTGGAACAAAATATTTAAGTCTACAGAAATAGGAGCCAAATAGGCGGTAACTGGTCCTGCAGTCTTGCAAAAAGTGTACAATATCAGTTACACTTTAAAACATTATATAAACATAATATCATTTTTTTTCAGAGAAAACCATATACACTCCAGTGTGATAAGGGTACACTATTGTCCATCCAAAGTTTCAATCAAATATTTCATCAATTACAAATTTTATTAGCAAGAAACCCTGAAAAATAGGCGGCCACTGGTCCTCCACCAGTAGATCTCGCTTACTCGTAAATTTTTGTAAAAGTTATATGATAGTCAATGCATGTAATCCAACTTTATAGACAAAACAAGTTTAAGGTGTGCCATTTCCCATGTTAATTTTTCCTGTGACACCTTGATGCTCTCCATAGGCTCAATGTTAAACTTGACAACGTCATGCTAAAATTTAACATTGAAAACGCCCAATCTTTAAAATATTTTGTCTACAATTTGATTGCATCATTGCTGCATTAACCTATGACCATATATATAAAAATTTATGACTAATATTCTTAAGACCTAAGGATGTGTCATGACCTGGAAACAAGGTCATAAGTCAGAGGTCCAGTTCACAAAAGACACCATAAGTAAAATACATTTTGTATTGTCCAGAACAAAGCTCCTTCCCCTTTTGTGGGCTTCAATGATTCATAACAGAAACATTTCTTACATGTAAGACATAAGGTTGTGTCATAACCTTACGCCAAGGTCAAAGGTCAAGGTCACAATAGACACCATTAATAAAGCCTTATCCAGATCATAACTCCTCTCCCTGTGGACGGATTTCAATAAAATGTCGCAGAAATGTTCCTAAGGACCTAAGCTTGTGTAATTAACTTGAACCAAGGTCAAAGGGCAAGATCACAATATACACCATTAGTTAAACATTGTCCGGGGCATAACTCCTCCCCCTATTGATGGATTTCAATAATATTTTATAGAAATGTTTATTAGGATCTAAGTGTGTGCCATGACCTTGAACATAGGTCAAAGGTCATAATAAACATCATGTTCACAACCTTCTCCAGGGCATAACTCCTCCCCCTGTTTATGGATTTCAATAATATTTCACATAAATGTTCTTTAGGACCTACGGGTATGTCATGACCTTGAACCAAGGTTTTGGATGGTCCGTATAATTTCTAACGGCTTTTATGGTATAAGGTGCAACCACACATGGATACCCTAGTGCCACAGCATGAACATGGGTACCTAACTGGACCCTTTACTGTCCCTGGGTTAGCAGGAGGTTAAGGGGGGGGGGAGACAAACAAATGACGAGTAATGCATGCAGTCATGGGTCTGAGGTGTGATAAATTTGTTACATAGTAAGTTAGTGACCTGATACGGAAAAATACATGGTGTGAAAAGAAAACCCTTATCGGACTCAGCTTCGCCCTGCCCGATACAGATTTTTTTTTCACCATGTATTTTTCTGTATCAAGAAAAATAATTCTTTTTGCAATGTTAAAGGTCTATGGTCTAGTTGTGCACCTGATATTTTGTTTGAGTCCCTGGCCCCAAGGGTCTTAGAAAATGGGTGTGGTCATTTTCTCCAATATAACTCTACATGTATGTAATCTTGTGGTTACCATTTCTCAGAAAGTATAAGTAATAAAGAGTTAATCCTTTTTGCAACATGATAGGTCTGTGGTCTAGTTGTGCACCTGATATTTTGTTTGAGCCCCTGGCCCCAGGGTCTTAGAAAATGGGTGTGGTCTATTTTCTCCCATATAACTCTATGTAATCTTGTGGTCACCATTTCTAAGAAAGTATAAATGATAGAAAATTAAATTCTTAAAGTTAATTCTTTTTGCAATGTTAAGGTAACGCTAAACACAAATTTGGACTTCCAGATTTAATCAGATTTTTTCTCTTATTTTCAAGGTACATATACAATGTTATACATCAAATTGATTGTCATGAAAAGCTGCATACAATCATGGTATCAACTTCTTTCCACAGAGTCTTGGCTTGGAGAAATGTCATTTTTTTCACTCCTTCCATTTCACACAGTTCAGTAAGGTTAAGATAACAGCTTTCACCTAAACAATGCAGAATTATTGATGGTTAAAGTTAGGTCTAGTGCAAGCTAGATGTGAGTTTTTCATATATTCAAACAAATTGTTATAATCTGGCCTGAAATTATTGATATAAAAATCTTAAAATGTCGGCCATATTGGGGACTACTTTCATGTAGTAAAAAGTATGGTGTCCTTGCAGTGCCAACAATTTATTTGAATTTATGATCCAACAGTTAAATTGCAGTTACCTGACATTGTACATGTATATTGATAACGAGACTAGCATAAAAGTACACATGTATATACTGAAATGAATAATAATGATATTCAAATAAAAGAGAAGATGAAAGGGGGGGGGGGGGTTCCTTAATAAAAAAATCACCAAGTTGAAATGAATCACTAATCCCAACAAATGTTTTATTATGTACTGTATAGAAGGTACTATTTCAAGGAAATTCACTTTATTTAACATTTAATTTTTTTCCAAGCAAATATAAAATGTAATATATGGTGACAATGTGAATTTTCTACTACTGTTTTCAGGAAACATTCATTGTACAAAAAAAAACAATAAAAAAAAAAAAGAGCTTTTTTTTATCTATCACATTCCATTTTTTCATTAAAATGCAACCACACTGTACGTATATATATACTCATGATCAACCCCCCCCCCCCCAAATAAAAAAACAAAAAACAAAAAACAAATCACAATTTAGACACAAGCTGTTGATTACTTTGCTTTATACTTACTCATATTCTATTTTTCATCTGGAAATATCTGTAGTAAAGCTGAATGTGCAACCATTCTTCGTCACTCAGGAAAATAACTGAAACATTGATGAAATTTGTAAGCAAATGTCAAATTCTAAGAAAAGTTTACATTTCTCTTATCTTTTTGTGACATTTTATTTTAAGCTATATTATATACAAATTAATCTCCTTCATTTTAGATATATACATGTAACAATTATTGAAATTATTTCACAGTAGACTTTATCAACATTTACCTATTTACCTAGTAAAATGCATGAGTCTGAATCTATTTCCATCTAAACTACATACAACATGTACAAACAATATTTTCACTAAAATGCTAGGTTGCTGAAAGATGTTTGTGTATAATATTTAAGAAATAACAACTAGCTAGCTGTGGTCTGTTGTCCAGTAATTCCCCTCGTTGCATGAACCAATCAAATTATCACCTCGCAGCGATGTGATAATTTGACTGGTTCATGTGACTTAGGGAATTACTGGACAACAAATCACAGCTATTTAGTTGTTATTTCTATTCTTATATTGTTCTGCACAGGCTCTATAGCATGCACACGTGCATGGGTGGAGCTTAGCGAACTGGAATTTTGTTGGAGATTTTACATCAGGCGAGTTCTATGGTACATAAAGGGAGAAAATCTCAAGTCATGTTAGAATTTTATTTCTATAGCACCACTTCTTTCTGAAATATAAGGGGAAAATTTTTGAAGTTTTAAACTTCTTATCACTTATAATGTAATTTATGTGAATAAATCACATACTTAATGTGTTAGGTATTCGAGAGAAGTCCATTCTACAACCATAGCTGTTCATTCATCCTCGGAAAT
This sequence comes from Pinctada imbricata, assembly GCA_033119305.1. Taxonomy (NCBI): domain Eukaryota; kingdom Metazoa; phylum Mollusca; class Bivalvia; order Pterioida; family Pteriidae; genus Pinctada; species Pinctada imbricata. The sequence continues at coordinate 81,583,187 of VSWD01000010.1, forward strand.
ACACAGGAATTCTGTGCAGGAATCAACTGCAAAGGGAAAAAAATATCATAAGTCCCTAATAACAAAAGTATTAACCATATTTATGCATTTATATATAAATATGAGGATATGTAAGCCCACTGTCGAATTGTTATAAATTCATCATCAATTCATCAATGGGTATTGACCGCTTTATATTGAATGTATGAATATTTTTATCTTCATGTATGATTGCCCTTATTGCAAGATTACACAAAACTTATAAATCATTTTGAAGTTTTAATAATTAATAATAAGGGCAAGGCAATTCTGCTTTAAATGACAGCATATTTTAGAATATATAATATTTATTGGCTCCAGACAGGAATTGAAACCAAAATCAAAACAATGTATATATTGTAAGACCATATTACCAGTCTGAAGTCGTATTAAGAACTTTCTAATACTGCATATCATGTATTAATCAATAAATTGTCTGTAAAATGCTGTTGTAAGGATTTTTTTCTAACATTCTAACTTTCACATTTGTTAATTGAATTTTAAAAATTGTTCCAAATGTATCAAAAAGTTGTTGAAAGTCTTAATACAAGATTTCAATTATAATACTGTAAGATACACACCACATCTCCTTGAACCACATAAAGGTATCCATGTCAATCTTAGACTGTATGTAGCAGTAGTAAATTTGAATATTTCCTTTCGATACCAAATATATTGAAAGGCCTTTTTGGTTCACGATTCTTTCCACTCCACGTAGAACATATTGAATTCCTAAAAAAGAGAAAGCAAAATTGTATTCAAAATGCAATTCAAAATATTTCTTCAAACAGATTTATTCAATTTGGTTTTCATCATAAAAATTTTGAGACATTTTCATATTTTCGGCATAGATATGATGTATGCAAAAAAATATACAAACTATGAAGTGATGTCATATTCAATGAATTTGATGGCTATCATACCCAGTTACATCATATAATTAAAAAAAATCTGGTGTAGCCAAATGCCCGGAGCTACTGAAAATTTAGCAACGCAAATATCTGTCTTTAGGCTAGTGGTATAAAAAGTAATATATTGGAGTCAATGAAATATATGGTGTGTCAAAATTTTATGCACAATTTAAGTTTTTTTTTTGTACTTTACTGTAAAAAGGCAGCAAGTGTGAACAGAAGTATTTGATGAATTGTTTCTGGTAGTTGAATCCATAAGGTATACTGTATAGAGGTGTAACAATTCCTCAAAGATTCCATACTGTTTGATAATTTTGCTCGATTCCAAGGTTCATACGGAAATTCTATACCAAATTTCCATTAACTTTTTCATGACTCAAAACGCATTTTCAATGACTTTGTAGACAGACAAGCGGCTAATTCATTAATTGCTATGACCATTAATTATATGAAACAAATTTAACTAAACAATTTAATCTAGTCATCTTCAGAAATCATGCATTTTGTGGCATGACCGGATGGAACTTCTTGAATCAAGCGACTGAGACAGGTCGACAAAAATTTTAGGGTAGGGCTGTCACGATACGCTAAGTTCACGATATGATATGTATCACGATATTTACTCACGATACGATTCATATCACGATACAACATTTTTAATGTAGATATGGAGGCATTTCTGTAATTCGTCACATATTTTATTAAAACAACAAATTAAGATCATTCATAACTTGAATGATTTGAGAATATATTGTATTGACTAGAAACAAAGTACAAAACTCAGAAGTTATCTTTGACGACTCGGCGTTCAGCATCGCCATGTTGAATTTTTAAAGATAAAACTAAATGCCGAAAACGAACCGCAAGTCAACGATACAGCCTCTTCTTGTATTGTGTATCGAACCGTCATCAAGAACAGCGGTGAATCGAGAACCGGGCGGTGAATCGAGAACCGCGATGAATCAAGAACCGCGGTGAATCAAGAACCGCAGTGAATTGTGACAGCCCTATATTAGGGTAGATCTATTATAGTAATTAAGTTAATACTTAATATCTGTAATTTTGAACGGCTTATTTTTAAAATCTTTTCATCATGTTGATAACCAGGTGAAAATAAACTCCACCTGGTCGGGTCACTTTGCTACGATAATAAAATAATCATACAAGAAATTTGAAGGGATATTCAAACATCGTCTGGCTGACAAGAAACCAATGATAGTGAAATCAAAGAACTAATGCTAAATTCATGATACATATAAATGAAACTTTTGTTGAGGAAAAGAGCAAAGACATCAAAATCAAAATGATGTCAAGCAAAATTAGATACAAACTTAAGCATTTATATGAATTTGCATTCCTAAAATGGGTTACCTCATGAGGAGTAATCTTTGTAATTTTGAGTAATACATAGACTTTGTTATGCTGAACGTATGAAGAAATATAGATTTTCCCTGCTTCAACACGTAGCAAATCTTTATAAATCACATGCTTGCCTATGTCATTGGTATAGAATAGATTCATTCAAACACTGAAGTGACAAAGAATTAACATTCACATGTCTATTCGCTTGCTGACAAATTTGCAAAAAGTCATTTCGCATGATAATTCATTTAAGACATAAAATTTAGCAGCAAAAGAGTAGAATGTAATTTTACGTAAATTGCAAAATAATTCAGTGATGCTGAAAAGTACCAGTCCGAAGGATTTCACCGGCAAAATTACATTCAGACTGGCAAAAAGTTTAAAGTTTTGCTACACAATACACATGTACTTTGTTCGGACTGGCATAATTTTCAAAATGACTGGCATGCCTTAAAAGTTTTCAACATCTCTGAAAACTACACCAAAAATGCAAAGGAAAACAGGTCTCGACTTAATATTGCTTCAATGACAAATATGGATAATGACCATATCCCTGTATACAGCACAAAATCGATAATTCAGAAAATCAGAAACCGAAGGCATACAAAATCAGGACAAAACAGGAACCAAAGCAAACAAACAAATACCTCCACCACATGAAAAGAAGCGAACTCCCGATATGGGAGTGAGATCAGGTGCCCAGGAAGAGTAAGCATCTCCTGCTTGCATGCAACACCCGCCGCTTCAATTCGGTAGAACTGTCACATCCGGTAACTTCCATTTCGGAAGACATAGAGTACAATCTTGGGTTGGATGGTTCAAATGGTCTATGACAGAATATCACCCACCATTCTGGAAAGTGGGACATCATAGTGTATGACGAGTTCCCCATATCGACCGTAGAACTTCCTCAGTGACGATGTTAGTCGGTCACAAACATATCCCTGACTGAGAAGCTTATCTGAAAGACGCCTAGCTCTCAGAACAAAATCCGTATATTTCGTACTTGCTCTGGCATAGCGTATCAACTGAGATATGAACACGCCATAAGCAGGCGATGAAGGGATGTTGCTACTCAGAATAGGGAATTGCAGGAAAAGAAGGTAATGGTATGAATTGACATACTGCTGTTCACACTTGCTGTCTTTTAACAGTTATACAATTATTAAGCAGAAAACAATTGTTTTCTATGTGAAAGAGTATACCAAAGATCCAAGAGCAAATGTGAGTACTGTTCAGGTACAAAATATCTGAGTATGAGGTATCAATGTTGTTGTAAACACTATTTACATCTAAAATACCATACAAATGCGTGAATGACCATTTTTGGCTTCCATACAACACTTTGACAAAAACTTGACAGAAATGTCAATTATTTCAAAATAATTGTTGTTGCATCTTATGTCATTTGCAAATATTGGATATATTTCGGTATATTTTTGTATTAATATTTAAAAAAAAAGAAATTTCTGTCGATGTTTTCACCATGTGACGTCATAACTTTTAGGCCAAATTGATCGAATGAATTTAAGTTTTAGAAGGGCAAAATCTTGTCCGATCTCTTTCAGACGGGCGTCAATAAATTCTTATAGCCACCAATTATTGTTTACAGTACCTGTCTTACGTCTGAACAAAGCAGATTTTCTCTCGATTGTTTATTTTCTCTTTCGTGCCAACTGCAGGCCTTCGAACGCAAAGAGGGGAAATACTTCCAACGAAAAGTAGTTCGATATAATGATGACAAACCTTTATATATAATCTCTCCTGTGTGCTTTTGTAGAATAGATATAGTAATTTATATTATGTCTATGAAAGTAAGAGACTGTTTTATCAACATTCATATAAGTTTCTCAAACGTAAAAATTCGCGCAGGAATTTGACGTACTTTCATTTTGATCGAAGAGGGAAGACCGAAATTATACAGTTGAAATAGTACATTGATATGGCTAGAAATAAACAGGTACCACGTGTTTTAAAAAATATATGGGTATCTTACTTGAATACTTTCAGAAATATGGGCTGTCACCCATTAGATCATGCATTAAATTGAGATGAAATTGGCTACTCACCAAATCAAATATGGCGACCTCCATCTCGACAAATTGACATACAAACGGCCTCCATTCAGAACTGTACAAAAGTGGCGCGCAATTTCAAATCCCGCATGCACTAGTATCAAAACATATTTTTCTGTTGCCAAAGTTTCAATTTTTATTTTTCAAGTATATAACAGCTGAACTGTTTGAAAAATTGGGTAGGAAAACAATAATTTTCATAAATTATATGGAGTATTGGTTAAAACATGGGCTGGTCACAGAGAGGCCATTACTGTAAATGTATAGTGTGTACTTATATGTAGTTACATGCAAAGTTTGAAAGTAATAGGAACAGAGAGAAAAAAGATATACACAATTTTATTACTTGAGCTGCCAGGCGTCCATTTTGACTTTAGCGTTACCTTAAAGGTCTGTGGTGTAGTTGTGCACCTAATATTTTGTTTGAGCCTCTTATCCCAAGGATCTCAGAAAATGGAAGTGGTCATTTTCTCATACATGTATATATAACTACATGTATGATCTTGTGGTGATTATTTCCTAGGAAGTATAAATGATAGAAAGTGAATTACTTTTACAACATGATATGTCTGTTGTCTAGTTGTGCACCTGATATTTTGTTTGAGCCTTTGGCCCCAGGGTCTTAGAAAATGGGTGTGGTCATTTCCTGATGTATAATTAAAAAGCAGTTGTTTAAATGATGGAAAGTTAATTCATACCTGTCAACTCTCCCTCTTTTGGAGGGAGACTCCCTCTTTTTGATCTCATCTCCCTCCTTGGCATTCCTCTCTCGAGGGAGAACAAAATCTCCCTCTTTTTGGCCCAATCACCCTCTTTCTCCCTCTTTTGGCATATTTACCAAAGGAGAATAACTCAAGATAGGGACATTTAGAGCATTTAATGAAAAATTGCATAACAAAATGCAAGAAAAGATGTACATTTGTATAGAATGCAATAAATTATTGATGCATGTTCATTGTTTATAAATGTTTTTGCATTGAAATGTCAGCACAATAAAAGTACATTTTTGTATTTGAAAATTGGCTTTGTGCAAGAATGTTGCGATTCATTAAATATACATGTACATGAAGCAAAATGGGTTCACGCGCAATCCCCCTCTTTTTCAAGTGCCAAGGAGGGAGATCTCCCTGTTTTTAAGATTTCAAAGTTGACAGGTATGGTTAATTCTTTTTGCATTATAATGGGCCTTTGGTTTAGTTGTGGATTTGATATTTTGTTTGAGCCTCAGACCCCCAGGGTCTCTATAAAATGGGTGTGATAATTTAATTCTTTCTGCATTATACAGGTAGGAAGTCTGTGGTCTAGTTGTTTATCTGATATTTTGTTTGAGCCCCTGACCCCCAGGGTCTTGGAAAAAGAGTTTGCCACTTAGATGAGTTAACCAAACAACCAGGAGAGTTTCAGACTTCTAGGTGTTTTTTTCAATTCTGGTAAAAAAAAATGTAGGATTGGCAGTAAAAAATAGGGTCAGTCGGGAAAGTAGAATCACACACATTTTTTTGGGCTGACCATATACCTTGCCTGTATCCTTAGCTCACTAAGGAATACGGTAGGACTATTATTACATGCATAGACTTCTCATGACAATCAAGGACCTTGGAATTAATTTGATTTTTGACAAAAAAACTAAGTAATCTTTGATTACCCTATATTTCTTTTGGCTCTTAGGTTTGACCTTGTGTTCTTGACCTTGCTTGGACTTAACCTACATACAAAATATACCGAATTTGTAGCTGCTGACGATGACGGGATCTTTCATTAACACATATTTTGTTGAGAAACACTGAATGATCAATTTATCATGGAAATACATGTACCTCTTGCCTAACAAAGACATCTTGAATTTGAAGATGTTGGATGCATGGATTACTGATCCAGATTTCTGTGACCTTGTGTCTCAGTTGGCCATTGAGGATGTTGACCACAGTGAGGAAGAGCTGTGTACTTGTTATGGTAGAGGCAAAACAAGGGAAGAATTGGTCCTTCCTAGACTACCTAAAGCTAATGTCCGTATGGAGAAAATGGTAAGCATTGAAATATGTTAAAATCCTAATGTACAGTTTGTTTTATTTCAACAAACATGATAAAGAAAACTGTACATCTCTTTATATCTGATGATTAGACCTTCTTCCATCATCCCCTTATAAGTCTGTTGTGGAGGGGATATAGCATCTGTCGTGTGTGTGTGTGTGTGTGAGTCCTGATTCTTGTGACTAGCATAGAAAATAAAGCAATCAACAAATGTTCCCTATGGGGAGAGGATGATCCCTATTTATTTTGAAGGTCAAGGATCAAAGGTCAAGGTCACAGTGGAATTACATGTAGGCCTAAAATTCTTGTGAACAGCAAAGGAGACAAAGCAATCATCATATTACATGTATCACTAAACCTTTCACAAATGTTCACCTTGGGAGAGTATGAACCTTATTGATTTTCAAGTTCAAGGGTCAAGATCATAGTAAAACCCTTGTGAACAGCATAGAAGACAAAGCAGTAATCTTACGATCAACAAACCATCCACAAATATCCCCCCCTGGGGAGAGGATGAACCCTATTCATGTTAAAGGTCAAGGTCACAGAGGACTTAGGCTTAAAATCCATGTGAACAATATAGACTATAGAAGACAAAGGAGTTATCCTAGTATCACAAAACCATTAAGCTAACAAATATTACCCCTGAGGAGAGGATGAAGACAATTGATTTTCAGGGTCAAAGGTAAATGTCATTATTGACTTTATTTTAAAATATCTTTGCTGATAAAGCCAAACCTGTTTTTTTCTATGTTAATCATCAGGTCAAACAATAGAAACTTATCTACCTATCTGTTAAAAACGCACAGCAGAGACTGTAAGTGACGAGAATTTCTAAAGAAAATGTAAGAAGTATCCAACAGAGCAGCATCTCATGGTAGGGAAGCAATGAAAGTCACACAAAATGATCTTTTTGTGTTGTTTTAGTTAATTTTCAGGATACATAGCGTTTCGAAGAGTAAATGACCAATGAGCATTGTTAATACTACACTTCTGCCTTGAAAAAGGCAAATAGTAATAGAAAAATAAGGAAACAGACTTTTTGTTTTTTTGCAATCAATAACCTGAAACTTACCCGTTCGCTGACGCTTAGCAAAGAAAAATCTTGTTGTGGCCTAACATAGAACATGCAATTGATGATAAACTTAAGTTGCTATTATTGATTGTGCAATATTATTGGAAGTTCCAATTTCAATATTCTGTATTTACTGGTATATGTACATTTGCATAGACGTAACTTATCATCTTCTACACTCACAGACGAACAGAGTATCTGATTAGCCAGGTTATATGTAATGATCCTTATATATACATGTACAGGTGCTTTACTCCTTACAGATTATTAGATTTTTAGTCCCCTACCGGCAACGCCGAAGGGGACTCTTAGTTTCCTCTCGGTCTGTCTGTCTGTCCGTCCGTCCGTCTGTCCGTCTGTCCCATTTTCAGTTTTCCGGACTTTTTTTCGCTGTTGTTGCATATATTGAACTCATTTTTGGTATGTGGATATATCTCAATGTGATACAGATCAAGTTTGAGTTTGCCTTCGATTGACCTAATTTTACAAGAGTTATTGCCCTTGGACTTAGCAAATTTTATGAAAGTTTCAGTTTTCCGGACTTTTTTCCGCTGTTGTTGCATATATTGAACTCATTTTTGGTATGTGGATATATCTCAATGTGATACAGATCAAGTTTGAGTTTGCTTTCGATTGACCTAATTTTACAAGAGTTATTGCCCTTGGACTTAGCAAATTTTATGAAAATCTCAGTTTTCCGGACTTTTTTCCGCTGTTGTTGCATATATTGAATTCATTTTTGGTATGTGGATATATCTCAATGTGATACAGATCAAGTTTGAGTTTGCTTTCGATTGACCTAATTTTACAAGAGTTATTGCCCTTGGACTTAGCAAGTTTTATGAAAATTTCAGTTTTCCGGACTTTTTTCCGCTGTTGTTGAATAAATTGAACTCATTTTTGGTATGTGGATATATTTCAATGTGATACAGATCAAGTTTGAGTTTGCTTTCGATTGACCTAATTTTACAAGAGTTATGGCCCTTGGACTTAGCAAATTTTATGAAAATTTCAGTTTTCCGGACTTTTTCCCGCTGTTGTTGAATAAATTGAACTCATTTTTGGTATGTGGATATATCTCAATGGGATACAGGTCAAGTTTGAGTTTGCTTTAGATTCATCTATTTTTACAAGAGTTATGGCCCTTGGACTTAGCAAATTTTATGAAAATTTCAGTTTCCGGACTTTTCTTTGGTTCTATTGCAAATAATACACTGATTTTTGGTAAATGAAGACATCTCAGTGTGATACAGACCAATTTTGAGTTTGGTTTCCATTGGCCTATTTTTACAAGAGTTATGGCCCTTGGACTAAGCAAATTTCATGAAATTTTTAGTTTCCCGGACTTTTTCATGCCTGTTATTGCAGATAATGAGCTGATTTTTTGTATGTGAATACATTATAGTGTGATGCAGATTTGAGTTTAATTTAGACTGACTAATTTTCACAAGAGTTATGGCCATTGGACTTAGCAAATTTCGTGAATTCAGTTTCCCAGACTTTTCTTGGCTGTTGTTGCAGAAGATGAACTGATGAACAGAGATGCAAGTCATAAATTTATGCCGCCGGTAGGGGACTTATATCGCACAGCGATCATTGCATTTTTTATTGAAAAATTCTGTTCACAGAACAAGTTTGTGGCTCCTTCACACCATTATAGGAGACCTCGAGGAAAAGGACGTGGACTTCTCAGATCCCATCAGGCACCAGCAAGCAGTGTTGGACATGTGGTAAGATCACTGTAAGTTTAACTAGTCCCCTGACATGTTAAACTATTGCTGTAATAGGAAGAAATTTACAAGCTACAGTATGGCCTAACAACTTGAAGCAGGATAAGTGTGACTTGTTTGTTTCTACCTAAAGCAGTGAAAGGCAGTCATATTACTTATCTTTCACCTGACGGTTTCTTAGTCTTAACATTTCTAAATTTGGTCATACCTTTTGAAGCAAGCCTAGATCAATGTTCAATGAGCTAATGTCATAGCCCAAATGTTGGCAGCAGGACAAAACTTTTACCTGGGCTTTTATTAGCTCACCTGAGCGAAGCTCAAGTGAGCTATTGTCATAGCGCGTTGTCGTCCGTCCGGCGAAAACTTTTAACATTTTCGACATCTCCTCTGCAACCGCTGCACAGAATTTCATGAAACTTTACAGGAAGGAAGTACTCAAGGTCCTCTACCAAGTTTGTGTTTTTGTGCCGATTGTTCAACAAATATATCCGCCGAGGGCTCTGATTGGCTGACACATTTTCGACATCTCCTCTGCAACTGCTGCACAGAATTACATGAAACTTTAAAGGAAGGAAGTACTCAAGGTCCTCTACCAAGTTTGTGTTTTTGGTGCCGATCGGTCAACAAATATGGCTGCCGAGGGCTCTGATTGGCTAATACATTTTCGACATCTCCTCTGCAACCGCTGCACAGAATTTCATGAAACTTTACAGGAAGGAAGTACTCAAGGTCCTCTACCAAGTTTTTGTTTTTCATGCCGATCGGTCAACAAATATGGCCGCCGAGGGCTCTGATTGGCTGACACATTTTCGACATCTCCTCTGCAACCGCTGCACAGAATTTCATTAAACTTTACATGAAGGAAGTACTCAAGGTCCTCTACCAAGTTTGTGTTTTTCGTGCCGATCATTCAACAAATATGGCCGCCAAGGGCTCTGATTGGCCGACACATTTTAGACATCTCCTCTGCAACCAATGCACAGAATTTCATGAAACTTTTCAGGAAGGAAGTACTCAAGGTCCTCTACCAAATTTGTGTTTTTCGTTCCGATTGTTCAACAAATATGGCTGCCGAGGGCTCTGATTGGCTGACACATTTTCGACATCTCCTCTGCAACCGCTGCACAGAATTTCATGAAATTTTACAGGAAGGAAGTATTCAAGGTCCTCCAACAAAATTGTGTTTTTCGTGCCGATCGGTCAACAAATATGGTCGCCGAGGGCTCTGATTGGCTAACACATTTTCAACATCTCTGCATAAAAACCGCTGCACAGAATTTCATGAAACTTTACAGGAAGAAAGTACTCAAGGTCCTCTACCAAGGTTGTGTATTTTGTGCTGATCGGTCAACAAATATGGCCGCCGAGGACTGATTGGCTGACACATTTTCGAAATCTCCTCTGCAACCATTGCACAGAATTTCACGAAACCTTGCAGCAAGCAAGTACTCAAGGTCCTCTGCCAAGTTTGTGTTTTTCTTGTTGGTAGGTCAACAAATATGGCTGTCAAGGGCTTTGATCCATAGAAGTATTTTTGTGACTTTTCACCCTTTGTCTGCAACTCAGGTCAGCGATGTGGCCCCCTTGGGCCTCTTGTCTCAAAAAGGGATCCAACTTAAACTTTTATCTCAAGAACCGTAAGGGGGAGGGCTCTGATATTTCACATGTAGATTCCTCATGAAAAGACCTTGCATTTGGGACCTTTGACCTTGTTATCTTGAATTTGGAGTTTGACCTTCTTTTAAAAAAAATCCACTTTAACCTGATCTATATCTCATGAACTATAAGGGGTAGGGCTTTGATATTTCACATTAAGATTCTTCATGACCAGACGTTTCATTTGAGTCTTTGACTTTTGACCTAGTGGACTTGAAGTTTGACCTACTTTTAAACTTTTAACCTGGCCATATCTCGCTATTTAACAAAATTGCCATTTTACTGTCAAAAACCTACACGGCAAACAATGTTATCCTCTGACAAATCATATTTAAAACATAAACCTGGATTATATCTCATTATCTATAAGGTATAGGGCTTTAAAATATTTCACATTTTAGATTCCTCATGACCAAGCCTTTTATTTTGGACCTTGAGTTTTAATCTAATGACCCTGATCTTGAAGTTTGACTTAAACAAATCTTAACCTGGCCATATCTTATTTTCTTGAAGACTTCAAATCATGGAGTATATGGACATAAGCAGGTTAATAACCTTTATTTAAAAGGAATTCCATTTTGACATCAGATATAGATGTAATGTTTCCTTAGAAGTACTGTTGTTTTCAAACCAAATACATTTAATAGAAAAGAATATAGATCTAGGCAACATAATACACATTCTGGAAACCTTTGACTTTGCTCATTTCATAGAATAAAGTGAAAATTAAAGTATATGTCAATATATGAAGTAAATGACAATATCTACAGTAAATGTCGATATCTGAAGTAAATTGTCAATATCTGCATAACCTTTCAAATAAGACATTAGTTGCTACAAATCGTTTGAGTAAAATCCTATTATAAAAAACTTGTCCTTTGGAAAAAATGTACATGGTACAGTCATTTGGACCTCTCAGTTTTATATTTATTTTGTAGGCAAGATCAGTAGAAGTCAGGAGTGAAAACTCATCACATAGTTTGATATCCTTTGGTTCTACCTCATCATTAGACAGTATCGACTCTACGACACCACTTACTAAATCCACCAACCTCTCCATCGAGTCCACCTTCACAGACCCTGTAATACCGCCGGTTACTACATCCACCAATGTCTCCATCGAGTCCGCCTTCACAGATCCTGTAATACCACTGGTTACTACATCCACCAACATATCCACCGGGTCTACCTCCACAGATCATCCCGCTATCGTTAACTCCACTTCCGCCACATGTAATACTAGCACCTGTACTACAGCTCCCAATATTAGCTATGTGGATACAGAGCCCAGAGTTAGCAGCTCAGTAGAGCCAAGGCGTGAAGCAGTTCTACCATGGGGCTCATGGCGACAGGATAATAACATTCAGGAAAAATACGGACCAATTGACACTGATTATGGTGAATACAGACCTCCGCAAAGAAAAGCAACCACCTTAGATGCATTTATTTCTGTTTCTCCCTCAAAAAAGAAGAAGAAAAACAAGAAAAAGCATGGTGATGGTAATGAAAACATATCCCCAGAAATAGTCCAGAGTAACAACCTAAATTTGATTACACCAAGTGATAGCTTGACTACAGCTCCCTGTGATAACTTAGCACCTGCTCCCTGTGATAACTTGGCATCTACTTCAAGTGATAAAGTGACAGCTACTCCCTGTGATACCTTTCCATCTTCTACTGATGATAACTTAACCCAATCAGATGTACATACTGTGACAGATAGTTGGAGCCTTTGTGGTCCTTATGTCGTTCAAATGAACAATGTGCCGTGTGGTTGTGATATCTCCGTTCTTCAGGACATCGTGTCTTCCTATGGCATGATCAAGGAGCTGGAAGTGATGAAACTTGGCAGCTCTGCATCTGTCAGATTCCAGTATGTACTTGAATTTCTAGAGAATAATCTGTATTGAAATTTGAACATTTTGTAATGCTTGCATGGGCTTACAATTTTCATTTAAAATGTTTTAAAGTAAATGTTAAATTAAAACATTGTTTTCCAAAGAAGAGATGAAGTGTATGTTTGGTTTATGTACTTGATGTATCCACATAGATGTTTATTTGATTTCAGACTGGAATCTAGTGATAGCTGTGAATGGGTAGTTGAGTGCCTGGACAACACGGAATGTATATTTCCAAGTAAATATTTAATTTGATATCAGTTACTGTAAACGTGGTTATTTTCGCTGGGGGAAAATTTCGCAATTCTAATACCAAGACAATACGAGTGGGGGAAATGCGATAGAAATATCTTTACAATTATAAGAGTGCAGCAGGGATATTTTTTTTACGTGGGGGAATTTTTCGTGATGTCTAGCGATTCGTGAAAAACGCAAAAATTACCCAGACGCTAAAATTTCCACGTTTACAGTACTTTTTTTCAAGAATTTAATAAGGACATTGAGTATATGGCTAATCCAAGTAATATAACTTCAGAAGGACAATTATATAATTGCATTGTCAGGAGATACACAACATTTGACCTGGTGTAATGTAAAAAAAAAAATTGCTCTTTGGGATAAAATACAATTGCTGATAGAGGAAAGGCCCAAAGTGGGCCCAAAAATCAGTAATAGAAAAAAAAAAACCCTCAAATTGACTAACCTTTTGTAAGCTCATGGTTTCTGATGTAAAGAGGATTTTAATCCTTTGTTTCTCCCCATTATGAGTCACATTGACAACTTATTAGCATATGCTTAATTTTGTTGATTCCGGCAAGAGATTTGTTAAATTGTAAATACCAAATCCTGTCTTCTATCTAGAAGAACCTTTTGATTTGTTTATTTTATTCAAATACAGTTTTTTATGATTCTATTTCTTTCATTTTTAGATGTGCTGAATAAACCTTTGGAGTGCTTCTGTGTTGGTCAGGTCCCATCCTCATAGTAGTTTTGTTCCCAACCAATTTTTTGTCTCAGGGTACAATTTATTACAAACCTAACATCATTGTAAACATTATACCAGTATGTATAAGGAAATTCTTTCATGTTTATGATATGATATATAATCTTCTTTTATGTTTTATTTTACTGTAAATGTTTTACTGTATAATTATGAAGAATCATTTCCTTTGTATTAACCTTCACAACTTTGTCAAACAACCTCATGCCACAAAACTTTGTCTTAGTTAATAAACGATTTTCACATTATTGTAGTAGACTTGAATTTTATACAGTTCAAGACCTGACACCACAACATTTGACCTAACTTTCTTCTGTGACATTGAAACATATCTATGACGTCATATAATGAAAAGTAGCGTCAAAAGTTGTGATGTTGGGTCTTGGAGTGCCTAAAATGCAAGTCTAGCGGTACAGTAATATAAAAATGGTCTATTTATATAACAAATGTTAAACTCAATATTAGCAAGGGTGGGTCTGTTAATTATTGTCCATGCGTAAAGGTTTGCTTTCATAAAATTAAACCATGAAAGGAAGTACCAGCGAATGATTCTTCATATACTGTACTTTGGAAAAAATATGTGAATAACATTCATATGCAAATATTTTTTGTAAATCATATTTTATGAATATAGAATATTGCTTCAAATAGATGAAACTATAAAATTAGAATTTGACAAGTATCTTAAGGAAGAAAATGTGTTGTATACTTTTTTATGTTTGATTTGACTGGATGTTGCTACTTATTACTGGAGTATACATGTAGGTAGAACCAAGCAAAAATGAGGAACACTTGACATCGGACAAGTTTGACCTTGATAAATTTTTTTTTTCTCTTGGAATAATGAAATTTTGACATGCATGTTTTTGGAGAATATAGTATATCTGCTTTTAGCTCACTTGTACAAAGTTCAAGTGAGTTACATGTATTTTCATTATGTGTCGTCCATTCAGCCTTCATCAGGCTTCCTGCATAATATTTTTTTTTAGTTTCAATATCTGATCCGCAACCACTGCTTAAAATTTCGAAAAACCTCACAGTTAGCAAGTAATCAAGGTACTCTCCCAGAATTTGGTTTCTCAATCTAAACCATGAAAAAAAAAATGGCCACTAGTGGGTCTGATTGGCTTAAACAAAGTTTCTTATCCTCTACAAGCACATCATAGAATTTCATGACAACTTAAAAAAAAGGCAAGGAATCAATATTCTCCAAAATTATGTCTCTAATGTCATGATATATCTATGGATGACATCTTTTGCACTTAACGACATCAGCTTAACATAATTTTCACAAAACAGAATAGAAATCATAAACTCAATGTCCTCTTACAAAATCATGATTTTGGACCTAATTTGTCAATAAAATAGCCATGAATGGAATTGACTGCCTTATGTATTCTCAGCTTCCCCTTTTCAACAACTGCATATAAGGAGCTGATAAGATAAGGGCTGTATTTAGTCCTGAATCTCATCAAGTATTTCTTCTACATAATGATCTGTATGCAAGAAAAACTTGGTGATTACTAAAATGTAATGTATTTGGAGATTCCTCATACAACTTTTATTTTGGTAAGCTTATTTCTAGATACTTAAATTACAGTCTAAAGAGTAGGGGGTAGCCATGTTGAAAAGAAGCTAATATCAATCAAAAACATTGAAAATTAAGAACAATCTGGCTAATATGGATATCTATAAACTTTAAAACATAGTTATAGTCTAAACAAGATACTAGAAATTAAATTCAAAAGACTGGTCTCAATTTTTTCCATAAATTTTAAAATCTTGAGTCTGAAATATGGTTGTATTTTGTATTCATTGACTACAAAGTAGGCATTTTACCGCGAAATACACATTGTGTAGAAATAAACTGCACACTCCTGTCTATTTCATTCCAAAATCTTGTGCATTTCATGTGAAGATGTTTAGAATAAATAAATGAATGACTTTAAAAGGGAAAAAATTATATTTTGCTTCTATTATGGCCTAAAACACAGATTTGTAAAAAGCCCTCCACCCTCCCTTTTTCAGTTTTTTGTCTCTGGGGCATCGTTCCCCCCTTAGCTACAGAACCCCACTTTGTCAAAAGATGTGTATTAGTGATATACATCTTCTGTAATAGTGGCGTTCTGTAGCTAAGGGGGGAACAATGTTTTAAAAAACTTTTCCATTTTCCATTGGTTTCTATAGAAAAAAGACATATTTTGCCCCAAAATTTAGGAAAACTAAGCATGATCAATCTTATGCAACTGCTGATTATGATGAAACCAAGAACTGGCATCAATTTTTGTAAAAGAATTTTTTTTAAGTTCCCATTTCGAAAATTCTACTTTTTCAGGGCAGATTTTACGCCTTATCTTATCAGCTCCTTTCATGAACTTTATATGGAGCAAGAACTTTCTAAGGTTGTGTTGAGATATAGATTTTGCATGATACAGATCTGGTTTAACCAGAACATTTTTAATCAAATTTAGCTCGGCCTATGTAATGAACGTATTTATGATTCAGCAAAGACTAGAGTGATGGACTAATTTTCAGGTCCCTTAACTCATTTTACATTTTAACCATAAATAAATTTTGATTCTTAAACAAAAATAAATTAATTATAAGGAGATCAGTGGACAGATAATTGATACTTTCTTGTTATGGAACTCCTGATAAGTCGAACTTTTTCTGATGGTCCCTTGAAGTTCGACTTATGGAGAGTAGACTGTATTTTATCTCTCAAATGCTGAAATGGGAATTGGACAAAAAGTAACATTACTTGTGCCCTTTCCCTAACGTGCTTTTGTATGTTCAAAAATCCAAATAGACATTTTTCCGATCTTGTTATTAAGCTTTAAATGTCTGAGTTGATGTCTTTTAATGTAATTTTTCATCGTGACATCACTGCTAAAAGACGCGGTTCCTTTGTGATGTAACAATGAAAAAGAGTGCAAAAATTCTTACCCATGTCATTTTTCGTCATTTTTGCAGAGTCAGTATGAATTTTTGCAAGTGGTCTATTGGACACAATTACTCATGACCCTTAACCAATTTGAGTTTTTCAAATAAGATGGCAGCAAACAGATTCAATTTGCCTGATGCATTTTTCACAGCTTCTTGTGATATCAGATGTCATGTATTTCACTTTGAAAAATCCAAACCTGATGTAGTTATCCTTATATGGTAGAATCTATTATGATTCAAAAATAGTCTTAATGCAAACATATAGTTATATTGGTATACCAGGTATATGTCCTAAAAGATGGGAGTTTTTATTCCGTCTTTTCAATTTTACAGGCCTACGTTCTATTTGTGCAGGTATCTGACGTAAAAGCATTGTGACGTCATTAAATTCCTTTGAAAACGTCATATATTTGCAACCCTGTTTCCCTGAATTTCATGCTGGTTTCCATAAAAATTGATGACATCACAATGAGTTGACGTCAGATACCTGCACAAATGGGAAGTAACTCTGTAATTCGAAAAGACCGAATTGACATTTGCATGTACTGTAGGATTCAACTTAAAAATTATATAAAAGTAACCTTTCTAAGGCTGTGTTGAGATATACATTTTGCATGATATAGATCTATTTTGGTGCTGCATGATACAGATCTGGTTTAACCAGAACATTTTTAATCAAATTTAGCTCAGCCTTTGCATGTATTTATGATTCAGAGAAGAATAGGGTCAATGATTGTCTTAATTTCTAGAGATGTTAATTCTCTTCGTTATAAGCCTAGGTTTTCTTTCATTTTTAAAGACAAATGTATTTTTTTGTGTTTTGTAATTCAAGTAAAGAAAACATTTTATACAGTCACTTAAGGTTATGCACACCTATTGTTTATTCAAAACAGTATGTTATTGTTCATTAGACATACAAGTCATATAAAAAGGAAATTTTAGTAATACATGCTTACAAATATGTTCTAAGTGGTAACTGGACCCACAAATGGGACCAGAAATTCTCCTACTGTCATGCTTAAGTTAAATATCTTTCTTTTACAAATACATTATGTACTTGCTGTGTAGTGAAAATTATAATCTTGCACCCGACGGTTAGTGAACCATGTCTTAACAAAATGTAGTTTTAAATGCAGACCTATGAAATGTAATGGCAACAAATTAAGATTTTACTTTATTGGTGTTTATTCCTGTGTTTGTATTATTTATAATGAAATTAAATTCATTCTATTAAAGAATTGTGTAGATATGTTGTCTTGTAATGGACCATTGGGATGAAGTAAGCTATTACAAAGAGCTCTGCCTGTTATATGGCCAAAATTTATAAAAAAATGTTTTTAACTGTGATATTGATTGATACACAACAGTTGCTGGGGATTCGACCTTATAGAGACGACAGTTTCATATAAATAATATCTTATACCAATACTATTCTTTGTCTTTGTCCCCTTCCCATTTGGGACGGTATCTGATGTAAAGTAATTGTGACATCATCAAATTCTATGGTAACAAGCATAAAATTCAGGGTAAACGTGCTTCAAATACGACATTTATATAGGAATTTCATTATGTCATAATGCGTGTACGTCAGATACCGTCTCAAAAGGGAAGTTACTCTGTGTAACGAAAAGACAGAATAGAAAGGTGGTGCAGTGGTTATCCAGAAGGATTACTGAGTACAGCGTCTCTGCTTGTATTAACTGTGGAGTTTGATGAGCATTGGTGTTGAGTATAGCATCTC